>JALAZF010000599.1:1200000-2400000 GCA_022829125.1 Lathyrus tuberosus | reverse complement strand
CTTACAGTTCTATGAACCTTCAATGAGATGTTTCCTGTTCCCTGATTACATTTTGATGCCCACTTTGGAGGAATTCTCATTTATTTTGGGAATTCCAGTCACGTCTTCTATACCGTATTTTTTTGAAGATGCTCTTAACCCCGAAGTAATTGCTGTTGTTCTACATCTGGACCTGTTTATTGTGAAAAGTGGCCTAAGTAAGCTTAAAGAAGACGAAGGATTTCATTTGGAGTTTCTTTTCCAACAAGTTCAGGAAGCTGCTAAGGCTAGAAATTGGACTACTTACAATGCTGTGTTAGCTCTTTGTATCTATGGTTTGGTGCTTTTCCCCGGTCAACCTGACTTTGTTGATATGCAGGCGATGAAAGTGTTCGTTTCAAAGAATCCGATTCCTACCCTGCTAGGGGATTTTTATTACTCAGTACATTACAAAAATGAGAAGGGAAGAGGAAGTCTGGTTAATTGCTGTACCCAATTGTTATGTCATTGGCTCTTCAAACATTTACCTCGAACTGGTGAGACAATGAAATGGTCCAAGAGATTGATAGGTTTGACTGCCAATAACATAATTTGGTTTGATCTCAAATTACTAACAATAGAGCTTACTGTTAAATGTGGAAGTTTTCCTAATGTGCATCTACTTGGAAGAAGAGGTGGGATTAATTACAACCCGGTGTTGGCTGTTAGACAATTTGGTTATGCTTCGAGAAATCGTCCTGCTGATGAAGAGATTAGTGCTTCTCTGTTTTTCGTGGGAACCAAGAATGAAAGAGTGCCAGAAGTAGTAAGTGACTGGAAATTTATGCAAAGAGAGGGAAAGTTAATTTTTGGCAAAGGAGACTGTAGATCATACCCTGACTACGATGCTTGGATTGAGATGAAGGTCAAAGAGCTGTTGCTACCCTTTTCAAGAGAGATTCTCTTATGTCCAAATCAACACTCCATGGTACCGGCTGAAGAGTGCGAGAAATGGAAGAAAATGGTCAGAGAGTTGCAAATAGAGAACTCTGGAATGAGCAGATGTCTTCAGAAAGCTTTGGCTGACAACAAAGATTTGGAGAAGAGAGCATTGAAAGCGGAGAAAATCTTGGCAGACAAAGAAGAAGATTTTGATGATAGAGCTCGGTACTTCCGGAAACTTACTTTGGGAGCAGATGATACTAGTCAGGCTCACAAGACTACAAAGCAGGCATTAGCCTGAAGCAAGGATTCATTAGCTAAACTTCGTCAAGCTTGGGATGAGGTTAGAATTGAAAACTCAGAGTTGCTGACCTAGTTAAAAGATAAAGATGAAGAGCTGAAGAAAGCACATGTAGAAAGAAGGAGGTATCGAGAGGATCTTGGCAAAAGTCAAGAACAGGCAAGGAATGCTGAAGATAAGCTGAAAATTGCCAACAAAGAGCTTGAAGATGTCACGGCAGATCTGAAGCTGGTTAAAATTTAAGCTGGAATCAAGAGGCGCAAAGGAGACAATGAAGATGAAGCCATGCTGATGCACATGGGCTCATTATCTGATGCACTGGAAAAAAGGGACGTCGTAATCAAAGAGCTAATTGAGAAGCCCCATCATCAGCGTACCTGCATCCTGTTCGAAGAGATTAAGTATTCCAGTCAGAAGCTGAAAGACGTAGAGCTATCACATTAATGATTTTTGTCATTTTTTTGTAATTTGCAATGGTTACCATCAGAATTGTTGATGGATCCATTTGACTACTTGTTTCTTTTTCTGTTGCTGAAACTATGACAAATGTGCTTGAAAACTTTTGGGAATTTGTATGAAATGAGCTATTTCTGTTCACAATTTCTGGTCTTCAGATATATGTGAATGTAATAAGATATCTGCACACTGGCACACTACAAAATCACTATTTCTGGTCATCAGATATTTGTGATTGGTATCTCTTCAAGGAAAAACTCAATAATCATGATTTTTGGTCGTCAGGAATTCGTGGTTACGATTGGAATCAGGATATGAAAAAGTATCTTGAAATGACAAACATAACTGTGCATTTGCATTTGCATAGCATATCATTTTTTGCATTGCAGGTTTTCTTTTTGCAGGTGCCTGCCAACCTTTATTTGGTTTACAGGCACGATAGCTGATACCCCAGTTCACCGATATTCTACCCGACGCAATCAAGCGAGAGTCATGGAACAAGTTCAGACTGAATTAGCTAATTTGAGGGGGAGAATGGAACAGTTCATGAACGTTATGCAGGGGATTGCTCAAGGTCAGCAGGAGCTGAGGGCCGTTCAGGAAACCTGAGGGTTAGTCAAGATGCCATGAGAGCCACTATTCTGAGGCTGGAAACTGAAATCCCTAATCGCAATGTGCGCACTCCCCCTGTTGGCAACATCCCCACTGGTGGGGTACATCTGGGATTTGATAATGGTGGTTTGGAGGATGGTCAAGATGACCAGTTTACTGCATTCAACAACGACATGGGTTTCTACAATGAAGATCAGAAGTACGAAGGGTTAGATGAAAGACTCAAGGCTATTGAGAGCCAAAATCCTCTGGGGATTGACGTAGAAGACATGGGTCTCGTGCAAGGTGTGAGAATCCCTCCCAAGTTCAAGCTCCCTACATTGGATAAGTACAATGGCAGTACCTGTCCCAAAACACATTTGTAAGCTTACAATCGCAAGATTGCTGTTTATACTGAAGACCAAAAGCTCTGGATGTATTTTTTCCAGGACAGCCTGTCAGGCGCCTCCCTGGAATGGTACATTAAGCTGGACAGGGTTCATATAAAGAGCTGGAAAGATTTATGCGCTGCGTTTCTGAAGCAGTATCAATATAATTTGGACATGGCACCCAATCGTACTCAGCTGCAGAGTATGACTCAGGATCACAAGGAGGGCTTTAAGCAGTATGCACAGAGATGGAGAGAATTGGCTGCTCGAGTTCAACCACCTTTGGCTGACCGTGAGATGGCTGATATGTTCATGAGCACACTCCAAGGGCCGTATTTGGATAGGTTGGCTGCGTGCCCTTCCACAGGGTTTGCCGACATTGTTATTGCTGGGGAATAAATAGAGAGTCTGCTGAAGTTGGGTAAGATTCAAGACGTCAGTGGGACTGGTGCTTCGAGTTCGAGGAAACCCTTTGCTAACGGACCAAGGAAAAGAGAAGGGGAGTCCAGTGCTATGCATAGAGGACAGGGCAGAGGCGGGACTCAGTCCTATCATCAGGTGGATGCTGTAACCATTCTGGTTCCGACAGGACAGCAAGCTCCAGATCAGCAAGCTAGACCCCGATTCCAGACTAATAGACAAAGGGACCGTACGTTTGATCCCTTGCCTATGACATATGCTGCTTTGTTACCACAATTGCTCAAAGAGAAGTTGGTTGAACTTCGGACCATGAGGCCGCTAGATACTGGAAAATTACCTCAAAATTATGATGCTAATGTTCGATGTGAATTTCATTCTGGTGCGCCAGGTCACTCGATAGAAAAGTGCTGGGCCTTTCACCATAAGGTTCAAGATTTGATTGACGCAAAAGCTATTAATTTCTCTAAGCCGCCGAATGTTCGTGATAATCCAATGCCCCATTATGGAGGCGCAAGCATGAATGCTATTTCTGATGGTGAGAAATTGAATTTGATTACCGATGTTAATTTGGTAAAGACTCCACTGTTGATTGTAAAAGAGCGTTTGTTAAAAGGAAAGGTATTTCCTGGATGTGGCTCTGATTGTGAGGATTGTTCAAGACAGAGTAATGGCTACAATAAGTTGAGAGTTGGACTGCAGGATCTTATGGATGAAGGAAGCCTTCAGTTTGATAAGGTAGAGAAGGAAAAAGATGTTTCTGCCGTTACCATTTATTATAATCCAGTTGAAATACAGGTGCCTGTTGAAGATCCTGTTGCTATCATCGTGCCCGAGAGGCCGAGACCAGTTACGATTTTAGTTCCTGATTCTGCTTCTTATGTGTCTAATAGGGCAGTTCCGTGGCAATATGGAACTAATACTCATCAAGGAGGAAGTCAACAGAAAGCAGAGGCCGCTGTTGGTACAAGTGTTGAGAATGTCAGTGGACCAAGTGATTTCACCAGAAGTGGTCGACTGTTTGCTCCCCAGACTCTAAGGAGTGATAAAGAAGCTGAAGCCGCCGCAAGAACAAAAGGAAAACAGGTTGTTGATGACAAGGTGCCTGTTCAGGAAGAGGACCCTAAAGTCAATTTTGATATTGATGTTGAGGAATTTATGAGGATTATCAAAAAGAGCGATTACAAGATCATTGATTAGCTCAATCAGACACCCTCTAAAATCTCAATATTATCCCTGTTAATGAGTTCAGATGCACACCGGGCTGCCTTGTTGAAGGTTTTGAATATGGCATACGTTCCCCAAGAAATTACTGTGAATCAGTTGGAGGGGGTAATTTCTAATGTCAATGTGAGCCACAGGTTGGGGTTTACGAATAGGGATTCGACTCCAGATGGACGTAATCACAACAAAGCGTTGCACATCACACTTGAATGCGAAGGAGCTGTTTTGTCGCATGTGCTGGAAGACACAGGTTCTTCCTTGAATATGTTACCCAAAAAGGCCCTGATGAAAATTGAAGTAGATGGATTGATTCTTAGACCTAGCGATCTGATTGTGAGAGCTTTCGATGGATCCCAAAGATCGGTGTTTGGAGAGGTAGAATTACCAATACAGGTTGGTCCACAGATATTCAAGACAATCTTTCACGTTATGGACATTCAGCCTGCTTAAAGTTGTTTGTTAGGCCGACCGTGGATTCACGCAGCAGGCGCAGTTACCTCCACACTACATCAGAAGCTCAAATACGTGTTCGAGGGTCAAGTGGTCACTGTTTGTGGTGAGGAAGATATATTTGTGAGTCATCTATCCACTTTCAAATATGTGGAAATGGATGGAGAGATTCATGAAACCCTGTGCCAGTCTTTTAAAGCCCTGAATATCAACAAATCCCCAGAATCTGCTTCAACATCAGTGGTGTCAAATGTGCCAGTTGGGCCGAGTGCATCAATTGCGTCCTACAAGCAGGCCAGAGAAGTGGTTGAAAGCGGAAATGCCCAAGGTTGGGGTAAAGCTATCGACGTGTTTGTGAAAGAAGATAAGTTCGGCATTGGATACCAACCGGGCCGGACACCAGTTCCCCGATTCCGTGGGCCAATCAATTTTAACAGTGGAGGAATTATCAACCCTAATCAGTCCTGCTCAGCAATAGAGGATGACGCTGAAAGCTCAGATTATCTGGACAGATGGGTGTATTCACTGGCTCCGGGCGAGGCATTGCAAAACTGGTCTAGTGAAGAAATCATTCATGTTGTACACCATTCAGAGTAATAATTCTTGTCTTTCATAATGCATAAAATCCCACACTCTGCCCAAGGTATGTGGATCCATTTGTAGGGCCACCATATTTTCTCATATAATGTTCAAGTATCAATAAAAAGGACGTTTTTGTTTACAAATCTGTGTTCCTTTATTCCTTCTTTATTTTTATTTTTGCACAAAGAAAATTAAAAATGATAATGCACTTTATTTTCTTTTGTTTTCAAGCAAAAATAATCTAAAATAAAGCATCAATCCAATCATGCAGACTTGATTTTGTGAATTCCCCTGAAAATGATTCTGTTATGCCCACGTATGATTTCGACAATCCGATCTATCAAGCTGAGGAGGAAAGTGATGAAGACTATGAACTCCCGGAAGAGTTGGCTAGATTATTGAAACAGGAAGAAAAGACCATTCAGCCTCATCAAGAAGCTCTTGAGGTTATCAATATTGGTTCAGAGGAAAGCAAGAAAGAGATCAAGATCGGTGCAAGTCTGCGGGCTGATGTAAAGCAAGAGCTGATAGTCATGCTACGTGAATACGTTGACATCTTTGCTTGGTCATATCAAGATATGCCAGGTTTAGATACAGACATAGTTGTGCATAGACTACCATTGAAAGAGGACTGTCCACTGGTCAAGGAAAAGCTGCGCAGAACGAAACCAGAAATGGCTTTGAAGATCAAGAAAGAGGTACAGAAACAGTTGGATGCATGTTTTCTGGAAGTAACCAACTATCTTCCCTGGGTGGCCAACATAGTACCGGTGCCGAAGAAAGATGGCAAAGTCAGAATGTGCGTGGATTACAGAGACCTCAACAGGGCGAGCCCTAAAGATGACTTTCCACTCCCTCATATTGATGTGCTGGTTGACAATACTGCTCAGTTTTCAGTGTTCTCATTTATGGATGGATTCTCCAGGTACAATCAGATAAAGATGGCGCCTGAAGACATGGAGAAGACGACATTCATTACCCCGTGGGGTACCTTCTGTTACAAAGTAATGCCTTTTGGGTTGAAGAACGCAGGGGTAACTTATCAAAGAGCAATGGTGACATTATTCCACGATCTAATTCATAAAGAGATCGAGTCCTATGTGGATGACATGATTGCTAAATCAAAGACAGAAGAGGAACATCTGATTAACTTGAAGAAGTTGTTTGAGAGGTTGAGGAAATTCAGGTTGAGACTGAATCCTAACAAATGTACTTTCGGCGGGCGGTCCAGAAAATTGCTTGGTTTCATTGTCAGTGAAAAAGGAATAGAGGTAGATCCTGCTAAAGTGAAAGCTATACAAGATATGCCTGTACCGAGAACTGAGAAAGAGGTTCGCGGCTTTCTAGGGAGATTGAACTACATTTCAAGTTTCATATCTCACCTAACTGCCACCTGCGAACCGATATTCAAAATGCTAAGAAAAGATCAAACGGTCAGGTGGAATGATGATTGTCAAAATGCATTCGATAAAGTAAAAAGATATTTGCAGGAACCTCCGATTCTGATACCTCCAGTTCAAGGGAGACCACTGATTATGTACTTGACAGTGCTCGAAGGATCCATGGGTTGTGTTCTCGGTCAACACGACGAGACAGGTAGGAAAGAACATGTTATCTACTACCTGAGCAAGAAGTTTATAGATTGTGAATCTCGTTATTCAATGCTTGAGAAGACATGTTGCGCATTCGCATGGGCCGCAAAGCGATTGAGACAATATATGCTCACACATACAACCCAGTTGATCTCAAAAATGGATCTGGTCAAGTATATTTTTGAGAAACCAGCACTTACAGGAAGAGTTGCAAGGTGGCAGATGGTACTAACAGAGTACGATATTCAATATACTTCGCAAAAAGCAATCAAAGGAAGTATACTGTCAGATTATCTTGCACAACAGCCTCTTGATGATTACCAGCCCATGAGGTTTAATTTCCCTGATGAGGACATTATGTTTCTCAAAGCGAAAGACTGCGAGGAACCACTTCTGGAGGAGGGGCCTGACCCTGAATCCAAATGGAGTTTGATGTTTGACGGGGCAGTTAATATGAATAGGTACAGAGTTGGTGTAGTTCTCATTATGCCAGAAGGCGTTCACATGCCCTTCACTGCCCGAGTAACTTTCGGGTGTACCAACAATGAAGCAGAATACGAAGCTTGCATACTAGGGATTGAGGAGGCTATTGATTTACGAATCAAGACCCTCGATATCTTTGGTGATTCAGCACTGGTAATCAATCAAGTAAAGGGAACTTGGCACACACATCAGCAGAATTTGATTCCGTACAGAGATTATACAAGGAGATTGCTGACATTCTTTACAACTGTCAAGTTGTATCATGTTCCTAGAGATGAAAATAAGTTTGTAGACGCCTTGGCCACTATATCTTCGATGATCAAAGTGCATGGTTGGAACTTTGTACCCAGGATTGATGTATCTCGTCTGGATAGACCTGCTTTTGTGTTTGATGTTGATGCAGTGTCTGACGACAAGCCTTGGTACCACGACATTAAATGCTTCTTGGAAAATCAAGAATACCCGCCTGGGGTATCTTCCAAAGACAAGAAGACATTAAGAAGGCTAGCCGGTAGTTTCTTCTTGAACAAAGATGGCGTACTGTATAAAAGAAATTTTGACACGGTTCTTCTCAGATGCGTGGATAGACACGAAGCAGACCGGTTGATGATTGAAGTGCACGAAGGCTCTTTCGGTACCCATGCCGGAGGATATGCGGTGGCTAAGAAATTGTTGAGATTGGGGTATTACTGGTTGACAATGGAGTCAGATTGCTGCAAGTATGCCCGCAAGTGTCACAAATGCCATATCTATGCAGACAAAGTACACGTTCCTCCAAATCCGTTGAGTGTCATGTCCTCTCCGTGGCCCTTTGCAATGTGGGGCATTGATATGATCAGGAAAATTGAGCCTACTGCTTCAAACGGCCATCGTTTCATCTTGGTCGCCATTGATTACTTCACTAAATGGGTTGAAGCAGCATCATATGCCAATGTCACTAAGCAAGTGGTAGCTCGTTTCTTGAAACGAGATATCATTTGTCGATATGGAGTTCCCGAAAGAATCATTACTGATAACGGTTCTAATTTGAATAATAAGATGATGGCTGAGCTATGCCGGGACTTCAAAATCGAACATCATAATTCTTCTCTGTACCGCCCAAAGATGAATGGCGCGGTCGAAGCGGCCAACAAAAATATCAAGAAGATTGTGCAGAAGATGGTTGTCACGTACAAAGATTGGCATGAGATGTTACCATTGGCTTTGCATGGGTATCGAATATCAGTCCGCACGTCCACTGGGGCAACACCATACTCACTTGTATATGGTATGGAGGCAGTTCTACCAATAGAAGTTGAGATTCCGTCTCTCTGAGTATTGATGGACGTTAAGCTAGATGAAGCTGAATGGGTACGAGTCAGATTTGATCAGCTGAGCCTTATTGAGGAGAAGCGACTAGCAGCAGTATGTCATGGCCAGTTATACCAGCGCAGAATGAAGAGGGCATTCGATCAAAAGGTTCGACCTCAAGTTTACAAGGTCGGAGATGTGGTAATCAAGATAATACTTCCTCCGAGTACAGATCACAGGGGCAAATTGACTCCTAATTATGAAGGTCCATTCGTGGTTAAAAAGGTTTTCTCAGGCGGAGCCTTATTGCTGGCAACCATGGATGGTGAAGACTTTTCATCCCCTGTTAATTCAGATGCAGTTAAAAAATACTTCGTATAAATAGACCCGCTGGATAAAAAAAATAAAAAAAATCCAGGCAAAAAGGGCATCCCGGAGAGCCAAAAACAGAATAAAGGTTCGGGCAAAAATTAGGGATATAAGTAAAAAAAAATTTGTACACCCGGTAAGTTGAAAACCCGAAAGGGCAACTTAGGCAAAAATGGGTATCCTGGTGGATTGAAAACCTGAAAAGGAGATCCACGCAAAAGAGGGATTTAAGCGAATGATTGCAGTCTAAATTAATCTGTACGTTCTCTACTCTTCGGTAAACTAGCAAAGTTTCCGAAGGAGGAATTGGTCCGACCACGAGCTTCCGAAGGAGAAGATAATCAAGAGAGTTGGAATACATACTGGCTATAACAGAATCAGAAATCAGTGGAACCCAGTTTCCGCATTATCATTAGGATAGATTTCTTTTCTCAATTTTATGGCAATCAACTCTTTCAGGGGTTTGCTTCCGATTGTAAATCCGCCGATTTTGGCATTTCCTCAATAAAATTGAATATTCAGTCATAAGCTTTTATTTTCATTTTACTGTTTTGTTTGCAAAAACGTCCGATTTTTGACAATAAAACATTACTTTGAAAATATCTTGGCCTTGCAAAAACATGCACAAAAAAGACAATTAAAATTACTTTGCTTGTTGGACAACCTTGGATGGTGGACTCAAAAGACCACGCAATATCCTGGGGTATGTGCATATTTTTTCTTCTATTACAGGTAATGAGTATGATCGATCCAAGCAGCACGAAAGTTATCTCTCAGCATAATCAACAGATATTTGCTATGACTTGATACTGTTGTATCTTATTAAGTCGATTCTTTCATTCAAGATTTCCCACCGGGTTTTGTGACGACAACGGTCGTCGAAGATTGAATTCTTCTGTGTTGATAACGGTTATTAATGCAGTGAGCACTCCTCCGGTACCCCACAGACGATGTGAAGGATAGTGCAAGAGCGAATGTTCGGAAGTTGAAGTCAAGGTGTCCGTCTAAGAGTTGGAAAACGCTTGGTTTTCTATAAAATCCTCTTAAGAGACGAAGCTTCTAACAGCAACATCCCCTGTGGAGTTTATTCTCAGCAGGATTTACCAGCAAGTGGTAGTGTCTTATTTCCCGCAGGTTTCAGCATGTGAAATTTGTCAAAGAATAATTCCCAGTTGAATTGTTTTTTCTCCCCACAGAGTTCAACATTTTGACAGTAATTTCCCCAGCAAGGTCTAAATTGATCGATGGACCCTCTTCTTCAGCAAAGTGTCAGCGTATGATATTACCCAGCAGGTGGTGTAATTCTCAGCATTGCTCATTTACAACTCAAAGTCCAATTTATTTTTGGCGTACAGATAGTTGTTCATATTATTCCAGCAGGTGGGATAATATTGCAGATGATTGTTCCAGCAGGTGGGATGATCATACAGACAGTTCGTTCATATTATTCCAGCAGGTGGGATAGTATTGCAGATGATTGTTCCAGCAGGTGGGGTGATCATTACAGATAATCGTTCATATTATTCCAGCAGGTGGGATAGTATTGCAGATGGTCGTTCCAGCAGGTGGGGTGAGCATTATATACAATCGTTCATATTATTCCAGCAGGTGGGATAGTATTATAGATGATTGTTCCAGCAGGTGGGATAATCATACAGATAATCGTTCGTATTATTCCAGCATGTGGGATAGTATTACAGATGATTGTTCCAGGAGGTGGGGTGATCATACAAACAATTATTCATGTTATTCTAGCAGGTGGGGTGATTATTTGGCAAAACTTCCAAAGCTGGTTTGGTAAGCATCGAAGTTCAATTTAGTTTGGCAAAGCTGCAAAAGTCCATCATAGGATGGCAATTTTGAGATTCCAAAGCCGGTTTGGTAATCATTGAAGTCCAACGCCAGATTGGCAGAAATCCAACACGAATTGGTAAAAGTCCAACGACAGATTGGCAGAAATCCAACACGAATTGGTAAAAGTCCATTGTTTAGAGTGGCATAGCAGCTAAAGTCCATCCATAGTATGGCAAGCCATTAGTCGTCTGGCGTCGTTCAAAAAGACATTGTTGAAAGTCCATCCATAGTATGGCAAGCCAGTAGTCATCTGGCGTCGTTCAAAAGACAGATCTCTCCGACAACGTTTCATTGAGGATTTAATCCAGCAGTCTCGTTGGGTTTATATCCCTTTTGTTCTTCATCATCCAGAGCAAATTTTTGGTTATATTTGGTATTTAATCACTATATACCTTGAAAGTCTGAAAGCAACCGCTTTCAGACATTCAGGTCTACAGCGTTTGAATAGGGGCAGCTGTAATACCCCAAAATTTGCTATCTCTTTTGTCATCATAGAATAGCATTATCATATATCATATCATATCCATCTCATTGGCCTTGCATTGCATCTTTAACATAGAAAAATGAAGCATAGCATCCCTCTTACCATCAAGGCATGTGATCAGGGAAAAGATGGACAATCAAGGAATCATTCAAGGCACAAAAGGTCAAACAAGTTGCCTCAAGGCAAGCCAAGAGGTCTTTCATGTCACATACTACCTCAATTGATTATCCAAAAACTCAAGAAAGTGAGATTCAATGGGAGATTGAAGCACTACATCCTTCACTATGCAAGAGGTCCAAAAAAACTGAAGGAAAACCCTCAAAAGAGATAGTTCATTGGTTCAAAAACACCCTCAAGTGGCATATCTCATCATCCTTTAAGAGGATACACAACATATTCTGAGGAATTTGAAATTGAAGACTGCACATTTTTTCCCTTAGGAGGTGGGTACCAAAATTAGGGTTTCCAATTAAATCAGGTCATCTCTGAGTTTTTGGACAAAACTTGATGTCATGGTATTCTACATGTCCTTAAGTGTATGTGTGTAGAAAATTGCCTCTCAATTGGTTTTAGAAGTGGTTCAATTGGAAGAAAGATAAAAAATCAGGGAAATTGGGGCTAAGTCAAATAATCAAAGGAAAAAGTCAACTCTTGACTTTTTGAGGCCAAATTCATGAAATTCATGTTATATGTGACCAATGTACAAAATTTGATCAAGAAACTCCAAAAGGATCATGAAAAATCAAGATTTGAAAAGTTGCCATTTTTGGAAGAAGTAGGGTTTCCAAAAATAGTGATTTTTGGCCATTTTGCACCAGAATTTGAACCAAGGCCATTCAAAATTGAGACATCAAATAAAAATTCCACCAGGACACAACAAAAGATCTTGTTTCAAGCTTCAAATCCATGTGTAGAACACTTCCATTGGATAAAAATTGAGTGAGATATGATTGATCAAAGTTTGAGCAAAGTAGGTCCAAAATCAGGTCATGACCAAGGATTCCCAGGCCCACGCGCCATCATTTTCACAAACAGGTGGTGTGCTAAATGTTCACCCACTTTTCTCTTGGTTAGAGGCTTCATATGAAAAACTTGTCAACATCAAAATTGTTCCTTGCAATGCCCTCTTCAATGTTCATGTTGGACAAAATTTCATTTGGTCAAGTTATGAGGGAGAAATCTTGGTCTCAAGATAGGGTGATTATGCTGAAATTCCATGCCATGCTTGCCTTGCCAATCAACCACTTGATACGCCCATCAACCAGTCTGGGATCCTTGAGTTCATAGTCATTTTTAAGCATGTTTGAGGCATCATTTCAACTCACTTCTCATACCAAACATTGTTCTCCCATATTCCCTCTTTCCAATGACTCCAAAGACTTGTCAATCCATCCATTGATTAGAGAGAAAATCATCACCAAATTTGCATATGTCCATTGGTTCCAAGCTGTCACAAAACCAAAAATAACAATGTTGTTGTTGATTTGTATCAGTTTACACATGCTTTATATTTCCTTTCCTCATTAAGCCAAGCATTGTCCTTACTTGCACGTGCTGCTCATGCTCATTACATATGAAAATGGAAAAAGCTAGAAGCTTGTAGAACAAGTTTATGTTGCTGCAGCTCACACACGAGTTTATTACCACCACTGATTCTTTTGCAGTCCACCATAGCACATCATAAACTATCATCACCATAGCAAAACCATTGTTAACTCGTCCCCTAACTAACTTGGCTTAGTTAGTTAGGATGGACTCACCTAAACTCACATAACTCACTTTAACCAACTCAGGTTAACCATGGTTAAGCTCCATATAAATTGAATTTCACTCTCACATTTCAGCTTCAGCTTCATTTTTTCACTCTCCCTCTCAAACACTTCAAGCTCTCTCTCTCTCTTTTTCTCTCCATTTTCTCTCTGAGTTGCACGAATCCATCATCATTCTCCTCTAATTCCACCTTCAAGCTTCATCTTCAAGCATCACTGAACTTGAAGCAGCATTGGATTGTTGAAGTAAACACACTGCAAATCCATATCCATCATCATTCTTCAGAATTTGAAAGCCTTTATTTGGCCAAGTGAAGCTCAAAGAGGAAGCAAGAATCTCTGGTTTTCTTTGTCACTCCAGTTTCCATCATTTACAGGTTTCATCACTCAACTTTTTTTCATTCGATTCTCATTGATCTTGATTTGTTTTTGTTGCCTGAAGCTTGCTAGAAGCTCTACTCACTCCGGCTAGTTGATAGGCCTCTTAGAGGCGTAGTTTCAAAACTTAGGGCATATCTTCCTCTCCTCTGTTATTTGTGTACATGCTTGTTATGTGAAAAATAATTGCGTATCTTTGATCTCCATAACCTCAGTTTCATTTTGGTATAAGAATCGTGCATTTCTGTGGAATCCAAAGTTTGCAGGTGGTGGTTGTTGGCCGGAGAAGATGACCGGAGGTCCTTCTCCGGCCGGTAGCTTTAACTATTAGGGTTTGTGCCAGTTTGAATTACAGCCATTGGATCTTTTAATCTAACGCTCCAAAATGTGCCAGCACATTAAAATAAGCATGCTCCTCACGTGTTCTATTTTTGACTTCACTTAATCAATGTGTGGTGCAGTGCATGGTAGTGTGTGTGTGCCTTCATGCGCGTGTGTTGGATTTGATTACTTTGACTATTGTGTTGACTGGACTTGATCCGAGGATGTGGATTGTTTTGACTTTATTTGACTGAGAGTGTACAATAGTTGGTATGGATTGCGCGTGTTTGGACCTTAGGTCATTGCTGTTCGCACCCCATGTTTTAAAGCCCAAGTAATGTTGAACTGATGGTTTACTATGCATGCACCCCCTACTAGTTTTCAATTTCTTTTTATTTTCTTCATTTTATACACGTTTCCTTTTTAATTTTTAAAATTACAAAACAACATTAGAAAATTATGGAAAAATTCATGAGTACTATTAAGACACTTAGGAAATTTTTGATATTTTTATTTCATGATTTTATGACATTTTTGCCCCTGTTTCATACTTTTCTTTGAATTTCCATTTGTATGCATTTCAAATATGATACATGAATTTGTAGAATTTTGTTATTGCTCATTACAAATTGTTTTGACTTGATTCTTTTTGCATTATTTCACTAATACATTGAAGCATGTTAGATGATTTTTGTTTGACTTTTTAGGTCACTTTATGACATGTTTTGATGCTTGTCTTTGCACCACTTTGAATGATGTTTCAACTTGACCTAATTGCTTTGTTTAAAGTCATTTTGATTTGAATTTTGAGGTTCTATCTTGATGTATGATTCACTTATGACTTAGGACTTCTAATACCATGCTTGCATAATTTTCATAAGTCCATTTGATTTTTGTTTGATGCATTTCATTTGAAGCCTAAATACATGCCATACCATTCTAACTTTAGTGTACGTTTGCATGAATTCTTTTGTGCATATTTGTATGAGAATTTGCCTATTTTATGAGCTATTCATGTGATATTATAGGTCTTTGGTACACATTATAGGTCATATTTACATGTTCAATTCAACTTGAACTTTGTGCATCCTTAACATGTATTGTTTGCACTTTCCTTTTGAACTTTCACTTCACTCCTTCTTCTATTACTTCTTGAATGTCTTGATAGTTGATTCATGAATACTTTGAGATGCTTGTAAACATTTTTTTCATTTAGTTTCAATTCTGATTCTTGGATTGCATGTTCCATTTATGCATGTTCTTTTCACTTCTTTTCATCTTTCATCTATCCTTTCTTATGAAAACATGTTTGAATGCTATGGATGATGATTGTTGCTTATTCATTTGAACTTGCATGATGATGATCACTTGTTGTCCATATGATTCACATTCTGGTTGTGATATTAAGACTTGATTCTTCATCTTATTCTTTTGAACTTTAATGTGTATTAAGTACTTTTTACTTCTTATACATGTTTCCATGTTTACTAACCATGTAGGGGCTTTGGTAAGTTGAAATTGAGTGTGGATAAGGAATCCACATTCAAACCTCTTCCCTTTCATCTTTTACAATTCAATCTTGTGTTTTGTTAAGCACTTATGTGCTTTCTTTGATTAACTCATTACTTTCCCTTTTGAGTTACAATTCATCTTCTACTTTAGAAGTGAATTGTTTAACTCATTCCTTCTTTAGACTTTAGGTTTTGCAACCTCACAAACCATTAGGATCACTCCCTTAACTAATAAATTAGGATTGAGTCTTAGTTCACATAGATTTCACCTTTCTCCTCTCTTGAGTCTTTCATCTACTCATCTCAAAGAAAATTCAAAATATGTAATAAAGGTAGGCATTTATTGCATTTAGGCCTTTCATATAAAGAAAAGATTATAAAGGGGTCTTCTCTTGTAATCTTAGAATGTGTAGCATATAGCCCATCTTGGGTCAATGTGTTAAACATTTGATCTTGTATGAGGGACTTAAATGCAATACTTGTTGAAGGTACAAATAAAAAACACTTCTTCATTTCTTAATCAACAAAAACACTTAATAAACACAAGTATGCTAGTGTGTTTGAACCTTAATAATTGGAACTAAATGTGGGGGTCTTCTTCACACTTAGTGTACTTTCTTACTCATTCCATCTTGGAATGTGAGAATGTACACATTCCAATGACTAAGATTTAGATACACTATCATATGCAAATCAATGAAAAAACTTCTAAAAGACAAAAACAAACAATAACGTCTTTCCTTCGGGAATTCTTTTCTCATCTCACTCATTCTCAACGAACGAACGTGCTCCTTTTCATTCTCTTGCAAGATGGTAACGCACTCGGACCAGCGAGCCTGCAACACCTGAGCTAGAACGTTAGTCGTTCCCTAAAAAACACAAACAAAGCGACCCTCGTTGAGGGGAACTACGTCGCTCTGATTCTCATGTTCCCGATGAGATACGTAGGCAGTGGGGTAGGGCCCATTTGAGCACTTCTTTTATTTTCCCTACATTTGTTTCTCTTTCTCTTTCCATTCTTTTTCCAGTTCTTTTTTCCAGCATCTTTCCTTACACCATTTGATTGAAGCAGCAAGCGTGGATCCCATCGGGTACGATGGACGTGAGGGGGTGCTAATACCTTCCTCTCATGTAACCGACTCCCGAATCCAGTTCTCTTGGTCGCAAGACCATGCTCTTTCCTTCCTTTAGGTTTATGCGGTGTTTCCTTTCCCTCTCTTGGGATAAATACACATTACTGGCGACTCTGTTTCAGTGCCACTTTCGTGTTTGTACCTGGATGAAAATCCCGGGAGCGACAGACACCATCTTACATCTAACGTAAACAAATAACGGAAAACACCTCAAGCTACCTCCAAGCACCACAACTATTCTTGAGTATCTACAAGATGACGTATAAATCATCACCAAACACAGGCAGGGTGAGTAATCAACATTCATTAACGAAAAGAAACATTTAGGATAGCATCATATCATCATTTAAATATTCATGAACAACTACTAAAGTCACCATAACAAACACACCCAATTATGCAATGTCAATTAGTATGCGTCATACATCAATGCATGCGGTACCGACTTCATCAACATGTGACGGGCACTGGGCCATCAACCATCCGCTAAGGAGCTCAACATAAACAACATAGTCACTTCAATCCACACAATGGGATTGAAGCCATCAACAGACCGAAGTCTCAACATAGGATGCTATGAAATGCAATGATGCGTTATTCCTCCAATTCATCATAAATCAACATATTCAACATGGTGCATCATCATTTCATGCTATCAAAATAATTCACATTATATCATGCATCATCATCATTTTCTTCAAATTAGACAACATTATAATCAAGCATCAGCAACACAACGAAAAACAACACAAAACGACAAAGAAAATAACAAAAGAACAACACCACAGCACCGCGGCCTCCTCACACCGCCCGGCGCTGCACGGGCGCCAGCATCCCTCAATCATTCCCAAAAATCCAGTAGTGTTCCTAGCTCCGCCTCCTATTGCATCGCCCGGTGAAGAAGCCACCGCCTGACACTTTGATTGCACCACCCGGCGCTACGAGCGCGTAGCAGAATTCTGCTACCAGAATTCCTGCTATCATACCAGTCCCAATTTTCACTCCTTTAGGCACAAAAATCACCTCTAATTACAGCAACTTTCAACAACAATAACATACAACATCTTGTAGACAACATCATTAACAATTCCTATCATCCTAACTCATCCAAATCTACCCATTCTCATAAAACCCCATCAAAACCCCTAAACCCCAAACCTATCATGATCAATTCATTTATACTAAAATAATAAACACTGATTCTCCCCATACCTTAGAGTAGAATCTGGTTCCTCTTCTCCTTATGCAACACTTCAACCCTAGCCTCCTTGTTCTTCAGAGCCTTTTTGCTTCAGCCACCAAAACACGTATATGAGAACCTCTCTCACTATTTCCTCTCTTAACTCCCAAATACCCCTAATTAGGCTCTTCCATCTTTACCCTCACTTATCCTCCACAAAAAACTAACATACCCTCAATACTTCCACTTCTCTTATTTTAATTAATTAATAATATATAAATAATATACTATACATTATTAATATATCACTATCAATTAAATAATTCCATCACAACAATTAAACCACGCAACAACATATCAACACAAATGCCATATATTCACAAATAATTACTAAATAATTAAATTATGAATTTTCGGGCGTTACAACTCCCCCCCACTTAAAGAATTTTCGTCCTCGAAAATTTACCTGGAGCAAATAGAGTCGGGTACGACTCCTTCATCTGATCTTCACGCTCCCATGTCCAACTCTCACCAGCTGGTCCACCCCACAATACCTTCACTAAGGCAATCTCTTTACCTCATAACTGCTTTATCTCTCGACCATCTATCTTCACTAGTAACACTTCAACGGTCAGGTTATCTCTTATTTGTACATCATCCATCTGAATTACATGTGACAAATTAGAAACATACTTCCTCAACTACGACACGTGAAACACATCATGCAAATTCACAGGCGACGGTGGTAACGCAATGCTATATGCTACCTCCCCGATCCTTTGCGAAATCTGATACGGACCAACAAAACGCGGAGTGAGCTTTCTAGACTTTAAAGCTCGTCCAACTCCTGTTATCGGAGTAACTCTCAAAAACACGTGATCTCCTTCTTAAAATTCAAGTGCTTTCCTCCTCCTATCATGATAACTCTTTTGACGACTCCGCGAAGCCTTCATCCTTTCTTGTATCATCTTAATCTTCTCAATCGTCTCCTGCAGAATCTTAGGTCCAAGTATAGCACTTTCGACTGATTCATACCAACACAGTGGAGTCCTACACCTTCTGCCATACAACGTTTCATACGGTGCCATACCAATACTAGCATGAAAACTATTGTTGTAGGTAAATTCAATCAATGGCAAATGACTGTCCCACGGTCCTCCATGGTCCAGCACACATGCCCTCAGCAAATCCTCTAAAGATTAGATAGTCCTCTCTGTTTGACTGTCTGTCTGCGGATGATATGCAGAACTCATCCTCAACCTAGTACCCAACGTATCTTGCAAACTCTTCCAAAACCTTGACGTAAACCACAGATCTCTATTCAACACAATACTCAAAGGTATACCATGCAACTTCACAATTTCCTCAATATACATCTCAGCTAGCTTCTGCATGGAATGATTAATCTTCATCGACAATAAATGAGCCAACTTAGTTAATCTATCCACAATCACCCAAATTGAATCATTTCCCTTTGTAGTCCTTGGAAATCCCGACACAAAATCCATGGAAATACTATCCCATTTCCACTCTGGGATATTCAACGGCTGCATCATTCCAAAAGGTTTCTGATGTTCAATCTTCGACTTTTGGCAAATCAAACATGCATATACAAACTCAACAATATCTCTTTTCATACCTGGCCACCAAAACAATTTCTGTAAATCTTGATACATCTTCGTAGCACCAGGATGAATACTCAGTCTACTTCGATGTCCTTCCTCTAAAATACTCTTCTTAATTTCTGAAACATCGGGAATACATACTCTGTCTCGGAATCTCATTACACCATTATCGTCAATTCGGAATTCACCTCCGTTACCTTGGTTAATCAAGGTCAGCTAATCAACCAACTTCAAATCAGATTGTTGTCCTACTCGGATCTCTTCCACAATATCATTAGTTAATTTCAACATCCCCAATTTCACACTATCATAAGTAGTCTCACATAACAAACTCATATCTCTGAACTATTCGATCATCTCCAGCACTTTCACCATAAGCGTCGACATATGCAATGTCTTCCTACTCAAAGGATCTGCAACCACATTCGCTTTACCATGGTGGTAACTTAAATCGAAATCAAAATCCTTTAACAATTCTAACCATCTTCTCTGTCTCATATTCAATTCCTTCTGGTCAAATAAGTATTTCAAACTCTTGTGATCGCTGAACACTTCGAATCTAGAACCAAAAAGATAATGTCTCCAGATCTTCAACACAAACACCACGGCTGCCAATTCTAAATCATGCGTAGGGTAATTCCTGCTATCATATCAGTCCCAATTTTCACAATTTTCACTACTTTAGGCACGAAAATCACCTCTAATTACAACAACTTTCAACAACAATAACATACAACATCTTGTAGACAACATCATTAACAATTCCTATCATCCTAACTCATCCAAATCTACCCATTCTCATAAAACCCCCATCAAAACCCCTAAACCCCAAACCTATCATGATCAATTCATTTATACTAAAATAATAAACACTGATTCTCCCCATGCCTTAGAGTAGAATCTGGTTCCTCTTCTCCTTCTGCAACACTTCAACCCTAGCCTCCTTGTTCTTCAGAGCCTTTTTGCTTCAGCCACTAAAACACGTATATGAGAACCTCTCTAACTATTTCCTCTCTTAACTCCCAAATACCCCTAATTAGGCTCTTCCATCTTTACCCTCACTTATCCTCCACAAAAGACTAACATACCCTCAATACTTCCACTTCTCTTATTTTAATTAATTAATAATATATAAATAATATACTATACATTATTAATATATCACTATCAATTAAAATAATTCCATCACAACAATTAAACCACGCAACAACATATCAACACAAATGCCATATATTCACAAATAATTACTAAATAATTAAATTATGAATTTCAGGGCGTTACACAGGGTACCCACATTCCTTTCACTGCCAGACTAACTTTCAAGTGCACAAACAACGAGGCCGAATACGAAGCTTATATCATGGGTCTCGAAGAAGCAATTGAGTTGAGGATTAAGAACTTGGATGTGTATGGAGACTCAACCCTGGTTATCAATCAGATCAAAGGAGATTAGAACACATACCAATCAGGACTGATTCCTTACAAAGACTACTCGAGAAGGTTGTTACCATTCTTCAACAGAATCGAGTTTCATCACATCCCCCGTGAAGAGAATCACATGGCTGATGCACTAGCCACTCTTCCATGATCAGTGTAGGTCAATGGAACGACGTACCTAAGATCGACATAATGCGCCTTGAAAGGCCCGCTTACATCTTCACGTTTAAAGCAGTCCTAGATGACAAACCTTGGTATCACGATATCAAATGCTTCCATCGGAAACAAGAGTACCCTCCTGGGGCATCCAGAAAAGATAGGAAAACTCTCAGGAGACTGGCTGGCAACTTCTTTCTGAGCAGTGATACACTCTATAAATGAAACTTTGACATGGTCTTGCTCCAATGTGTAGACAGACCAGAAGCAAACATGCTGATAAAAGAAATTCACAAAGGATCCTTTGGCACTCGTGCCAACGGACACACAATGGCGAGAAAAATTTTGAGAGCAGGTTACTATTGTTGACCATGGAATCCGACTGCTACCAGTACATGAGAAGATGTCACAAGTGTCAGATATACTCAGACAAAATCCATGTACCGCCAACACATCTCAAATTTCTCTCTTCCCCATGGACTTTTTCTGTATGGGGAATCGACATGATTGGCATAATCGAACCCAAAGCTTCAAACGGACATCGGTTTATCCTGGTAGCCATTTACTACTTCACCAAATGGGTCGAAGCAGCGTCATACACCAATGTAACCTGACAAGTGGTGGTCCGATTTATCAAGAACAATATTATCTGCCGTTATGGTGTTCCAAGCCAGATCATTACTGATAATGGATCTAACTTGAACAACAAGATGATGAAAGAGTTGTGTGCTGAGTTCAAAATCGAACACCATAACTCATCTCCCTACCGACCTAAGATAAACGGAGCGGTAGAAGAAGCTAGCAAAAATATCAAAAAGATTGTTCAAAAGATGGTTGTAACCTACAAAGACTGGCACGAAATGTTGCCTTTTGCTCTTCAAGGTTATCGCACATCTGTCTGCACTTCAACAAGGGCAACCACTTTCTCTCTAGTATATGGCATGAAAGAAGTGCTTCCCATAGAAGTAGAGATCCCATCAATCTGGGTATTGATGGAAGCTAAGCTAACAGAAGCTGAATAGTGTCAAAGTAGACACGATGAACTAAATCTGATCGAAGAAAAGCGAATAACAGCTCTATGCCATGGTCAGTTATATCAGCAAAGAATGAAGAAAGCGTTTGACAAAAAGGTCTGATCCCGTGTCTTCAGGAAAGGAGACCTTATGCTAAAAAAGATACAATCATTTCTCCTTGATTCCCGGGGTAAATAGACTCCGAATTATGACGCCCCCTATGTGGTCAAGAAAGCCTTCTCATGCGGCGCCTTGAGACTCGCAACCATGGACGGAGAGGAATTTGCCTACCCCACGAATGTTGACGTAGTCAAGAAATACTTTGCCTAAATAAAAATAAATAAATAAAAAAACGTCTCGGTGGATTGAAAACCTGAAAGGGCGGTCCAAGCAAAAATTAGAGACATACGCAAAAAAAAAAATCATCCCGATGGATTGGAAATCTCAAAGTACAATCCAGGCAAAAGTTAGGGATTAATGGCAAGTAACTACGCCTGATCAGTTCAAATCCTCAGCAGTCACGCCATCCATCAGGAAAACTTCAGTCAAGGTCATCTTCGACAGAAGCTCAGGATGTCCAGAATTCAAAGTTGGTAGAAGGATAACAGTTGTTATGTTTCAATGTAGCCCCTTTTCCCTTAAATTACCATTTTTCTAAACTTTGTAAAAACTCTATAGGATCACGCGCTTGGCTGATTTCCATTCTATCAATAAAATTTGAGCCCTAGTGCTTTTGTTTGCAATTCTTATTTGTTTTATCTTTACAGAATGACAATTTTAACCTGATCAACGATTCTTGAAATAAAACAAAAATGAATTTACTTGTCAAAATATTTCTGCTTTTAAAATAAAGATGACAATTCCTTTTGACTTTGAACATAAAAAAGAACATCGATAGTTTCTCCGAAGGTGATTGAACCTCAGAGTGCAGAATCAAAATACTCTTTCTACACCAATGCACCTAAATGAAGGATCAACTGAGTCAGATACAAATGTCCCATCTGATATCCCTGGCAGAGTTCTTACCTCTTAAGACCGATTGAACAATACTGTCACCCCCACAGGGTCTACTTCTCCTAAGCAAGGCAGGATTGCTATTTTGAACCAGTGATATTTTTCATTCCTCGAAGTGGCCGAGTATCCAGTCGTGTTCATCTAGTAGTCTGTATGTCGCGTCAGTCTTGTCAGCATAAACATACATACATCATGCATAATTGATTCACATTTATAATCATATTGCATTACTATCACTCTGGTCAGTTTTATCCCCAAGTGGTAAAGTCCTCTTAATCAATCGAGTTGCCAGTTCTTTCCTCGTCAGGAAATGTTTTGTCTGAACAATCTCTCTCCCCCAGTTTATTTCTGGACTGGAGACGGTCCTCGACCACTTTGATAACTTGAACCTCTGAAAGGCAAGAATACATTTGACAAACATCACTCTTCACCATTGAAGATGATATTTTCGCTGACCCTCAGAGGATGCATTCCTCAAAAATCGGGAATTAGGGTTTTACACGTCGAACCGCTCCGGAGCCAAAAGTCAAAACATGACTTTTTAGGCAAAAATTATCCTTATGAATCATATTTTCATAAAATATGACTTATAATATCATTTGAACAAAAATTGATCAAGAAACCAAGATAACTTGTAAAAGGGGTAATCTTGAAAAATTGAAAATTTTTCTAAGTTACTAAATTTGAATGATTTTGGTACCAACTTCCAAGGATCATAACTTGTGATCCAAGCAGCCATTTTGGGTTATCCAAAGCTTGATTTGTAGGTCTTCCTACATTCTACAAAAGCTTCAACTACCTCAAACTCCAATTCTTCATGGATTTTAAGTTATGGGGTGATCAAAATGACAAAAATGAAGAAAATGACATTTTTCAACACTTAGTAAAAATCTGCCTAAGTTACCAGCCTTGAACACCAATGTTCATGAGGATTTTTCAATGGAATCCAAATAGTTTCAAGACAAACTATGATCATACATGGATAGTACCATATGAGGGCTCTTTAAAAAGTACAAGAGCCTCCCATAACTCAACCTGAGCAAGGAGATATGATCCATTGAAAATGGCATTTTTCACTGATTTTTGCAAGGCAAATTTGTGCATTGTTGCTCGAATTGATCAATTTGTGCCATAACAAGCATGGTTATCCATCTGCACACCTCAAGGGGGAATAGCCAAGGGACAAACACTGATCCACCAGCCTCACAAGTCCATGGATCTATGTTTAGGCATGACACTCCTAAAATTCAAGATGCTTCAAATGGTCAATTTTGTTTCCAAGAATTTAACTGATGCATAGAGGTGGAATTCATCAAGACAATTGAAATTCTGGTATGACAGATCCCAGATGTCCTACAGGATGTCGAGACATCTGGTCTGTTATAGATAACATGGCAAGGTATAAACAATAACAGTACTGAAAAGTATAAACAACACACAAGGATTGTTAACCCAGTTCGGTCTAACAACCTACATCTAGGGGCATACCAAGCCAGGAAGGAAGTCAACTATTAGTAGTATCAATTCATAGACCCTACAGCCAACACACCCGTTGACGATCTACTCACTTAATCACTACCCAATGACCCTTCTACCTAAGTCCTCCCTAGGTAAGAGACTCCATCTCACTTCCAATCATCGCAATGATGTCTAGCAGTCAACACCTCAGCCACTGCATCAACAGCTTGATTTCCAACAACTCTTTAATCACAGAAAAGTAGAAGACACACTTTAAAGACACACATTGGTCTTGCTTAAAAGCTTCAACCAAGAAAAAACACTTGTGCTTAAAAGCTTAGAGTGGACAAATCACAACTCAACTAAACAGTCCAGCTCTAAGCACAAAACAGTACCAGAGTGGCTCACAATTTCACACAAACCCTAATGATCTACATCTTGGACCCGTGCTTTTTTTTTTGTTACAAGCATTCTATTTATAACTTATTCCCAACTGGATTTGGGCTTCAAATCACAGCATAACAACTGCTACAAATCAGCAGAAACTTCTGCTACATAATAGGTCTTCAATCATATCCTTCCTAATTTATCTCCATAATTAGAAAGTCATTATTCTTCAATATTCTTCTTGATTCTGACTTGAATCTTCCAGGCCTTTAAATCAGCTCCACAAAGGATACATAATATTTCCAGGATATTATGCATCTTTTAAATCTTCACTTTTTAATTCAGCTGCAAGATCTTCTCCATAAAAATAGGAACAAATCTCCAAATAGTTTCCTAAAAAGTCTCCAAGATCCTTTTTATGAAATCCAATTAAATCTGCACTTTGTTCCTAATAAATCTCCTTGACCTGTGTATAATGATGAGGTATCCAAAAAGATCTCATCAGATCAAATCAAATCTGTCAAGAGATATACAATAGCAGCACCTGCTGTAATAGACAATGATGTTGTGACATCTCCTTTGACATCTTGATTAACCATCACAGAGCAGCAGTACCTGTTGTACCAGATCAAGATGTTCTGTCATGACATTCCAAAGACAACCACGTCACATAACCTTAAACATTCAGGTCAGTGAAGTGCTCATGACATCTCTGTCATACCATTACAACCATGCACTTATACTAGGTAGGTGCAACACAACATGTCAAGACATCACACTTGACATTTAACTAATCTAATATGACAGAAACTGAGCATAACCAGTTAGTGCAGAACAACATGTCAAGACCTCCTACTTGACATTTCACAACCTGCAACTAATCTGTTATGGCAGATACACATACAACATGTTAAAACACCTTCAGTGTCATAAGAGCTAACATAAAGGTTTTAACAAAATTTAGCCAACATACATACTGCATAGCTGCAGAACTAACAAACTCCCCCTTTGGCAAATTTTGGCTAAAACCAACAATCAGAGATACCAGCATCAGAAGATCAACACAGATTATTAGAAGTCACACACACATCAGTACACATGCCAACATTATTCAACCACACTACTCTCCCCCTTTTTAGCCATAATTAAACAAACTTTGGGGTAAATGTACACTTCTAGTTCAATCCATTGACACACCAGATCTAAACTGTCATGTCCACCATGAACTTCACCAGTAACACAATGTCACGACATCTTGTCTGACATAACACCCTCACCAGAGCCACAAACAATCTTGATAAACAAAAGTTCAACTCCCCCTATCTAAGATAACCAGTTCTCTTTTGCAAGATGAACACCTTAAATGAATGGAAAACATAAGACTCATCTTCATGTCTTCAAGAGCGCACCTCTGTTCAACACACCTGCTGAACGCATTCACTTAATGCTTGATCCTCAAACAACACTAGTACATTTAACTGACAGAAGTTGATCCTTCAACAAGAAACACCACAAAATCACTAATGATATCCCATGACACCTTTATGATCATATAGTAAGAAAGTACCAGGATCACATCCTTGTACTACAACCAACAAACTCTTGGATTGAGACCAAAATCACCATTGATCCCTCTCATCCAGAAACCATCCATACCCTGTACAAATCCACCTTGAATTTTACAGCCATAGACATTCTTGTTCCTTGAGATACAATCCAATTGAATCAGGAATGCTTCACACAATCATTCACACTGCCTTCCACTACACTCTAAGTAAAGTCCTCTTGCTTAATAACACACACCAAGACAAGTGTGACAACTCCCATCAACAAAGACCCCTACAGAGTTCTTCCAAACACTGCAGAAAAAAAAGTCTCCCAGACACAAACAAAACTGTCCTTCAGACTCCTCCTCAGAAGCATGTGCGCACATGATTCAAACAATTTGCTTCACTCACCAAAACACCATCCAACAGCCTAATGTCATAGCATGTTATCTGACATTATATCCTCATAAGAGGCAACCAATCTCCACAAGCTTGATCAGCATGCAAGCTTCACAATATATGCACCTTTGCAGCAAAATCCATAGACAAGTACTCCCCCTGTCATGGATAACCAATGCTCTAGAGCGAGATGAACATTTGAGCACCAGATCTTCACACACTTGCTGAGCACATTCACATACTGTACTCTCACTCCTAGAGAACACATCCAAGTACCCTCACTGCTCACAAACTCCACGAATTCTCAGCTTACTTAAAAGCTTTACTGAGATCCAATCTCTTTAAGAGATACTTGCAGCAGAAGAAAGAAAAACTTTCTGATCATATCACATCATCTGACATAATTCCTTTGCCATTACATCTACTAGTAGTTGTTGATACTAGTGAAGTCTTCAAAATTAGTAGTCATTCTTTTCCAGAACATACTACTAAAAACAAGATCAGAATCTCCACATTCTAATCCACATAGTCAGAAACACCTCTTCTGACAATAATGCTTGAGCATCCAACTCCACATGCACAATCTCAATCATATTCCAAATATAACCATCAACAATCATGATGTTACAACATCATTTAGGACATCAGCTTCCCATCCTTATTCAAAAGAATCATCGCACATAGAAGTCCTTCAAGAAGCTCCCAATAAAACACTGCCAGAGCAGCTTATTCAGGTTAACATAAACACCTGAACACCATAGAGAGAACTAAACTAGCACACCCTCTCTGAAGCAAAGAGTTCAGACTGCAGACTTGCATACTCACAACAGACAAATACTTAGCTCCCGTCAAAGTATTTATCATTAGTCAGATGAGACTACCTTCTCACATAAAGTAGGACATTTGGTCTGACATTCTTTTTTTGCACACATCAGGCATCTGCTAATTCTTCTTCATGACAAA
Organism: Lathyrus tuberosus; assembly: GCA_022829125.1. Lineage (NCBI taxonomy): Eukaryota > Viridiplantae > Streptophyta > Magnoliopsida > Fabales > Fabaceae > Lathyrus > Lathyrus tuberosus. Next base: position 2,372,327 of record JALAZF010000599.1, on the reverse strand, counting down.
CCATCATGACAACCATTCATACCACAAAATCATTCCAGATTAGGTCAGTGTCTTGACCTTTCACTCCACCCTGAGCTAAACAAACTTCCTTGGCTGAGGAAGCAAAGAACTGAAATGATGTTTCAACATCAGTTCCGACATCAGTCTAAATCACATGGATTTAAACATTTACTATGGCTTTGGAGACAACAACCATAGTAATCCACACACATCTCTTGCAAGGGACATAAAAGGATCAACCATCAGTAGCTGATCAACCTTCAAAATCAGATCATACACACATGCAGGAACCTACATACTCTACATCTCAAGAATCTTCTTCTCAAACTTCTAATGTTTAGACCTCCTGTCTGACTTTGAGATGTTGGATGCCATCCTTCTGCACTCTAACAGGTTTCTGGAGCATACAAAAAAACATTGACTGGTCATCACAAACAGATTGTTCAGAAAAAAATATGCTTCTCCCAACACTTCAACCTACAAGGATGCCCTTCAATCAAAATAAATGTTCCATTATGTGAGGACACCATATAACTAAACTCCAGCTTAAGAAGAAACTTCTCATGCAGATACCAGGGAACCATAATCTTTGGTCCAAAAAAACACCAACTCCTCCTTGCTCCAAACACAAATCTGAAATGCTCATCCTAGATGGTTTGAAGACACCTGTCAGCCAGTTAGGTTAATATATCTCCTCTGTGCACAACCCTTTGAGTTTCTCTTCCACTAGAACAAGAGTTCCATGCTCTCATAGAATTGATAGTGATGTCAAGTTTGAGTAAACAACCTCCATCCTGTTTTTGAGAAACACCACCAGACATATTGAGAAAAATAAATTCTCAATACAAAGCTATCAAGACATTATGTCTGACATTTCTTCGAGTTCTTCCAGCATCAGATTAAGGACTCTCCTTTATTAATTGCTAAGAACTCCTAAGGGAATTATTCATTCTCCCCTCCAATAGCTGCACCACCTAAGGTTGGTACACACATATAGCTCCTTTCAAACAAAATTTTCCCCATGGCCATAAACAATATTGCATACATCTGGCTGCTTTGATCAGAAGGAATTTTCAGATTTCAGAGAGAATGTCCTTGACATTTGAGCTTGACCTCCACACAAAAAAAATAGCCTTTGTACTCCTACTCACTTGGATCAGAAATAAACTAATCCAATGAGTGACAATTTGTTGATCATCTCTTGACCAACACACTTATCTAAGACATGTTTCTTGATAGAACTTCTTAGACACACAACCCAGATGCCTCCTCTTCCAAGCCAGGAGTAGGTTCCAAACAGATGTGATCAATACACATTTGTTTAGCCCTCAAGCATCTGTTATGCCATACCTTTATCCAACAAGATTCTGCATAATCTGCTGGTTTTATGTTCCAACATCAGGTAGGACATTAGTTCCCTTCTCAAGAAACACAACAAGAGATCCTTCATCAAAGCCTGGAGATTGGCCGTGTAGGGTTGGAAGCAAGAATAAATTGCTTCTAACTTTCTTCAGATCTCTTTTCAACAAACTCATATAAAAGTGCCTTTATGAGTGGACTTGGGATGAACTTCAAGTATCTTTGGCAACTCTAACAAGCTAGTTGAAGTAATCCTCAAGTATCACCACACCATGTAATACACCTTCAGAGGATAACAGAGTGTTGCAGCCTCAACACACAAAACCACCAGGAGTTTTCTAACAGATACATAAGAAGCGGAACCCATATGAAGAAAACCCCTCAACTACCTTCAGGCAAAACTTAATAACCTTTGCACAAACACCACACTCCATGTGCAATAGGTCAACATAGGTTTGAAAATAAATCAAATCACAAAGCAGCTTACCACTAAAGCTACAAGCCTGATAACAGACAGGTCCAATACACACCCTGTCATGAACAGTCCATCCTCCACTTCTAGGGACCATTCAAACAACAATATGAACTTCCCCAAGTTCAAACAACTTTTCAGTAGGTATCACCTACCTTTCCCATAACCATAAAGTATCTTCCCTAGGATCTCACCCAGAAAATAGAACAGGATGCCTGCTCTGATACCAATTGAAATTTTGGTATGACAGATCCCAGATGTCCTACAGGATGTCGAGACATCAGGTCTATTACAGATAACATGGCAAGGTAAAACAAATAACAGTACTGAAAAGCATAAACAACACACAAGGATTGTTAACCCAGTTCGGTCTAACAACCTACATCTGGGGGCATACCAAGTCAGGAAGGAAGTCCACTATTAGTAGTATCAATTCATAGACCCTACAACCAACACACCCGTTGACGATCTACTCACTTAATCACTACCCAATGACCCTTCTACCTAAGTCCTCCCTAGGTAAGAGACTCCATCTCACTTCCAATCATCGCAATGATGTCTAGCAGTCAACACCTCAGCCACTGCATCAACAGCTTGATTTCCAACAACTCTTCAATCACAGAAAAGTAGAAGACACACTTCAAAGACACACCTTGGTCTTGCTTAAAAGCTTCAACCAAGAACAAACACTCGTGCTTAAAAGCTTAGAGTGGACAAATCACAACTCAACTAAACAGTTCAGCTCTAAGCACAAAACAGTACCAGAGTGGCTCACAATTTCACACAAACCCTAATGATCTACATCTTGGACCCGTGCTTTTTTTTTGTTACAAGCATTCTATTTATAACTTATTCCCAACTGGATTTGGGCTTCAAATCACAGCATAACAGCTGCTACAAATCAGCAGAAACTTCTGCTACATAATAGGTCTTCAATCAAATCCTTCCTAATTTATCTCCATAATTAGAAAGTCATTATTCTTCATTATTCTTCTTGATTCTGACTTGAATCTTCCAGACCTTTAAATCAGCTCCACAAAGGATACATAATATTTCCAGGATATTATGTATCTTTTAAATCTTCACTTTTTAATTCAGCTGCAAGATCTTCTCCATAAAAATAGGAACAAATCTCCAAATAGTTTCCTAAAAAGTCTCCAAGATCCTTTTTATGAAATCCAATTAAATATGCACTTTGTTCCTAATAAATCTCCTTGACCTGTGTATAATGATGAGGTATCCAAAAAGATCTCATCAGATCAAATCAAATCTGTCAAGAGATATACAATAGCAGCACCTGCTGTAATAGACAATGATGTTGTGACATCTCCTTTGACATCTTGATTAACCATCACAGAACAGCAGTACCTGTTGTACCAGATCAAGATGTTCTGTCATGACATTCCAAAGACAGCCACGTCACATAACCTTAAACATTCAGGTCAGTGAAGTGCTCATGACATCTCTGTCACACCAATACAACCATGCACTCATACTAGGTAGGTGCAGCACAACATGTCAAGACATCACACTTGACATTTAACTAATCTAATATGACAGAAACTGAGCATAACCAGTTAGTGCAGAACAACATGTCAAGACCTCCTACTTGACATTTCACAACCTGCAACAAATCTGTTATGGCAGATACACATACAACATGTTAAAACACCTTTAGTGACATAAGAGCTAACATAAAGGTTTTAACAAAATTTAGCCAACATACATACTGCATAGCTGCATAACTAACAACAATGTTATCCAAGTTCAGTCAAGCCTTATCTCTGAATCAGAGAAACCCTAGCCTGTGCTCTAACCTCAAGTCAATGGCTAGAGGAGACTTGAGATTCCATTTGATCACCATTTGCCAACAGACCTGCTGCAGTTGCCATTCACTATTGCAGCCAAAACAAACTTGTTCTACTATAAATAGAGCTCATTTGTGATCAGTTTGAGTACACCAAAGCACCTAAACCGATGCTTTACTCAAAATCTCTTCTTCACTCCAATTTTGCCTTCTAACTCAAGTCACTATCAGATTTTGAGATTGAGAGTGATTCCAACCAAACCAATGATGCACACACCTCATAAATATCATATATGAGTGATCCATAACACAAAATCACATCTGGAACATGATATTCACAAAATCACCAGCCAATTTCTCAAGTTCTTGATAGAGTTGCAGTTGAGGTACCACAACCAGTTCCAGCTCATTTCAATCCACTCCAAGCATTCAAACACACTCCTTGGCACCTAAGGAAGATGTCCATATCATTGGAACCTAGCTGCAACACCTCCATCATCAAACTCGATCACCAGCTGCAAGAGGTAAACACGAACCCTTCAAACTCTATGATCCATGCATCATGAATGAATTTTTGAGTTACCATCTTATTTATGGATGTATGTAGAGTAATAACCCTTAATCAATTGCCATGAATCCATCGTGTATGGAATTTCATTGTGTTCATGCTGAAATTAGGGTTCTTGAGGTTTTCCATTGATTTCTTCCTCCATACTTAATATAAATGCAATTAAATTATATGGTTGTGATCCTTGTTCAAAAACAAACAAGATTGGTAATTGAATCGTGCAAAACCATTGAGAAATCATGGAGAAAAGTGAGAAAATACAAATCTGCAGAAACAGGGCACTCGGGCAAGAACTTAGTGTTCTTGGCGCCTTTTTTCAAATTTTTGAATTTTTGAATATTTTGATATTTTATTAATTGATTCAAAAATTAATTTCTCTCTGAATATTTGTGTTTTTGAATTGATTCTTTTTCTCAAAATTCACAAAAATGTTTAGATATTTTAATTTACAAAAAAATCCAATTTATATTATTTATTTAATATAGTTAGAATTTTTGTAATTAATTTCATTTTTATTTGTTTTAAACATTTTAAATGAAATTCCCACTTTGATATTTCAAAACCAATTGAATTTCAAACTTTCATGTGATTAAACATGATTTTACAAAATATTTTTCAAAGTATACAATTTGTTTTTGAATATATTTTATATTTTATCATTTATTATTTAAATTTCCTTTGAAAAATGACATTTTAATTTAAAATTAAGGTTTCCTCTTGATTTTAAATTTTTAAACAACTTTTGGGCCTCTTGATAGAGTGTAAGTCCCATCCCTTTGTAAATAAACCATTTTTGGGCCTCAGTCATTGTATAAGTCCCGATACGTTTTAAAAAATCTTGGCGCGATCGTCGTTTTCAAAACAAAATCATCTGGGCCTACCCTTGTGTTGTAAGTCCCATTTCTTTTCTTTTTCAAACACTTTTAGGCCTCTAATAGAGTGTAAAACCCAAACCTCTTTTGTACATAAATAATTCAGGCTTCAGTCATTGTATAAGTCTCAATACAATTTTCAAAACAACGGTGCGATCACTGTTATTTCTGGGCCTCTCCTTGAGTTGTAAGCCCCATCTCTTATACAAAAATAAACTTTTGGGCCTCTAATAGAGTATAAGACCCAACCTCTTTGTAAATAAAATAATTTGGGCCTCAGTCATTGTATAAGACCCGATACAATTTTCAAAACAACGTTGCGATCGCTGTTAGTTTTGGGCCTCTCCTTGAGTTGTAAGCCCCATCTCTTGCACAAAAATAAACTTTTGGGCCTCTAATAGAGTGTAAGACCCAACCTCTATGTAAATAGAATAATTTGGGCCTCAGTCATTGTATAAGTCCCGATACAATTTTCAAAACAACGGTGCGATCAATGTTATTTATGGGCCTCTCCTTGAGTATAAGCCCCAATAATCTTTTCAAAACAACTTTCCCTTTTGGTTTAGGTTCAAATTCATAGTTGTCATCAAAACTTTCTTTAATTTCTTGAACAACTAACCATACAGCTATTACAATGGAAGCTTGCTCACCTGTAAGTTTTAAACAGTTTTCTTTTACATACTTGCACATATATATATATTTGTTTGTGCTGGAAGCTTGCTTACCTATAAGTCCTCCTACGCTCTTTTACATACAGTATATGTTTCTGCTTAGAGTTTTCCCCGGAAATTAGGTCTAGGATTAAATAAAGCCAGCGGTCACTCTTTCAACAGTCAAAACTAGTTCCCCATAGGAATTCCAGATACAGTCTTGCCTCCTCTTGGGCTTATACAATATGGAACAAAGAGAAATGCATTATTCCTGGTGAAACTTTTCTCAGACTGTCACTATTAGAAAATTGTCAAAGAAATTCATTTCCCCCAGAGAGGATTAATTCCCGGTGAACCTCTCATGAATTTTTTCAAACCCTAGAACTGTTCACTAAAGAAAAGATTATTCTCGGTGAAACTTTTCTTGAACTTTTCTTAGGTTTGGATCCACAGGCTTCCTAAAAGCATCCCAACCTCCTCTAGGGCTTTGTACAAGGACCCTCCGACTTCTTAGAAGTTCTCACGCCTTCTCTTGGGCTTAATACAAGGACCCTGAAGACCTCTTAAAGGTATAGGACATAACTTAGTCATCCTTTGTTAGAGAAGACTTTCCAAAGAGTCAAAACCTTAGACCAATTTTAGGGTTCATTCTCTTCCCATAAAGTACCTGCCTCCTCTTGGACATCATACAAAGATAAACTCTTCTATACCAGTAGACTTGGACAGTCTAATCTCCTCTTGGTTCTCAAAGACATTCTCAAGTTCCCTACAAACATAGGAAAAAAACCATGGTCATTTAACCAATCTACAGTAGAGTTAAAAGCCTCACAGGATCTAAAACTCAGTCTTTCATCCTAAATTTCCCCAGCTAGGGTCAGTCTATCATCAGGATAACATTATCCCAAATCAAAACCTCAAGGCATCTGATACCTCAACTCTTCTGTAAATCTTCAGCAAGAGTTGATTCCCCATTTTTGACCTGCCTCTGGATCTCAATAGTCCTCAGCAGAAGCCAGCCTCCTCTTAGGCTTTGTATAATGATTTTCCTCAACAGATTTAGCTTAAAAAACACTCTCTTGTTGATTCAATCACTTTTTAAGCACTCTCTTGTTGAGTCAATCACCCATTCAACACTCTCTTGTTGAGTTAGTCATCTTTTCAGCCTCAATCTTGGGCTTTGTACAAGACACCATATAAACACTCTCTTGTTGAGTCAGTCATCTTTTCAGCCTCAATCTTGGGCTTTGTATAAGACACCCATAAATATCTTCAGCTAAGTCAGTCAAATATCTTTTAGCCTCAATCTTGGGCTTTGTACAAGACATATAAAATTTCCCTAAACAGAGTCAATCTCTCTTTCAGCCTAAATCTTGGGCCTTGTACAAGACAAATCATACTCTCACCAATAGAGTCAGTTTCCCCTTTTAGCCTCAATCTTGGGCTTTGTACAAGACACATACAAATATTCCCCAGTGGAATCAAAAATCCTTTTAGCCTCAATCTTGGGCTTTATACAAGACAAACAAAATATTTCCCCAAAAAAGTCAACCTTTAGCCTCCTCTTAGGCTTTGTATAATGATATCCCCAAAAGAGCCAATTCTCTTTTAGCCTCAATCTTGGACTTTGTACAAGACAGATAAACACTCTCTTGTTGAGTCAGTCTTTTCTAGCCTTCTCTTAGGCTTTGTATAAGGACTTCCCTGGTGGAGTCAATCAATCTCTTAGCTTCAACCTTGGGCTTTGATCAAGGCACATACAAAAACCACCATCCCCTCAGAGGAAATCAAAAACTCTTTGTAGGAAGATACTTCTCTGTATATCACACATCAAAGCCGACAATCAAACAAACCCTAATTCTAGATAATTGTTATAAGTGGCACACTTGTTGATTCAAACATCCAAGCTGTGGTCCATCTCTTATCCTGGGAAATCCCCTTCTTTCATATAATTGATGTAAGTGGCAAGCCTCTGGATTATTTACATCCAAGCCAATGTCCCTCTCTTAGCGTGAAAGATTTCTAAGGAAAAATGACATTGCTCTACACTGAGTTAAAGTTTTCTCCTTCAGGACAAATCCCTTATAAAGGAAATTATGGCATTGCTGGATTCCCATATCTTAGTTAAAGTAATTCTCCTTTATAATCAGTCACCCAACTGTTGTGATAAACAGACGAGATGTCTCCCTTTAGAGATGAAAAATTCTCTCTTAGTCAAACTTTTAGCTTCAATCTTGGGCTTTGAACAAGACACAAACAACCATTTAGCTTCAATCTATGGCTTTAAACAAGATACCAAAACATCTTTTTCCTCCCATAGAAATAGGAGGAACTACGATTGCTCTAATTTCCCTGTTTTCTTTAACGGGAATACGTAGGCATAAGATTGTGAAATCTTAGCGAGCACACCAATCAAAAACTTTAGGTCCAGTACCTTCACACACTAATCAAAACCTTAGGTCCAGTACCTTATCAAAATCATCAAAAACTCACTCTCTCTCTCAAATACTCCCAAAGAAGAAACTTTCCTAACCCACAACAGATAAACACCAGTAAGTAGAAAGCAGTAAGGAAAATTGCTAACAACCTGTGGATAACCACATATAGGATGGGTAATTGACAACCCCCCATTGTATAACCTGACCCCGAACTCCCCGATCTCTTTAAGCATTTGCTCAGTTAAACATTTGCGTGCAAGGTTAGTTTTAGATAGCTTCCCTTTCCTGTCCAGCTTCATAGGATAAATAAGAAATCAGAAAGTAGCACCCAACTCCTACCATTGCGATGAGGAGAAACCCATGGCGATAAGGTGGTCGCGTCACCGACAAAAATCGCACGCTACAGGTAACCCACTATCCAACCCACAAATTTGTGGTTTTATCCAACCCGACCCAATGATTTTGTGGGTGGTTATTTTATCTCACCCAAACTAGTATACCCTATATGGGTTGGGTCATGGTTTTGGATAAATTCAACCCAAACTTCCATGTACACCCCTATTCGTAGGTACTACCCCCTTTTTGTAGTCAGACCGAGATACTAGCAAATCTGCTACAAGCCTAAATACACCATCAAATCTAGATCGACAAGTCTAGTAATGAACACCTCAGGTTTACACCAATTTCATATTTTCCACATGTGGGAATCACTTTAACACTATTTTTGTTTCTTTACCTCATATTGAGATGGTATATTCCGTAGGAAGCAACTTCCAACAGAGCCTCCCTAAAAAATTATGACATGAACATTCCACAAATGCGATCGAAGGAATCAACCCAAGTTGACGATGACGAGGGAGAGAGTATATGCTCTCGCCAACCCCATAATTAACACCCAAATATTCTTCAGTCCATGGGATGATATTTCTACCATAGCATGCGTTGACGTGCAATCGTGTATAGTTTAGAGGTCTTAGCCATACATTGTTTCCTCAAGAACATGGTAGAAAATCCAATCCAATTCTCCTTCATCAAAGACAATCCACCTTGTTCTGGTGAAAATAACTTTTTTACTCTTGAGAATTTTTTTATGGAAAAACTTACTTTTTGAGAACTCACTAACTAACAAGAGACCTCCATTGTCGTTCTATGATGAAAAAATAGTCAATGAATTCCCAAACCACCACATACCCAATCTCATCAAAGTAGTGATGTCATGAAACTCCGTTCAATGCATATTAGTTGACAAATGGAACACATGCAAATTCATGTATGTAGAAATGTACACTAACCTGAGCCTTACAACCATACAAATGGTGACCTTCAAGTTTATGACAAAACTGAAGTAAGACATTGGAGGTACGTCAAACTCTTAATGACATTTGGGATCGAGGAGGAGTGAAGAACCATTAAGGTAAAGTTCTTGGTGATTGGGTTCATGTACGTTTATAACCATGTTATGGGAAGACTTGTTGAAATTTATAGTGGTGAATCAAGTGATGTAACCGGTTAACACGGGTGTGTAACAGGTTACAGCAAAGCCAGTTCCACTTCTGAAGTAGCAGAAAAGTGAAGATTTTGAAGTTGTAACTGGTTAGCCTAAGACGTTAAATGGTTACCACTGAATGGGATTTAATTCAATGTCAGCTGTAACCGGTTAACAGAATGGTGTAACCGGTTACAGGACCGAGTTTTGCCTTTTTTATGTTATGCAATTGTTTGTTTTGGATCCTAATCATATTGTAACACTTGTATAAATTTATTGGATGCATTCTCATCCAAGTTTAATGCAAATTATCATTATCACCCTTAATTATCTCTCTCCCTCTCTCTCTCTCTCAATTTTCCTTTTTTACTCTTCACATTTCAAACCATTGTTCACCAATCTTGTGATTCAAAGTTCGAACATTTGGCATAAAGAGTCTAGTTCTGATCCACAAACACCTAGTGTGCAACATGAATTCTGTTTCCAATGAAAGAATCCCTACAAACCTACCTATCCTTGATGTGAAGAATTACGACAAATGGTGCAAGAAAATGAAGGGGTTGTTTGGCTACCAAGATGTTCTTGAAGTGATCAAGAACAGGCTGAATCCTCTTGTCGAATGTGCAACAGTTGCACAACAAGCAACGCATAAGGAAAATAAGAAGAAAATATTTCAAGGAACTATTTTTGATCCATCAATGTGTTAATGGTGACAAATTTGAGAAAGTTGGTGATTGCGAATCGTCAAAGCAAGCATGGGAGATCTTAGAGAAAGCCCATGCAGGGGCTGACAAGGCAAAGGTGGTGAGGTTACAAACTCACAAGCCTCAACTCGAATTGATTCAAATAGAAGAAAATGAGACAATCAATGATTTCACAACAAGAATCACTCGATTAGTGAATCAAGTGAAGGCATGCAGAGAAACTGTTGTTGTCGCGAAAATCTTGTGTTTTTTAACACCAAGATTTGATAATGTAGTTGTGGCAAATGAGGAATCCAAGAATCCTACGAAGATGAGCAAAGAGGAGCTGCAAAGCTCTCTTAAGGCTCGTTAGCAAATAATGGAGGAGAGAAATAATGATAAGGCAAAGGCGAAGATCTCTTTGCAAGCTCGCTTCAACGAGAAGGACAAGAGATTGAAAGGAAAATGGCCCATGAAGAGTAAAGGGAATTTTCAAAATTTTGGTGGAAAAGAATCCCAAAATCCCAAGAATTTGGCTTGTCAAAGAGGTGAGAGCATTTACAATAAAAATGTTGGTCAAGGCAACTTTAGAGGTGAAAAGAAGAGGTTTAACAAAAGTAAAGAGCATTGCTTTAAGTGTCAAAGGTTCGATCATTTTGCAAGAGAGTGCAACGCGAACAGGAAGGAACCTTAAGGAGATGAAGCCAAGGTTGCAAGATAAGAGTTTGATGAAGAGAATACACTCTTGGTGATGATCAAGAAAGGAGAATGCAGCAGCAGCAGGCTGTGTGACAACAACAATAATTCAAGGAAATCTGCTAAATTGAGCTGTAACTGGTTACATGATACGGTTAACCGGTTACATGCAGAAGAAAACACCATGATGAGTACGAAAGGAGTTCAGTGCAGCGAGGAATGGTACTTGGACTCAGGTTCTTCTACTCATATGACGGGGATGAAGGATTGGTTTGTCAAAATTAATCGTGCCATGAAGAAAAAAGTAATGTTCATGGATGACACCACTCTAGCGACCGACGGGATCAGTGATGTTTTGATCATGAAAAGGGATGGTGGACATTCCTTGATCAAATATGTCTTGTACATTCCCAAAATCAAATGTAACCTTCTAAGTATCGGCCAATTTCTTGAGAAGGGTTACAAGATTCACATGGAAAACAAGGGGTTGCGCGTTATGGATGCAAAGGGAGTTTTTGGTCCTTAAAGCGCCTATGGATGCCAATAGAACCTTCAAGGTTAAGCTGAAGGTTATGGAGCATAGATGTATTGCTACAACGACAAGTTAAGAAGAGTGGATATGTCACTATCGTCTTAGTCATCTCAACTTTAGAGATCTCAAAGACTTGCAAAAGAATGGAATGGTAACAGGGATGCCATTGATCAACATATTGAATGCAATCTGTGAAGAATGTGTGTAAGCAAAGCAACATAAGGGTAAATTTAGCAAGGAAGGAGACCGTAGAACCAAGAAACACCTTAAGGTGGTGTATTCAGATGTGTGTGGACCAATGCAAGTAGATTCCATTGGTGGTAATATATATTTTCATTGAAGATCATGGTAGAAAGCTATGGATACACCTAATCATGATAAAGGATGAGGTATTTGAAGTGTTCAAGAAATTCAAGTCCATGGTTGACAGGCAGAGCGGTCACAAGCTGAAAGTGCTAAAAACGGATGGTGGATGAGAATATGTTCAAAAGACTTTGAGAGGTTTTGTGATCAAGAAGGGATTGTACATGAGGTAGTACCACGCTACACGCCTCAGCAAAACAGTGTTGCCGAAAGGAAGAATTGATCAATCATGAACACGGCGAGAAGCATGCTAAATGGGAAGACCTTGCAGAAAAATTTATGGGGAGAAGTGCTATCCACAGTTTCCTATTTGTTGAATAGGTGTCCTACAAAGAAGCTTGAGAATGTAACACCGAAGAAAGCATGGTCGGGATTCAAACCAAATTTGAACCATTAGAGATTTCTTGGTTCCGTATGATAACAATATTTTAGTGTGTCATAATGATCTATTTTCTGTTATTAATTTAGCCCGGTTTAATTAGATTTATTTATATTTCACTTGTTTGAGTATGTATTTTCCTGTAGTGCACTAGTTGCACCTTTTATGGTTTATTGTGTGTTTTTGGTCCTAAAGCAAATCAGATTAAGGCAAGCTGAGGCGTGACACCTTAAGACATAGTCTGAGCAGAATGGAGATGAGAGGAAGAAAGATAATGAGATTTGTTAATTGCAAATTCACCAAGAGCTTGGAAGAATGTCTATCACTAGGGCATACGTGGAAGAGATTCGTGTCAAGAAGGAGCTAAGGCATCAAGATATGATCAAAGAAGCTAGAGGACAAAGGAGGGTACAGTGGAGACCACGCCTGCAAAAGCGCATCCTGCATCTAGCCACCCGCCGTCTACTCTGCGCCACTACCTGCTGCAGCAACCTGCCAAAGACGCCTTATCTCCAAATGTTGTTTGTACCTGGTAGCTTGTTCACGAAGGAAGAAGGGACAACTGGAATTATTTGTGATTTGATTTGGGCTAAACCTTATTTTCATCAAAAGCCCATGATCCAAGACCCATCAACTTCCATTCTCATTCTCAAGTCTATTAAAGCAAGCCATGTTCAGTAATGAAGAGAGAGACCATAAGCCAGAAAACACACACTCATATTTTCTATTTTAGTTTAGTTACTTTGAGGATTAAGACGGTTAGAGAGATTTCTTCTTCTCATCTAATCCAATATTCACTGCTTGGAACTGTCGTGACTGCGGAGGTCTGATGCTGTTTACCCAATGCAAAGGATCTTCAAGTTATTACTAGGTTGCCATTTCTTTTCTACATTTTTGTTAATAATATGTCATCTTGTATTTTCATTCCAGTAGTTTGTACTCAGCTCATTATGAGCTAAACTCGTATTTGATGAGCAAAGTGAAGTTAATATAAAATTGTTTTTACATTAAAATGATGTGTTGCTAGTGCCTTATTTTGTTATGTGTTTTTATTGCTATATACCTGCTTCTTAGAATGATTAAATTAGAAAAAGGTACAAGTATGTGGTTGAGAGAGATCCAACAATATGCTGATTTCATAACAAAAGTGGTTAACAAAGTAGGATATAGATATTCACTTAATTCAACTTGCTTAGAGATAAGAAGTTGAGACCATAAAGATTTTGCAGAACTAAATCCAGGCACATTTTAGTGTTATAAGTGAGACTTAGAGTTTTGTTCCCTTGCCTTAGTTATGTATGCTTTGATGTTGTAGAAATACACCACTAGATCACATTTTGACCTTTTGAGGCACGACACTTCACATCATGGAAACTGTTTAGCAACAATTTATTAATGGATCTTAGCTCATCAATCATTCTCTTTGATATCTTATCCTTCTTTACTTAAGTTTTTAGTTTGTAGTGTGACTTTCTTGCTGTTACCATTATTATTATTTGTTACCTTGTTCATACTAGTTTTAAACAAGAATTGCATACTTTAAAGTTCAAAGCTACATCATAATCACTCCCTGTGGGTACGATCTCTTATTTTATCACTTGCTACAATCAAACATACATGTATACTTGCATGTGACACCTTTGCTTTAAAATAATTAATTAGAGTAAACACTTAGAAAGTAGACAACAAGTTTTTGGCGCCGTTGCTGGGGAGTGGTAGATACACTTTGAACTACTGTATTTGTTATTTTTGTTTAAAAGTTGTATTTGAGCCTTTAACATTTTTGCTGTGATTTGGTGTTACGACAAGTTTAAGCTATTGAATGCGCAGGTCATTACAACCAGTTTACAATGGTTATCCTGAACCTGTAAGAATTCTAAGAGCACGGAGGAGATTTTTGCGTTCTTAACAACCATCAGACGAGACACAACCAAAAAGTGTCATAGCTGAGCAAGACATCATTGGCATTGCCAATGATAGGGCGCGCAACATTAGAGACTATGTTGTCTTTGATCCAACTGCCATGAGCAATAGTATTGTTAGACCAGAGATCACTGCACCACAGTTTGAGTTCAAACCTATGATGTTCCAAATGCTGCAAACTACTAGTCAATATTCAGGCTCTCCTCATGAAGACCCATACTTGCACTTGAGACAATTTCTAGATGTTGCTGACAATTTCAAGATTCCTGACGTGACTGATGATGCCTTTAGGTTAAGGTTATTTCCTCATTCTCTAAGGGATAGAGCCAAGAGTCGATTAAATTCCTTGGAACCAAATTCCATCACTACATGGAATACTTTGGCAGAAAAATTTCTAGCAAAATACTTCCCTCCTTCAAAGAATGCAAAGATGAGAAATGAGATTACTTCAATTAGGCAAGGAGATGACGAATCATTGTTTGATGCTTAGGAAAGATTTAAAGATTTACTAAGACAATGCCCTCATCATGGGATTCCCATCTGCATTCAACTTGAGACTTTCTACAATGGATTAATTCCATCCTCAAGGAATATGCTAGATGCATCCAGTGGTGGAGCTCTTTTTCTAAATCTTATGAAGACGGTTACAAGTTGATTGAGAGCATTATGGCTAACACATACCAGTGGCCAGTCACTAGGGCTTCTGTGAACTCAACTCACAAAAAACCTGCTGGAGTTCATGAAGTTACTGAGACAACAACTCTTGTTGCTCAGGTGGCTCAAATTCACCAGATGATGAAAAATATGATGACTTCTGAAGTACTAAGACCAGAGCCAGTAAAGCTTGTTACTGACACGGCTGTGATTGCCTGTGTCTACTGTGGAGGACCCCATCTATTTGAAGAATTATTGACAAGAGATTTTGACCAAAGGTAGAAGCGCAAGAAGAAATTTAACAGCAAGTCGACAGCGAGGGAGGCTCAAAGCATCAATTTGACACAGGTCAAGAGGGAGCGTCGAAAAGAAGGTGACAAGCCATGGTGTCGGAGGAAAGCCAGACGAAAGGCAAGCCCAAACGTCAAGGATAAGTACTTGGGCGGGAGAAAGTTTGAAAATTCCAAGAATATGGGAAGTTGAAAAGAGAGTGGGGTGACACATGTCAACACCAAAGGAAATCTGGGCAGATGAACAATCATTTTTTACGCCTATATAAAGCATTGTACTTTCCATTTTTTAGGGGTCGCATTTTGTAACATTGCAAAGGGAAAACACTCAAAGTACCACGCTTAGAGAGAAACGAGTTCAATCCCGCGAAAATGTATAATTGCTTCCACAATTCCTTAATGCAATTTACTTTCAGAATTTAAATTACTGTTGTTTATTTGCCTCTCTTGCTTCCTTTTTTCTATTTGTTTTCTGCTTTGGGCTGTTAGGCACCCCAACCTTTATTCCTTGCCTTTCCCACATTTATTATCACACTTACAAAGAAACTGTCATGTTCAAATGAACATACGCTTCCAATCACTTGTTCTGGGATTTGTGTGGCCGGTCCCGCGAGTAAACCTGCAATGGAAGGCCAGCGGTTGTTCGCGCCGGTGAACAAATTGGCACACCCAGTGAGACCCGTGTGAATTGAGTGTATGTTTTTGCATAGTGGTAAGATGGTAATACCATGTACGAACGACGAACCGTCTTCGACGGAAAGTACTGTTGTGACACAAACAACTGATGTTGGCTCTGGTAACGTGTCAGCGGTTTAAACTACCCCTAGTGGACCAACCGCAACGTCACGTCGACATGACCCAAAGTCAACAATGACAGGGACTACAGGGCAGTATGTGCCTAGTATCACCATGCCTATTCCTCGATCTTATGGGATGCCGACAGAGTTCATGTCTAGTTTTCACTCTACCGGCCCTTTGTTTGGGGAAAGTTCATCTCTAGTGTTTTCACCCTATCAGGGGGCAGGGCATCTGTCGAACCAGATGGTTCGACCTCTAGGTTTTAATCTTTTTTCTCAATCCATACCGACATTTACCTCTAGTTCCGTCACGGTCATGAGCCAACAGATCGATGAGAGTAATCATAAGATGGTTCATATGTTGACTCAACAGATGGGTACCATATTGAGACCACTGATACAAGAGTCAACACAGAGTTACCAATAACTGGCGACTCAAATGACACGTATAGGTGACTTTCTAGGCGCTCCTAGGGCTCAGGGTCAACAGACCCCACTGCCTCGACCGGAGACGCCCATTCGTTAGGATGAGGTATTCGACGAAACAATTGAACAACCCCGTGAATTTGAAGAGATCCCTAGGATGGCCCAAAGGCCTCCTGTGATGGTCCATAGGAACCAAGATCCTGACTTTGTCGTCCGACAAGTTCGACAGGACGCCTTAGCTGGGGAACACAACTTGGAGGTTGTGGTCGAACGTATCATGGTTCGTAATGGGGCAAATCCAGGCCTTCGATGACCGACATACACGTCCCATTACCAGATTTTGTATTACAAACAGAGTTACCTAGGGGTTGGAAGGTGCCAAAGTTCACCAAATTCACCGGTGAGACCGAGGAGTCCACCGCCGAACACGTCGCTAGGTATCAAACCGAAGCAGGCGACATAACATATAATGAGGACTTGAAAATGAAATATTTCCCAAGTTCCCTCACGAAAAATGCATTCATGTGGTTTACCACATTGCCCCCTCAACCCGTCCACACGTGGGCACAATTGTAGAGACTATTTCATGAACAATTTTACATGGGGCAGTCGAAAATAAGTCTGAAAGAGTTGGCAAGCATCAAACGCAAGGCCACAGAGTCAGTAGACTAGTACTTGAACAGGTTTAGACTTTTGAAAGTGCGGTGCTTTACTCAAGTTCCTGAACACGAATTAGTCGAAATGGCAGCTGGTGGTTTGGATTATTCAATCAGAAAGAAGCTAGACATGCAATATCTTAGAGATATGGTGCAGCTGGCTGACCGAGTTCGCCATGTCAAACAATTAAAAGCCGAGAAAACTCAGTCTAACAGATATCGTAAAAAAGAAAAAGTTTCCTATGTGGCTGCTGACGAGTATTCCTTCGACGATGAGGAATTTGTTGATGAAATTAAGGTCCATGTGGCTGAACTTAAGCCAGGACCTCCCTACACATGCAAATTGTTGAAACCATCAAACGGGAAAAATCCCGTCGGAACCGGAAAAATGGATAAATACGTTGCTAAAACTTATACTTTTGGTTTTTCTAAGTGCGATGAAAGATGGTCAAATAATTATTCCTCCTGGTTTAAAAGACCCTCCTTTAGAACAAAAGAAGAAGAGGGGATTTTGTAAATTTCATAATTTCCTTGGTCTTAAAACAACTCAATGTGTTCTTTTCAAGGATTTGGTGCAGAAAGCTTTGAAGGAGCACCGATTTCAATTTGGCGAAAAGCCAAAGATGCAGGTTGACACTGACCCACTGAAGGTCAAAGAGGCTCTGTACTCAGAGGTGTACGAGTGTATGATGGTCGAGGCTACTGAGGGTCTCGACAAACAACCAGTGACTGAAGTTGTGGAATGCATGATGGTCGAAACTACTAAGGGTTCCGACAAGAGAGCTAAGGAAAAACTCAAAGCAGTGTATCCCCAGGCTGGCGAAAGTTTAGAAGATTTCCAGGAAAAGTGCAGGATAAGCAGGTCGAAGGTCGCATTATGCCCGAGGTTCAACTCTGTGTTCGATGAGAAGGTTGCTGAAAGGTATGAGGCAAGCAAGAGAGAAGTGCTGCCATAAAACAAGCCACTTGTCCTAAGGTTTGTGTTTGATAGGAGTGGTGCCCCTCGTCGAAATGAGGAGTATATAAAGCTGTTCCAAGAGGTACGACCCAAAACTTTTGTGCCTCCGTCAGACACCCCACAGGAAAGATGGATGGCACCAGTCAGCCAAAAAGGAAGTAAAAGACCAAAATGGAAGGTGCTATATTTGGAAAAAGAAGCAAATGTCTCCGAAAAGAGGGTTGAACCAAGGTGTAGCGAGCAATTTTTGTCGGTGACGCGACCACCTTATCGTTGGGGTTTTCCTCCTCGAGGAGAAAGGGGGTGCTACTTCCTGATTTCTTATTCATCCCATAAAGTTGGAAGGGAAAGGGAAGGTATCTAAAACTAACCTTGCACACGAATGTTTAACTGAACAAATGCTTAGAGAGATTGGGGGGGGGTCCGGGGTCAGGTTATACAATGGATAGTTGTCAGTTACCCATCATGTATGTGGTTATCCACAGGATATTAACTTTAGGTTCTGCTTTGTACTTGATGGTGTTTATCCGTTAATGGGTTGGGAAAGTTTCTTGGGAAAGATGAGTGAGTGAGTTTGAGAGTTTTTGGTAAGGTGCGGGACATGAGTTTTGATTGATGTATGTAGGTATTGGACCTAGAGTTTTTGATTGGTATGCTCGCTAAGATTTCGCAATCTTATGCCTACGTATTCCCGTTTAAATGAAACAGGGAAATCAGAGCAATCTTAGTTCCTCCTATTCTATGGGAGGAAAAAGATGATTTGGTGTCTCGTTCAAAGCCCAAGACAGAGGCTAAAAGGAATATTTGTATCTTGTTCGAAGCCCAAGATTGAAGCTAAAAGGTTGACTGAAAGAGAATTTGTCATCTTTAAATAGGGATGGTTGATTTTTGTGTGCCTTGATCAAAGCCCAAGGTTGAAACTTAGAGGTTGATTGACTTCACTGGGGAAGTCCTTATACAAAGCCTAAGAGGAGGCTTCATAAGACCGACTCAACAAGAGAGTGGATATATGGGTGTCTTGTACAAAGCCCAAGACGGAGGCTAAAAGATACTGACTCTTTGGGGATATCATTATATGAAGCCTAAGAGGAGGCTAACAGTTTGACTTTTCCGAAGAAAACGTTCTTTCTGTCTTGTACAAAGCCCAAGGTTGAGGCTAAAAGGGATTTTTTACTCCGTTGGGGAGGTTTATCTGTGTCTTGTATACTCAACAAGAGAGTCTTTTATACTCAACAAGAGAGTGTTTTTATATGTCTTGTACAAAGCCCAAGACGGAGGCTAAAGGAGTTGACTCAACAAGAGAGTCTTTTATACTCAACAAGAGAGCCTTTTATACTCACTAAGAGAGTGTTTCTATATGTCTTGTACAAAGCCCAAGACAGAGGCTAAAGGAGTTGACTCATCAAGAGAGTCTTTTATACTCAACAAGAGAGTCTTTTATACTCAACAAGAGAGTGTTTTTATATGTCTTGTACAAAGCCCAAGATGGAGGCTAAAAGGAGATTGACCCAACTAGAGAGTCTGAAAAGTGGTTGAATCAACAAGAGAGTCTGAAAAGGTTAGCTCCGCTGGGGGAGGATCATTGTACAAAGCCCAAGAGGAGGCTGACTGTGTTAAGGAAATATCATTATATAAAGCCTAATAGGAGGCTATCTTACTGCTGAGGATTAGATTCATAGGCAGGCCCAAGGGCGGGGAACTCTCATGAGAGAGACCGGGTTTCTGCTGGAGATTGACCCAGAGTGATTGGTGTTTTTTTCCTATGTTTGAAAGGAACTTGAGAATGTCTTTGAGACTCAAAGGGGGTTTAGACTGTCCAAGTCTACTAGTGAAGAGTTTTATCTTTTGTAGGATGCCCAAAAGAGGGCAAGGGCCTTAAAGGATGAGAATCAAACCTAAAGTGGCCAGAGGTTTGACACTGGAAAAACTGCTCTAGCAAAGGATGACTAAGTTCTGTCTTATGCCTTTAAGAGGTCGTCAGGGTCCTTGTATTAAGCCCAAGAGAAGGCATGAGAACTTCTAAGAAGCCGAAGGGTCCTTGTACAAAGCCCAAGAGGAGGCGGAGATGCTTTTAGGAAGCCTGTGGGTCCCCAAACCAAGAGAAGTTCAAGAAATGCAATTCACAGAGAAGAGATCATTCCAGAAAAGTTTGAGTATTTGGAAGAAACTCAAGAGATGCTATTCGCGTAGAATAGATCAACTCTGGGGAGTAGAATTTCTTTGACAATTTCTAGGGGTGACAGTCTGAGAAAAGGTTCACCGAGAATACTGCCTTTCTCTTTGTTCCATGTTGATTAACCCCAAGAGAAGGGAAGACTGTATCTGGAAATCCTATGGGGATCTAGTTTTGTTTGTATTTAAGAGTGACCAACAGGGCTTTACCTAGTTCTAGACGTAGTTGTCGGGGAAAACTCTAAATAACTATACTAGTATATATACAGTTGATATATGACGAGTATTTTAAAAGAGTATGAAAGAAGACTAACCATGCGCAGCTTCCCACAATACAGTTATGTATATGAAAGCATTTAAAAGAATGAAAGAATACTAACCATGCGCAGCTTCCCACAATACAGTTATGTATACAAAAGCATATAAAAGAAAGCGGATAAACACTTACCCATTGTAGAGCTTCCATGTTGTTTTGTTAGTTGTTCAACAAAGAAATTAAAGAAAGTTTTGATAGCAACTATACATTTGGGTTCAAAATCAAAGGAGAAAGTATTTTGAACAGAGATCGGGGCTTACAGCTCAGGGAGAGGCCCAAATTTTAACAGTGATGGCACTGTTGTTTTGTATCGGGACTTATACAACGACTAAGGCCCAAAAGTTTTGTTTAAAAGGGGATTGGGTCTTACACTCTATTAGAGGCCCAAAGATTTATTTTTGTATAAGTGATGGGGCTTACAACTCAAGGAGAGGCCTAGTTGATTTTGTTACAAAGGCGATGATCGCGCCGAATATACAAAGGGACTTATACAATGTGTGAGGTCCAAAAATTGTTTATTTACAAAGGGGTTAGGTCTTACACTCTATTAGAGGCCCAAAAGTGTTTTTGTACAACTGATGGGGCTTACAACTCAGGGAGAGGCCCAAGTGATTTTAAACTGGCGATCGCGCCGAGATTTTTTATTGTGTCGGGACTTATACAATATCTGAGGCCCAAAAATTATTTATGTACAACAAGGGTTGGGTCTTACACTCTATTAGAGGCCCAAAAGTGTTTTTCAAGAAAAGGAATGGGACTTATAGCTCGAGGAGAGGCCCAGATGATTATTTGTTTGAAAAATGGTGATCGCGCCGAGGTTTGAAAACACAGTGGGTCTTATACGATAACCGAGGCCCAAATTATTTTGGTTTTCAAAAGGGGTTAGGTCTTACACTCTATTAGAGGCCCAAAGTGTTTGAAAAATATTTGTTTAGGGTGATTAAGATCAAAACCCTAAATTAATTTCAAAATGTATAAAAATTTGATTAAAATGATCAAAATTATCAAATATGTGTGAAAAACAAGTTGTGATCTTGGATTAATGTTTCAAAAATCATGTTTTATCCACAAAATGGTTGAAAATCAATTAAGTTTGCAAAATCAAGGAGGAAAAAATATTTTAATTGTTAAAAAACAAATAAACATTAATTCTTTGCAAAAATATCAAATACATGAAATAAATAATATTTTTGGGGAATTTTGGTAAAATAAAATATTTTAACATTTTGTGAATTATTAAAAAAAGAATCAACTCAAAATCATTAAAATTTAGAGAGAAATTAATTTTTGAATCAATTAAATAAAACCACAAAATTCAAATATTCAAATTTGTGAAAAAGGCGCCAAGAACATGGGCCTAGAACACGCGCGAAGGGAATTTTGTTCAGATTTGTATTTTCTATCCAATCTCACTAAATACTTGATGAAATCATGCAATCCACATATCAATCTACTCGTTTTCACCTCACGATCATGTCTATGGTCTTTAATTTCATTTATTTTAAGCATGGAATAAGAAATCAAGACAAAACCTCAAGAACCCTAAATTCTGTATGAAGGCTGGGAATTTTATACACGATTCATACAAAGCAAGTAATTGAGGGAAAACATTCTATGCATGATTATGAACATTTAGCAAAAGTATTGTGCGAGGAAATATGCATAGATTAAGAGATGACCAAGTTTAGGCTTACTTGAAGGTCGTGGCAGCAATAGCAAATTGATTTTTGAGTTGGAGGTGTTACAGATGAGTTGTGATGATCTGAACAGCTTCCTATACCATATGGAATGTGTTTGAATGCTTGGTGTGATTTGAAATGGACTAGAACAGATTATGGCACCTCAGTTGCAACTTGGTTGAAAACTTGAGCAATTGGCTGGTGATTTTGTGAAATTGGTGTTCCAGATGTTGTTTAAATGTTTGATCAGCTCACATATGATGTTTATGAGGTGTGTGTGTGATTGGTTTTGTTGGAATGGCTCTCAAACTTAAAACACGATAGTGACTTGATTTAGAAGGCAATTTTGGAAGTGAGAAGGTGATTTTGAGGAAAGCATCAGTTGTAGTGCTTTGGTGTACTTAAAATGAGCACAAATGAGCTCTATTTATAGTAGAGCAAGTTTTTTTTTGCAAGCAATAGTGAATGGCAACTGCAGCAGGCTGTTGGCCAATGGTGATCAAATGGAATCTTAAGTCTCCTCTAGCCATTGACTAGAGGTTAGAGCACAGACCTATGGTTCTTTGATTCAGAGCTTATCCTTGACTCATTCAGTTGGAAATGACTTAGTTCATGCCACCTTGGTGCATCCATTGAATGCTTGGAAACAAAATTGGAGTCTTGGCCTCTTTTAGGCTTTTTAGGTTTGGCATGCTACTTTGGGAATCTTGGACTTGGGAGGCTGATGAATCAGTTCTTGTCCCTTGGTTGTTCCCCCTTGAGGTGTGCAGATGGATAAGCATGCTTGGAATTGCACAATTTGAGCAAATCGAGCCTTTATGCACAAATCTGCCTTGCCAAGACAGTTTGCAGCAAGGCATGTTGCAGCTGTCATAATTCTTAGCTCAGATGGAATTTGATGAAGTTCTTGGCCATTTTGGAAAGCTCTCATATGATACAAAATATGTGTGATCATAGTTTATCTTGAAACTTTTTGGATCCAAGTGAAAAATGGCCCTACATTTTGAAAAAAGTGAAACATATTCTGACTTAGTGAAAATTTCACTAAGTGTTGGAAAAAGTGGCATTTTCATGTTTTTGTCATTTTGGTCACTCCATAACTTAAAATCCACGAGGAATTGGAATGAGGTGTAGTTGACACTTTTAAAGTATGCCATGAGAGCTACAAATCCATCTTTGGATCATTCAAAATGGTTGCTTGGATCTCAAGTTATGATCCTTGGAAGTTGGTACCCTAGCCACTTTGTTTCATAACTTAGAAAAATTCTAAGTTTTTTATGGTTACCCCTTTTACAAGTTATCCCACTTTCTTTGATTTGTCTTGATGAATGATGATTCTACTCACACATTAACATCATTCTAGGGTTAAGGAACCATAATTGTGAAAAATCTCAAAAAGTCAAACTTTGACTTTTGTGCACAGTTGACTTTTTATCGGATGAATTCCAAACTGTGCGATTCTCTATGAAATCAAGTCCTTGACCTAAATCAAACTTAATAGATGGATTCCATAGGTGATATAGGGTATATTGAATGATGTCCCAAGGTTTAGGAGCATGTCTTGGTCAAAAGTCAAAGGTACAGTTGACTTTTCCCTCAAAACCCTAATTGTGGTTCAGATGAAATTGAAACTTGTGAATCAAGCATCTTGGATCAATCCATTGTTGCAAATGGATCAATGTAGTGTATTGGAGACCCTAAAATCATGTCTTGAGGTCTTGGCTCATGTTTTTTTCCCAAAAGTCAACTTAGGGGTGAATTAGGTCAAGAAACCCTAATTCCTGATTTTTGATGAATGCATCCCCTGAGGTTAAATTGATTTGATGATTGGGTCCATGAGGTCCCATGGAGTATCTAGGGTTATGCTTTGAAGCATTGACTCATGCCCATAGGAAAATTTTTATCTGGAGGCCTTGGTCGACCAAAACCCTAATTTGGTGACACTAGCAATCTTGAGGCTTAATCCACTTGGAATGCTGCAACTTTGTGCTTGATTCTTGATGTGGGAGTCCTCTTGATCCCTTATGGGTGTTTGAGAGGTTAGAAAAGTTGAATATCATTTCATTTCTTGATTGATCCTTTGTCTAAGTGTCCTGATAGGGCTCAAAACCCTAATTCTTATTTGTAGTGAATGCTTACCCATCTTTGGGGAGACTGATGAGGCATAATGGTACATCTATATTGTGGTGATGATTTACACAGTGATGGGAAATCTTAGTGGTCAAAATTTGGGGTAAGACAGATGCCCCTATTTAATCTTCTTGGACACGACGGTGTGAATGGCGAAGATATTCGGACATTCGGGGTGCAAGATAATTAAATATCGGAATGCGCAAAATTTTGACGGTGGTTATGAATGGCAGTTTGCTCATCCATCTTCTTTTGCTAAGCAATAATTCTTAGAAAAGGGTGAAAACTTCCCCTCGATCCTGGTCTTCAGCCAAGGAACTGGTCTCAGTTTTCTTTTGTCAATAAACTTCCCCTCGATCCTGGTTTCCTACCAAGGAACTAGTCTCAGTTTCTGATATAAACTTCCCCTCGATCCTGGTTTCCTACCAAGTAACTGGTCTAAGTTTCTGAAATAAACTTCCTCTCGATCCTGGTTTCTTACCAAGGATCTAGTCTCAGTTTCTGTTGTCAATAAACTTTCTTGATAAGAAACGCTATTCGTAGCGGTTTTTTCCTCAAAATTCTCGCCGAATTTTCCTAGGGAGATGCCATTTGATGGAAAAAAACTTTTGATGTCAGACTTGCTGGGGAACCCATTCGTCTGAGTTGTAGAGGTGCACAAACTTCTCTATTTGGAGACGCCATTTATCGACTCTACTGGGGAAAACGAGTCTCTTGAGGGACTGCTTTCCGCTTGGGGATATTACATCACACTTTTCTACGAGATCTTCTCGAAGAAATGCCATACAATGTACCTCAATTTTGAGGTGCTGATGACTTCATTAACATTGACTCTCCTGGAGAGAAAAATCAATGTGTTGCTGAGAGTCTTTAGTTGTGAGGCTTTCTCTGGGGATTTTCCTTAATCCGGGAAAGCGAAGATATCATCTTCAATGGCGAAGAGTGACATTTGTCGAGGATTTTCTGGTCTTTCAGAGGTTCAAGTTATCAAAGTTGTCAAGGACCAAATTCATCCCAGAAATAAACTGGGGAGATATTGCTTAGCTGATTCGCCTTCCGACGAGGAAAAAACTGACGACTCGATTGACAAGAGAACTTTTATCACTAGGGGATAAGACCGACTAGAGTGATAGTGATGCAATATGAATATGAATGTAAATCAATAATGCATGATGTATGTATGTATATGCTGACGAAACTGACACGACATACAAACTAGTGGATGAACACGACTGGATACTCGGCCACTGCGGGGGACGAAGAAGCATCGTTCGGTCCAAGATAACAATTCTGCCTTGCTTAGGAGAAAGTAGTCCCTGCGGGGAACACGTTGGTCGGGCTTAGGAGATGAGAACTCTGCCATGGGGTGTCGGACAGAATAGTCGCATCCGACACAACTGATCCTTCGTTCAGGCGTACTGGTTTAAAATGAGTACTTTGATTCTGCACTTTGAAGTTCGAACACCTTTGGAGAAGCAATCGATGTTCTTTCGATGTTCAACAGTTAAAAGAAATTTCCATCTTTATTTAAAAAGCATAAAATTTTACAAGTAAATTCATTTTTGTTTTATTTCAAGAATCTTTGATCATGTTAAAACGTCATTCTGTAAAGCTAAAACAAATAAGAATTGCAAACAAAAGCACAAGGGCTCAAATTTTATTGATCGGATGGAAATCAGCCAAGAGCATGATTCTATAGAGTATTTACAAAGTTTAGAAAATGGTAATTTAAGGGAAAAGGGCTACATTAAAACATGACGACCGCTATCCTTCTACCAACTTTGAATTCTGGGCATCCTGAGCTTCTGTCAAAGATGACCTTGACTGGAGTTTTTCTGATGAATGGCATGAATGCTACTGGGGGATTTGCCCCTTTGCTGGACGTAGTTACTTGCCATGAATCCCTAACTTTTTCCTGGATTGTTCTTTAAGGTTTCCAATCCACCGGGATGATTTTTTATTATGTCTCTAATTTTTTCCTGGACCGCCCTTTCGGGTTTTCAATCCACCGAGACGTTTTTTTTTATTATTATTTTTTTTTAGGCGAAGTATTTCTTGACTACATCAACATTTGTGGGGTAGGTAAATTCCTCTCCGTCCATGGTTGTGAGTCTCAAGGTGCCGCCTGAGAAAGCTTTCTTGACCACATATGGGTCGTCATAATTCAAAGTCCACTTGCCCCGGGAATCAGTGAGAAATGATTGTATCTTCTTGATCAAAAGTTCTACTTTCCTAAAGACGCGAGGTTGAACCTTTTTATCAAACGCCTTCTTCATTCTATACTGATACAACTGACCGTGGCATAGTGCCGTTATTCATTTTTCTTCGATCAGATTCAGTTCATCGTGTCGACTCTGACACCATTCAACTTCTGTTAACTTAGCTTCCATCAATACCCGGATTGATGGGATCTCTACTTCTATGGGGAGCATTGCCTCCATGCCATATACTAGAGAGAAAGGGGTTGCTCATGTTGAAGTGCGGACATATGTGCGATAACCGTGAAGAGCAAAGGGTAGCATCTCGTGCCAGTCTTTGTAGGTTACAACCATCTTTTGAACAATCCTCTTGACATTCTTGTTAGCCGCTTCAACCGTTCCGTTCATCTTAGGTCGGTGGGGAGATGAGTTATGGTGTTCGATCTTGAATTCAGCGCATAACTCTTTCATCATCTTGTTGTTCAAGTTAGATCCATTTTCAGTAATGATCTGGCTTGGAACACCATAACGGCAAATGATATTGTTTTTGATAAATCGGACCACCACTTGTCGGGTTACATTGGCGTATGATGCTGCTTCGACCCACTTGGTGAAGTAATCAATGGCTACCAGGATGAATCGATTTCCATTTGAATCCTGGGTTCAATCATGCCAATCATGTCGATTCCCCATATGGAAAAAGGACATGGGGAAGAAAGAACTTTGAGATGTGTTGGCGGTCCATGGATTTTGTCTGAGTATATCTGACACTTGTGACACTTCCTTATGTACTTGTAGAAATCGGATTCCATTGTCAACCAATAGTACCCTGCCCTTAAAATTTTTCTTGCCATTGTGTGTTCGTTAGCATGAGTGCCAAAGGAGCCTTCATGAATTTCCTTCATCAGCATGTTTGCTTCTGGTCTGTCTACGCATCGGACGAAGACCGTGTCAAAATTCCTCTTATAGAGAGTATCACCGCTCAGAAAGAAACTGTCATCCAGCCTTCTGAGGGTCTTTCTGTCTTTCCTTAGTGCCCCAGGTGGGTACTCTTGTTTCTGAAGGAAGCATTTGATATCGTGATACCAAGGTTTGTTGTCCATGACTGCTTTAATCGTGAAGATGTAAGCGGGCCTCTCGAGGTGCATTATGTCAATCTTAGGTATGTCATTCCATTGACCTACACTAATCATGGAAGAGAGAGTGGCTAATGCATCAGCCATGTGATTCTCTTCATGAGGGATATGATGAAACTCGATTCTGTTGAAGAATGGTAACAACCTTCTCGCGTAGTCTTTGTAAGGAATCATTCCTGATTGGTATGTATTCCAATCTCCTTTGATCTGATTGATAACCAGGGTTGAGTCGCCATATACATCCAAGTTCTTAATTCTTAAGTCGATCGCTTCTTCGAGACCCATGTTACAAGCTTCGTATTAGGACTCGTTGTTTGTACACTTGAATGTCAGTTTGGCAGTGAAAGGAATGTGGGTACCCTGAGGTGTTAGGATGATTGCCCCAATTCCATTTCCATAATGGTTGACAGCTCCATCAAAGATTAGTCCCCATTGGGAACCTGATTCCGGCCCTTCACTGGGTAGCAGTTCATCGCAATCTTTCATTTTCAAGTACATAACATCTTCGTCTGGGAAGTCAAATCCGACTGATTCCTGATCGTCAATCGGTTAATGAGCCAAATGATCGGCTAAAATACTTCCTTTAACAGCTTTCTGAGCGTGGTACTTTATGTCATATTCTGGTAACAACATCTGCCAACGGGCGATTCTTCCCGTGAGAGCAGGTTTTTCAAAGACGTACTTGATTGGATCCATTTCTAAGATTAACCAAGTAGTGTGACGAATCATATACTGGCAAAGACGTTTGGCTGCCCAAGCTAGAGCACAGCAAGTTTTATCAAGCATAGTGTACCGAGTCTCGCAGTCGGTGAATTTTTTGCTCAATTAGTAGATGGCAGACTCTTTCCTTTTGGTTTCGTATTGTTGACCAAGCACGCAACCCATTGAGTCTTCCAAGACTGTTAAGTAGATGATCAGTGGTCTTCCTTCCACTGGAGGTGATATAATTAGTGGGTTCAACAGGTATTCCTTAATACTATCGAAGGCGGTCTGGCAGTCTTCTGTCCAAACGTAGTCCTGGTTCTTTTTGAGTAATTTGAAAATTGGCGCACATGTGGCGGTCATGAGGAATATAAATCTGGAAATATAGTTCAAATGTCCCAGGAATCCCCTGAGTTGTTTTTCAGTCTTTGGAGAAGGCATTTCTTGAATGGCCTTGACCTTGTCAGGATCAACCTCAATTCCTCTCTGGCTGACGATGAAGCCTAAAAGTTTCCCTGAACGGACACCTAATATGCATTTGTTAGGATTCAAGCAGAGTTTGTACTTTCTCAACCGCTCGAATAGCTTTGACAGGTGGGTCACATGTTCCTCTTCTGTCTTAGATTTGGCAATCATATCATCGACATACACCTCGATTTCTTGGTGTATCATGTCATGAAAGAGAGTAGTCATGGCCCTTTGATAAGTTGCCCCAACGTTCTTCAAACCGAACGGCATTACCTTGTAACAAAAGGTACCCCATGGGGTAATGAAGGAAGTTTTCTCCATGTCTTTCGGTGCCATTTTGATTTGATTACAGCCCAAGAATCCATCCATAAAGGAGAATACTTTGAACTTTGTTGTACTGTCTACCAACATGTCAATGTATGGTAAAGGAAAGTCGTCCTTTGGACTGGCCTTGTTTAGATCCCTATAGTCTACACATATTCTGACATTTCTGTCCTTTTTTGGAACTGGTACTATGTTGGCTAATCATTGTGGATATTCTGACGTGGCGAGGAAACCCGCGTCAATCTGTTTCTGTACTTCCTCTTTGATTTTGATGGCCATGTCTGGATGAGTCTGTCTCAACCTCTGGTTTACTAGCGGACATTCTGGTCATAATGGTAGATGATGTTCCACGATGCTGGTATCCAACCCTGGCATGTCCTGATAGGACCAATCAAACACATCGGGAAATTCTTGAGAAGCTTTATCAAACTTTCTTTGACAGTCGGATTGAGCAGTGCCCCAATCTTGATTTCTTTTCTCTCTTCTTCTGAACCCAAGTTGACTGTTTCCAACGGCTCTTTGTGAGGTTCAATGGACCTTTCCTCTTGTCTGAGTAATCGGGAGATCTCTTCTGGAATTTCTTTGTCAACTTCTTCTTCAGCCTCAACTACCGGGAATTCAAAGTTGAGATAAGGCGTTGGATCGTATGTTTCAATGGGGTTTAAAATAAGCAATCTGCATGACGTGATTATTGTTTTTAGAAGAGATGGAGAAAATGCAAGAGTGTGTGCAGTGTATTTTCTTTGGAAAACTGCTTATTTTTATTATTTGAGTTGTTTTTTAGGATTACCATTTTCTGAAAAACTGAAAAGAGAAAACATCAGTAAATGCGGAAATTACAGAACGACATTATTTTATTTATGATTCCGTCGATTCTTGAAACTACAGCCCTATAAAACAAAACTCAGTCGCTTTGGGCGAAGCGAAGAGAGAAATTTACAAAAAGTGAGCCCTATCAAAACATCTGTTTCACCTGGGCAGGGTGAAAGGTTAAGATAAAGATGGCAATTACTTAGACTTATGGACGACTTTCGGAACATCGACAGCAACCCATTGGCGGCGAACTCCTCGGTGAATCACAAAGTCTGGTACCTTCTTTCTTGACTTATCTTCAGAAATAACGCTGATTTCTGGTGGAGCAGGACCATTGGAATCTGTCTCCCAGACAGAGTTGTCGTAGACGAACTCTTCTGTTGTATTTTGCATAGTATTTGTACTCTCAGATAAATCTCCCCATCCAGTTGGATGGATGTCTTCGAGCCTGATACGAGAGCTTTCAGGAGTGGTGTACTTGACCAAGTAGTCGTATTTGCCACTCGGTTGTCCTAAGGTGTCCCACACTTCTGTGGAACTGGAGGAGTCATCTCTCTCAATGACGTTAACCTCGGGAAAAGCATAGTTGATGAATTCTAGTCCTACAAGCTTTGCAAATTCATCGTCGTGCTGGATATTTTCTGAATGCCCTGAGTGCTGATCCCATGACATAGTGGGGACGCAGGTATTCTTTTCAATGATGCTCAGTTGATAAGCGTCGTTGGGCTAACTTTCTTGTCCCAAGTCTCCCGGGTATGGCTGTCAGATAGCAGACCATCCATTGGGCCATAATAGTTGTGGTCAAAGTTGTCTTTCATCAGAGTGTCCTCCTCTAATGAGTTTGGTGGAGCACGGCATCCTTTCGGATCACAATCTTCGTATATCATTTTGACATCTGACCTAGGTATAAATCTCGGACTCTGTGCGGGATAGCAAAATGGCGTAGGCACCTCTTCCGGAGACATATAACCGTCCTCGTTAAGATAGGACTTCCACTCTTCATCTGTATCAGAGGGATCTCCCTCATTGATGGTATGGACTTCCTGAGACACTGGGTGAAGGAAACCTCCACTGTGGAAGAAATCCTGAATGGGATGAAAACTTTCAACTTTAGTAGCAGTCTGGGTACAGGTTGAAGAAAAACCAAGACCCTTCTTCGCTTTGTTATCAGTAGGAATGACAAGTTGTCCCTATCCCTTTGCATTGTTACTTTTGATCACTTCGAGAGCATCTCTGTATGAGGAAATTGACGTTCCCTTTTCTGATTGATTGTCATTGCTCACCGACAGTGCTTGGAACTGAGTTCCAACAACCTCTTCTAGTTCTACACAAGTGGATGACGATAAGTTACTCACGATCAAGGCTTGCTCTCCACAGACTGTGACTAGTTGGTCGTTTTTGACGAACTTCAGTTTCTGGTGCAGTGTCGAAGTGACTACCCCAGCCTGGTGTATCCAAGGTCTTCCTAATAAACAGCTATACGCTGCCCGGACGTCCATGACCTGGAAAGTGACCAGGAAAGTGTGAGGACCGATAGTTATGGCAAGGTTGACTTCGCCAATAATTGATTTCTGGGATCCTTCAAAGGTTTTGACGATGACCTCACTGCCCCTCATCGGGGATCCTTTGAATGATAGTCGCATTAACGTAGATTTCAGCATGACATTCAGAGTCGATCCTGTGTCTACCAGTACGCTGGCTAAAGCATCGTCCTGGCAGTTGACTATAATATTGAGAGCTATGTTGTGACTTTTTCCTTCTTCTGGCAGTTCCTCGTCACTAAACCCCAAGTTGTTGAAGGAAGTGATGTTGGAAATAATGCTATCAAATTGTCTTATTGTTACATCTTGTTCCATGAAGGCTTGCTCTAAGACTTTCTGTAGAGCTTCCTGTGAGCTTTGGAGCTGAGTAATAGGGATAACACAGAGATTTTTGAAGGAGTTTGCAACAACTGATCAACAATGTTGTACTCACTCTTTTGGTTGAGCTTCAGCATCTCATCGTTGTTTGTTAAAAGGTTGGGACCACTTGACTGACCAATCGGTTGATCGAGAACTTCCGTTTGAAGTTCCTTTTCTCTGCTAGGTTCTCCAACTCCTCGGTTGAAGATTCGACCGCTCCGTGTTACTCGACTGATGTATGCAATATTCACGACGGAGGGTAATGGAGTTTCATTTCCATTCTCAATTGTTGTTGCATCGTATTTGTAAGGGATAGCCTTATCGGATTCATAAGGTAATGGTCCCGGTAGATAGATAACCACAGGAGCCTTATGATTTTTCTGACCATCATAACCAGCCTCAATCGGTTCGAGGTTGAGAACCTTTCCACTATCAAAAGGGACTCTTGATTCATGGATTAAAGGGATTATGGCGCACACATCTTTGGCCACTTCTCGTTTAGGGATTAAGACAACATCCTTGCTTTAACCAGGATGATAGTTTGATATTGAATCAGAGCTTGACCATTGTTGAATTTCCTTATGGTCCAGCTGACTTTGAAG
The DNA here is from genome assembly GCA_022829125.1 of Lathyrus tuberosus. Classification (NCBI taxonomy): domain Eukaryota; kingdom Viridiplantae; phylum Streptophyta; class Magnoliopsida; order Fabales; family Fabaceae; genus Lathyrus; species Lathyrus tuberosus. The sequence continues at coordinate 2,339,880 of JALAZF010000599.1, read as the reverse complement.
GGCTGCTCGCACAAGGTAGCATCCTTGATTATTCTCCGATCAGACTCTACAACGCTCGTAGTTGTGTGGTGGCACCCGGCCACGTCCGCTTTGTATGCAGTGTAACCTCACTAGGTCGGTTTCCATGGATTGAACGTCCTGACTGTGATGCCTAGTAGGGTTCCCATCGATCATACTGACTTATTGTGTGTCTTCTTCTAGATAGATCGGAAGCCACTAGTGGTTTAACAAGTATTACAGTGTCCTTTGAACGAGTACACAGCCTTGGTTACTCTCATGACACACTTTACAGTTTTGATACTCATGCGAAGTCAAAAAACCGAGCTGGACCTGCTTAGCGTGTAACTCCACTAAACTGGTATTCATCAAGCGAATATCATAGATTTGAATTATGTTGACCTGATAGGGATTTCTATCATGGTAGTCTTGGATCCATCCAAAATCCATCTGACGCTGGAGGGCCACTTGTACAAAAGAGCATCCCTGATTGTTTACCGAGCAAATCAGACAGGAATCATAATCGTGTTATGGCAGATCATGATGTTGGCTTTGCCTTGAGTGCATTGCCACCAATTTGACATTCATCACATAGATGTCGTGGTTTTGAATGATGTTGGAATTCGTATAAGTCATGTTAACCCCACGAATTCGGTGCTCTTGGATCCTTCTGAGATCCAACTGCTCCTATAGAGCTGATTGCACCACAGAACACCCTTGATTATCTTTAGAGCAGATATCACACTGGTGATAGTTATGAGGTGGTACATAACCGTACCCGCTCTGTCTGCGATGCATCCTGACTAGATTATCCCTTAATAAGAGTACATCATGAATTTGATAGCTGTTGTTAGACTCTCCCTCTATCAAATTGATTGCAACTTTCTCATGTTGAGGCAACGGGTTCGTCTGAACATTTGGATTTGTATCCTTGAAGGATAAGACCCCGCTCCTGACAAGCTTTTGTACATCAGATTTGAAACTGAGACAGCTTTCTATGTTATACCCTGGTCCTCCTTGATGGTAAGGACATGTCTGATCCGCTTTGAACCAAAAAGGCGGATTTTCCGGTACTGTAAGAGGAGACCTGGTTTGGACGTGCCCCTTAACTAGTAGTAGGGGAAACAGTTCTGGGTACAACATCGATATAGGTTCGAACCCTGGTGGTCGCGTTGTACGGTTGTTGTTGTACGGAGGACGAGCCTGTTGAAGAGGTTGTTGTGTCCTTTGTTGATATTGTTGTTGAATCAGTTGGCTCTGAACAACTGTAGGAATAGGCGATGGGTTAATAGCAGGAGTTACAGCTGCTACTGGTTGATACTGACGCCTTTTCTTTTCGAGAGAGATATTGCCAATATCTTGCTCTTTTTTCTTAGGGAAAGTACTACCATATTTTTTGGTACTGCTTGATGGTCCAGCATCTTTAATTAAACGTCCTTCTCGGACAGCTTCCTCAAGACGAACTCCCATGCCCACCATCTCGGTGAAATCACTGGGCGCACTGGCGACCATTCTCTCGTAGTAAAACGAACTTAAGGTTTTCAAGAAGATCTTTGTCATCACATTTTCCTTAAGAGGTGGACATATCTGGGCGGAAATTTCATGCCATCTCTGAGCATACTCCTTAAAGGTTTCCTTATCCTTATGCGACATGGCTCTGAGCTGATCTCTGTCTGGTGCCATGTCCAGATTATACTTATATTGTTGAACAAAGGCAACGCCAAGATCTCTGAAAGTGAGGATTTTAGTGCGGTTTAAACCCATGTACCATTTGAGTGTGGCACCGGTTAAACTATCCTGGAAGTAGTGGATCAGTAGCTGGTGGTTCTCTGTCTAAGTTGACATCCTCCGAGCGTACATCACCAAATGACTCTGAGGGCAAGAGTTACCCTTGTACTTTTCAAATTCGGGTACCTTGAATTTGAGCGGAATTTTCACATTAGGGACCAAGCAAAGGTTTGCGGCGTCCTTTCCAAATAGATCATGACCGCGAATGGCTTGCAGTTCTTTCTGCATCTCCAAGAACTGTTCCTGGAACTCCTTCATTCTGTTGTCCATACTTTCGTTTCCACCAGAAGGTATTTGTGGAATATGTCCTTCTGGGATAGTGTGTACCACGGGTAATGGTACAGTCATTACGGCAGTGACTCTTGGTGCTTCCCGAAGTTTGTAACCTTCAGGAGTTGCTGTCATGCCCCTGGCATCTTCGCTTTCCCGAAGTTTGTATCCTTCAGGCCCAGGGGATCCTGCTGCAGTTTCCGGATCTTCCATGATCGGTGGAATATATCCTTTCGGGATATAGTTGAGTGGCATGCCCCAGGGACGATCTTTAGGCATGGTATATCGAGGATCATACTTTTCCACTATGGGCGTCGATGTGATCTCTGAGATCACAGTCCGTTGTTGTTGTATCTGAACTGCTGCCAGAGCTTGCATGTCATCGTGAAGTTTCCTCAGATCTTGTTTTAGAGTGTTGATTTCTTCTCTCAACCCTCTGTTCTCTTCCTTGAGATCATCCATTTTCTTTTATTGACTGGCCCGAGTATTGCACGAATGAGACAGTTTGACTCTAGAATCGAGACATAAACGTGAGATTCGTAGGGAAGAAGAATGTGTTGCGTGAGAATGATGAATGATATGCAATGATTAATTAATTATTTTTGTTTAATCAAAATAAACTTCGACAATTAGATTGCAAATATCAAACAGTGGGGAAACCCCGTTTTATTGAATTCAAAGATTGCGGAAATGGAAATACAGTAATTTACAAAGTGCTGCAAAAAGAAATGTCTAAACTAATGGATCCCGAGTCCTCTCTGAGGTGAGCTCAGGTACTGGTTCTGGTATTTTCCTTTTCTTTGACCGGGGCTCTTGATCTGTTGTCGGGTTTTCATTCCTTTGCCAAGTGAAAGGAGCGAGCAAATTCCTTTGGTCTCCTTGATTCTTTACAGTGTGTTGCTCTAAAATCTCAATCAGAGCATCCTTTTCTTTTAACAGTGCCTGTATTTTCTTGCACTCCACAATAAGAATACGGTACTTGTTCCTCCAAGACCTTTTCTCCTGTTGAACTTTTTTTAGAGTAACCTGGATTTTTTCCGTATCAGGCATAAAATAAAGGACATATTCCCTTAATGGAAGAACTTCTTGACGAGGGTAAGGCATCCTCAGTTTGAGAGCTCTAGTTTGTACCCAGTGGAGATAAGGCTCCACAGAGATACAGTCCGGCTTTCCTAGAGACTCTCTTCCTTTCCTGTGAACATGTTTCCAGGCATGCACTATTTCTGTCTTTAGTGCCCTGTCATTTTCTCCTTCCTTGAAGAAAAGACATTCCAGATGAGCATTACGTGGGACATGCCTCATCGGGTATCCAAATTGACGACGAACTAAAATCAGATGATAATTGATTCCACCTTTAATTCCTATGAGGGGTACATTAGGGAAGTTTCCACAATAGTCAATGATCCTGATCCCTTCATAGATTTGATTGTACCAATCGATGTCAGAGTTGGTGAGAGACATGATTCTCTGCGACCAACATAAAGTATTCTTTTGATCCCAAAAAGCAGCAGACTTGGGCAAGTGGGAAATGAACCATTTGTATAGCAAGGGTACACAGCATGTGATCATTCCTCCGCTGTACAAATTCCTTAAATGTACAGAATGACACGCATCTGCGAGCAAGGTCGGTACGGGGTTTCCAATTAGAAAAATCTTAATGGCATTGATATCAACAAAGCTATCAATGTTGGGAAACATAAATAACCCGTAAGTGAGTAAAGCAAAGATGCTTTCAAAAGCAGGCACATTCCCAATACTAGCAGAGTACAGGGCTTTCTTTATCAAAGACTGGGCTGACAAACCTTGGATTCCACCCTTAGTGGTCATGTGAGTCCTGACTTCCGACTCGTCCAAATAAATTGCTCTTGCAATGGTTTGATCTTTTGGAATTTCTTCCAGTCCATAAAAGGGAGCTTGGTCAGTGATAGGTAAATCAGTCAGGTGAGAGTACTCCTCCAGTGTTGGTGCTAACTGATAATCCAGGAATGTGAAACAATGATAAACTAGATCGTAGAACTGGATGAGTGTGGACAGGATTCCTTCAATTACATGGACCCCTAACAGAGACAGCAGTCCTCCATACTTAGCTCTGAAAGCATCAGGGTTGGTGATCATCCTCGCCAAACCTCTTAAATCCTCTAGTTTTGGAACCTTGAAGGTGTACTTGTGAGTTTTTCTTCTACCGAAATCCATAACGCAATCTTTCTCTCTGACATTTGCAATCATTGTCTCAGTTTAATTTTAAAAAGAGAGACTAGAAGAGAAAATTTTCTTTGTTTAAAATTTTTTTTTGAAATGAATGCATGAATGCAGCACACAAAAACATAGAAAAAACATGGGGTCAAAGGGTCGGTGTCATGAAGTCAAGGCTCTACCCATCCCCAAAGGTTTTACTGGTGATTTTTTCTACCTGCCCGCAAAATCATTGACCCCTCTTGGGATAACAACAGGCTGGAATTACCCAAGCGAGCTGATGTATCCTAGAGTAATCTCAAATGAGGGTAGTATCGCGTGACAACTATTTCCGATAGCTTTCGCACTACAAATAGTAACATGGTTTCAGTCTACTAAAATCCTCAACTTCTCAGATAACCCAATCGAACAATCTACTTTCAACAACCGAAGTCGTATAGGCATTGAATCCGCAAAGGGCATCTCCACTTATTCGATGGTCTATCGGGACCCCTTATTTGGGATTCATACCCAATAAGAGTACCCGTCTCGTGCCATCACCTATCTTAGGTGTATACTCAATCTTTCCAGATGCGGCATCACACATATTCCCATTAGCAGAAAAATAAACACGGATATCAATTAGGAAAAGCAGTATATATATTTATTCATTCCTAAAGCTAACATCCTAGACCTCTTAGGAGCTATAATAATCCTAGTCCTAAACAATAAAATGGTTCCCCAGCAGAGTCGCCATTTTTCTATAGCGAGCAATTTTTGTTGGTGACACGACCACCTTATCGCTGGGGTTTTCCTCCTCGAGGAGAAAGGGGGCGCTACTTTCTGATTTCTTATTCATCCCATGAAGCTGGAAGGGAAAGGGAAAGTATCTAAAACTAACCTAGCACGCAAATGTTTAACTGAACAAATGCTTAGAGAGATTGGGGGTCCGGGGTCAGGTTATACAATGGGTAGTTGTCAGTTACCCATCCTATATATGGTTATCCACAGGATATTAGCTTTAGGTTCTGCTTTGTACTTGATGGTGTTTATCGGGTAATGGGTTGGGAAAGTTTCTTGGGAAAGATGAGTGAGTGAGTTTGAGAGTTTTTGGTAAGGTGCGGGACCTGAGTTTTGATTGATGTATGTAGGTATTGGACCTAGAGTTTTTGATTAGTATGCTCACTAAGATTTTGCAATCTTATGCCTACGTATTCCCGTTTAAATGAAATAGGGAAATCAGAGCAATCGTAGTTCCTCCTATTCTATGGGAGGAAAAAGATGTTTTGGTGTCTCGTTCAAAACCCAAGACAGAGGCTAAAAGGAATATTTGTATCTTGTTCGAAGCCCAAGATTGAAGCTAAAAGGTTGACTGAAAGAGAATTTGTCATCTCTAAAGAGGGATGGTTTATTTTTGTGTGCCTTGATCAAAGCCCAAGGTTAAAGCTAAGAGGTTGATTGACTTCAATGGGGAAGTCCTTATACAAAGCCTAAGAGGAGGCTGCATGAGACCGACTCAACAAGAGAGTGGATATATGGGTGTCTTGTACAAAGCCCAAGATGGAGGCTAAAAGAGACTGACTCTTTGGGGATATCATTATATGAAGCCTAAGAGGAGGCTAACAGTTTAACTTTTCCGAAGAAAACATTCTTTCTATCTTGTACAAAGCCCAAGATTGAGGCTAAAAGGGATTTTTGACTCCGTTGGGGAGGTTTATCTGTGTCTTGTACAAAGCCCAAGACGGAGGCTAAAGGAGTTTGTCTCAACAAGAGAGTCTTTTATACTCAACAAGAGAGTATTTTTATATGTCTTGTACAAAGCCCAAGACGGATGCTAAAGGAGTTGACTTAACAAGAGAGTCTTTTATACTCAACAAGAGAGTGTTTTTATATGTCTTGTACAAAGCCCAAGACGGAGGCTAAAGGAGTTGACTCAACAAGAGAGTGCTTTTATACTCAACAAGAGAGTATTTTTATATGTCTTGTACAAAGCCTAAGACCGAATGAGAACATGCAAATGTAGCATTCATGGCCAAGACCGGTACGAATGAAGCTTTATCAGAAGAAGAACTATCAGACTCTGATGACGATAGAGAGTTACTTTCTTCCTTATCTCGTTCTGAACTAGAAATAAGATTATCTGAACTTAGGGATAGGTATCAACTTCTTTTAAGAAAACACAAAACTCTGAAAAAGACTCTTGTGGTTCCTTCAGAAGACATTACTAAAAGCAAGCAAACTATTTTGGAATTAAACGAAAAATTATTTCTCTTAGAAAAATCAAATGTTGTTTTTAAAAGTAAAGTAGCTAAGTTAGAGGAAGAGATCACGTCTGATACAACTTTCACTAATGAAGTTGTCAGATATGACAGAGCTTTTCAGCACTTCCTTGCTAAAAGCATAGATAGAAGTAAAATGGATTCAATGATCTATGGAGTTAGCAGAAATGGAAGTAGAGGTCTAGGATATTCAGGACCATCACAACCATATGATGAAACCAAGAATATAAAACTAATACCTCTATCTAAACATTTTGTGCGTGTTGAAACAAAGCTAAAATGTTCAGAACCAGAAAGTTCTAAGTCTGTTATATCACAAACACAGACACGGAAGAAAACTTCCAAACACAAATACTATGCACAAATACCACACTATTATTCTGCCGCACGAAAATCCAAAGGTATCAGAACCTCTAGAAAAGCTAATGTAAAAGGACCCACAAAATGGGTACCTAAGAATAAGATAATTTATGTTGCAGATATCCTTAATGGCGCCACAGAAACACTAATCATGGTACCTGGACAGTGGATGCTCACGACACATGACGGGAGAAAGGCATATGTTCCAGGATCTGAAACTTAAGCCTGGAGGTGTCATTGGTTTCGGAGGAAATCAGAAGGGAAGAATCATTGGCTCTGGAACTGTTGGTAATGGTAATCTTTCTTCTATAAATAATGTTCTGTTAGTTGAAGGTCTAATGTACAATTTATTGTCAATTAGCCAACTTAGTGACAATGGTTATGACGTTATTTTCAATCAAATGTCCTGTAAGGCTGTTTCTCAAAAGGATGGATATGTTATGTTCAATGGTAAGAGAAAGAACAATACTTATAAAATTAAATTATCAGACTTAAAACACCAAAATGTAAAGTGTCTTCTGTCTGTAAATGAAGAGCAATGGGTCTGGCACAGACGTTTGGATCATGTTAGCTTGAAAAAAATCTCTCAGCTGAACAAGCTTGGACTTGTCAGAGGATTGCCAAATCTGAAGTACTCTTCAGACGCTCTTTGTGAAGCATGTCAGAAAGGCAAGTTTTCAAAAACTTCGTTTAAAGGAAAGAATATTGTTTCTACCTCTAGACCATTAGAACTTCTTCACATTGATCTTTTTGGACCAGTGAAAACTGCTTCTATCAATGGTAAGAAATACGGACTAGTCATCGTTGACAATCACAGTCGTTGGACATGGGTAATGTTCTTAAGACACAAGGATGAGTCACACTCTGTGTTTGCTTCCTTCTGCACCCAAGTGCAAAACGAAAAGAATTGCAAAATCGTCAAGGTCAGAAGTGATCATGGTGGAGAATTTGAAAACAAAGATTTTGAAAATCTTTTTAATTCACATGGGATATATCATGATTTTTCTTGTCCTAGAACTCCTCAACAAAATGGAGTTGTAGAAATAAAGAACAGAACTCTACAAGAAATGGCTAGCCCATGATCCAAGACCTATCAACTTCCATTCTCATTCTCAAGTCTATAAAAGCAAGTCATGTTCAGCAATGAAGAGAGAGACCACAAGCCAGAAAGCAGACACTCATATTTTCTATTTTAGTTTAGTTACTTTGAGGATTAAGACGATTAGAGAGATTTCTTCTTCTCATCTAATCATGTATTCACTGCTTGGAACTGTCATGACTGCGGAGGTCTGATGTTGTTTACCCAACGCAAAGGATCTTCAAGTTATTACTAGGTTGTCATTTCTTTTCTACATTTTTGTTAAGAATATGTCATCTTGTATTTTCATTCCAGTAGTTTGTACTCAGCTCATTATGATCTAAACTCGTATTTGATGAGCAAAGTGAAGTTAATATAAAGTTGTTTTTACATTGAAATGATGTGTTGCTAGTGCCTTATTTTGTTATGTGTTTTTATTGCTATATAACTGCTTCTTAGAATGATCAACCTAGAAAAAGGTACAAGTATGTGGTTGAGAGAGATCCAACTACATGTTGATTTCATAACAAAAGTGGTTAACAAAGTAGGATAGAGATATTCACTTAATTCAACTTTCTTAGAGATAAGAAGTTGAGACCATAAAATTTTGCAGAACTAAAACCAGACACATTTTAGGGTTATAAGTGAGACTTAGAGATTTGTTCCCTTGCCCTAGTTATGTATGCTTTGATGTTGTAGAAATACACCACTAGATCGCGTTTTGACCTTTTGAGGCACGACACTTCACATCATGGAAACTGTTTAGCAACAATTTATTAATGGATCTTAGTTCATCAATCATTCTCTTTGATATCTTATCCTTCTTTATTTAAGTTTTTAGTTTGTAGTGTGACTTTCTTGCTATTACCATTATTATTATTTGTTTCCTTGCTCATACTAATTTTAAACAAGAATTTAATACTTTAAAGTTCAAAGCTACATCATAATCACTCCCTGTGGGTACAATCTCTTATTTTATCACTTGCTGCAATCAAACATACATGTATAATTGCATGTGACATCTTTGCTTTAAAACAATTAATTAGAGTAAACACTTAGAAAGCAGACAACACCGTAGCATACCGACATGTTTCGGAAGAGCTTAGAAAGAAGCTGAATGGTGAAGTATAAGTGATGATACTTGTAGGGTATAACTCTACCGGTGGTCACAAACTGTTTGATGCTGCAAATAGAAGGGTCATGATCAATCGGGACGTGGTGGTCGATGAATTGAATTAAGTGGAGCAGTCATTAACCGGTTACATGCAGTCGTTAATCGGTTACATGCCGTCGTTAATTGGTTACCATAAAGTAGTAACCAGTTACAGCTTCGAAATTCCATATTCTGCTGAAATGGGAAGTGCTGAATAGCCCGTCGTTGAAGCTCGAAATTAGGAATATGTTAGAAGAACAACAAGGAAAAGGGTTTTGCCTCAAAGACTCCAAGATTGTGAGTTGTTTTGAGACAATGAAGTTAATGATGATGGTGATTTCATCCATTTGCACTTATGGTCGAATCTGAACTCGTTAAAACGGAAAAGGCTTTAAGTGATCTAATGTGGATTTGTGCTATGAAGGAGGAGCTGGAATCCATTGAGAAGAACAATACTTAGGAGTTAGATGATTTACCAGATGGAAAGAAGCCAATTGGTGTGAAATGGGTGTTCAAAGTGAAGGCAAATCCCAAGGGTGAAATAATCATGCATAAGGCTCGATTGGTTGCTAAAGGATTTTTGCAAAGAGAAGGCATAAACTTTGAAGAAGTATTTGCACTGGTTGCTAGGATTGAAACCATTAGGCTTGTTGTTGGTATTGCAAATAACCACAATTGGCTCATATACCAAATAGACGTCAAATCAGCTTTTTTGAATAGACCACTTAAGGAAGTGGTATATGTAGGACAACCCCCTGGTTTTGTTGTGAGAAACCAAGAGCTAAAGTTCTACAAGTTGAAGAAGGCATTATATGGTTTGAAGAAAGCTCCTAGAGCTTGGAAGAAAAGAATAGATGGTTTCCTCAAGGAGGTTGGCTTCAAGAAATAGGTATCCGAGCATGGAGTGTATGTGAAGAAGAATACAAGTGAAAGAGTTATTATCCTTTGTCTATATGTAAATGATTTGTTGATAATGGGAAACAACGGAAAGTGAATTTTAAAGTTCAAGGGTGAGTTTATGAAAGAGTTTAAGATGACCGACCTTGGCCTCATCACATACTTCTTTGGCATTGAGTTCCACAAGTCCAAAAGGTAACTGCTCATGAACCAAAGAAGGTATGCTCTTGAGATATTGAAGAAATTTGAAATTGAGCATTGTAATGATGCCATTACTCCAGCTGAACAAAGGTTGCAGTTGTCTAAGAATGAGGATGAGCAAGATGTTGATCCAACTCAATATAGGAGGTTGATTGGATCCTTGCGTTACTTGTGCAATACGCGACCAGACTTGGCGTTTAGTGTCGGTATTGTGAGTATATTTATGGGAAGACCAAAGGTATCTCAATTAGCAGCAGTCAAGAGAATCCTAAGATATGTCATAGGTTATGTTGGTTGTAGAATTCTCTTTCCCACAGCAGATACAGTCAGAAAATGCAATTGGCTCGATTTTATCGATTCCAATTGGTGCAAAGTAAATATTATCGAAAGTCTACAGTTGGATACATATTTATGTTTAGTGCAACACCAATCTCATGGCATTCAAAGAAGGAATCGGTAGTTGCAATCTCATCTTGTGAGGCCAAGTATACTCCCACTTTGTTATGTGTGTGTCAAGCCGTGTGCCTTATGAATCTATTGGAGGAGCTGGGCAGCAGTGAGGGTAAGGCTGTTACACTCCTAGTTGATAACGTTTCCTCGATTAATCTTGCTAAGAAACCAATGGCACATGGTGGGAACAAGCATATTGAGACGATGTTTCACTACTTGAGGGAACTTGTTAGGGAAGGAAGGTTGCAATTTGGATATTACAGAAGTGAAGACCAAGTTGCTGATTTGTTGACTAAGGGAGTCACAAATGACGTGTTTAAGAGGTTGAAGATGAACATGAGCATGGAAGACTTGGAGCACTTGAATTAAGGTGGTGTGCTGAAAGTTATAGTGGTAATTCAAGTGCTGTAACCGATTAACACGGGTGTGTAACTGATTACAGCAAAGCCAGTTCCACTTTTGAAGTAAAATAAAAGTGAATATTTAGGAGTTGTAACCGGTTAACATCAGGCATTAACCTTTTACCACTGAATGTGATTTAATTCAATGTCAGGTGTAACTGATTAACCAACTGGTATAACCAGTTACATGCCCGAGTTTTGCACTTTTTCTGTTATGCAATTATTTATTTTGGATCCCAATCATATTGTAAAACTTTTATAAATATATTGGATGCATTGTCATCCAAGGTTAATGTAAATTATCATTCTCACGCTCACTCTCTCTCTCTCTCTCTCTCTCTCTCTCTCTCAATTTTCCTCTTTCACTCTCCTAAGTTCTAACAAGACTAACATTGGAAGCCTTAGGAGAAGTCTCATTAATCGTTCTCTTAAATATAAAGTTCTATACTACGGTGAAAAAGTCATGGAACTAGAGTCAGATTTAGTCGCATCAAATATGTGTTTCATGGAACTTCTAGCTAAACATCACTCACCATAGAAAAGTGTAACCCCAGGAAAAGACCCTGAATAACTAGTAGATCTAAACACTCACACCGAAGAATAACACCCTGATAGAACCACAAGAGATGATGAAAGTAAGAAGAAAGGTGGAAAAGCCATAACCCTTTGGAGATTTTTTCGAAATCCCTATGAGGGAGGATTCTTCAAAATATATTCAAATTGGGGTAAATTACCCAAATCCGTACAAAAGGAATTCACTAAGTTCCTATGGAGAAATCATAATTTATTCTCCTGGTATGTGAAAGAAATGACAGGGATTAGTCTAGATGTAACCTACCACGCATCAAATCACTAGGAAATTTTTTTTGATGTAGACCAACAACGGAGGTGAAAGTAACCGAAGAAGGATGAGGCAAGTAGAAGGGTCATCAAAGAACTTCTAAAGTCAGATTCAATATGAGGTGAAGTATACGATATTCATTTCCTTTGTGGTCTTGGTAAGAAAATTAAAAATCAAGTGATGCATGCACGTCGACTATGTCGCGGTGAGAATTGGATACCAAGCTATTATATTAACTTGAATCACATTTCTATTATTTCACCACCGTCTTTGATTTATCCAAGGGAAAGGAGAAAAATCGAATTACCCACAATGCAATGCAAATGCAAACTAAGATTCTAAAGTTCGGGGGTTGGTTATACCTAGGGAAGGTGTTAGCATCCTAGATATCTGTAGTACTCTACAAGAACCTCTTATTTTACTTATGTTATTTGTTAATTGTTTTGCTAAGGGTTTAAGGATAGGTGACCTAGAATTCTATTCCTAAGTGTGCTCGACAAGATATCGCATCTTGTGCCTACATATCCTGTCGGGAGTGGAATCAGAGCACTTGTAGTTCCTCTCTAAGGGATACTAAGGTTTGTTTGAAAGTTTATGAGAGAAGATGAGTCATCATCTTAAGAAACCACCACAGTTTTTGAAAATTGTTTGTATTTGTGGAGTATGAGATTGTATATCCCTTCTTTGAGATGATTCACATCTAATTCTCTTGTGTGGAGAATTAGGTGAGCTACAGTTTAATTGTAAAATCAAACTTGAGGGGGACTAACTTAGGAAAATATATCCTAAAGTTGTCTAATAATCTTATCTTAAGGGTGTAAAACCTATGGGGAGGTATAATGCAAATGAAATGCACCATGCACAATAATTTGATTATCATGCATGGAATTTTCCCTTGGATATTAATGTGATTAATTATATTAGATTTAAACGAGAGTGCTAGCAAAGTGGTGCTAGTCTTATGTCTAGTGACCAAAGGTTGGTAGCGATGCCCAAAGGCGATCGACTTACATCGGTGGAAAATGGGCTCGACGTTGGATCGAGAGTTTTAATGTTTTGAAAAGGGTTAGAACAAAAAAGTATACGTTCATCCCATACAATAGTAAACAAAAAAACGCATACGTAAAGCCTGATATCAATCAGAGGTTCTAATTTATGTCACTCAAGCATACGATTTATCGCAAGGGATTCTAACGGGGAACGGTTTATTGAGAAAAGAGTTTGATTAATTTTAAGGGAAATTAATAAAAGGTTGATTTTTATTTTAGAGACGTATTATAGATTATTTTTAAAAAGTTTTCTTTTTTTGATAAAAAGTTTTAATTATTTTTAAAGTTTTATTATCTTTTAGTTTTAAAGTTATATTAACAAAGTTAATAAATAAAAAGGGTTTTCTTATTTATAAAATGTTTAATTATTTTGAAAAAAAGGTTTTATTACTATTTTAGTTTTAAAGTTTTATTAAAAGAGAGGTAAAAAAAGAGTTATTAAAAGAGTTTTCATATTAATTTAGAAAATATTTTAATTTTAATATTTTATAAATAAAAGTTTTATTAAAAAGCTTTTACTAAGAAAGTTTTAATAATAAGTTTTAATTTATTTAATTATATTTAATAAAAGGTGATATTTGAAATATAAAAGAAATTATTTTTATTAAAAGGGGTTATTAAAGAAAAGTTCTATATTTATTTTTTTAGATAAAAAAAGGGTTATATTTAATAAAAACCAAATTTGATTATCATGAATTTATTTAATAAAAAAAAAGTTAAATTAATAAATAAAAAAAAGATGGATTATTTAAAACGGAGGGGTCAGGTGCGCACAGAGGGAGGAGGGTCTATCGCAGACCCTCGAATCACAAACGCAGAGGGGTGTGTGTGTGAATCTGAATGGTGAGAGGGCGAGGGTGCGTGAGATCTTAGTGTGTGTGAATGTGTATAGGATAAAATAACAAAAATCAAAACAAAACTCTCACTCTCCTAATCTTGTCTCTCTCGTTCTCCTTCTCTCACGAAATGCAAAATTAGGGTTTTGAAACCCTAGCGGCGGCGCCGCTTCTATTTCTCTCCATCCTCTCTAACTCTCTCGATCGGACGAACAAAAGGCCCTAACTACCCTAAATCCCACACAGCCCCAACCCCAATTTCATTAATATTTCACGGTTACATTTACATCAGATGCAATGATTAAAGCAGGAAAAAAAAAGGAATGGTGGCGGCGACGGTTACGACGGCTCCGACGGCTCCGTGAATCTCCAATCAGGGATGTATTCCTTCCCTCCTTACCTCTTTGTGTGATTTGTTTGCCTTCGTGTGGTTCTGCTCCTTTGTTGTTGTGACTTTCTGAGATGATGATGATGAATGATGAAGATTTTTGAATCTCTCTTCTTTTTGGTTCGGGAATAAAATTGATGATTTCTGTTGTTGCCTTTTGCTGGTTGTGATTTTCGTCTTGTGTGATGCTTCATGCGAATGTCCAATTTATAGACTTTACTGATTAAAATCTGAATTAAAAGCTAATAATGTTTCCAATTATAATTGTCTGATTGTGTTTGGAAGTTAACAATTGCTTTTGATCCTTATGATTTGAAGATTATATGATTCAATACGTTTGATTGTGTAATTGATGATGATTTTTGTGCCAAAACCGCATTAATCCCGCATCTGAACTTGCCAATATTGTCTTTTGACAGCGTGTAACAATAATGTAGGTATAAGCTGAGATACCGAGCATGGGCAACATATTTGTTAAACGTAACACCCACTTCAATATGGGAAAATCTCAGGTGATCATTCTGATGAATATTTTCATTTTAAAACATCACGATTTAGAATGTTTTGAAAGCTGGCTTGATACACGGTTTGAATTATTCGCCTTGATATTAATCTTCATGGTGAGATAGGATCCTTAGTTAGACCTTCTCCACTTTGTTAAAGATCTTAAACATGCGCCAAACACCATCAATATGTTATTGATAAGATTCTTTTCAACCAATCTTGTCCACTGATTTCCTATTCTTTTCTCTTTCAGTTCCAGCAAGGTCACCGACAATCAAAGCAACATCGTCACTTAAATCTCTCGTAAAGCTAATGCCAGGTGAACTAACAAATACCACGCCCTGTAGTCCAAATGTGTGTGTGCTAAAACCTTTCAAATTGACGTCACAAAATCCAAACAGTGTCGCACATATAATAACTTGTTTATTGGTAACCATGATTCAATTATTGCCATATTTTTGTTTTCTCTGTTTACAGGATACGATCGTAGAAACAATGCCTTGAGCTTGGAGTGCAAAATACTCATCCCTCTTTGTTTTCAGGTCTCTTCCAATGACCAACCAAATGTCAACTTGTGAATTCATTGGGCCTTTTTGCAGGGATATCAGGTGGAACTTCCGTTCTAAACAATGGTCGTATTGAATAGATTTCCTTAATAATATCAATAATACTATTGATTGATGGTTGTGCATCTTTGTTTTTAGATGGTGAATCATTGTTGTTGTGTGCGGTCAGCAGTTTGGCTAAACTTTCACCGGAAGGAAACCATGAGTAAAGGTCACTGACTGATTGAGTTAGTACACTGCTCCTGGTATGCTGATAGAGTAGCATTAGTTCAGAGGTGATGATTTCAACTGTAATTGAGGTACATCTTATCTTGTAACTACTCATAATTCCAGCATAAGGTACTGCACACCATCCTTTTCTTTGAATACAATCAAACTAAAGTGAGGGATCTGCGAGGCGGCCAAATGCTCAAGTGTTTGACTTATTGAAACAGGTTTTGATATGTTATGGAAACATTCTTGCCTTGTTATTGTTTTTTATATTTTTAACTCATGATTAATGATGGGGCTGATTATTTCTGTTCTGGATTGATGACTGTTCTTCAATTATAGCCATAGATTCTGATCTTTGTGTGATTGTCTTTTGGAAAGAATTGATGAGTTTCCCCTCTTTTTTACTTGATAGGTTCGAACTGGATGACTGGTCATGAGAAAGAGCAAGCATTGAGCCCAATTCCCGTGACATGTACCTGACTTCTTGGATAGATTTAATTCGAAAGCCTCAGTTTGGGATTAGTTTTGAAACAGCCAGGTCATAATCATGTTCAGTCTCACATTCGAATATCACACCCGTGTAACCTTGCCTTCTGTATCAAAGAAGCATGTTGGGACATGATTTTTCTGAAACTGTCAGCCTTGAATCAAATTGATTTGCTAACAATTGTGTCATCCATTGATAATCGGAATTACTCTGAGAAGACACGTACTCATCGGCATTGTGAAGCTACTTCTTTAGTTTGATACTTAAAATAGCCTTCCCTTTCATATTGGCCCTGAAATTCCAAATACTTTAGATTTTGAATTGTACTCATTCTTGTATTTTATTCAAACACATGTTCTCTTCTGTAATGGTTTTTTGAACTAAGGTTGATAAATATCAAGGTGTGTCAAAAGCAAGACACGGTTGTGAAGTATTGGCTGGCACGCAACTTTTTGTTCTTGCTGCTTGTGATGAGAATATATTGTTGTTCGTGATTATTGGGTGGTCATATAAATGTATGTCAAGTGTTGGTGCTCAGGAAGTCATCATGGAGTTTAAGTCTTTTAAGTATTCTTCTCTTTTACTTATCATCAATAAAAGCTTACGTTAATTCAAAAGTCCCTTGTATATTTCAATTCGTTTTAGGGGGCTAGATTGCAGGGTAGGCTCTTTGATTGTCTAGGCTTGCGTTAACATGGGCCATGATAATTGTGAGCTGCAGGATTCAGCTTTAATTCAAATTTATTTCAATTGAGGTGTAATTCAATTCATATTAAACACTTGAATCCTTGCATTTTGTACTTTCGGAATCACCTTGAATTTAACCAAAAGAATTTCTTTGTAACTTGAACTTTTGATTTTGACTTGAGCTTGATCTTTAGACTTTGGTGACCTTTTGAATCTTTGAGATTTGAATTGATTTGAATTTTGTACTTTGAACTTTATATGAGTAATTGAACTTGAAAGTGAGAACACATTGCAACTTGAATAACTTGACTTTGAACTTGGAAATTCGGAAAGATGAGTTTGCAACTCCTTAAAAGAAACTCCTAATCATGTACCACTTATAGATCATGAATTCCTGGCTTGAAATTGAGGATTGATTAATAATTATCCGTTGAACACCTGTGTGAATTTGGAATTAAAATTTCCAATTTGGACCTTGGATCTGATTCTTTGTGAAATTTCAACAATTAAAACTTGGAGCGTATGAATCCTCATGTATTTTGTAGGCCCTAATTCCTTCAATCCTTTCTAACACTTATGATTAATTTAAGCAATCTGGCCTACCTTGAAATATCTTGGAATCACGAGTGGCCCATATATGACTTATGGCTTAGGACACCACCAAGAAAGTATTGAGGGCATATCTTCATAGGAATTCAACACAGATTTGCAAAAACCAGAGAAAACTCCACAACCACACACATACATAGACATTCTTCATGACTTGAATCTCCTGTAGCGGCACCTAAATTCACGAATGAAACAAAACAAACAAAGCCTAGATAAAAATGTTAGCTATGCATGAGCGATTGACCTAATATGTTATGCAAAAAGAAAAGGGATGTTAGGGTCAAAAATTAGGGTGCGACAGACAACTTAGACATAGATATAGCTTAACCTAAATATGTATACCCACTCCCAAACTTTGAAAAGATTGTTGATAGTTCATTGGGATTCAAGCTTTTATCTTTCATGGATGCATGCCCAGTTATAACCAAATCTCACTAGCTCCCTTTGATTGTAACAAAACGATATTCATCTTCGATGTGGAAATTTTCTTTAATAAAGTTATGCCTTTCAGTCTAAAAAATACGGGAGCAACTTACTAAAGGACGATGAATAAATTTTTCAAGAACCACATAGGAGATTTGATAAAAGTCAATATGGACAACATGATCGTCAAGTACAAGGAGCAAGAAGAGCATACAACCCATCTAGAGGTCGTATTCAAAGAAACCATGAGGTGTGAAATGCGATTAAACCTTGGAAAATCAACTTTTAAGGTAAGGTCTATGAGGTTTTTGAGATGATACCACACAAAAAGAGGGAATGAGGTTAACCTAGAAAAAATGTATGATCATGGTCAACACGACATCCCCAACAACCAAAAAGAGCATCCAATGACTAAATAGCATGTTGGTAGCTCTATATTAGTTTATCTTTAGGCCCTCTCATCACACATTACCTTTTTATAAACTATTGAGTAAATAAATCATGTTTTAATGGATATAAGAGTTCAAACTACCTTCGCCAAGATCAGAGAGGTATTATTGTGACCACCTGTTTTGGCTTAACCTAATGACGGGGAGACACTTTTCATCCATCTTTAATTTTCTTTGGAAATTGTGGGGGTTGTCTTGGTTCAAGAAGCGACACCTCCCAATACTCGAAGTATTTCATTAGGAAGGTGTTACAAGGACCACATGTAACCTATTTTAAGGTGGATAAAATCATTATGGCCATTGTAAAGACAATAACAAAATTGAGGCACTATTTTCTTGCACACCTATTATGTTATGAATAGATTACCCCATAAGTCAAATACTAAAATCCAGACATAGTGGGAAGGATGACAAAGTGGGCTGTTGAAATTTTTGAGTTTGACATTTCTTATGAACCCAATAAGAAACTCAAGGCATAAGTTTTGACCTATTTCTGTTAGGAAAAAACAAGCATAGAGAAAAAAGAGGAACACTATAACAACACATGAGATTAACGTGGAAACTCCAAAACCGGAGAAAAAACCACAGTCGTTGTCAATAGACAACCAGAGAATAACACTGTGTGAAAATTGTTACAACACATAATATACCCTCAACTAATCCAGGCCACCAGTACACCCACACCCTCCAAAACAAATATTTAACTACATCTCACAACACTCTAATACAAGAGCATAAGAGAATAAAGAAAGTCAAATACAAGCTTAAAGTGTTTTTGACTGGTGCATCTTGGAATGAAGAACTTGGATCCTATATATAGCCTTGGACTCCCTCTTACTTCACAAAACTAAGCGATGTGGGACTTCCAAAAACTTGTATCTTATATATAGCCTTGGACTCCTCTTCATTCACAAAACTGAGCGATGTGAGACTTCTTCAACATGTATATTTTCAACCAACCCCAACAATCTCTACCTTGATTGAAAATAATACATAAGCTTTCATTGTCTTCACCGACAATCATACTCCAACATAAAGAGTATCAACATGTATATTTTCAACCAACCTGAACAATCTCCACCTTGATTGAAAATAATCCATAAACTTTCATTGTCTTCATCGATAATCATGAAATTCTGGCACAGATATCAGATGTCCTACACAGATGTTGAGACACTGATATCTAACACAATGAACAAGATAACAATAAAAATAACAGTGCAGAAAGTAAATAACACAGTGATATGTTTACCCAGTTAGGTCTAACACACCTACTCTGGGGGCTACCAAGCCAGGGACGAAACCAATATATGATAGTATCAATTCACAAATCATACAATAACCGAATAATCTGATCACTTAATCACTACCCTTCCTATGACTTCTACCTAAGACTCACCTAGGTATGAGGCCCTCCTCAAATCCCTCTACAACCACAACCCGTGATTGGTATCTTTCCACACAAGTAACAAACCGAAAGTCACACTTTCAAAACACACAATTCCCAATACTTCAAAGCTTATGAGAATTGACACACAAGAAACTCAATTCTTAAAAGCTTATGAGTACCTGACAGAACTTATAACACAAAAAACCAGTCCTTATATTGTTATCAGAATGATACCAGTTAGGCTCACAAAATACACTCGAAAACCCTAACAAAACACAAGTAAGTTCCACACCTAAACTAGGTTTACATCAGTCAATATATAGCATTTAATCTGGACTGAATTGGGCTTCAAAAACGCAGCAAATAGACTGCTCCCAAATCTGCAAAATAAACTCCAACAAAATAGGTCTTCAATCCAAAGTTTCCTATTATGTCTCCATAATTAGAAACAGCTGAAAATCCGAAAAACCAACATAAAATCACAATCCAAAAATGCTTTGGATGCCACATAGGATAACCAAATATTCACTGAATATTCAGTAACAATTCACAGCAACAGAATCTGCTTTAAAAACTGAATCCAAACACGATGTCCTATGAGCAGGTATGGGACATCTTCATTCGACATGTTGAATGCAGCAAATTAGAACTTCATGTTTCAACTTCTTGCTACTAGAATAGTTTTAGCAAAATAAATGCCAACCTCAAAAGCACAGAAATAACAATCTCCCCCTTTGGCTTATTTTGGCTAAAACTACACACACACAAAAAACTTGTAAAGAAACACAACAAACATCCATATCAGACAGCAGCAAAACATCAAAAAAAATCCAGCATAGCAGCACTCCCCTTCAGCTTCAGCTGCATACTACACACAGCACAGCAAACAACACATCATAGCAGCACTTCAAAACTCCCCCTCAACAGCAGTAATATTCCACAATCTCCCCCTTAACTACTGCAGTAGCACAAGCACACAAGCACTCCCCACACAAACATACTACTCCCCCTTTTTAGCCATAAATATGACAAAGGCAAGTAGAACAAGTTATAAGTAAAATACAACAAGTTTAACGTTCAGAAGAGATACATAGAAAAGCTATTCTAGGTGTTCAGACAAAAAACAACAAAAGCAAAATAAAACTTCTGCAGAAATTATGCCATTATTCTGCAGCACCATCATCGTCAGATTCTGCAATGTCTTCACTCTCTCCATCAGCAACAACATCAGTATCAGTATCACCACTCCTAGCTCCTGAGTCATCTGAACTCTGTTCACATTCTCTATCAGATTCTACAGAGGCGTCATCTTCAGCAGTTCCTTTGTCTTTATACCAGCTGTCCCAGCAGAAGCATTCCTTTTCTCCATGAGGGTTTTGATTAGCTGTTCGAGTTTGGCCTTCCGAGCAGTGTCTCTTCTGATGGAGTCTTCCATTTCATTGCACATTTCTTGCAGTTGTGCAATGACTTCATCATCAAGATTAGCATGACTGGAAGTCTGTGAAGATGTCCCAACAATGTCTGAGACATGTGCTCCACCAAGTAGCTTGTAGTGAAGGGACAGAGGAGGTTTTCTTTTGAGCGCAGTGTCACCCCTCAACACAAGATTAGGACACTGATCTAGAATAATACCACAGATCAAGGAAGGGAAATAGATAGGCATCTTGACAGCAGGTGAGCTAGCTTGTTTCAAAATCTGTTCAAAGATGTATGATCCAAAATCAAAAGAAATCTTTTTCCCGATAGCATACATGAATCTGCCAAGTGTGGAGGAAATAGTAGATGTGTGATTTGTAGGAACCCAATTTACAAAAGCAATCCTGTGGAGGATGGCATATTTGACACTTAGTTTTCCAGACAACAACTTCTTTTCATTTGGCCAGTGTCTAATACAGCCACCTGTAATTTCCTTGCATACAGTATTGTCTGTAACCTCTAACTCAGGTTGAGGTTCCTTACTCCTGCCCAGATAGTTGTTGATAGTTTCAGGAGAAAAAGTGACAGCTTCTCCTCTCACAGATACTTTTCTGAGGTTGTCACCCCTGTTCTCATCACACTCTTCAGATAAGCTCACCACAAATTCCTTGACTAGATTTCCATAGCATGGTCCTATCTTGGACACCGTTCTCATCAATCCAGCATCCGCAATGAGATCCATGATCTCTTTGTACTTATCGAAATCCTTCCCCAACTCTCTCTCTAGAGCAATCCTCCTTTGATCTACAATTCTCCATCTATCTGTATTTCTCATAGAACTTTCAGCATAAGCCTTTTTGCTGGTGGAGGTTTTCATACCTATGATGTCCTGGACATCTATTGCAACTTCATAGTTAGATTCACTGTGATCAGTGATCTTTCTCTTCTTAGTGGGCACTACAACCTTGCTCCATTGTTTAGGAGGCCCTGCTCGAACTTTTCCTTCCCCACCTCCAGATTTTCCATGCAGTTTCAAAGACTTGGAGCCTTCACTTATCACAATTTTTTCTCTTCTTCTCTTAATTTTTCTCAGCATTCCAGTAATAGGTTCCTCATCAGAAGTGAGGTCATCAACATTAATAACATCATCATTCCTTCTTACATCAGCTTTCTTTTTACTCCTTCTTTCACGGTCCACATGCATGGGAATACCACCATCACTCCTATCATTAGGGCTGCTATTGATATTTTCTGTCACGGATGTTGGAACATCAGACCCGACATCTGCCTTAATTCCACTCAGAATCGTGGCAACAACCCTCCTAATTTCCTTATCCTTTTTGACAGCATCATCATCAGTGGAATTCTTGTTTACATCTCGTGATTTAAAATCCTTCTTCTTCTCAACTAAACCAGACATAGACCCCTTTTCAGACACGCATTTCCTAGGGCTTATTTGGTCACCATACAAACTAGTCATGGAGTGGACTTTCTTCCTAGGTGAAAAAGGTTTAGACTTCTTACCTGGAATATTGACATTCGTTGTGTGAGAAGCTTGTTGTTTGCCTTTAGGGTCACCCAGCATAACATTCAAAGGAGCAATATCGAGCACTAGATCAGAGAGATTGATCATCCGCAGTGATTCGTCATCTCCAGTGTTATCAGAGGAGTCGTGCATGGATTCGGAGTTATGATGTTGAGACATGTTTAATTGATCACACGGTACAGTCTTGAGAATGTTAGGAGAAAACCCTAAGACACGTGAGCTTTGAAGAGAAAGGGCAAGAGGAATTTGTGTAGAATAAGTTTGCTGAAAATATGGTGTGTTTGCGTGCCTATTTATACTTTTGAGGACTGGGCCCAGAGTAGAGCGGTATTCACAGAATTTGATTACCCGATTCGCCTCAAGTGTACATTTATCAAATTCTCCTTCTAAACTTACCTTGCTGGCATACTTACTAAGTTTAAGCTCATTATTACAGTTCACCAAGCAAACATCATGAGTTACTTTGCAATTTATCAGCACCTGTTCTAACTTAATCGTCTTTCCAATATCTTTCTTAGTCTCCAAGCCTATTCCAGTGTTCTCAGAACTCCACAGATAACAATTATCTGACGCTCTCTTACCTCTCATGATAACCTTACCCTTCTTGTTTGTTATCAGACATTCAGAATTGGTAAAGTTGACCTTGAGACCTTGATCACATAATTGACTTATGCTGATCAAGTTTGCATCTAAACCTTCAACAAGTAATACCTCCTCCAGATTGGGTTGACCTGCACAGTCCAGTTTTCCAACACCTATAACTCTCCCTTTTGATCCATTACCAAATGTCACGTAGTTAACAGAATGAGACTTCACATTTGACAGATACCCCATGATACCAGTCATGTGCCTGGAACATCCACTGTCGAAGTACCACTTTTCCCTTGCAAAGACACTGAAAGACTTATGAGCTATGTGTTCCTCTGCAGTACTCTTGGGAGTCCACATTTTTGTTGCTCCAACCCACTCTTGTTTCCTACTAGACTATAAACCAGTCTTGGGGTAGCCATATAATCTGTAGCAGAAGGGTTTTATATGGCCAAACCTTCCACAATAGTGGCATTTACATCTTTGATTCTTTCTTCTTGTGAAATTCCTCTGATGTCTGTGAGGATGTTGCAACATGTTATACGACATCTTTGATTCTTTCTTGGGTTGAGCAGGTGTCACTTCAGGCCATTTTCCCTTATCCATCTCGCTGGAACTTTCAAACCCAAGACCCCTAATATCTCCAACATCTCTTCCAGACTTCAGAATCTCATCAAGCACATCAGAACTGCTGTTGAGCATTCTGACTATCTTGATGACATTATCCAGTTTAGAGTTCAGAACAACCACTTCACTCTTTAGATCAGAGATAGTAGCCAAATGCTCTATCTGTTCAGCTTTTAGATGAGCAATAATTTTCTTTTGTTCTTCTTTCTGCTGACACACTTCTTCACTTTTAATGCATAAGTTCTTATAGGAAGCAGCTAGCTCTTCAAAAGTAAGATTATCACTGACTGATTCTTCATCAGACTCACACACACCTGTTAATGTTGTGACCCTCTTTCCAGACTTCTCATCAGTTTCAGTTTCAGAGTCATCTTCTGACCATGAGACTGATAGCCCCTTCTTTTTCCTCTTGAGATATGTGGGGCACTCATACTTTATATGCCCAAAACCTTCACACTCATGACACTGAGCTCCTCTCTCTTAGTTGGAATTATCTTCAGTACTGGTATTTCTCCCAGCATTCTGATTTTTACTGATGTCAGATGGCTTGTTCCTAACATTTGATCTTGACTTCCAATCCACCCTTCTGAGTACTTTGTTAAATTGTTTGCCAAGTAACACCAGATCTTCTGAGAGGCCTTCATCTCTGTCCATATTACTTTCCCTTTCTGAATCACTTGCCTTTGACACAAAAGCTATACTCTTCTTCTTTTCAGTCTTTTCACTGATCCCCAATTCAAATGTTTGAAGTGATCCCACAAGTTCATCCACTTTCATCTTATCTATGTCCTGAGCTTCCTCAATAGCAGTCACTTTCATGTCAAATCTCTTAGGTAGAGATCTGAGGATTTTTTTGACCAGTTTGCTGTCAGACATCTTTTCTCCTAGAGCACTTGAAGCATTAGCTATCTCAATAATGTTCATGTGAAAGTCATGAATGCTCTCATCTTCCTTCATCTTCAAATTTTCAAACCTGGTAGTGAGAATCTGAAGTTTTGACATCTTCACTTTAGAGGTCCCTTCATGAGCAATCTTCAAGACCTGCCAAGCCTCTTTAGCAATGATGCAGTGTTTAATCAACCTGAAGATATTCTTGTTAACACCATTAAACAATGCATTCATGGCTTTGGAATTTCCCACAGACCCTTTATAATCTGCATCATCCCAGTCTTCCTCTTCCTTCACCACATCAGTAGGGGTACCTTTTTCATCTTTAACCTTTGGGGGCTCCCATCCTTTTATAACAGCTTTCCATGCTTGATCATCCATGGATTTGATGAATGCTATCATCCTTGGTTTCCAATAGTCATAGTTGGAACCATCAAGCAGAGGTGGTTTGTTCAGAAATCCTCCATCCTTGTCCATTGTACCAGAAAGTACCTTCCCTGAATCTCACCCAGAACCAATTAAGGGTGCAAGCTCTTGATGCCAATTGAAATTCTGGCACAGATATCAGATGTCCTACACAGATGTTGAGACACTGATATCCAACACAATGAACAAGATAACAATAAAAATAACAGTGCAGAAAGTAAATAACATAGTGATATGTTTACCCAGCTCGGTCTAACACACCTACTCTAGGGGCTACCAAGCCAGGGACGAAACCAATATATGATAGTATCAATTCACAGATCATATAATAACCGAATAATCTGATCACTTAATCACTACCCTTCCTATGACTTCTACCTAAGACTCACCTAGGTATGAGGCCCTCCTCAAATCCCTCTACAACCACAACCCGTGATTGGTATCTTTCCACACAAGTAATAAACCGAAAGTCACACTTTCAAAACACACAATTCTCAATATTTCAAAGCTTATGAGAATTGACACACAAGAAACTCAATGCTTAAAAGCTTATGAGTAACTAACAGAACTTACAACACAAAAAACCAGTCCTTATACTGTTATCAGAATGATACCAGTTAGGCTCACAAAATACACTCAAAAACCCTAACAAAACACAAGTAAGTTCCACACCTAAACTGGGTTTACATCAGTCAATATATATCATTTAATCTGGACTGAATTGGGCTTCAAAAATGCAGCAAATAGACTGCTTACAAATCTGTAAAATAAACTCCAACAAAATAGGTCTTCAATCCAAAGTTTCCTATTATGTCTCCATAATTAGAAACAACTGAAAATCCGAAAAACCAACATAAAATCACAATCCAAAAATGCTTTGGATGCCACATAGGATAACCAAATATTCACTGAATATTCAGTAACAATTCACAGCAACGGAATCTGCTTTAAAAACTGAATCCAAACAATATGCCCTATGAGCAGGTATGGGACATCTTCATTCGACATGTTGAATGAAACAAATTAGAACTTCATGTTTCAACTTCTTGCTGCTAGAATAGTTTTAGAAAAATAAATGCCAACCTCAAAAGAACAAAAATAACAAATCATACTCCCCCATAAAGAGTATAGTCACTTGAAGCTACATCACTCCAAGAATTTTCACATTGTCTTCACGACAATCATAGTTTTAAAAACTATCATACTCTCTCATGAAAAATATATTTCACTTGAAGATAAATCACTTCAAGAATTTCACATTGTCTTCACCAACAATCATATATTTTATCATGAATAATAAATTTCACTTGAAGCTAAACCACTCCAAGAATTTTACATTGTCTTCACCGAAAATCATAGTTTTAAAAAACTATCATACTTCACCTAAAGAAGAGTATACTTCACTTGAAGGTAAACCACTTCAAGAATTTTCACATGTCAAAAATCAGGTTGAAACATTATGGTGCAACTTCCTTGTCGGCAGGAAGTGTAACACCCCACTTTCCCATTTGATAAAATATATAAGTATTACGAAAATAATCAG
Source organism: Lathyrus tuberosus (assembly GCA_022829125.1). Taxonomy (NCBI): domain Eukaryota; kingdom Viridiplantae; phylum Streptophyta; class Magnoliopsida; order Fabales; family Fabaceae; genus Lathyrus; species Lathyrus tuberosus. The sequence continues at coordinate 2,313,358 of JALAZF010000599.1, read as the reverse complement.
AGTTACAACCAAAAAGTAGGATGCCACATCATTAAAACCAACAACAAAACTCCTTATTCAAAATACGGTAATTTGCCAACAACACCAAAAATCCACATAAATCGTGGTCCACCAAAGTTTCAATCAAAGAACGATACGTAATAAAACAATAAATAATAACAAATGACAAGAAACTCCCAAAATCCTGTGTTACGTATCAGAGCGACTCCTAAGACTCAATCAAGCAACACGCACTCCATGCACACTCAAGTACCTAGATTATCTGTACTTCTGAAGAAGCACAGACGCCACAAATAACAAAAGGGGTGAGAACTACATTCAATAAATAACGGTGTATAATACATGCTAAAGGTAGTACTCACACAATCATATATCAGAAACACACCATCACGACATACTTGTCATTTTAATTCAAATTTCATCAAACACATAATAATGCAATGCGACTCAAATACATCGACACAATGCATGTGGTACCAAAACACCATGGTTCATTCAATCGAACCCAGATAAATCACATACACCCCTACTTGGCACTGATTTATCTCCTCCACACTCCACATTGGAGTTCGGATGAATCACGTACACTCCTCCTGAGCAATAATTCATCACCACCGACACCATGAATGCATGACAGAAAATATGCATACAACACACATGTATGACAACAATCATACATCTTCATAATCCTCCTGATCACACGTGAGATACCTGCTCACCATCACACACATCACAACAAGAAATTCCTCACATAACATTCAATTAGTTAAACATCTAATTAATTCACTAAAATTAATAAATTAATTATTTTCATCACCAATTCTACAATTCTCAGGTTCTGGCATCTATCCCCAACCTCTCAAACCAAAAGAAATCACTTCGTATGCGAAAACGGGAAAGAAATCGCAAAACGACAAAGTTATGCACTCTCGCTGGCCATACGCGTATTACCCTGGGCCATACGCGTATCGCCAGCTCGCTCACACAGACCATACGCGTAATGCCCCAATTCTCTACACCATTACGGGTAATGCCTCCCCCCAGTACGCGTAATGCCCAAACTTCCATACGCGTACTGTTACGCGTACGGACAGAGGGTCGTGCCAAGCCTTCTTTTGGCCCTCCAATACGCGTATTGACCACAACCATACGTGTATTGACCTACCTGATACGTGTATTGCCAGATCTGTTACGCGGACTGGATTTCTCCACACCAGTCCATGTTCTGCTACGGGATCCTCACTTTTCCACTCCAATTCAGTCTTAAACTTGTTTCTACATCAATTTTAGGCCCTATCTTTCATCTTACATCTTTCACCTATCATTACTACTCAAAATTACAGGTCTTAGATCTAATTTCATTCTCTCAACCTGCACAAAAACCAGTTCTGCAACATATACATACATACAGCAACAACAACATCAAGATATCACACAATTCAGAATCGCAATAATTCGATTCACACAATTTTCATCACAGATTCATTTATGCACAACAGATTCATAAACAGCATAGATTCATACGAATTCCTACGGGGTTAAGGACTCCCCACTACCCTCTCATGATCATACCACCAATATTGAAATATATTCTCCCCCCTTACCTCGAAATTACTCAGAAAATTCCTGCGAAAGTTGATTCTTTAAAGCGTTAGTTCTTCCTTGTTCTTCCTCTCTCTAGCCCTTCTCTTGTGAAAATCTGATTATGACTAACCCTACTCACTAATCCTTACTAATTTCTGCTTAATGACTAAACTATCCTTATTTTTCTCCAATAGCCCATTATCCATTTAGTTAAATCAGATTTTTAATTTAATAAAAATAATAATATTACTCACATAATAATTATAATAATACTAGTAATAATAATAATAATAATAATACTAATAATAATAATAATATTAATAATAATAATACTATTACTACTCATACTCAAAATTACTCTCGACACCTCCAATCTACCCGTCCCACTAAGGACTCCACGCCTACGCGCTCAACCACACACACCCTTAACAAGGCCAAACAACGAAAAATAACACGACGATCAAATAATTTAAATTGGGGTGTTACAACTCTCCCCCCCCCCCCCCCCCCCTTAAATTATTTTCGTCCTCGAAAATGTACCTGATGGAATTAGCTCCGGATACGACTCTCGCATCCTGCTCTCCAGCTCCCAGGTTACACTTCCTCCAGCAGCTCCTCCCCAAGCTACCCTCACCAAAGGAATCTCCTTTCCTCTGAGTTGTTTCATCTTGCGATCCTCGATCCTTATCGGCATCGCCTCCACAGTGAGATTATCTCTAATCTGCACCTCGTACCTCTTGGATAACATGAGATGGATCAGATACATACTTCCGAAGTTGCGACACATGAAACACGTCATGCAAGTTCGAATGTTCAGGCGGTAACGCCACCCTATATGCAACTGCGCCCACTCTTTGCAAGATCTGATACGGCCCAATAAACTTAGGATCCAGCTTCTTTGATTTCAATGCACGCCCAACACCGGTCATTGGGTTGACTCTCAGGAACACATGGTCACCTTCACTGAATTCCAAGTCTTTCTTCCGAGTGTCATGATAACTTTTCTGCCTACTCTGAGACATTTTCATCTTCTCGCGGATCATCTGAATTGTCTCAGTAGTCTGTTGCATAATCTCCGGTCTAATCACCATATTTCCACCAGTCTCATACCAACACAGAGGCGTCCTACACCTCCTACCATACAAAGCTTCGAAGGGTGCCATCCCAATACTAGAATGGTAACTATTATTATACGTGAACTCGATCAATGGCAAATGAGTATCCCACGCACCACCTTTCTCCAACACACAGGCTCTCAGCAAATCTTCCAACGACTGAATAGTCCTCTCTGACTGACCATCGGTCTGTGGATGATAAGCCGAGCTCAACTTCAATTTAGAGCCCAAAGCTTCCTGCAGACTCTTCCAAAATTATGAAGTAAACCTCGGATCTCTATCCGACACTATTCTCGCCGGAACACCATGCAACTTCACAATTATTCTGATATAAATTTTCGCCAGCTTTGACAACGGAAAGCTGATATTAATTGGTATAAAATGAGCGGATTTCGTAAGTCGATCCACCACTACCCAAATAGCATCAAAGCCTTTCGCCGTATTTGGCAAACCAGTAACAAAATCCATAATGATACTGTCCCATTTCCATTCCAGAATCTCCAATGGTTGCATTAACCCTGAAAGTTTATGGTGTTCCACCTTTGACTTCTGACATATCAAACAAGCATAAACAAAATGAGCTATGTCCCTCTTCATACCGGACCACCAAAATAACTTCTTCAAGTCATGATACATTTTTGTAGCTCCTGGATGAATACTCAAGCTACTTCGGTGACTCTCCTCTATGATTGCCTTCTTCAATTCCACATTATTCGGTACACAAATCCTGCCTCGGAATCCCAATACCCCAACATTATCCACTCTAAAATCATTATTAGGATCACCTCCTTCTGTAGGCATCAAGTCCACTAGCTTCACATCAAGTCTCTGGTTTTCCTTAATCACATCCAAAAAGTCATTATTCACCTTAAGCATACTCAATCTAACACTCTCAGGTGTAGTTTCACAAACCATACTCAAGTCTCTAAACTGCTCAATCAACTCCATTTCTTTTACCATTAATGCCGACATATGAATTGTCTTCTGACTTAGCGCATCTGCTACAACATTAGCTTTCCCTGGATGATAACTCAAATTAAAATCATAGTCTTTCAAGAACTCCAACCATCTCCTCTGCCTCATATTCAATTCCTTCTGATCGAATAAATACTTCAAGCTTTTATGATCGCTGAATACTTTGAATCTCGATCCATACAAATAATGTCTCCAAATTTTTAATACAAAAACCACTGCAGCTAATTCAAGATCATGAGTAGGATAGTTTCTCTCATGCACCCTCAATTGTCGCGAAGCATATGCCACTACCTTGCCATCCTGCATTAAAACACCGCCTAATCCCATCTTAGACGCATCACAATACACCACAAAAGGTTCACTTGGACTTGGTAGAATTAACACCGGTGTTGTAGTCAATTTCTTCTTCAATTCCTCAAAACTTTCCTCACAAGCCGCATCCCAAACAAAAGCTTGATTCTTTCTAGTTAACTGCGTTAACGGTAATGCCAAATTAGAAAACCCTTCAATGAATCTTCGGTAATAACCTGCCAAACCCAAGAAACTTCTAATTTATGTCGCTGTCTTCGGTGGCTCCCACTGAAGTACCGCACTTACTTTAGATGGATCCACCGCTATGCCATCACCAGAAATAACATGACCCAAGAAACTCATAGTCTTCAACCAGAATTCACATTTTGAGAACTTTGCAAACAATTTATTATCTTTCAACACCTGCAATGCAATCCTCAAATGTTCTGCGTGATCCTCACCAGACTTAGAATAAATCAGTATATCATCAATGAATACCACAATAAACTGATCCAGATAAGAATGAAAGATACGATTCATATACTCCATAAACACACCCGGCGCATTAGACACTCCAAAAGACATCACTGCATATTCGTAATGTCCATAGCGAGTTCTGAACGCAGTCTTCTGAATATCATCTTCCTTTACTCTAATCTGATGGTAACCCGACCTCAAATCAATTTTGCTGAAAACACGAGCTCCCACAAGCTGATCCATTAAGTCATCAATCCTCGGAAGTGGATACTTATTTTTAATGGTCACTTTATTCAACTGACGGTAATCAATGCACAGACGCATACTACCATCCTTCTTTTTCACCAACAACACTGGAGCTCCCCACGGCGACACACTCGGTCTAATAAACTTATTATCAAGCAATTCTCCAATCTGAGATTTCAACTCTGCCAATTCTGATGCAGGCATCCTCTACAGTGCCATAGATATAGGTCTAGTACCAGGAATAAGATCAATAGCAAATTCAACTTCCCTCGTCGGAGGCAACTCTGTAATATCATCTAGAAACACTTAAGGAAATTCACTCACCACCGGTAACTCATTAACTGAAGCCTTGCTTTCCACAGACAACGAGGCAAACACTGCAAACATCTTAGCTTCATCCTCCAACAACGTCCTCAACTCTCTGCTAGACAAAGAATCCGCTAATGCTTCCTCTTCAGGAGTAAGAAACAGTAATGTCTTCCTAAAGCAATCAATATAAATCCGGTTGAACTCCAACCATTTCATCCCCAAAATAACATCGAGATTACCGAGTGGCAAACAAATCAAGTCCACTCTGAAATCTCTACTAAACATAGTCAACGGACACTTCAAACACACTAAGGAAGTAACTACAAAACCAATAGATGGAGTTTCAATCGTCATCCTCTGATCTAGAGTAGACGGTACAATTCCTAATCTCTTCACACAATTAACAGAAATGAACGAGTGGGTTGCACCCGTGTCAATGATAGCAATCAAAGGAATATCATTAATAAAACAAGTACCTTTGATGGAGTGCTCTTTATTGGTGGATTGGGTTCCTTCCAAAGCAAACACCTTCCCACTGGCCTGAGATTTCTTTGGCTTCTCACAGTGAGTGCTGATGTGACCTTTTTCTCCACAGTTATAACAAGTAGGCATAGTGGCCCTACAATCCGCTATAACATGACCTGGTCGCCCACACTTGAAACACTTCTTCACCTCATTCGGACAATTATTAGCACGGTGACCCGCACCACCACATCTGAAACACTTGAGAGCATCAGGAACCACTCCTCCCTCCTTTGGTTTCTTCCACACAACAGCTTTCTGTTTTCCCTTGTCAGCTGGAGCATTATAAGGAGTACCCCCAAACCTCTGCTTACCCTTCCGGTCACTCACCGCCTTATAATGAGCAATCCGGGCCCTGTTATCATTATCATAAATTCTGCTTCTGCTAACCAATTCTGGATAATTCCTTATCTTCTGATAAGCAATGCCCTGTTTGATCTCGGGACGCAGCCCATTCTCAAACTTCAAGCATTTCGAATTCATAGCTTCTTTCGTATTGCAATGAGCACAATACTGCACCAACTCTTCAAACCGAGCAGCATATTCAGCAACAGTCATGCTACCCTATTTCAGCTCCTGGAATTCAATCTCTTTTGCACTACGAATATCTTCCGGAAAGTACTTTTCTAGAAACTCAGCCTGAAACACCGTCCAAGTAATCTCAGTCCCCGCAGCTTCCAACCTCTGACGACTATTGTCCCACCAGGCTTCAGCCTCTCCCTCCAGCATATGAGTGCCAAACCGTACCTTCTGAGAATCACTGCATCCCATGGTCCTGAAGATCTTCTCAACAGCCTTCAGCCATTTCTATGCAGCCTCTGGATCCAAAAAACCTCCCTCATATGTAGGCGGCTTATTGCTCTGAAACTGTGCTAAGTCGCAGAACTGCGCACCCCCAGCTTGATTAGTGTTCTCTACCGCTTGTGTCATAGCTTGCATAGCAGCAGCAAGAGCATCATCATTCCTTCATGCCATACTGTTCAACAATCAACATACGGTCAGAACACACAACTTACTCCTATTCTAAGGACAGACTCTACTACAACACCTGGCCGGACTAACCAACCAGGCTCTGATACCAATTGTAACACCCCACTTTCCCATTTGATAAAATATATAAGTATTACGAAAATAATCAGAGTTACAACCAAAAAGTAGGATGCTACATCATTAAAACCAACAAAAAAACTCCTTTTTCATTAATAAGCAGCGGAAATAATTGGTTTATTCAAAATACGGCAATTTGCCAACAACACCAAAAATCCACATAAATCGTGGTCCACCAAAGTTTCAATCAAAAAACGATACGTAACAAAACAATAAAGAATAAAAAATGACGAGAAACTCCCAAAATCCCGTGCTACGTATCAGAGCGACTCCTAAGACTCGATCAAGCAACACGCACTCCATGCACACTCAAGTACCTGGATTATCTGTACTTCCGAAGAAGCACGGACGCCACAAACAACAAAAGGGGTGAAAACTACATTCAATAAATAACGGTGTATAATACATGCTAAAGGTAGTACTCACACAATCATATATCAGAAACACACCATCACGACATACTTATCATTTTCATTCAAATTTCACCAAACACATAATAATGCAATGCGACTCAAATACATCGACATAATGCATATGGTACCAAAACACCATGGTTTATTCAAACGAACCCGGATAAATCACATACACCCCTACTTGGCAATGATTTATCTCCACCACACTCCACATTGGAGTTCGGATGAATCAAATACACTCCTCCTGAGCAATGATTCATCACCACCGACACCATGAATGCATGACAGAAAATATGCATACAACACACATGTATGACAACAATCATACATCTTCACGATCCTCCTGATCACACGTGAGATACCTGCTCACCATCACACACATCACAACAAGAAATTCCTCACATAACATTCAATTAGTTAAACATCTAATTAATTCACTAAAATTACTAAATTAATTATTTTCATCACCAATTCTACAATTCTCAGGTTCTGGCATCTATCTCCAACCTCTCAAACCAAAAGAAATCACTTCGTACGTGAAAACGGGAAAGAAATCACGAAACGGCAAAGTTATGCACTCTCGCTTGCCATACGCATATTTCCCTGGGCCATACGCGTATTGCCAACTCGCTCACCCAGACCATACGCGTAATGCCCCAATTCCCTACACCATTACGCGTAATGCCTCCCCCAGTACGCGTAATGCCCAAACTTCCATACGCGTGCTGTTACGCGTATGGGCAGAGGGCCGTGCCAAGCCTCCTTTTGGCCCTCCCATACACGTATTGACCACAGCCATACGCGTATTGACCTACCTGATATGCGTATTTCCAGATCTGTTACGCGAACTGGATTTCTACACACCAGTCCATGTTCTGCTACGGGATCCTCACTTTTCCACTCCAATTCAGTCCTAAACTTGTTTCTACATCAATTTTAGGCCCTATCTTTCATCTTACATCTTTCACCTATCATTACTACTCAAAACTACAGGTCTTAGATCTAATTTCGTTCTCTCGACCTACACAAAAACCAGTTCTGCAACATATATATACATACAGCAACAACAACATCAAGATATCACACAATTCAGAATCGCAACAATTCGATTCACACAATTTTCATCACAGATTCATTTATGCACAACAGATTCATAAACAGCATAGATTCATACGAATTCCTACAAGGTTAAGGACTCCCCACTACCCTCTCATGATCATACCACAAATATTGAAATATATTCTCCCCCCTTACCTCGAAATTACTCAGAAAATTCCTGCGAAAATTGATTCTTCAAAGCCCTAGTTCTTCCTTGTTCTTCCTCTCTCTAGCCCTTCTCTTGTGAAAATCTGATTATGACTAACCCTACTCACTAATCCTTACTAATTTCTGCTTAATGACTAAACTATCCTTATTTTTCTCCAATAGCCCATTATCCATTTAGTTAAATCAGATTTTTAATTTAATAAAAATAATAATATTACTCACATAATAATTATAATAATACTAGTAATAATATTAATAATAATAATAATATTAATAATAATAATAATATTAATAATAATACTACTACTATTACTACTCATACACAAAATTACTCTCGACACCTCCAATCTACCCGTCCCACTAAGGACTCCACGCCTACGCGCTCAATCACACACACCCTTAACAAGGCCAAACAACAGAAAATAACACGACGATCAAATAATTTAAATTGGGGTGTTACAGGAAGCTCTATAACCACCGACATAATCTTGCACCTTATGTAATCTTGATTGTATCAACACATCTTTGACTTGAACTTTCCACAAATCAAAAAAAAAAATCTTCCATCGATTTTCTCTACCCCAAACTGCCCAGCGGAATTTGTGACAGCAGCTCAACAACTCTTTCACAACACTACCCTTCTTTTCTGATGTGGAAGATCAGACAAAAGTGCAACCACGGAGCATACTAAAAACACTTATCCCTCGATCGAACCAAAAGCTCTGATACCACTTGTTAGGAAAAAACAAGCATAGAGAAAAAAGAGGAACACAATAACAACACAAGAGATTAACGTGGAAACTCCAAAACCGGAGAAAAACCCACGACCGTTGTCAATAGACAACCAGAGAATAACACAATGTGAAAATTATTACAACACATAATATACCCTCAACTAATCCAAGGCCCCAGTACATTCATTGTGGAAACAACAACCAAGGAGCCATACATATCGTCCATGTGGACAATATTTATAGATGATTCTTCCAACATGAAGGGAAGCAATGTTGGACTTCTTTTGGAGAAAAATCATGACCTCCATTTAGAGATCATAGTGAGATTTGATTTCCCTACTTCAAATAATCAAGCTGGCTATAAAGTCTGACTGGGAAATCTCCAAATAGTGTTCATGATGGGGGTGGAAGAAGTAGTGATCATGTTTGGATCATAATTGGTCATATCACATGTACTAGGTGAATATCAGGCCAATGACACGTCCATGCAACAATATTTGACAAAGGTAAAAACCAACTATGGCCATGTTTTGTAAAGAAGAAATACTCCAAAATCCAAGTGAACATAATTCCATGGTAGACCTTTTGTCCAAATTGACATATTCCAAGGAATGGGACTAATAAAATTGTGATACACTAGACACTATGGAGCCCTAATGTAAGTTGTGAGGTGAATGCCTTCACGGGAGAAGTTGAAAGAGAAATACCATGAAACTGGATGACACCCATCATAAAGTACATAATAAAAAGAACATTTCTAGGAGATAAGAAGGAGGCATAAAATATTCAAAGAAAATCTTGCTCATATTCACTCATTGGAGGCTGCCTATACCAACAAGACTTTACAAACCCTCTTTTGAAATATTTGACAAAGGATAACAAAAAGGAAGTCTTAGAAGTGAGCCAACATCTAGGAGGAATAATATTAGCAAATAAAACTCTCAAGGTCGACTCTTATTGGTTGACAATAAACAAGGATGTTAAGACAAATGTTCAGAAATGCCAAAAACATGTAACTTACACTTCACTCCACCAAAAAATGAATACCTTATCATCTCCTTGGTAATTCTCCTACTGGGAGATGGATATCTTGGACCTCTTCCCCATCGCGTTGGGACAAATGAAAATTTTGATCATCGTTGTCGATTACTTCACAAAGTGGATTGAAGCAAAACCATTTGAAAATATTACGAGGCATAGCATCTTGTTTTTCTTCAAAAGAAAAATTCTCACTAGATTCATCATCCCTCATGCAGTGGTAACTGACAATGGGACATAATTTACATATAGTAGATTCAAAAAGCTTATGGAGGACTTATAAGTAACCCAACATTTCACCTATGTGAAACACCCTCAGACTAACAAAAAAGACGGATTAACAAAAAAATACCTAGTACAATGTCGAGGCAATGGTTGTAAAATTCCAAAGGAAATTGGGTAAAATGACTTTCCGTTTCCTCTGGGAATATCACATAACTCCCCATTCTTCCATGAAAGATACCTATTTTTGATTGACTTATAGAACCAAAATGGTGATTCCAGTCAAAATAAGAGAACTGAGATGAAGGACCTCACATTCCACACCCGTCGAAACTAGCAAAGAAGGATGTAATTAAGAGTTGGACCTCATAGAATAGTGCATGGATTGGGCCATGTTAAGCGAAGCCACCGTAAAGCAAAAATAGTGTCAGAGTACAACATGAAGGTCATTCCCAAAGTGTTTTCTATATAAAACCTTGTGTTAATAAGGGCGGACGTATATAACAAAAATGTGTCAAATGGGAGACTCGCACCTTATTGAGATGATTCGTTGATATTCATTATCAATTTTGAGAAATAAGCTTACCGTTGGAAATCTTGACCGATGAAGCAATCTCCCAAACTCAGAACACAACAAAATTTAAAATATTTTAAAGCTAGTTTATTAATCTGTGTTGTAAGGCATAAATTGATTAATACAAGTGAAATTACTCAGTTGATATCATCTTTATTTTGATGTTTTGTTCAATTTGAATTATATGTAATTTGATTTATTGTTATTTGTAATTTGTGTGTAATTCATATTATTCATTTATTTGATTGAAATTGTACTTTAAGTTACACTCTCATTCAATAAATTAGATTTGAACCCATTCAACATGTTTTTTAAGCTCGAGAAAGATGATCAAAGTCAATATCTTGTTTGTGTCTTGTATCACAAGGCATAAAACTTTTTTGAATCTTAATTCTAATCAAGCATATGGCAGTTTAGAAACAAAAATTAACTTGAAATTTAAATTTTTTTTCTTTGACTGTTTGATTCGAATCAAGAATGTCTGTGATTCAAATCACAACATTCCTTGAATGGAATCACAATAACTTTTGATTCGAATCATGATAATCAAATATTTTTCAGAAACAACCATGATTCTAATCATACTTTTGTTTGACCCAAATCATTAGTACAAACCAAGATTCAAATCAAAATGACAATCTCTTCATTTTACTACTTTGACTTAAGTCATTCTTTTTCTAATTAAAATCATAACTTCGTGATTTGAATAATTTATTGTATTCCTCAACTTTTTATGTCTAACCTCTGGTATGTATATAAATCTTTTTGTATCATTTTCAAAAATTATGGATGGTCAATGTAAGATGTCTCGTGAGAGATGTTGATGTTGGTACTCGATCCATCTCAAATAAAAGTTTTTTTTTTTTAAGAAAAGTAATATTTAAATGAATAAATATAACAATTTTACAAAACAACGTTTTATGTGGTTTTATTTAATTGCAAATTAATCATGTTTAATTTTCCGACATGGGCAGTAACCCGACCTCTACAGGACTCGGCTATGCATAAGAAGTGATGACTGTATTGTGAATGTATACCTATTGTCATCCTGATCTTAATAAGTCAATTTGGTATAGATAATATTAGAAATGAACAATTTCCAATTCAAATTTGTGACCCAAATTTTCTCAGTCATTGGAGTTTGGGTGAGTTTGTTTATTTTCTTATCTAAAAACATTTTATGTATAAAGCGATACATGTCATTTTTTTCTGATACGGTTCACTAGTGTAGTGAATAAGTTATGAATTTGAGTTTTTTTTTAATGCTTGAGGTCTCATACAAAATGATGCAAATAACAAATTGTGGGCGCGGTCTCATAAAAAACTTGTAAGCCACTGGTCCAAACTCATGAATAGTGCATTAAATAAAAGTACGTACATGATGAACAAATATTTCACCCTCTCACAAAATCAAATTCAGTGAAGTTGTTCAGTTCTGTTCTACACAACACAACGGTGGCATGAAATTGGACGGCCGCTAAAACATACTCTCACGGTACTGTGCATATCCTCCCTAACTATGTATGCAAACTGTTAGCAAGACATTGAAGTTTTCAAGGGCTAATCTAAACTACAAAAGCCTCAATCTACAGAAAAAAACATGTATTTATATATTTACATAATGTTTTAACTGCGGAATAATAATTCAATCTTCAATCTACCATGGACCGGTTTGTGTTCGTCTTAAGCATTTTCTCTTGACTTCTCGCTGCAAATTCATCATTTCTTTAACCTGCAATATCACGGAGTGCAAACAGTTCAGTACTAAGATTGCAAAAACATGATTTGGAACAAGTGTAAATGGTCTGAGAATATGTTTATACAGTAAAAGCAGATGCCAAAACATTCATAAAAAAATAGTCAGACATTATATGCTAGTTCATGATCACTCCTAATGTTCTCCCACTGAAAATTCCTAGTAGCAAACCTAACAATGCTAATAGGATGAAACAGTTAGAATTATGACAGTTAGCTATAGATATGCTGAAAGAAATGCAAAAGATAAGTATGATCTAAATTGGGATTTCATGAGAAGGGAAATCCTATACTGAGTTCTGGAAATTCTGGTAAACTTAATTCACAAACCAGTTGCAACTTACCGAAAGAAATGCAACAAAAACTTATGTCAGAAAAGCAATCTCAACCAGAAATGAGTACTTTCCTCGACACCAGAGAAAAACACTCACTGAGTCACTACATAATCCCGAAAAGTACACGGATTGGTATCTAATCAAATAAAAAATAAATTAGTTTTTTTTTTAATAATTGATGGCATGGGATAATTAACAAGAGAACCTAAAGTAGGCAGTAGTTAAAAGCAGGTATATGTTCGGATCACCACTTAACACCAAACCAGCCGTTCTCATGCTGAACATGACCAGCACACCACGATGATTGGTAATGGCATAGCATGTGATCAAATGTTATCTTCACAATGACCTTTGTCAAACCCTCCATTGCTCTTGGCGGAGGATTGACCAATTAGCATGTTATATTAAGGAAGCTAAAACCACGATTCATAACATTTGACCAAATTAGTCACAAAACAGGGCAAGAAAACGACTGGGTTTTAGAAAAACATGTGACATGTACAGTTAAGGTAAATTCAAATACATGCAATGACTAAAAACCAAAAAGGAGTGATTTCCATTCTTTTTCCGAAAGCTGAACTTACTTGATTTTTCTGAGTTTCCATGATTTCTTCCTGCAGTATTCAAAATAATGGTCGATTAGAAATTTTTATTGTTAAGGATGTTAAGCCACAATTCAAATGAACGCCTGCATCTGGTTATGACAAAAGAAAGTAGCCAGAATTACCTGCTTTTTCTGAAGTTCTTCATTCTCTTCTTTTAATTTTGCAACTTCTGCTTCCAATTCCATGGTATAAGCCTGAAAATAAATGAAAATAAAAATGTAAGACTGGACTTACACCTGATATCTTACTGTTTTTACAAAATTTTGAAACTTAAATTTATTCCAATGTCATGTTCCCACCAAAATCCATTTACAGGTTACTTATTATATGCTTTAATCGATCTTATGATGATCCAACTACAGTTATGTCCCCCCAATCAGCTGCACTATTACCTTGTTAAAACCTGAATCTGTACAACTTCCCATGACTGTAACTTGTCAAAAATCTTTCACATTTCATCAGGTCAGTTCGCTATCATGTTACCACTCTGCTGCAGATACACAGCATGCTTACAGAGGACAAAAGCAGAATGTCAATGGCTGACTGAGTAGTATCCCTAGTAGTAAAATCATAACATGACTCTAATCACCATTACATTCTTTTGACTTTTGAAATGATTGCATAATGCAACTTCAGCTGCCACCAAACCATATTTGAGTTTATCTACTGACATAAGCATTTGCAAGACTGTTTGGGGAAAGCTTATGGAAACAGCTTATGACATGTCTGTAAGCTGTTTTCATCTTATTTCCATAGGCTCTTCAGACTAGCTTATAAAAACAGCTTGATATTATTTGATATTTTGTTATAAAAATAGCTTATATACAAACACATATGATAAGCGCTTAATTAAGTTGTTTATCCAAACAGGGTATCAATTATATTTTCACAATAAAGGAAGGTCAGAGGAACTCTTTTCTGTCACTAGAAGTAAAATTTACAGCCTGCATTGGCAGGTGTTCGATTCTATTGCTCAGACCAGTACATGGAGGTTGCAGTCACAAATGTAAGTTACAAACAAGCATTCCTTTTCATCCAATCATTGGTCTAGATCTCAGCATAAGTTAGTCTTCTTGCATCCAAGTTAGAGAACTATGATTGCCAAATTTAGATTAACGATAAAATTACAATAACTAGACGTTAAATAAAAAGATCTACCTGCTTGCGAGCGCGGGATCTAGCAGCTGACTCTCTATTCTTTATCATTCTTCTCTGCCTCCTTTCAATTACCTTCTCCACAGCTCCATTACCCTTCCTTCCTCGCATACCACCATTAAATACATAAGGAGCCGGCGACACAGAAGAAGTATCCCCATTAGACTTTCCAAGTTTATCACCAGAAATTTGGTTAGCCGGTGACACGGGGCCAATTTGAACAGCCCCAGGTGCCAAACCAACCATACCAATCCCTCCACCTTGCACAAGATTAGCATTCATGCCTTGATCAGGAGAAAGCCCCATAATTCCACCTCTCATTGCTTGATTACTAGACAAAGGCATCTGAGTTGCATAGTTCAAAACAGGTTGCTTAGGAAATATCTGTTGCTGCTGCTGCTGATGTTGCTGTTGCTGCTGTTGTTGCTGAAGTTGATGTTGCTGAAGTTGCTGATTCTGATGTTGTTGCTGAGACACTGAACTCTGCATCTGTTGCTGATTTGCTGATCTAATCCCATTCACATTCAATGGCAAATTAGTAGGACTCTGAAGACCAACAAGCGGATCATCATTAGTACCACCATTCATTCTATTATTATTACCCATAAAACCAGCAACTTTATTCATCTGCTGAGCCTGGAAAGCCAAACCCAAATTACTATTATTCCCAACACGCGCTAGATCAAGAAAAACCCCATCATTCGGTTTCGCATCTTCCCTAACAACACCAGCTCTAACCAAAAACTCTTCCAAAGTCATTTCCCGCAAAGTTGGTTGTCTTTGAGCCTGTGGCGCAGCCAAACTAGGACCATAATCCTTCGAAATATCCTTCCAAACTTCATCAACTGTCTTCTGACTAACCGTCCGCGGCAGCGTCAAAGAGCCCTGCCTCTGCAAATGATTACTAACAGCCTCTTCACCCCCCATTGTTTGAACCTCTTCTGCAGTCCAAATGTTCTTCAACAATTCATCCATGTTCATTGATCCAAAATCCTTCCCAGAACCTCCCATACTATTCATAAATTCATCAATCGTCAACGAGTACACCGACGATTGCCGCGCTAGAGAAAAACTCCCTGCGGCAGTCCTTTCACCACCGCCGCCAGCGACGGAGGCCCCCGGATCATTCCCAAACCCCTTGAAATTCATGCTTTTAATTAATCACTTCCGGTTTCCCCCAAATCTGAAGCAAAACACAATCATAATCACTCCTAAATCACAAATCTAAATCCCCTAACTCCCAAACTTCAAACATAAGCTAACAAAATTACCACAATTTAAGCAAAAATAAATAAATAAATAAACAACTCAGATTTTCAATTCTTTACAGATTACAACCAAATTGATCATAAAACGAGAAAAAAAATTCCTTTATTTCCTCTCTTTTTCAGAAAAGAACAACAGTAACAGAAAAAAGCAGAATTAAGCTGAGTTAAACTTGCACGAATCATAAAAAGAAAAAAAAAATAAAAAAAAAAGTTGAATTTGTTGATGTGAGTGTGATACAGGTGGATTAGATTTGATTGAAGCTTAGTTAAAAAATGCATTTAATTTAATTAATTTAAGCTAATCAGAAATTTGTATAGTGTTTGTCAAACGAGGAAAATATTAACGATAAAAAGAGTTTCAAGATCCTGTAACTAAAATAGACTAAAAATTTCAACGCTAGTGCAAAATATCTTTCTCGAGAAAAATTTCAACGAAGTTGGAGAAGAACGAAAAGGGAAAGAAATTAAAATTAGAGGAAAAGAAAGGGAAGAAAAATCTGGGGAAAGAAAACTTACATGGTTGTGGTATTTATTTTAGTATGGTTTAATAGTTATTTGAAGTTTCCTGATTTGGTATGTTTTTGGGAAAGTTTGGTTTGTGTGTGAGAGAGTGTGTGGTGTGGTGTGGTGGGTTTGATTTGGCTGCGTTCCTTTCTTCTTGGTTTCAAGAGGTTCCTCTCGATGCGCCAAGTGTCCAATGTCTCTTCACACTTTTTTCGCTTTCGCTTTTTTATTTTCAGGACCTTCATTTTTTATTTATATGAAGTTGGGATTGTTTTTATATTATTAGAATTTACTGGAATTATATAAACTATAGTATTGTTGTTTTCAACTTTTGTTTTGAGAAATGTGTATGTATATTAAAATGTAATGTAATTTAATTGGAGTACGTTTTGTGTGTGTGTGTGTGTGTTAGTTTTTGTTTTTACTGAGATGAGAATTGAATTATGAATATTTAGAATTGAAATAAAATAAAAGTTTAGGAGGAGAAAGTGTGAAAAGATAAAAGGGAAAATAATGGAGATGGGTATTACTGCCGACCGGGGTACGTGTACCAATGAAAAGAGGTTGGAAGTTGGGAGGGGAAGGATGTGACAGCAACCAATAACATTTTGCTTTCTGTTACAATCCTAGCCGTACACGTTTTCTATTAAAGATATGGTCACTAATGCTTTACCTTTTTTTATTCAGAATTGTTTATTTATTAAACAATTTTTCTGAGCGAAGAATATTTTTTGAATATCCATTTTCTTCAAAATATATATATATATATATATATATATATATATATATATTAATACTGGTATGCTATGCTTTCAAATTAAAAAAAATAGTCACTTTACACACAAAAAAACTTCATTTTTGTTATGAATAATAGTAAATAGACGTGGATGTTCATTTATCCAATTTTTTATATTTCTTAATTTCTATGAGTTAAATTCTTAACCTTTGTGTATTTTCTAAGTTAATGATTATTCATTAGTCATATACTATAAATAAGATCCAATATAAAGGTGACTTTTGAAAAAGATAATATAAGATTGCTTTCTCTCTTCTCTTCCTCTCTTTGATCTCTATATTGTTTTATTTAGTTTTATAACACGTTATCAACACGAAACTCTACCATATGATTGTTAACTAATTGTCTA
Source organism: Lathyrus tuberosus (assembly GCA_022829125.1). Lineage (NCBI taxonomy): Eukaryota > Viridiplantae > Streptophyta > Magnoliopsida > Fabales > Fabaceae > Lathyrus > Lathyrus tuberosus. The sequence continues at coordinate 2,295,718 of JALAZF010000599.1, read as the reverse complement.
AGAAGTGATACAAATAATTTGATAATAAAGGTCCGACTATATGAAGCTCCAAGATTTACAAGGTAACATTATTATTATTTTTTTCGTAATATATATTTCTAATTCTACCTATTATGTATTGATATATTGATTAGAAGAAAAAAATCAACAATGATTTTCATGAATCCCAGCAGGATTGGATGAATAATGTTAAAATATATTTGAAAGAGTGTTTGTTATATAGTTTTGGAAGAACTTAACAAATATCCTTGAAGGATAAAAAATAATAATTTATTATATATTTTCTGAAGAACTTATCAAGCATCCCTGAAGGAGAGAAATATAACAATTTATTATATAGTTCCTGAAGAACTTATCAAGCATCCCTAAAGAATAGAAAAATAATATATTATATAGTTCTTGAAGAACTAATTAGGATCCCAGAATGATAGAAAAATAATAATTTATATAGTTCTTGAAGAACTTATAATGGATCCTTGTGTTTGTTATATTCCTCGTGCTATATTAAAGTGTGCGTTTGAATTTTTTTGCCTTGATTTTCTTCTTAATTTTTTTCCTTGGTTTTATCCCTAATTTTTTCCTTGATTGTTGTCATTGGCGGTTACATTCAAATTAGCAATATCATGGTGTTGAGTTTGATGCACTTGTGGCGCCATAATTGTATTTTTAGGTATAGCCAAAGTGAAATATCTTGTGAAATATCTTGTGACATAGCCATATTTCTCACCAGGGGTGGACAATGTCCAATAACCATAGGAAAATCGTCCAACCCATTGGAGATTTTGTGAAACGGTTTGGGTTGGATCGGGTAACGGGCAAGACTGGAACGGAGAAAGGGCTTATGGCGAGTTTACTCGGTCGGTTTTGGATAATAGTTTTGGTTCTGTCAAAATCTGAGACCGATCAATCCAATAACATTATTATTTTATGTTTATGTTATTATTAGCTATTACTAGGGTTTGAGGCTATATTCTCCCCTTCATTCCTTCTTATGTGAACCGATGCTGCTACACTTCTTTTCTCATATCTTTCATTCAACCATTTGTGTTTTTCTCCATCACCATCTTTGCCTTTGTGTTTTCCTCGCTAACATATTCGTCTCTCTCTCTCTCTCTCTCTCTCTCTCTCTCTCTCTCTCTCTCTCTCTCTCTCTCTCTCTCTCTTTCCTCTCTCTCTTGCTCTCTCTCTCTTTCTTCCCCTCTCTCTCTTTCACACACACACACACACACACACACACACTTTCACACTTGACACCACTCAGTTTTGAAACTCAAACTCTAACCCCCAAATTGTGTAAAAAGTTTACAATGAAATTGAAAGGTAATGATAACTAAAAAAAGTCCACTCCTCGATTAACTTTTTTATTACTATTATTCTAGGTGTTTCCCCTTACTATTGTTTGGTTTCAATGTAGTGCTAAGGTATTCTAATACAACGAATCACATCTTGGGATACATGCTTATCAGTTGAATACCCAAAAAAGGTTAGTGTTTTATGCACTTTTTCTTTTATGCTCATCTAGTAGTACATGCTTTTGTTGTCTTAAAAGTTACTGATTCAAGTATTTCTTCATCTTCATCGCTTTTCTTTCTTCTCTATTAAAATAATTCAAGCTACAACATAGATGATTTCAATATCTCAGTAGCTAAAATGTTAATATTTTATGATTCTATTAAATAATTTAGGGTTCGCTATTTTAGCCTTTTTTTCGTAATAATATTTAGAATTTGGTTAATTGTTAAAATGATTTAGGGATTGAGTGTTTTAGACTGTAATGTTTGTGTATTATTTCCTCTTTCATGTTTTATATGATAATTTTTTGGAACTGTTAAAATGATTTACGACCTGAATGTTTTAGGCTATAATGTTCATTTACCATTTCCTCAGTCGATGTTTAAATGGTGTTTTTCTTCATTGTAAATTTGGAGTTGATCAACGTTAGATTTGAAGAAATATTGGAGATATATATGATTTTGTAAATAGGGGACCTTGTTCTTGAGTACCTTGAAATTGTTGCCTCAAATTCTGCTGCAAGGTTCTTGATTGAAGTATGGTCTTGGAAGGAAGAAGAGGAATGCATCTAACTTAATAAATTTACATCCTTTTTTAAGTATTAAACTATTAATTAATCTATATGATCCTTACATGAATGAGCTGGATAACAATTTAAATATTGCAAAGTAATGTTGGTTGGTTAATGGTGGATCAAAATCAGGTAAACAATATGAATATGCAATTGAAGACACATCAAGCTCGGCAACAAGATTTACCTCATTGGCAGAAAACTCATAAACTTAGGCATAAAGAACTACAAATTGAGGTAACAGAAGATATTTTAATTTCCTCCATGCCATGGTTTATAAATAAAATTTGATCTTCTCAGTTTTTATTAAAACCAACATTCTTAGTTCCTACTAAAATGTGAAAGGGAATAAATAAATGGATAACTAAAATGTCAATTGTATCTCTAGAGCAACAACGTATATCCATTTGCAATGCATCAACAATAACTTACCATGTTAGCACAACAACAGTCTTTTCTAATGGAGCGGGGGAGGGGTTTAACAATGCTTAATGTTGTTAATATTAAATGGTTTGATTATGATTGTATGGCAGGTAAAATCTCTCTAAAGATTTTGTTTTGGGGCAGCAAGACTTCAAGCATCTTTTAAAGTAATTACACTCCCTGTGATTTCTTGCTTTTCTTTTTTAAATGATTGAACATGAATATGTTTATTATTTTCTTTTGTCTGAGGGAAATAATGTTGTATTTGCTAGCTACCTATAGGTGGAGGATTCACACTAGAAAACTTGTTTCACCGTCTAAAAACACCAAACCTGCTTCTATAACTATGGTGGAAAATGAGCATGAGGTGGATGAAGATGATATATTACTCAACAAAATAAAGGAACTGACAAATGCACTTGACCGCAAGAAGAAACATGAAAAAAAGATTCTAGCGAAAATAAGAGCTTAGGTTTGTAGTTTCTTAGTTGCCACTGAGTAGAGTGGGATACAATACAAATAAAATTTCTCATCTTTGCAAAAATTATTGTGAATTTATTTGGAACTCATAATAGGTTAATATGATATTGATATCAAGATTTTACATGATGTTAGTATCAAAAATAGTTTAAGAGCATGCTCAAGGTTAAAAATAGTGTTAATACATTATGTATCATGACATTCTAAGCCTAGTTATAGTTTTTATTTTTTATTTTTTTATGGATGGGATCAAGTTGATTTATTGCTTTACCTATTTGGGTTTTACAAGAAAAGATGCAAAAAGCAACAGGGGTTTCAAATGGATTTATTAGAAGATTATGTTGATCATGAGTTATAAATGTATAACTTTTACAACTCATTAGTAATTTTTGTTATTACCACGAGTGACTAATTCCTTTAAGTTAGGATTAAAGATGAACTACTTTTAGCTATTTAAATGGTGTAATTTATGAAGTCTAATTTACACAATTGATACTTATAATTATTTAGTTAGTCTTTTGCATTAAATTTTATTTTCTTAATCACCATTGAATTGATGTTAAAGAGTAATCCACTACTAGCCCTAGATTGTTCGATTAGACCCGAAATGACTATCCACTAGAATATTATATTAGAGATATTGACTTTTCCATGTGTGATATTAAATTTAAGTGGTAATTTATGTTTTAGATGATAATTGCTTCCTGTTCTGGGCTGGCACAAAGCCCAATCCAATGCAAATCCGCCTCAAATGACCCAATATAAAAGCCTTCACTATTGATACTCATGGTATATTCTTTTGATCTTCACTTTTACTGCACTCATCTTGAATTCTGAACTGACTTGGGGTTTGGGGTGCTAATCTTGCAGGTCCACCCCCATCCCTCTCGTGCCGTATTCAAGATCAACACCACCAGTTCAAGGTTATTCACCATTGATCCTTAATATTTTTTATTCTAGGACATAACATTGGTGCCTTATGTGGGAACTGACTCCTAATTCCTACGAAATTCCACAAGTAGATCATTCTTGGTCCAAAGTCAGATCTCTATTGTAATTGAGAAAAAAAGACGATCAACCACCACATCGCTACAAGGAGTTCAATTAGGCACTTCGATTTTATTCCATCGTATTCGATCACCACCTATTAGATCAAAAACGTCACAAAATCTGGAATTGATCCATCATCAAAACACCTTTCCTTAATGGAAAGTAGTTCTAAACCGCAAAACGAGAATTGAGTTGCACTAGGCTATTCAAGAGGCGAGAAGACAAGAAGAACCTCAAGTGCGGAGGTATCAGTAGTTTTTGTAGTCTTTATCACTCACAAAATATTTAAGAGACACTCCATAGATGGTGAATCTCTCATAAATTTTTTTGACCCAACGTAATCGAGCAATCAAGTCCCTAACAAGTAGATATAAATACATATGATGGCAGAGACCCACGAACCTTTGATGATTCAATAGCATGCTCTCGTAGTATACTAGAGCTCACCTCCTCATTCGGAAAGAGCGGATAAAAGTGTGTGTGTGTGTGTGTATATATATATATATATAAGGTGGATTGATCATGCTTACCACTAGTAAAAGGCACATAGAAACAAGAATCATCGTTGAAAGTGGCTCGCATGTTTCTAGTACGTTAGTGTAGAGACACTATCCAAGCCATCTCTATGAGGCCCGACGCAACAAGAAAAACGCCCAACTCCAACGATTCACACAGAGATAGTACATCTGAGAAGAAACCAGACTCAACCCACACTGACTAGAAATAAATGTATGGATAAGATCTCAATGAATCTAATCCCTTGTCTAGTAGTTATTTCAAAATAAATCAGATCGTGGACAGTACGACCATATCCATGAAGGTATCATTCAACATTCCTTTCAAACAAGCTATTAACCGAACTTCAAAGGCTCAATGGAGATCAACACTATTCCAAAAGAAATAGATGAAAAGGAAAAATAAATTTGTCGACCGCCCTTAAGAGGTAGCCAATGGAAAACACTCAGAGATATCATGACTTCCACGGGCATGGATAAGCACTATAGCAAAAAAGGTGGTTGCCTTCCTTCATCGCCCTCATACAAAGATGCGTAGAATGGATGCCCGAGAAACAGACGTATCCATCGAGTACATAAAGAGAAGGATTGTGTCCATGGACCTAAAGACACGCATCTTAGTAAAGAGTACATAAAGTGAAGGATTGTATCCATGGACCTAAATACACCTCCACTAAGACATTCCCCGATGACATGGTTAGCCAAAGATAAAGTAATAAAGTATAATATACTTCCACTAAGACTTTATCGACAAGTTAAGTATTCTAATTTTTCTTACACAATTTCAATAATTAATCTGCAAACTATGAGACATTATGAACACAAGAGGTAAGCATTAGAGCTCAGAGACATCGTCCTCGAACCAGGTCAAACCCAGGGGCATGGAAATGGACCTAGCGTTTGGCCGAGGATGGTTCCTAATGACGCTAAAGAATGATATTAACTCTTCCCAACCGGAGCTACAATAAACAAAACTCTGGTTGGGACTACACAGCTTGACGGACATTCCCAACGCCTGTAACACACATAGGACGAATAAGTCCAGAAGTACATACATGATGAAGAATTCCAGATACAACCACGATTTTCCAATCGAACCAAAACATGGAGATCAGCAACCCAGACACAGGGTCGGAAAACCATAAAGAAGAAGTAAAATATATCAAGCACAAAGTCTAAATAAAGGCACTATATATATATATATATATATATATATATATATATATATATATATATATACACACACACACACACACAATAATTTTTTCCTCGTCCTAAGACGCTACACCCTAATTTTCCATAAAAGCCTTGTCTTGGACACCCTTGAAGGGATCCAATTTTGTGTTGGGATTGGAATGTTCAAGAAGAATTCCTTAACTCGGTTCATCACCAAGTCGAGAGCTCTGTACACGTTCTTTAAAGTTTACTAAAGAGAATCCTAATATCTCTCCTTCAAGTAAGCCACCAGTCCATCATGAACCCTCTGGTCTTTGGCACAAGACTTCTTTTCCTACTAAAGATACTTCTGAGCCTCCTCGGCGTGATAGTTTTCTTTGTAACAGTAACGTCTATCTCTTGACAAGGTTTCCTCTCTTCTTCTAAGGAATACTATGACTTAGCAATCCATGCATCCAAGGTGGAGGAAGAATCGTGGATCTCGCATCCTCTTGAAAAGCCTTAGCACGACAAACCTTCTCTTAGAGAGAAGTTGTATCCTTCTTAAATTTAGAGTACTTCCGCTCCATGTCTTCACATTTCCCTTTCCATGCATCTATCTTCTTGGAAAGATCGTCCATGGTCAATACGTCTCCCTGACCAACAACAAATAAGAAGAATAGAGAAACCACATGTTAAGTGTATAGGTGGCCTAGGAGAAAATCTCCACCTTGTATGACTCAGGGAGATTTTGGACGAAGTACAGACGCTCCGAGGACATAGTAGTAGCAACTTCCTCTAGATTATGGGGAATCCATGTAGGAAGAATGATGGGAAACCCGAGAAGAGCAATGACCGATCTTGAAGCAGCACCCTGGAAAGACAAGCTTATTTATGGGTTTCTTCCTCCAAACGAGAGCTCTGGTCAGAATCCCTACTTCTCTTTGTAGGAGCAGTGTAAGTTTGTGGTTGATCTTCCACAATTAGAGCGTCAACAAAAAAAGTAAGTTGGTTAGACCATGGGACACATGCGGTAGCCTCAGCAGCAGATAATGTGACATGAGTTGTAGGAGGAGGAATAGTAACCCGATCAATGGGACCGAGTTTAACTCCCTGAGCCAAGGCAATGGCGAAAACCTTTTGCAAATCATCCATTTTATCTACAAAGTACAAACACACATGTTTCCATAAAATATCTAGAGACGGAAAATGTCCAACTGTCAAAGTTTATAGAAGCCTCACGGTTCTTGTTTGAGGCCTATTGAAATTTGCTCGTGATTTTAAAGTTTCTATGTGTCATCTTCATGAACTTAGTGAGAGTTTTATTTCCATAGCTTATGGTTTTCTTGGTTGTAGATTATGATAAAATTCTTTAGTAGGGTCCAATTTATTTATTTATTTTCAAGAGAAGTTATGATGGTTCTTCCACCAATTATTGTAGGTATGAAAGAAATGATTCATTTTGTTTTAGAAATTGATCATAAATTTAACTTCTTCAATTTTTTCTTCGGATATACTCTCTCCACTTATGTGCCTCCCCCACATAATTCACACCTCAAAGCTTGTTGTAGGGATACTTTAATGTCAACTTAGGAAACTAGTTGTTTTACAATCTTTTCAATTTTAACACTCATTAACATGTGGATTAAAACAAGAGTGTTTTATATATCTAATTGATATGAATCTTTATTCTTAGTGCTCCTATAATTTAGTGCAGTATATTCATTTTCATCCATGTTCTCAATCATCTCCTTTACTTATTCCTCACACTTATTTCTCATTGCGGCTCAAGATGAGGTGCCTATAAACATTTTAAGTTTAAAGTCATAAACTTGTAGGTACTGGGAATTGTAAGATGAATACATTTGAGCTTGGGGTTGTGGTGATTCATGGACATTATAAATATTTGATTTCTTATTATAATGTTTTCTCAGAGCCTATTTTTAGTTATTTTGAAGTACTAAATTGCATAATTTGGATTGTAGATTAAATGATTATTTATGCTTATTTCTCCTTAACCACACAATTATTTAGTGTTTTCTGTAATTGGTTGTTAGCATAATAGGTCGAGTTATTGTAACACCCCATATAATATGCATTTAGAAAATACATTATACGAAATATTAATTGGTGCTGATACCACATAAGTGCCTAATGTCATCAATATATACACATGTCCAAAAGAAAGTATCTGAAACATCATCAGACAAGCTTATCCTTGCCTTTCACCTGCATAGAACCAGCTGAAAACAACAATAATAGTGGGATGAGATAATAATCTATGTGAGTTCCCTTATCTTACAGGTCCATTCGGCTCTAAAGGAATTTCACAATGTTTCTTAACTCAAGTATTTAACTCTCATTACTTATGTGTCACTCACACAACATAACCAAGACTTAAGCATCTAAGGGATATTCACATTATATGGAAACATGTAACTTGAGTTCACTTAACTCAATAAATCACTATTCGAACAACGTCGCAAAGCATCCTTTCTTGAATGGACCTACGTCTAGGGCAAGGCTTGGGTCACTGATTTTTTTATGATTCAACTTTCTTATGGATTCGGGTTCTCCATGGGACTCGAACCCACTTCAAGAACTGTCACTCGTATGGGACTCGAACCCACTTAGAGTATCTTTCTCCATATGGGAATCGAACCCACTTAGGTGTCCACGTCTTTATGGGACTCAAACCCATTTATGAGGCTCGAATCATTGGGGCCACATCCCCAATTCCATTTTACATAAGCATCTCAATTGGGATATGCACGATCAATGGTTGCTTCCAAATACGTGATTAAGTTCTAACATCAACGTGATTGCACTCATCAATCACTAGGTGATCACATTCACCAAGGTTCTCATATTAACACAACATGTTCCATACAAAGCCTATTAGTTCTCAATTCAAGCGACTACTCGTCCCCGGTACACACAGAGGTACCTTCATGTTCAAGTATCACCATCTAAGTCATTTCATAACCTAAGTTATCTTTCTAGTTCATTCTTCTAATTATAACCTAGGTTTATCTCACTTTTCATCATAAGTTTTAAGCAATTATTATACAATAAACGCAACCAATTAATTCATATCATGGTTCACAAAACATAACACATCACAACATGATACATGAAACACATAGCACATTCTCACAACTTAGTACACATGATTTGCCTAAACTGGACATCATGTCCAGGTTTGCCAGTCTCCTTCTTTAAAACATAACCTTCCGGTTAGAGCTTAGTCATAAATCTAATTACGACCCGCTCGGTTAAATTTAGCATAACATTCATTTACTTTGTCAATAAGAACATGTTACAAAACCAATCAATCATAATAGAAAATATACACACAAGTTCATGACTAATATCCAACTAATAATTGGAACAAAACATGTTTTTCTTTTAACCAAAAGGTAGAGCATTAGAATAACTTTCCTATTCTTCGAGTCTCACATCAATCGGAAGCATGGTTCCCGTTTTATGGCGAAAACAAGGAACCAAAACATTTCAGCAAGACAAGGCGTTCTCACCAGGCGAAGCCCAGTGAGCTTTCTCACCCAACGAGCCCCAAGCAAGCTCCCATCAAGATCAAATAAAATTTTTCCCTTTACAAAATCTTCTACTTAACTTGGCGAGGACTGGCGAGCCTTCTAGTGAGACCTAGCTGTAACACCTCAAAATTTGCCCTTTTGTTTCTAGCCTAACTGGTTTATGTTTTATTTCATTTGTATTATCATTCCTGCATTTGCATTGTTTTTTTGGGCATGGGATCAAGGTATTCTTCCAGCAGATCATGGCGTCATCGGTTCCAGTTTGATTTTTAACAGTGTTCAGAGCCAAGCAGATAGTTTTCCAAGTCTTTTGGAGCATTTATTTTGCTCATTAGGCGACAGGATGATCAGAAACCCCGGCAGCCAATTTTTTATCAGTAATTCATCACCAGACGGTTGTTATCAGTAGTTTAATCCGAGTGGGAAAAGCATTTCGCAGCATATTTCAAGTATATTACAGTAGTAATATCAGTTGGCAAGTTTTAGAGGTCTATCATGATTCAGAACAGGTGGAACCGGGCGAATATCCCAGTTTCCCTCCTTTTGGCGCCAATTTTGAATTTTTGAATGGAGTAATCGATTACTCAAAGTGAGTAACCGATTACTCTGGGCGAAATTGCAAAAATGTGGCATTTTCAGCATTGCAGAATTTTTGAGCACTTTGTGGTCATGTGCTTGGCTTGTGCATGTGTGGGAAGGATCTAGAACTGATCTATTTTCATCATTTTCCACCAAAAATTCAAATTCTCTCCATCATTTTTTCACTCTAATTCCTCATTTCATTTCCTAATTTACATTTCATCCCAATTTCCACTCACTTAACCTCACTCCAAACAACATTTGAACTCCTAACCTAAGGGTTATTTAAACCAATTCATTCCAAACCTCACGAACCTAGATCATTTTCACTCCCAATTTTCAGAATTCTCTCAATTCTCTCTCACTTTTTTTTCACTCTCAACCTCCATTTTCAACCACACTCAAAGCTCCTTCATAGAGAATAACAAGTTCTTCATTGGAACTTGTTAATTCTTGAGCTAAAGCCTCTCATCATCACTGCATTTCAGCTTTTCAACTTGGATTTTCGTTTGGATCTGGTGCTGAATTTTCAGAAGTGATTCTTGGAAGTGATTTTGGAGTTTTATTGCTTATTTGCTTGGATCTTCAACTTCCGAGTGCAAGGAGCTTGTGGATCTTGGAATTCTCTACTTGGATTCATCAAATTCTGTTTACAATACTCACCAAAGCAAATCTCAGCTTTGTAGGTTGGTTAATTTTAGATCCATACTCATTTTAGATTAATTGTAACTTATACAATGTAGATCCATGAATTTTGTTGTGTTTTGATTCATTAACTTGATTTTGATTGTGGATATTGATGATTGTTGGATCTAATTGATGTTTGATTGCTGTGATTGGACTTAATTTTCGTGCATTATTGTTTACATGATCATTTGGATGTTGGAATAAGTGGTTTGCTGCTGAAAAGTGCTTTTCAAAGTTGAATTTGTGCCTCTGTTTCAGTGGTAATCGATTACTATAACAGGGTAACTGATTACTCTGCCTGATTTTCACGTTTTTAGCCAATTTTCAACTGAGTAATCGATTACCACTGAAGCAGATTGTGTTTTTCTTGCATTTTCTTGCTTGTTTGAGATCTCTTGCATGTCTAAACTTCATGGAATGATGCATTGATGATTTGTGGACTATTCTTGAGCTGTTGCACCTCATACTATTGTATGCACACATTTTTCTGACACGCGATTCTCGGATTTTTATCGTTTATGATCACGTTTGCGATGTTGCGTTCCCGATGCGATGAACACTTTGCACACACTCTTTGAGCATGATGATTGTCGTTTGGTGATGGTGTTGCTGGACTTATCGTATTATGCATGCTTGCTTGCTTTGTAATGTCATGAGATGCATACTTGGTTTGACACGTTCATGTGATTAATGTTGCGCATCATCTCATGTTGTTCTCTCATGACGTTTACCGTGATGTGTGGTATGGTTTGTGATCATGTTTGATTGAAGAATATGTGATGCTTGATGCATATTTGCTATGCCATGTTTGAATTGTTTTCAAATGTATCGCATGCTGCCCTGTTTCTACAGCTGTCTATGTGTATGTGTGCTGTTGTTTATGCTGTCGGCTGACATTTTACACCCTTTCTTGTGCTGAATTGTACGCTGTTATAAGCTGTGCTGCTTGTGTGCTGCTTTTTACCGCTGTTTTGGTGCAGGGACGTTGTGGTAGCTGCTGTTTTTATTTATCCGCTTCTTTCCCTCCTTCGTCTCCTTCACTCTTTCTCTTCCCTTGAATCTCAAGACTTGTTTAAGTCTTGGATTCACTCCCTTAGGGCTACCTAGTCCAACTTAATTTTCGATTAAGCTTGGAGTAGGATTAGAATTAGGCTTCCCTTTGCATGCTAACTTAGGTAGAAGTTCCCCTTTTAACCTCAACTATAGGGCCACCTTTGCATGATAACATTAGGAACAATTTAGTTTCCCCTTAGTGTTTTCTTTTGGGTCTTCTCTTCCCATCTTATAACACTCTTAAAACACTTAATAAAGTTAACGTGTATTGCGCATAAGCCTTGCATGTGGGAAGTGAGGAATGGGGGGTTTCCTCTCATTTTTCTAGAGTGTTTGGTGGACGTTCCATCTTGGAACGATTTGCTAAGCATTCGTTCCTACATCATAGACTTCGGTGCAATGCAAGTTATGAACTAACTTCAATCCACTTCTGTCTAAAAAACACAAAACAAATTCAAATCTTTTTATCCTTTGGGATCTTTAATCTCAAACTCATTTTCAGAAAAGGGCACGTTACTTCCGTCTCGTCGCAAACAGGCATCGACCCTAACTGCCGGACGCGAATCTAACGTCGCTCATAAAAAACACTAACCGACCTCGTTAGGTCGAACTACGACTGCTCTGATTTCCTCTTTCTCGTCCGATTGAGGATACGTAGGCACAAGACGGCGATGTCTTGGCGAGTAACTTCCCCCCTTAGTTCGTGTCCGAATTACGTTGACTCTGACTTTTCCATTGCACGAGGGAATACGTAGGCATAGCACGAGAAATGTCCTATCGAGTCACTTCTTTTTCTTTTTCTCCCCCGTTTCTTCGTTCTTTTCCGTTCCCGTTCTTTTTCCTTTCCAGTAGCAGTGGAGCTCCAGATAACGACACCCTTTGATCGAGACAGCAAGCGTGGATCCCATCGAGTACGATGGACGTGTGGGGTGCTAGCACCTTCCCTTTGCGTAACCGACTCCCTTACCCGTTTCTCTTGGTCGCGAGACCATGCTCTTTCCCTTCTCTCAGGTTTACGCAGTGTTTCCTTTCCCTCTCTCGAGATAAATACACATTACTGGCGACTCTATTTTCCGCGCCACTTTCGCGTTTGTACCACAGATGCAAATCCCCGGGAGCGACACTAGCCTGACGAGACAATCCTCTCTCCTAGCAAGAATAACAAAACTCCTCCCAATAAAATGAGCTCTCGCCTGGCGAGATATACTTTGCCCGGCGAGAATGAAAAATCAGAACCAAAACATAACTTAACAAGAAGGAGAAAGGAAGCATCAACAACACATAACACTTAGTACATCAAAGTGACATTAAGTAACATAATTCATCACACACAAGAACATAACAAGAAGTAGAGCATGTATGAACACCAAAATAATCACATATAACATGTTTTCACACAAACCATAATATCCCAAATCATTGATTCCCCCAAAGCTATATCTATCTAGGAACTCACCTTGATGAGATGAAGTGATGAAAGTTGAAGATGAAGTTGGTGATGATCATTGCTTCCTCTTCTTCCAAGTTTCATCTTTTCTCCCATTCTCTTCTTCTTTCTCTATTCTCACCTTTATTTCTCTTCTTTCCTTACTAACAAGTTAGGGCAAGGTTGGTAAGATAAGAAGAAAATAAAATATCTAAAAAGGATATCTTATCTTCTAGTGAGTAATTGACCAATTATTAATGTTGCGAAAATGTCCATTCTTTAACAATTTAATAAAGGTCAAACGTATTGAGTAAGAATTAAGCTCAACTGAGTTTACTAATTACTCTATTTGTCCCAACTGACAACAACTAAAAGCTGATAGAGCATTTAGGAACTCAATATGTCTCAACTGACAACGACTAACAACTAACATAACACTTAAGAGGATATGAGATATTACAATTATTAACACAAGGGATCCGATATAGATATCTCTGGTTCATAAGAAAGGCGTGAAATAGGATCTAACAGTGAATTCAAATGATATTTCTAGGTATATTTTTGCTCTGTTCCGACCAGGGGGAGGGTACTTGCAAACATTCCAACGCTTAAGTCAGGGATAGTCGAAAGTGAAAGATTTAGAGTTAGATTAATGTGTAGTTATATGTGATGCCTTCATTAGGCTTTTATAGTATGACTCTAGGGTTTTTAGAAACCTAGAACCTTTTGCTTGCTTACAGTTGTACGCATGGACACATGTTAGAGGATTCTTGATAGTAATATCTAACATTTTAGTGTCTTTTGACTTATATGATCAAGTGTCCTTCTAAAGAACATACATCTTAGATTTTGTATTAGTAGAACTTTCTTAGTGGAAAACTGATTTAAATAAGTGGTGTAGTGATCCGACGTCAATAAAGTGAGGTCAATAATCCTTAACTTCTTATTTGACGACCCTTATAGCTCCCGTTATCTTTGCTCATATGTATTATTAAGGAGGAATCATGCCATAGTCTATAAACCTTCTAAGTCATTCAGGGGTGTATATACTTTTTTATGTTACTCATGAGATTCGATAGATGGATTTGATGACCTTTTTCATAAGTTCTCAAATGAACCCCTTAACATATTAAATCAAAGTATATTGGATCTTGTCCCGGATCGGAAGAACAAGTAACATTATGGAAGTTACGGGATAAAAAGTCATGAACAACAAAAATCAACTGGCAAACGAGGTGGGAGATCATGTCCCACCAGTGAGGCGACTAAGCCAACCACGAGGTGACTAAATAAATGCTTAATTATGAGTTTCTCTTTGTTTGATCTGTAAGGTACCTAGGCTCATGCATGAGGCGGACAAACACATTTTAAATTTAATCCTATGTGACCTCGTCCATTTGATTGAGGTAAAATTCAAATTTCAATCGAGATAAAACAATATTTCCGTAGTAATATATATAAGATTAACTTTGCTAGGAGAAATAATATCTCAGTTTTAAAACAAAAGATATCAAATAATCATGTTTTAAAGGCTAACAACGACACTTCTCACTCTTAAAAATAAGAGTGAGAATTTCCCATTAATATTTATGAATTCTGCAATTTATTTCCATTATCTTCATATAAAATCTAAAAAGGTTTTTTTTCTCCATATTCTGTTAAATTGTAATTCCTAGTGTCTAAGTGTCGAAGTCGAAGCCAAGAGTGTCGAAGTCAAAGTGCTGAAGTAGTGTGTCGAAATAGGTTGTTTCACCACAGATTTGTTTTTAGATTAGATTTGATATGATTTAGATTAGATTTGATTTAGTTCAAATAGATATTTTGGGCCTTTAGAGTTTTGGGTCTTTGTAATTCTAAATCTATAAATACCTGTACTTTGTAATAGAATGTAGAAGCAGAACAAACAGTGAAGATTATCACAGTGCTAGTGTTTTGTATATTCACAGTTGCAAGATTGCAAGTGAAATAAAATCTGAAATCCCACAGTTCGTGGGTAACAATTTTTCTCCAAATATTTCTCCCCTCTCTCGTTTCTTTTCTTGCTGTTTGTTCTTCATCTTCATCATTGCCATTGCGTGTTTGTGGTTCGTTATCAATCTTGAGAACAAGATTGAAGGGGAATTACCATAGTCTGTGGTGAATTTCCAACATCTGGTATCTAGAGCTCCGGTTGAGATTCAAGGAAGAAAATCGTGATGGCTATGAATCATTCAAATGAGCACTTTTCGGCGACCCTACCAATTCTCAATAAAGATAATTATGAGAATTGGTGCAAGCAGATCAAGGTGGTTTTCTGTTATCAAGATCTTTGGGATCTTGTGAAGGAAGGAGTAACACCGCTTGGGGAGAACGCGACGGATCAAGAAAAGGCTGCACACAAAGAATTGAAGAAGAAAGATTATGAAGCACTCTTTATAATCCATCAGTGTGTTGATCCAGATAACTTTGAAAAAGTTAGTGATGTAGAGTCAGCGAAGGAAGCATGGGAGATTCTTGAAAAGTCATCTGGAGGCGCAGAAAAGGTGAAAGAGGTGAGGTTACAAACTCACAAGAGAACCTATGAGTTGCTTCAGATGGAAGACAACGAAAGTATCACAGATTTCTTCACCAGAGTTGCAAAACTGGTGAATCAAATCAAAGTATGTGGAGAGGTGTTGACATCAAGATCAGTTGTTTCAAAGATCTTGAGGTCATTGGCTCCAAAATTCGACCACGTGGTAGTAGCCATAGAAGAGTCGAAAGATTTGTCAACATTGACAAAAGAAGAGCTTCAAGGGACGCTTGAGTCTCATGAACAAAGGATGGCTGAGAGAGCTGCAGGAAAGTCGAAGAGTGATATGGCTTTGCAGGTACAGTCAGAAAAGGAAAGGAAAGGCAAAGGAAACGTGAATGGCAACAAAGGTAGAGGAGGCAGTAATTCGACTCAGAAGAAACCTTGGAACCAAGGCAACCAAAGAGGTGGTGCTGCAGGTAGAGGAAGAAGTGGTGGTCGAAAGCCAGACAGAAGTCACATTCAATGTTTCAATTGTCATAAGTATGGTCACTATGTTAGTGATTGTCCAGAAAGAAAGAAAAATCAAGAAACTGATGCAAAGCTGGCGAAACATGAAGAAGAAGAGACGCTGCTGATGGTCACAACGAAAGATGAAGAAAGATTCCAAGATCAGTGGTACTTGGACTCAGGATGCTCATCACACATGACTGGAAGGAAAGATTGGTTTGTCAACATGAAGCCCTCATCGAAGAACACAGTGAAGTTTGCAAATGACAACACTCTAGCAGCTGAAGGTGTTGGTGATGTTCTGATTATGAGGAAAGATGGCAAAAGGTCAACAATTTCCAATGTGTTGTACATACCAGGCATGAAGAGTAATTTGCTCAGTATAGGGAAGCTTGTCGAAAAGAACTACAAGGTAGTTGTCGAAGACAAGATGATGAGAGTTCTCGACGCAGGTGGTAGGTTGATCTTGAAGGCTCAAATGTCTCAGAACAGGACCTTCAAGATTGAACTCAAGGTGATGGAGCACAAGTGTCTAGCAACGGCAGCCAGCAGAGATTAGTGGTTATGGCATTTTCGACTAGGCCATCTCAACTTCAATGACATCAGAGAGCTGAAGAGAAGAAATATGGTTTCAGGATTACCAGAAATCGACATTCCAAGTGAAGTCTGTGGGGAGTGTGTACAGTCGAAACAACACAAGAATAGCTTCAGCAAGGATGCAGGAAGGAAGTCGAAGGCAATTCTGGAAGTCATATACTCTGATGTGGTCCAATTCAGGTGGATTCGATTGGTGGCAACAAATATTTTGTCACGTTTATAGATGATTTCAGTTGAAAGTTGTGGACTTACCTCATCAAGAAGAAAAGTGATGTGATTGAGGTATTTTCCAAATTCAAATCCATGGTCGAAAGACAGAGTGGTCGAAAGCTGAAAATTCTGAGGACAGATGGTGGTGGAGAGTATGTGTCGAAAGAGTTCGATGCATTATGTGAAAAAGAAGGGATTGTGCATGAGGTGGTGCCACCCTATACACCACAACAAAATGGAGTTGCAGAACGAAAGAACAGAACCATCATGAACATGGTGAGAAGTATGTTGAATGAAAAGCATCTACCCAAAGAATTATGGGGAGAAGCGGTTTCGACAGCAACATATATTTTGAACAGATGTCCGATAAAGAAGCTTGAAGGAATCACACCAGAAGAATGTTGGTCTGGTGTCAAGCCTAGCCTCAGCCACTTGAAAGTGTTTGGATCTATAGCACATAGACATGTGCCAGATCAGTTGAGAATGAAGCTTGATGACAAGTCGAATCAGATGATCTTGATAGGATATCATTCGACTGGAGGTTACAAGCTATTCGACCCAGTGAATAAGCAGGTAGTGATCAACAGGGACGTGATCATAGATGAGCTTAAAGAATGGGATTGGACCGAGAATGCCAAGAAGGATTCAGTGAGAATCTCTTGTTAAGAACCAGCCATTGAAGTCGAAAGAGAAGTTCGACAGGAACCAGTCGCAGATGAAGCAGGTTCAAGCAGACCTCGACGAACAAGACACATGCCTGCAAGGTTACAAGAATGTGTAATTACATCAGATGATGTGGTCAATGAAGAGGGTGAGCTGGTACATTATGCTTTCTACGCAGACGTCGAACCAGTCAATGCAGCTGAGGCATTGAAAGATTCGAAGTGGGTGAAAGCGATGAATGAAGAGTTAGAATCCATCGAAGTCAACAACACCTGGTCACTTGTCGAATTGCCTCAAGGCAAGAAGGCAATTGATGTGAAGTGGGTTTACAAAGTAAAAGTGAATCCCAGAGGAGAAGTAACTCGACACAAGGCGAGACTTGTGGCGAAAGGATTTCTTCAGAAGGAAGAAATCGACTTCGATGAAGTGTTCGCACCTGTTGCTAGGATCGAAACAATCAGGTTGGTTGTTGGTCTAGCAAATATGAACAATTGGCACACATGTCAGATGGACGTGAAGTGTGCATTCCTTAATGGTCCCCTAGATGAAGAAGTTTATGTCGCACAACCAGCTGGGTATGTGAAACGAGGCGAAGAAGGAAAGGTGTACAGGCTGCATAAAGCCCTGTATGGACTTAAGCAAGCTCCAAGAGCCTGGAATAAGAAAATCGACAGCTTCTTAAGGGAGAAGGAATTTGTGAAGTATACGACAGAGAATGTGGTGTATGTAAGGAGAAGCAATAATGAATTGCTTATACTATGCCTCTATGTCGATGATTTGTTGATAACAGGGAGTTGCAAGAAGGAGATCGAAGATTTCAAACATGACCTGAGTAAGGAGTTTGAAATGTCAGACTTGGGAAATCTCTCATATTTCCTTGGCATCGAATTCTACAAGACTAGTAGAGGTTTGATGATGCACCAAAGAAGATATACAGGCGAAATACTCAAGAGATTTGAGATGTAAGATTGCAACCCAACTTCGACTCCAGCTGAGACCAGATTGCAACTGTCGAAGAATCCAGATAAAGATGATGTCGACCCAACCCAATACAGAAGACTTATTGGGTCACTTAGATACCTTTGTCACACAAGGCCCGACTTAGCATACAGTGTGGGCATGGTAAGTAGATTCATGCAGAAGCCAAAAGTATCACACCTAACAGCGACGAAGAGGATACTGAGGTATCTGAAAGGGACTCTCGACTATGGCATTTTGTTTCCTGCAGCTGATGAAGCGAAAGAATGCAAGTTAGTCGGATACACCGACTCTAGTTGGTGTAGTGATGCTGAGGATAGAAAATCCACAGCTGGATATGTGTTTATGTTAGGTGGTGCACCAGTTGCTTAGAGTTCGAGAAAGGAGCCAGTAGTGGCATTGTCATCATGCGAAGCAGAATATATAGCTGCTTCTCTTTGTGCATGTCAAGCAACTTGGATGGTGAACTTGGTCGAAGAGATTACAGGGAAGAATCATGGAGCAATTACCATGAAGATCGACAACATGTTAGCTATCAACTTGGCGAAGAATCCAATAGCTCACGGTCGAAGCAAGCACATCGAAATGAGGTTCCATTATCTTCGAGAGCAGGTAGCAAACGGGAAGATAAATCTGGAACACTGCATAACTGAGAATCAGATTGCAAATATCATGACAAAGGGAGTGCAGGTCGAAGCCTTCAAAGACTAAGAGCCATGATGAATGTGGACAGCTTATACACAATGAATTAGGTGGTGTGTTAAATTGTAATTCCTAGTGTCTAAGTGTCGAAGTCGAAGCCAAGAGTGTCGAAGTCGAATTGCTGAAGCAGTGTGTCGAAACATGTTGTTTCACCACAAATTTGTTTCTAGATTAGATTTGATATGATTTAGATTAGATTTGATTTATTTCAAATAGATATTTTTGGCCTTTAGAGTGTTGGGCCTTTGTAATTCTAAATCTATAAATACCTGTACTTTGTAATAGAATGTAGAAGCAGAACAAGCAGTGAAGATTATCATAGTGCTAGTGTTTTGTATATTCACAATTGCAAGATTGCAAGTGAAATAAAATCTGAAATCACACAGTTCGTGGGTAACAATTTTTCTCCAAATATTTCTCCTCTCTCTCGTTTCTTTTCTTGCTGTTTGTTCTTCATCTTTATCATTGTCATTGCGTGTTTGTGGTTCGTTATCAATCTTAAAAACAAGATTGAAGGAGAATTACCATAGTTTGTGGTGAATTTCCAACATATTCAATCAAGTTCTAAAGCTTACTTTTCCTACACCAAATATTATTGCTCTCATCTTAGGCCGACAAAAGTTGTTCTTAATAATCTCTAATTTATCCCATCTATCTAATAATAAGATGCATGCATGACGATCTATTATAAGTTTAATATGTGCCTAAGCGAGTACATATCTATAAATTTGTTTTTGTGTAAATAAGGACAAACACCTTTGTTATTTCCGCATGATAAAAACACTAATTAACACACCAATATTGGCTTTAGGCATGAAGTCGGTTTTGCTTTGGCCAATGGCTATGATTGAGTTTGTGGGTCAGAATCTCTCGATTTTGCAGCCAAATAGACCCTTGATTGTAACACAAGAATACAAAACACAACAATAGCTGCCAACAACAATATTACGTGGAAATGGAAAAGAAACAAAACAACAACCATGATAATATTATTTATTAAGATTTGTTAAAAATAGTAGATGCTGGATAAACTAGAGTGGGTGGACTTATAGGTGATAAAGATAAGATATTGATAGCGATAACACTAATTTATTGTGGATAAATTTTACTAATGTGTTTGATAAATTTAGAGATTGATTGGTTGATAAACGTAAAATAATATTTTAATTATTCTACAAAATTTCTTTAATCAATATAGTATCTTTCACTTAATGCTTTAAATATTCCTAGCTTCTACCAGAATAGAAGAATAACAACATCAACAATAGCAACACAATTGAGTATGCAGAATTTCTGTTGTATGTTGTAAATTGTACAAAACCTTAAGGGTTGTGATCTTTGTTATGGTTATTGCCCTGTACCTCTGATTATGTATCAAGTACACCTTGTTCTCTATTATACTAAACTAGTTTAGATAAAGTCTCTTGCTATGTGATTGAGCATCCAAGTCTCTTGCTGTGAAGCTTGAGCCAAGTAAGTCTTCTGCTATGTGCTAGAGCATTGAAGTCTTAATCAATTGTTGATTAAGTAGAAGTCTTGGATTCGTGGAATCTAAGCAAGGAAGTCTTGTACTTGAATGGTATGAGTAGAAGTCTTGAATCTGTGGGATTTGAGCAGAAGTCTTGAATCCGTGGGATTTGAGCAGAAGTCTTGGACACGTGGAATCTTAGTAGGGAAGTCTTGGACTGAGAGTCTGAGTAGAAGTCTTGAGCCTGAAGGATTTGAGTAAGAAAGTCTTGAACCTGAGGGGTTTAAGCAGGAAGTCTTGGGCTAAGGGTCTAAGCAGGAAGTCTCGTGTTGAGAGTCTAAGCACTAAAGTCTTGTGCTTAGGGTATAAGCAATTGTAATCATGATTTGATTATAGTGGAAAATCTCTTGTGCTGAAAGGGGATTGAACTACTCTCAGTTTGGGAGGAACCAGAATAAATCTCTGTGTGTTCTGTTGTTATTTATTTGCTTATGTTATTATTCCACTGCAATTAATTATTAGAATTTGAGCAGTGGTTTAGAATCTGAACTCTGTTCAAAGTCAAACTAAAGAAAACGAATAACACAATTCAACCCCCCTTTCTTGTGTATTTTTCTCACCTTCATCACTTAAGAGTTTGTTAGAGTTAGTGATTGTGTACAACTACTCTAGATCATTATTATGCTCCATCTAGCTCATATAAATATACATTTTAATCCTCATTTGAAGATTGATAAATCCAATAGTTTTAGTCATGATATGGTATCTAGAGCCCCATGAATAACTTTTTTTTTCCGATTCATTGTTCTCTTTTTCCTCTGTGAATTTTCTTTGATCAACTCCATTTTCTCCTTATATTGTTCATTCTGCAACATCTTCTTCTTGTTTTTATCACCCATTCCTTTTTCAAGGCCCATCAATTCCTCCAAGAATCCCTCCACAAGCTCCAATTCAAGTTGATTTAGTTTACTATGTACATCTAAATGATGGACCAAATTCAATTACAGTTTCACCAAAGCTTGATGGTGCTAACTATGCTAGATGAAACAGGTCTATGCGAATATCACTTGGTGCGAAGAACAAAATCCCTATCATCGATCGATCCATACCGTTACCAGATCATGAAGATCTCAACTATGCAACTTGGGAGAGGTGTAATCATCTGATACATTATTGGTTTATTAACTGTGTATCGAATTCAATTGTTCAAACTATCAAGTTTCATGAAAATTTTGTTGATGTATGGGAAGATTTGAAAGAAATGTTTACTAAAATTGATCGTGTTCGTGTTTCAAACTTAAGATCTCAACTTAATTCCCTCAAACAAGGTGCTAGATCTTTTTTTGAAGTATCTCACAGAGATGAAAACTCTTTGGGATGAACTAATGTTCATCGACCAATTCCTACTTGTACTTGTTTTCATCAATGTAGATGTGATGTTATGCGTGAAGCTCAAAAATTTGTGCTTTAATATCAAACACTTCAATTTCTAAGTGGCCTAAATGAGAATTTTCAGTAGTTAAAACACAGATGTTTCTTATGGATTCATTGCCATCCTAAAAAAGATATATTCTTTAGTTGCTCAAGAGGAAAGCAACATGATTATTACACCTGCAGTTGACGATTCCATTTTGTCTATAAATGCTTATGATGCCAAGAAAGCATATACTATATGTAGAGGGTTTGTTTTTTATAAGAACAATTCAAGATAATGCACACATTGCATAGACATAGCCATACCATCGAATTTTTCTACTAGAAGCATGGTTATTCTCAAGTGAATAAATCAGTTGTAGTTGTTAATGTTAGTTCTACTCGTGAATCTTGCAACTCAACAAATGACCTGCCTCACTCAAATGACCGTGCATATGTCATTTCTCAAGAAAAATATAATCAACTTGTGAGTTTGTTACAATAATCTAACTTGATACACTCAACTGCAAATGATATTGATTCAATCTCTAATCAATTCACATTATCTACTTAAATTCATATTGGTCATTCACCGAATGAGTTAGGTCATTCCAACACAGGTATTATTAATACATCTGTCATTTCTTGTTCATCAAGTAACAATATTTCTTCCAATTATTGGTTCATTGACTTTGGAGCTAATGATCATATTCATTCCTTTCCTCTTTACCTCTTTTTGAATCATTTTATAGAATTAGGCCAATTAGTGTTACCTTGCCAAATGGAAATTCAACTCATGTCATATGTGCAAGTAATGTTCAAATTTATCCTTCTCCTTACATCACTAATGTTATTTACTCTTAAGAATTCACCCTTAACTTGATTTTTGTATCTAAGCTGTGTTAATCCTTACATTTAGTAGCCAAATTTATTCATGATCATTGTTACTTGAAGGATATGAAGACCATGAAGATGATTGGTTTGACTAATCAAGTGAAAGGCTTGTACAAGTTAATGATTGACATTATACCTACCAGTAGGGATGGCAACGGGTCGGGTCGGGTGCGGGTTTCACACTACCCAAACCTGCATCCGAAATCACCACCCGAACCCGAACCCGAACCCAAAGGCTATTCGGGTGGCAAAATAACACTCACGCCCACACCCGTTGGGTTCGGGTTTTTTCACCCAAACCCGAACCCGTAGCAAAAACTCAAAAAAAAAAAAAAAAAAAAAAAAAAATATATATATATATATATATATATATATATATAGCGGGTGTAGTTTCGGGTTTCGGACACTGGTTTTACACTACCCAAACGCGCACCCGAACCCAGTCAACTCGGGTTTTTACCCGTTGACTCGGATTCGGGTGAGGGTGGACCCCGCGAGTTTGGGTCTGCCTGCCATCCCTACCTACCACTGCAACTACTCAACTTCAGCATACATCTCTAGTTCCTTTTCCACATAAGCATGTAAACCCCACTCATAACTTTCCATTTTCAGTATAATTCCATACAATTCTATTTGGCATTTCAAATTAAGTCATTTGTATCATTCTAGATTGTGTGATATGGCCAAATTCTATCCCTCAATAAAAAATGATAATAAATCCATTTGTGACATTTGTCACTTTGCCAAATAAAGAAAACTTTCTTTTCCTGTTAATGATTCTCATGCATCTACTAAATTTGAACTTCTTCATTTTGACATTTGGGGCCCAATTGCCATTCCATTAGTCCATGTCCACCAATATTTTTTTTTATCATTCTTGATGATTTTAGTAGATTTACATGGGTCATACTCCTTAAAACCAAAGCCGAAGTTGTATTACATGCCCAAAACTTTGTTAATATGATTCATAACCAACATTACATTTTCCCCAAAACTATTAGAAGAAACAATGGACCTTAGTTTGCCTTAGCTTCTTTCTATAATACAAAGGGAAGTGGTGAAGATGATGAAATTGGGAGAAAAAATTGGTGAATTGTGAATTTGTGATTTTTTGGTGAATTGTGATTTGTGATTATAGAGATGGAGATGGATATGGAGAAATTTTGTGAATTATGATTTTTGATTTTGTGATTATGGGGATGAATAAATTTGAGAGAAGACGAATATGGTGAAGAATTTGTGAAATTTTTTATTATGGAGAAGAAGATTGAAAAAGAATGGGGAAAATGATGATGTGGTGAGAATGATGAAAGTGGTGAGTTGTTTGGGAACTTGGGATTTTTGAAGAGTGAAAAAGATGGGTGAATTGTGATTTTTTTGGTGATTTTTGATTAGCCTCTCACGATGATGATGAGTGGAGTTTAAATAAGAATGAAATTAAGGGAAAGATGGTTATGGTTCAATGATTCACGGCCTTTGGATTGTGACCCATGTGATATGTTTAAGAGTGAATGAGATTGAATTTCCAAGTTTGTTGGAGATTGTGTTAGTTTGAGTGATTAAGGTAGTTAGAGGTAGTTATGATAGCTAGAAGTGGTTATGAAATGAAATGTAAATTTAACTTTGATGAAATTTTGTTTATATGAAAATAAATTTCATTTGGTTTACTTGAAATTGCATTTCATCTGGTTTACTTGAAATTACATTTCATTTAGTTTACTTGAAATTAAATTTAATTTGGTTTTAGGGATAATGTCATCATAAAAAACGGGGGAAAATGTGGCTCTATGTGCTTGTACGTATAGTCAAGAAGTGATTCAAGATGGTAAAACTTATGGATATCAAGGATGCAAGTCAACTAGTAGCTGTTTAACTTTGAGGTGACAACACTTGAAGTCAAGCAAATATTAAAAATAGCTCAAGCGGCCAAAGATGCAAGATATGGTTGATCAAGATATCTTCCTGAATCAAACTAGACACTTTCGTAAAGTCAACAACATAGTCCAACGAATCTCAAGTGAAAAGTTAGAATTTATGATCACCAGTGGTTTAAAGTTTCAATCTCTCATATGATGGTAATTAACATGAAGATATATCAAGCCTCATCAATAAGACTCAAGGTTCTTGTGTGTTGCTAAAACTTGAAGCTTCAGAGTGTGAAAGAGAGGAAGTGTGAAAGCTCGCCTGATGGTATTCGTTTGAGTGATCAGTGTCTTGTAAAGACACATGGACATTTCTGGAAGTATTATGGCTTAATCACAAACACGCTAAAAACATTGAGAAACCTCTCATTTTTAATTAAAATTACCAAAAAAATGTTTTTAACGCCCAGCCAGTTGGTTTAGGGGACTGTCTTCTTGTTTAGGAAAACTTTTTTTAAACTGTCTAATCAATTATATTATATTTATAATCGATTAGATGATGCTCAATCCAGTCTATAATGGATTATGAAATTCTCTTAATGAGTGTTGATCTTGACGGCTGATTAGAACCTTAAGTGGGCCAAAGATGACGTCTGCAATGCTGGGTGTGAAAGATGAGGATGGGGTGTACCTGCAAGGCACTCTGAAGCTAAAGTAAGAATAGAGAGAGAGAGAGAGAGAGAGAGGGAGAGAGAGAGAGAGAGAGAGAGAGAGAGAGAGAGAGAGAGAGGCAAGTACAAAATATGTATTTCGTAGGGTGATTTGGAATACCTGACCCTCTCAAACGAGAGGGTTTTTATAGTGCCCCCAGCGCGTGGCCAACGGTCCCTATTTTCGGGGCAAAATAACTGTTTCTCGAAGAATATGTAACTGCCAAAAACTAGCCGTTAGGACGGGCAGAGGTGCCTGAAACTAGCCGTTGCCACGGGCAAAAGCACAGTTCCGGGCACGGGCATCGTGACTATTTCTGGATGGTGGAACTGTGCATGACGGGCAGGAACTACCGAGGAGGAACAGGTGACCCTTGGGGTCATCTGACCATATTTGCCCGGTAGAGGGGCAGATAGGTAAATGATGCCCCCAATTGGCTGGACTTATACAATTGGGTCATCCTGAGAGCAGAAGTGGATTGGGCCATGCCTAGTCATTGGGCTAATTCGGAACAAGAGCCCCCCAAGTCATTGCTCCCGTACGTGAGAGTGATGATTTAAGGGTAATTCGCAGTCCCGGGGAGATTTAGAGAGGGTCGTCGCTTGTCAACGAGATGAAGTTATTCTACGATGCCCGAAGGAGATGGTGCCTGCGGGCTACGTAACGTTGTATGGCGTGCTCGGCGTACGGGGAGCACAACAGTTGTTGTGATCTGAAGAGGTGGGATGCCACGTGTGCCTTGAGCCCCGTGCTGCATTAAATGCGTCATGATGGCTAGGCTAGGGTCATGATGATGCCCCTATCCGGGCATGCTCGTGCACGTGCCCTCAGAACGCCTATAAATAGAGGGAGAAGCTGCTCATTTGCACTTTTCGCTTTCTCTCCTCCTTTGCTTTTCTGGTCTGAGTTCTTCCGTTCATCGCCGTTCAAGCCGCCGTCAACCATCGTCCAGCCGCCGTACCAGCTCCGTCCAGAGTCTTCGACCCTCTAATACTTCCTCGACCACGTAAGTTGCTCAACTTGACTCTAGTTTCAGACTTTTTTGCTTTCTGTTCTTCTAGAATGCATGCTGTTAAGTTGAACCTAGGTAGTGTAGTAGCAGTTTTCGGCGACCGTTGGTGGCAGACGGTGGTTTGGCCACTTTTTCCCGCTGCTGTGGTCGCCGGAACCTTAGGAGCTTAGGGGTTTAGGTCGTTTCTGACGTCGTTGCGACGACGGGTGCGTTTGTCGCCGGCGGAGCTCATGAATTTTCTGGTGTACCTATGAGTTTTCCGGCAGATTCATGAGTTTTCTTGTAGGCCTTCAAACGGTATTCTGGGTAGGACTTAGGTCGGGGACGTCGTCCTCGGGCCTTCGCGCGCCCTTTCACTTAACTAGCGGTGGAAGGGTGGATTTGATTTTGTCATCGAATTCACTTTTGTCCTCTGCTTTTCAAGTAAAGGAGATGGCCCGTGAAACTGAAGAGGAAATTCTCATAGACTCGTCCGAGGAGATCTCCTCGGAAAGTAATGACACAGAAGCTACAACCACTCCCAGTGATGCCGGCGAGACTCCACCTAAGAGGACGTCCGCGGAGGAGTGGTTAGTCGCAGAACCCGCAGAGCATGCCTCCATTTTTGCTTCGTTTTATGGGGATGCCTTCACGATTGTGGGGGCTAAAGGGGAATTAAAGGTTCATATTCCTGGAGAAAATGATTGTATCTGCACGGACTACGGGGAGAGGTTCCCGATGTATGAGTACATCTTCAAAGATATTGGGCCGAGGCTGCCCTTCACTGAATTCCAGAGGTCGGTCTTTGTGCATCTAGATCTGGCTCCCTCGCAACTGCATCCCAATTCCTTAGCCTTTATCTGGCCGTTTTAATTGACGTACGAGTTTCTGAGGATAGAAGCTACCCTCCCCTTGTTCTTTACAATCTTCTATCTCCAGCGGCAAGTCTCGGGGAGGAAGTTCGGTTGGGTCTCGTTAAAGCAGGCGAGGAAGTTTTTAAAACTGTTATCTGAGTCTATTAGGACTTTTAAAGAGAGGTTTTATATTATCGAGCCCATGTCAACGAAGGCCTAGGACTCCACGTATCTCTAGGAGGTGTCGACGGATGAGAACAAGGAGGACCTTTACGACGAGCAGGGCAAGGTAGTGGCACAGAGGTTGCTAAAGTTCCCTTTATGCTGGAGTGGGTCTCACTTTTACCAGGCATCTGACCAGTATCTTGCTCAGCCAAAGATGTTGGATGATGATAATAAAGCCGGTTATGTGGCGCTAGTGAATTTTGTCAACAGTTTTACCCCTGCCCAGTGCTAGGCTAAGAACGGGTATCCAATCTTCAAGGAAGATGGTGGGCAGAAGGTGGAGTGTCGTTACATTAACACGAAGGAGCTCCTTGAGTGCAGGACTCACGAGGACACTCTTAAACTGCTGGGTAGTCTTTATTTCTTAGTTTGTTTAGGTTATTGTTTTTCCCGTTTGCTAACGTGCTCGTTATGTTTTCGTAGGTGAAATGCCTTCAGCGCATGATCGGATGGTAAAGAATACCCAAGCGAAGGGCAAGGGTGGCGCTGCCAACACGAAAATCCGGCTCGGCCAACGAGCGCCACCTCTACAAATGGGGTCGGGGACCTCCTCGTCGACTCCGCCGCCTGTCCAGAACTCTCTAGTGCCTGTGAATTCGAGGCTCAAACACTTCCGGTCGACCGAGACGGTGGACCTCATCCAGGCAGGGGAGAATAGCAGGTTCGAGCTTCCTCTGTGCCTTCACAATAAAAGGTTCTTTGAGGGCTCCTCTTTGACGGTTCCTCGGGAGCAGTCTTTAAAGCTCGAGGGAATGGACCGCCCGAGCAAGAGGGCGATGCTGGCGCAAGATGCTTCCACCCTGATTAGGGTCCTGGAGATGGCGGTGGTCTACGCTGAGGAAAATTCCCCTCATGATTCTGCGATGAAGAAGGCCTAAGCCGTGATAGTGGTCCTGGAGGAGAAGTTGAAGAAGGCGAAGGAGGAGGCCAAGGCCGTCGAGGAGGCGATGAAAAAGTTTCGGGAGGAGCTGACCACGATCCAAGGGGAGAAAGACACTCTAGCCATGGAAAAGAAAGCTGCAGAAGATTTGGTCGAGCAACTGAGGTCCGCTGCTGCCCCTGCCGAAGATGAGCACGAGAGTCTGAAGGAGCTGAAGACTCGGGCTGAGTTGGTCGCCCGTATCGTGCAGGCGGAGGATGACGTCGAAGCCATTGGCGAGGATTCTTTCAACAACGTTGTGGCGCAGCTTAAGCTTGTGAACCCCGGGGTTCAACTGTCAACTGAGGGGACCAGATTCATGTACCATGTTGAGGGTGGAAAGATCGTCATCCCCGACTTTCTCCAGATCGGCGAGGAGCATGCCCGAACTCTCCAAGAGGAGCCTCAACAAATAGAGGAGTGATTTATTTTTGTTGTACCTTTGGCCCGTGTGCCGTGTTTATGTAATTTATTATTTTGAATGGGGCATGACCCCTTGCTAATGTAACAAGTACAATTGTGGTCTTCGTGACCACTTACTATTGTGATATGTATGTTTCCGGCCGCTCTGGTCGGTTTTGTATGATTTATATTCTCGCATGGCTTTATCTGTCTTTATTTTTGCTAAGTGTAGTAACTTTGCTCAGTACGAGTGTGTGCCCATAATAAGGGTAACTTTGAATGATTTGTTGTTTCGGGGTTTATTCAACTTAGATGTGTTCGTCAGTGAGGGGGAATGGTCGAACGACCAGGGTAGTTTCTGGGCATGGGAGCGAAGCTCAGGTCGCGTTTGAGGCCTGAGTTCGCGGCGTGAACTTCCCATCGCGAGCTAGGTGTTCTGCCCATCATGGTACTTTGACGACGGCGGACTCGGTCGAGGAACCGCCGTCGGGCAGGGGTTTTGCTTGTTCTTGAGCGAAATCCTGCTTCAGTTTGTATGCAGCGCTTGTACCTGGGCGCACATTCATGGTCGGGATGCTATGCTCATCGCATTGACGAAGAAAACCGACGATTAGGGCCTTAGCTATAATATTGTTTTAGCTTTTCGGAGTTCCATGGTCGAGCAAGTTCTTCCTCATTAAGGTGTTCTAGATAGTAGGCCCCATTCTCCGTCTTCACTCGGACGCGGTATGGTCCTTCTAGTTTGCGGCGAGTTTGCCTTCTCGGGAATCTTTGTGATTTCTTCTTAAGACGAGACTACCTACTTGGAATTCTCGCCGTATAACTTTGGTGTTGTGCCTAATTGCAATTTTTTGTTTTAGCGAGGCTTCACGAAGAGCTGCTCCGGATTGGACCTCTTCAACGAGATCGAGCTCCTCCCTTAGTGCCTCGCTATTTGTCTCCTCATCCAGGGGGGATTCAGTCCTCCTGGAGGGCACATGTATCTCAATGGGGATCATTGCCTCAGTTCCGTAAGCTAGACGCAAAGGAGTTTCCCCGGTCGAAGAGTAGGGTGTAGTGCGGTAGGCCCAGAGCACGTTGTGCAGCTCCTCAACCCAAACTTTCTTCGTTTCGTCTAGCCTTCTTTTGAGGCCTCGTAGGATTACCTTGTTTGCTGCTTCGGCTTTTCCGTTAGTCTGGGGATGTTCGACGGACGCGAAGTGTTGTTTCATGCCCAATTGGGTGATGAACTCCTGGAACTTTCTGTCCGTGAACTGCATCCCGTTGTCGGTGACTATTGCTTGGGGGATTCTGAAGCGGGCAAGGATGTTCTGCTTGTAGAAGCGAAGTATGTTGTGGTCCGTTATTTTTGCCAGAGCCTCTGCTTCTATCCACTTGGTGAAGTAGTCAATTCCCACTATCAAGTACTTGTTCTGGTTTGTCCCAACGACGAAGGGTCCCAGGATATCCAGGCCCCACCATGCGAAAGGCCACGGGGAGGACATTTCTTTGAGCTCGTTGGGCGGTGCCAAGTGCATGTCCCCGTGTCGTTGGCATTTGTCGCATCTTTTCACGTGCTCCTTTGCATCATGCTGCATGGTCGGCCAATAGTATCCTGCTCGTAGAGCCTTCTTGGCGAGGGATCTCCCCCTGAGGTGCTGGGCATTGATATCTTCATGGATCTCGCGCAGGACGTGGCCGACCATCTCTTCCTCGACACATTTGAGCAAAGGGATGGAGAACCCTCACCTATAGAGCTTATTTTCGATCAGGACGTAGGAACAGGCCCTGCGCCTGACTACGCTGGCTTCCTTGGGGTCGGATGGTAGTTTATCCCTAACGAGGTAATTGTAGACGGGGTCATCCAGCAGTTACTGTCACCGATGACTTGCACGTCGAGGACTGTGAAAGCTTTCTTGATGTTGGGTCGAGGAAGTACTTCCTGGATGACGAATTTGTTTCCACCCTTTTTCTTTATGCTCGCCAGCTTTGACAAAACGTCCGCTCTGACGTTATGTTCGTAGGGAACATGCTTTAGTTCTACCGTTGCGAATTTCGCCATCTTCTCTTTGACCAGGGCCAAGTATTCAGACAAGTTGTCATTCTTGGCCTGGTATTCTCCTCACACTTGGAGGGCCACGAGTTGAGAATCGATGCAGATGGTGACTTCCTCGACTCCTAGGTTTTCGGCCAGGCGTAGATCGGCAAGGAAGGCTTCGTATTCAGCTAGATTGTCAGAAGTAAGGAAAGATAAGGTAAGCGAGACTTCGACGATAATTCCTTCCTCATTTTCCAAAATGATACCTGCCTGCTTCCTACCGAGTTGGATGCCTCATCGACGAAGATTGTCCATTTGCGCCCCCCGTAAGTGGGGGAATCGGCGATTGTCATCTCTGCGACAAAGTCGGCCAACGCCTGGGCCTTGAGGGCTTTTCTGCTTTCGTATTGGATGACGAATTCGTACAGTTCCAACGACCACTTGAGCATTCTGCCGACCATGTCTGGTCAGCCTAACAGTTTTTTCACAGGCTGATCTGTCTGGACCACGATTTTGT
This sequence comes from Lathyrus tuberosus, assembly GCA_022829125.1. Classification (NCBI taxonomy): domain Eukaryota; kingdom Viridiplantae; phylum Streptophyta; class Magnoliopsida; order Fabales; family Fabaceae; genus Lathyrus; species Lathyrus tuberosus. The sequence goes on along the minus strand of JALAZF010000599.1, from coordinate 2,264,286 downwards.
GGGCTAGAAAGTAGTGCCTTAGTCTCCTCGCGACATTGATGAAGGCTAGGGCCACTTTCTCTATTTGTTGGTATCTCAGCTCTGGTCCTTGCAGCACTTTGCCGTGAAGTGAATGGGTTTCTGCCCATCGGGTGTCTCACAAATGAGGGCGGCGCTGACGGCCTCGGTTGTCACGGCGAGACAGAGATATAGGGTTTCGCTGTTGTCCGACCGAGAGAGAATGGGCGGTTCAGACAATGCTCGTTTTAGGTGGAGAAGAGCCTGGTCGCATTCCTCTGTCTATTCGAAAGTTGCCTCATTCCGGAGGAGTTTGAAAAAGGGCAGTGCATGCTGGGCAGACTTGGCCACAAAACGGGATAATGAAGCGAGCATCCTGTTGAGGGACTGGATGGATTTCTTCGAGCTAGGCGTGGGAAATTCGGAGAAGGCCCTGCACTTGTCGGGGTTAGCTTTGATTCCTCGTCCCATCTGATAGAATTCGAGGAATTTTCCCGCTCGTACACCGAACGTGCACTTCTCCGGGTTGAAACGCATGCGGTACTTCCTGGCCTGCTCGAAGACTTTCCTCAAATGGTCTGTGTGATCGCATTCCTCGTGGGTCTTCATGATCATATCGTCCATGTATACTTCGAGCATGTCCCCAATTTCTCCCTGGAAGACCTTGTTCATCATCCTTTGGTAGGTAGCGCCAACATTTTCAAGCCGAAGGGCATTACGTTGTAGTAATAGTTGCCCGATTTGGTCATGAAGGTTGTGTACCTTTTGTCGCTTTTTTCCATGGGTATTTGATTGTAGCCCGAATAGGCATCTATGAACGATAACAGTTTAAAACGGCAGAATTATCAGCAAGTTTATCTATATTGGGGAGGGGATATACATCTTTAGGGCAGGCCCTATTGAGATCGGTATAATCAACACACATACGCCATTTTCCATTAGACTTTTTAACGAGTACAACATTGGACAGCCAAATAGTGTACTTGGCCTCCGAAATAAAGTTTGCCTCGAGGAGGTCTTTTACAGCTTGTTCGGCAGCCTCCGTTTTCTCCGGAGACTACTTTCTCCTACGTTGTGTTACAGCCCTAGTGGCGGGGTCAATCGTGAGCTGATGGCAGGCGACATTAGGATCTAGGTTGGGCATTTCTGCGGCGCTCCAGGCGAACAAATCTGCATTCTCTCAGAGGCAAGCTTTAAGCTGTCTCCTTGCTAAGTCGGGGAGTCCGGTCCCGATTTTCACTCCTCGCTGGGGGTCTTCGCCGAGCAGAACAAGTTTGAACTCGCCATCCGGAATTGGGCGCATCGGATGAGAGCTCTCGCCGGTGCTATTTAAAGCTGAAGGGTTGTTCGAACAAGTCTGGTTCTCCTTCTGGTCATCTTCGGAGAAGCAGCTGTTGAGGTCGATAGAGTCGACGCGAGGCAGTGGCTTGGCCTCCTCGGAGCTGTTGGGCAGGTTCGGCTTGCTGGAAGTCTTCGGCTTGGCGGTAATGGTGTTGAGTCCTTTGGTGGCTGCTTCAAAACATCTCCTTGCTGCTTCGTTATCCCCATGTAGAGTGGCGACTAGACCCTTAGAAGTGTAGTACTTCATTTTTAAGTGCACGGTTGATGGTAGGGCCAGCAATACGGCCAAGGTTGGCCGTCCAAAGATGCACTGATAGAGAGAAGGGTAATCGATGACCAAGAATTATACTTTAATAGACCTTGCCATCTCTGCAGATCCGAAAGTCACGATTAATTCAACATATCCCCAGGGATTTGTGACCGACCCGTTGAAGCCCTGTAGGTCAGAGCCTACGTAGGGAGTCAGGTGCGATTCATCTAGTTGTAGGGTGAAAAACATTTGCGAGTACATGATGTCGACCGAGCTGCCTTGGTCGACTAGGATTCGGTGAACATCAAAGTTAGCCATCTGTGCTCTCACGAGCAGTGGAATGCTTGAGTTGGGAGCCCCACCGAGGAGTTCCTTGCGGTAGAAAGAGACGGGAACCGACTCTCCCCGGACTTTGTCGAGCGTGGTACTTCTGCTGGAGCTCGTGTTGAGAAGATGTTCGAATTTCCTTTTAACGGAGCCCACAATAATCTTGTTGAAGCCCCCTCCGGAGATGACCACGGCGGAGGGGAAGTTTTCCCACGGACTATGTGTTGTGAAGTAGGGGGAGCACTGAGCCCCTTAGGAACATAGAAGTCCTCAGGTCGTGATATGTTTATGGCAACCTGAAGGTTTATCTTTTCCGAGGAAGGAACCTCTTCCTCAACTGTTTTGGACTCCTGGGCGTCCTGCCGTGGAGTTTCCCTCTTCTTGGTAAACTGTTTCAGGTGGCCGTCCCTGATCAGTATCTCAATGGCATCCTTCAGGTGGATGCGGTCGTCGGTTGTGTGGTCGTGGCTTTTGTGGAAACGAGAATATTTTGACTTGTCAGTATTCGACTTGGCTGGAATCTATTTAGGGAATCGAACCCCCGCTTGTTTGAACTATGTGTTGGCGTATTCGGAGAGGATTTTCTCCCTGGAGGCGGTTAGGGGAGTATACTCATGGAAGCGGCTGGAGGGTCCTTTGTTGTCCCGGGACTCCCGGGGGGGGGGGGGGGGTACTCGCGTCTTTTGTCTCCCCGACGAGATGTCGAGGGATCATCATGCTTGAAGGCCCAGGAACTCTCTTGGTGTCGTGAGTCCCGGGCGGAACTAGCAGCTTCTTTCTCCTCATACTGGATATATGCTTGCGCCTTACGGGGGAAGGCGTCCAGGGTACTCGGAGTTTCAATGCAAATTGCTTTGGCGAATTCTGTCCAGGGACGAAGTCCTCGCTCGAGCAAGAACTTCTTCATGTCATCGGTCGTTGAGACTTGTACTGCTTCTTTATTGAACCTATCGATGTAGGCTTAGAGAGACCCGTCTTTCCCTTGGATTATGTCCTCAAGAGAGGCTTCGGTCTTCGGGTGGCGGCGGGATGTCGTGAAGTGTGTAGAGAACATTCTCCCCAACTGTCTCCACGAGGTGATGGACACGTCGGGGAGCTTTTTATACCAGGTCATCGCTCCCTTCCTGAGCGTGGTAGTGAACAATCTACACTTGATGGCGCTCCGAACGCCACAATAGTCGAGCAGAGCATCGATATTTTAGATGTGCTCGTCAGGATCTATTGTACTGTCGTAGGTTCCCAAAGACGGTGGTTTCTCCAGTCCCTTGGGGAGGCGCATGGCCATGATCTCCTAAGACAACAGGCCGCGAGGCTCGTCGTCGCTGCTGCTACTGGTCCATGACGGGGAGCGGGTGCTTCGCTCAATAACGGGACGTTGATTTCTGCGAGGAGATGGGGGTTCGTGCCCGACCCTTGGATCTGGGCGGAGGCGAACGCTGGTCTCTCCTGGTCCTCTTGGCTCCTGAGGAGTACTAGCTCCGCGAGGAGATGTGGTCACGCTTCCTGACGGCATAGGATTCTGGTTCAGGTGGTGCCCGGCGGTATCTTACACATCGGGGAGGTGGGCTTCGGGATCGTCGGTGCTCTTTCCTCGGCGGAGGGGATCTTGGCCAGAAAGACTCCTCTAGGGCTTCAATCCTCGCGTTTTGTTGGAGGATTAAGAGGTTGGTTTTTTTGAGAGCTTCAAGAAGGGCCGCCACGGCCGGGTCTGCGTTGGGCGGAACAGGAATAGGCTGGTGGTCCAGGGAGGGTTGGTCTTCAACATGATCAGCACGAGTGAGGGAAAGAGACGCAGTGGCTCAATCTCTCAGATGATGGGCGTCGCCTCCAAGGAAGGGTGCAGCTCCGTCAGTATCAGTTTTGCTGACGGGGAGAAAAGCAGAGTTGCGAGCATCATGACGTAATCTTAGCTTGCGATGATTGGAATCTTGGACAGAGAGCTGTTTTGGTCTTGAATCTACGATGGATGTTAGACGGGGATGACAGAGTTTCCACGGACGGCGCAACTGATCTTAACAGCTGATCAGAACCCGAAGTGGGCCAAAGAAGACGTCTGTAATGTTGGGTGTGAAAGATGAGGAGGGGGTGTACCTGTAAGGCACTCCGATGCTAAAGTAAGAATCGGGAGAGAGAGAGAGTGAGAGAGAGTGTGAGATAGAGAGAGAGAAAGGCAAGTACAAAGTATGTATTTCGTAGGGTGATTTGGAATACTTGACCCTCTCAAACGAGAGGGTTTTTATAGTGCCCCCAACGCGTGGCCAACGGTCCATATTTTCGGGGCGAAATAACGGTTTCCCGAAGAATAGGAAATTGCCAGAAACTAGCCGTTAGGACGGGCAGAGGTGCCCTTAACTAGTCGTCGCCACGGGAAAAAGTGCAGTTCTGGGCACGGGCGTCGTGACTATTTTCGGATGGTGGAGTTGTACATGACGGGCAGGAACTACCGAGGAGGAACAAGTGACCCTTAGGGTCATCCAACCATATTTTCCCGATAGAAGGGCAGATAGGTAAATGTTGCCCCCAATTGGCTGGACTTAGACAATTGAGCCGTCCTGAGAGCAAAAGTGGATTGGACCATGCCTAGTCATTAGGTCCGTCCGAAACAAGTGTCAATGACTCTATATCAAAATGTTTGATTAGGGGCCACAATAAATGATTATTTGCACTTCCTAATGAATTAGCATAATCGATTAGGTCATTAATTTGGCCCATAGATTCTTTCCAAATTTACACCATGTGAAAATCCTCACTTTTAATATCTTTTTTAACCTCTCTAAATCTTTCATACTTTTCTAACATATTTTAGCCATAGTGCTTTGAGAGTGTTCTTAAGTCTAGTGAGGAATATAATTCTGGGTGAGGGCATAATTTTAAATTTACCAAGAGTAGATATTTCTCTTGAGTAAACAATTATTCCTTAGGAAATTGGTATTTTGGTTAAGATCTAAACCATTGAAAAAGATCTTGTGGTATTTGGAGGATTAGTATAAGTCTCCATTTGGTTCGTTAATTCCGCCATTGAAGAAAAAGCTATCATTTGGTTCATGAAGATCAGCCAGTAAAATTCTCCACAATGGTTCTTGAGCTCATCTCAATCAAAAGCTCTATTGGTCAAGATTAGCATGGTGTAAAACCTCACCCAGGTTCTGAGTTCAACTCGTACAAAACTCAATAGGTTTGAGATTGTCCTGGTGTAAATCTCAAGTTGTTTTTGCAGTCGGCCAATATAAAACCCCAGTTTGGTTTGAAGGATAGCCAACTCAAAAATTCATCTTGGTTTGAAATCATCCTGTGCAAAATCTCTGTTTGGTGTGGAGACTAATCATTTCATCTCTTTTTCGTTGTTTGGTTAGAAGTTAACATGAAACTTAATTTCCTTGTATAAGGGGGTTAATGGGCATAACCTTCTAAAAGCTCTAAATCATAATGGATACTCTCAAGATAAATTCTTGGGGACATAGTTAAGTATTCTTGACTTAAAATGAATAATTATAATGTGTTATCTATCTTCCCTTATCTTTTTATTTTCTAGTTATTTACTTTAAAATTATGCTGCATTTTAAACTATTTTTATAAAATGGTTTTAAACTCTAATTTATCAAATGATTTTGTTTGAAATCAATGATTTTCAAACCTCCTCAATTCACCCCTCTTCTCATGTATAGAGTCACTTGTCCAACATATAACATATTGATGCTGACCAATCACCCAAGTACCATCATATCAGATGAAAAACAAGATTCACTATAGTCACCCCACTAAGGTAGTCATCCTTGAAAAATATTATAGTACCTTAGAACTTTGAGATGGTCATGTCGTAGCATTACACCTCAACAAAGCTGACAGGTCCTCTAGATATCTTTTGACATCTATCCCCTAAGATTGTTTTCCTTCACAAAAGGTTCTAAAGCCTCAAAACCCTAGAACCATGTTATAAAAGGCAGGACAACAAATCAGGCTTTCCCCTCCCCAATCGTCAGACGAATTACGAATACCATTGTTATTAGACTCACTGTCATCAACAACATTTGAATAAAAAGTACCATCATATCATTTGTCATTGTTGTAGGAATCATCCATCATGTTGGTGAATAATAAAAACAAACAAGAAGCAAGAAACCACTGGCCTTGCCACCACGATCACTAGTGCGGTTGTAAGTGTAACTCCAAAACCCCAAGATTGGTTGACCTCCTCATCTTCACCCATTGGAACATTGGTATCACCACAACAAGCAATGTAACACCACCAAAATTTGATTAGATTATTTAATCATATTATTTCATATTTAATATGGGGTATTGGCGGGGTGTAGTGAGAGCCTTGGTAGGGTAGTAGAAGGATGAGAATTAAAAATTGTAATTATTTTGATTTATTATTTAAATAAAATACAAAAAAAGAGATTTTGGTTGGAATAATAGAAAACTAGAGAATATGGAGAGATTGGTGAAAACGGTAACATAAGTTGGGCCTTAGTGCAATTTTTAAGATATTAAATAATTAGGTTATGAAATTCTGGCACAGATATCAGATGTCCTATACAGATGTTGAGACACTGATATCCAACACAATGAACAAGATAACAAATAAAAATACCAGTGCAGAAAGTAAATAACACAACGATATGTTTACCCAGTTCGGTCTAACACACCTACTCTGGGGGCTACCAAGCCAGGGACGAAATCAATATACGATAGTATCAATTCACAGATCATACAGTACCCGAATAATCTGATCACTTAATCACTACCCTTCCTATGACTTCTACCTAAGACTCACCTAGGTATGAGGCCCTCCTCAAATCCCTCTACAACCACAACCCGTGATTGGTACCTTTCCACACAAGGAACAAACCGAAAGTCACACTTTCAAGACACACAATTCTCAATACTTCACAGCTTATGAGAATTGACACACAAGAAACTCAATGCTTAAAAGCTTATGAGTAACTTGACAGAACTTACAACACAAAAATCAGTCCTTATACTGTTATCAGAAAGATACCAGTTAGGCTCACAAAAATACTCGAAAACCCTAACAAAAACACAAGTAAGTTCCACACATAAAACTAGGTTTACATCAGTCAATATATAGCATTTTATCTGGACTGAATTGGGCTTCAAAAACGCAGCAAATAGACTGCTCACAAATCTGGAAAATTAACTCCAACAAAATAGGTCTTCAATCCAAAGTTTCCTATTATGTCTCCATAATTAGAAACAGCAGCAAATCCGAAAAACCAACATAAAATCACAATCCAAAAATGCTTTGGATGCCACATAGGATAACCAATTATTAACAGAATAATTAGTAACAATTCACAGCAACAGAATCTGCATTAAAACTGAATCCACAACGCGATGTCCTATGAGCAGGTATGGGACATCTTCATTCGACATGTTGAATGCAGCAACTTAGAACTTCATGTTTCAACATCTTGCTGCTATAATAGTTTTAGCAAAATAAATGCCAACCACAAAAGCACAGAAATAACAATCTCCCCCTTTGGCTTATTTTGGCTAAAACTACACACACAAAAAACTTTCAAAGAAGCACAAAACAGCAAAGAAAATATCCATATATCAGACAGCAGCGAAAACACCAACATCACACAGCAAAAAAAAACATCCAGCATAGCAGCACACTCCCCTTCAGCTGCACATAACACACAGCAACCAACACATCATATCAGTATGTGCAAAGCAAAACTCCCCCTCAACAGCTGCAACATACCACAATCTCCCCCTCAACTACTGCAGCAGCACAAGCACACAAACACTCCCCACACAAACATACTACTCCCCCTTTTTAGCCATAAATATGACAAAGGCAAGTAGAACAAGGCAAAGTAGAAATAAACCAGAGTAAACACCACATCAATTTACCAAGTGTTATGCTCAAACTTCAGCATTTTCCCTTCATTCACACACTGCACTACTAGAACCTCCTTTACTCTTTCCAATCTGGTAGCCATAAGAATCATTAATTGCTATAGTTCTTCATGAATGCAAACCCCAAGTCTACTCCTTAGGTTTTCAAACTGAACTGCATCTAGGGCCTTGGTAAATATGTCAGCAAGCTAATTTTCTGTGCTCATATGCTCAAGGGTTATGACTTTGTCCTCCACAAGTTCTCTGATGAAGTGATGCCTGATATCAATGTGCTTAGTCCTGCTGTGTTGAATGGGATTTTTGGAAATACTAATAGCGCTCAGGTTGTCACAAAATAGTGTCATAACATCTTGTGTGACATTATACTCAAATAACATCTGCTTCATCCATACCAGTTGAGCACAACTACTACCAGCTGCTATGTACTCAGCTTTAGCAGTAGAAAGGGATACTGAATTCTGCTTCTTGCTAAACCATGAAATAAGATTATTTCCCAAAAAGAAACATCCTCCAGAGGTACTCTTCCTATCATCAGCACTTCCAGCCCAATCAGCATCACAGTAACCTACTAAAATGGGACTTGAGTCATGGGAGTAAAGCAACCCATAATCACATGTACCACTCACATACTTTAGGATTCTCTTCACTTGGTTGATGTGACTGACCTTGGGTTCTGCTTGATATCTTGCACACACACTAACAACAAAAGTTATGTCTGGTCTACTTGCTGTAAGGTACAGCAGACTGCCAATCATGCTTCTATACAAACTTTGTTCAACAGCCACTCCCTTTTCATCTTTGGATAACTTCAAGTGAGTAGGAGCAGGAGTCCTCTTATGCTTGGCATTATCCAGTCTAAACTTCTTCACAATGTTCCTCGCATATTTGCTCTGACAAATAAAAATGGAATCTTCCATCTGCTTGACTTGTAATCCAAGGAAGTAGGTCAATTCACCTACCAAGCTCATCTCAAATTCAGACTGCATTTGGTTAACAAAATGTTGGACTATTTCATCCGACATCCCACCAAACACAATATCATCTACATAAATCTGAGCAATCATTAGTTTCCCATCCTTCTCCTTGACAAAAAGTGTTTTATCAATACCACCGTTTATGTACCCATTGTTGACTAAGAACTCAGTCAGTCTTTCATACCAAGCTCGTGGAGCTTGTTTCAGCCCATACAAAGCCTTCTTCAGCTTGTAAACATGATCAGGAAAATTTGGATCCACAAATCCTTTAGGCTGCTCAACATAGACTTCCTCATTAAGATAACCATTCAGAAAGGCACTCTTGACATCTATTTGAAACAATCTGAATTTCAACAAACAAGCCACTCCTAGCAACAATCTGATGGATTCCAATCGAGCCACAGGCGCAAATGTTTCATCGAAGTCTAATCCTTCATTCTGTGTGTATCCTTGAGCAACTAATCTGGCTTTGTTCCTGGTGACAACTCCTTGTTCATCAGACTTATTTTTATAAACCCATTTTGTTCCAATCACATTTGTTCCTGCTGGTCGTGGTACCAGTTCCCAGACTTTATTCCTCTTGAATTGACAAAGTTCATCTTGCATAGCACTTATCCAGAACTCATCTGTCAATGCTTCTTTGACATTCTTTGGTTCAATCTTTGACACAAAGCATGCATTTGACACAGTCTCCCTTGTTTTGGTTCTTACACCTTCATTCAGATCTCCAATTATCAATTCCTTAGGGTGATCCTTCTGAATCCTTATAGAGGGTCCCCTGTTAGCATCCTCTACCTCTTCATTCTCAGGTCTAGTGTTGGTTTCTTGAGCACTATCTTCTACAGACTCAATGTCTTGGGAGATTTCATGGTTCATGGGCAGACATGCTCCAACATCATCTGGGACATCTTCGTCTTTGCCAGAGTCATCAACCACCACATTTATGGATTCCATCATCACCTTAGTTCTGGAATTAAATACCCTATATGCTTTACTATTTGTAGAGTATCCCAAAATATTCCTTCCTCACTCTTAGGATCCATCTTTCGCCTCTGCTCACGATCCGCTAAGATATAACACTTACTACCAAACACATGGAAATACTTCACATTTGGCTTTCTACCTTTCCATAGCTCATAAAGAGTGACAGAAGTACCTGATCTGATGGTCACCCTATTGTGTATATAGCACGCAGTATTCATTGCTTCAGCCCAAAAATGATATGGAAGCTTTTTGGCATGAATCATGACTCTTGCACACTCTTGTATAGTCCTGTTCTTGCGTTCCACCACACCATTCTGCTGAGGAGTGATCGGTGATGAGAATTCATGAGTGATTCCCTCAGATAAGCAAAACTCTTCAAACCTGTTATTTTCGAATTCTTTCCCATGGTCACTTCTGATTCGAACAACACCACAATCCTTTTCCCGTTGAATCCTTTGACACAACTCTTTGAAGGCTGCAAATACTTCAGACTTTTCTCTGATAAAGCTTATCCAAGTGAACCTGGAGTAGTCATCTATGACAACATAGGCATACTTCTTCCCACCAAGACTTTCAACCTGCATAGGTCCCATTAAGTCCATGTGAAGAAGTTCTAGAACTCTAGAAGTTGTGGTAAGATGTTGAAGCCTCTTGTGTGACACCCTTGTTTGCTTCCCAACTTGACATTCACCACATATTTTATCCTCATCAATCTTCAGCTTGGGAATACCTCTAACAGCCTCACTTGACATAACTTTCTTCATCCCTTTCAGGTGTAAGTGACCCAATTTCTGATGCCACAGTTTGGTTTCATCTTCCTTTGACATCAAACAAGTAGACAGACTTTCAGGTTCTTGAGGATTCCACAGATAACAGTTATCCTTAGACCTGGTTCCCTCATAACAACTTCATCTTTCTCATTGGTTACTAGACATTCAGATTTGGTGAAATTTACTTTGAGGCCTACATCACACAGTTGGCTTATACTGATTAAATTTGTGGTCAGCCCTTTGAAAAATAGAACACGATCCAGATTTGGTTGTCCTGTGTAGTCCAGCTTTCCAACCCCTTTTATTTCACCCTTTGATCCATCCCCAAAAGTGACATAATTTATGGAGTGAGACTTGATATCTGACAAGAATTTCTTCACACCAGTCATGTGTCTTGAACAACCACTGTCAAAATACCAGTCTTCTCTTGCAGATGCTCTAAGAGAGGTATGTGCTATGAGACCAGCCATCACTTGTCTAGGAATCCACCTTCTCTTCACTTTACCCCAACTCTGTTCTTTACTTTGTTACTGAGCAGTTTTGGGATAGCCATGCAGTTTGTAGCAAAAAGACTTTAAGTGACCAATCTTTCCACAGTAGTGGCATCTCCATGGTTTATACTTTGATCTCCAAACTCTTTTCTGATGCTTTATTTGATGTCGAAACATGTGATTTGACATCCCTTCTTCTTGCTTTATTTTCTGAGGAACAAACTTCAATACAGGCTTCTTGTAAGTCTCTGCTTGATTATTAAAACCCAGGCCTTGCAGATTTCCAGCATCTTTCCCAGCCTGAAGAATCTCATCCAGCTGCGTGGTACCATTGTTCAGCATTCTTATAGATTTGGTCATATTGTCAAGTTTTGACTTTTGCCATTCAACCTCCTCTTTCAGATCAACAATGGTTGCTAGATGTTCTTCCTTCTCAGCTTCTAGTTGAGCTATCAGAACCTTTTGTTCCAATATTATCTGGCACCTTTCTTCATTTTTGATACACAATTCTGAAAACCCTGTGAAGACTTCTTCCTTAGTGAGTTCTCCAACATAGGATTCTTTGTCAGGGTCAGACTCACAAGTAATTTCTCCATCAGCCTTACAGATCCCAGTCAAAGCTATCACCAATTTTGCTAATTCCTCTTCAAGATCACTCTCAGACTCTCCTTCTGACCAAGACACTGATAAGCCCTTCTTCTGCCTTTTGAGATACGTGGGACACTCGGTCTTTATGTGCCTATATCCCTCACATTCAAAGCACTGAACTCTTTTCCCTTGATTGGAGTCTTCTTCAGTTTTGGATCTTCTGCCTCTATCCTGGTTCTTACTGATGTCGAGAGACTTGTTCTGAGCATTTGCTCTCGACTTCCAGTCAATCCTTTTCAACACTTTGTTAAATTGTTTTCCAAGCAATACCAGATCTTTAGACACCCCTTCATCTCTGACCAGGTCACCTTCATCTTCTGAGTCACCAGCATTTGACACAAAAGCTATGCTCTTCTTCTTTTCAGACTTTTCACTGATCCCTAATTCAAATGTTTGCAGAGATCCCACCAGTTCATCCACTTTCATCTTGTCTATATCCTGAGCTTCCTCTATAGCAGTCACTTTCATGTCAAATCTCTTAGGTAGAGATCTGAGAATTTTTCTGACCAGTTTGCTGTCAGACATCTTTTCACCTAGGGCACTAGAGGCATTAGCTATCTCAATAATGTTCATGTGAAAATCATGAATGCTCTCATCCTCTTTCATCTTCAAACTCTCAAACTTGCTTGTGAGAAGCTGAAGTTTTGACATCTTCACTTTCGAAGTCCCTTCATGAGCCACCTTCAAGACCTCCCACGCCTCTTTTGCAATGGTACAATGTTCAATCAACCTGAAGATGTTCTTGTTGACACCATTAAACAATGCATTCATGGCTTTGGAATTTCCCACGGACCCTTTATAATCTGCGTCATCCCAGTCTTCCTCTTCCTTCACCACATCAGTAGGGGTACCTTTTTCATCTTTAACCTTTGGGGGCTCCCATCCTTTTATAACAGCTTTCCATGCTTGATCATCCATAGATTTGATGAATGCTATCATCCTTGGTTTCCAATAGTCATAGTTGGAACCACCAAGCAGAGGTGGTTTATTCAGAAATCCTCCATCCTTGTCCATTGTACCAGAAAGTACCTTCCCTGAATCTCACCCAGAATCAAATAAGGGTGCAAGCTCTTGATGCCAATTAAAATTCTGGCACAGATATCAGATGTCCTATACAGATGTTGAGACACTGATATCCAACACAATGAACAAGATAACAAATAAAAATACCAGTGCAGAAAGTAAATAACACAACGATATGTTTACCCAGTTCGGTCTAACACACCTACTCTGGGGGCTACCAAGCCAGGGACGAAATCAGTATACAATAGTATCAATTCACAGATCATACAGTACCCGAATAATCTGATCACTTAATCACTACCCTTCCTATGACTTCTACCTAAGACTCACCTAGGTATGAGGCCCTCCTCAAATCCCTCTACAACCACAACCCGTGATTGGTACCTTTCCACACAAGGAACAAACCGAAAGTCACACTTTCAAGACACACAATTCTCAATACTTCACAGCTTATGAGAATTGACACACAAGAAACTCAATGCTTAAAAGCTTATGAGTAACTTGACAGAACTTACAACACAAAAGTCAGTCCTTATACTGTTATCAGAAAGATACCAGTTAGGCTCACAAAAATACTCGAAAACCCTAACAAAAACACAAGTAAGTTCCACACATAAAACTAGGTTTACATCAGTCAATATATAGCATTTTATCTGGACTGAATTGGGCTTCAAAAACGCAGCAAATAGACTGCTCACAAATCTGCAAAATTAACTCCAACAAAATAGGTCTTCAATCCAAAGTTTCCTATTATGTCTCCATAATTAGAAACAGCAGCAAATCCGAAAAACCAACATAAAATCACAATCCAAAAATGCTTTGGATGCCACATAGGATAACCAATTATTAACAGAATAATTAGTAACAATTCACAGCAACAGAATCTGCATTAAAACTGAATCCACAACGCGATGTCCTATGAGCAGGTATGGGACATCTTCATTCGACATGTTGAATGCAGCAACTTAGAACTTCATGTTTCAACATCTTGCTGCTATAATAGTTTTAGCAAAATAAATGCCAACCACAAAAGCACAGAAATAACAGGTTATAATATATAGTAGTTAGTCAAGTGTTGGGACAAAAAAGAATACGTGAAACACAAAGTTTTGGGAAAAGAGGCAAGGTTATGGCTTGAAGAGGAGAGAAGAACCTAAAACAAAATTTAAAAATTTCAAGCAATCCAAGGTAAAGGGGGATTACTCCTAATATGGCGTAGAATGCATGATTGAGTAGAGGGAAGTCCTTAATCCATTAGATTTTTCCCTAACTTTTCCTTTTTGATGAATGATTAAAGAACATGATTTAAATTCAACGATAACATGAATTGTATGATGTATTATGTGAAATTTGTATGCTGGTTTTCCATGGAATTTGTGTGTTCTTGATAATGATGTTGGCATGAATTGGTGTTTCTATGTGTATGGTGATTTCATGAATAAAGAGTGATTAAACCATGATTAAACCAATAAAATGCATGATAATTGATAGGTGGATGATGTATTGACGTTATATATTATTTTCCGTGATGTTTCTGTTCGATTTGGGGTCTGAGGTGGGAAAATAGGAATTCTGAATTGAACTTAATGGAAAAAATATAGAATCTGTGTTCTGCTTTAGGATGACGGGCGTCATCCTCGTGACGACCAAGTCGTCATGGCTTTTGAGGCGCTGACGAGCGTCAGCTACCTAACGAGTAGACCGTCATGGTCCCTAGGCATAATTGTATGGGACAGTCGTCATAAAGATGACATGGGAGGTGACAAGGGTAATCTTGGTGACAGGTAACCCGTCACGCTACCAGAATGAGCGTCGTTCGCTCATTTTCTTGGAATTGGGTGTTGGTTTTGATTTTTGTGATCATGTTGTGATTAGGCTAGTGTTTGGCCACTGTTTGGAGATATTTTGGTGTTGTTTATTATTGATTGTTGAATTAATCAATTTTTATGATGTTTTACATAATTGTAGTGACTATATGGTGATTATTTAGTATTTATTGCATGTTGTGGTGAATCATTCATCATGGTGTACAGACTTCGATCCAGTTTTTGTGTGCTCTAGTTTGATGGTGTGGATTCAGGAGCGAGTAGCTGGTTCCAGATAGGAATCGGTGAAGCATTACTTATGGTGATAATAGCGAATTGGTGTGCTCTGGTCCTATGGTGGGGGATTTAGGAGTGAGATGGACCTGTGTTGTCCATAATGGTACCACATGCATTGTAGATTTATGGTGTTAAGTACATTTCATTCATTGTTGCCTATGTATTGAATGATTTTTTTTATATTGACGATTGAGAATACTTTGGTGGTGTATGCGAATGAATTGTGTTGAATAATTGTTGATGTTGCTTAGGCTACCCTTACATCGTTATATATTATGAGTGCATTCTCATCCATTTGTTGCTTGTGTTATTCTGTGCTCCTTCTTAGGGTACAGACGAGCAGGTAAATGAGTAGTTGCTTATAAGTTGAAAGATGGCATTGAGGTTGTTCTTCATTTTCCTTTTTATGCGCTATTTATACTTTTTTGCTCTAATCTGTAACACTGGACGGATGAACGATTGTTTTATTATTTGTTATTATTTGCGCGATTGTTGATGTTGAAGGCATTTCGCCATAGCCATGCTTTATGTTATGAGACTTAATTGTTGTTGAGTTACTTTAGTTGATTTATTTTCCGCTGCGATGAGCCTATGTTAAGGCAAACATGTTATAACAAGTGTTTAAATTATTGCATGTTTTATCTAAACTATGTTACAGAGCAAGTTTATGTTGTGTTTGAGTGATATCCTGTGTGTAGTTGTTTTATATTCGTATTATTTTGCGTTTCAGGGTTTAGAGTGTTACATAGTGGTATTAGAGCTGGTCGGTCCATCCAACGAGGTTTTTGACATGATAATTATTCCCTAGTATGCGGCATGCGTGTGTGCACTACCGATGCATTGTTTCTCCTAATGTCTGTTTGCTGGTGTGTAAAGTAATGGCTGGAAGAAATGATCGCGCAATTGCTGATGCTTTGGAGTCAGTTGGTCAGACATTGAAGGGGCAGCAAAATCATCAAGGTGTTAATGATGAATTCCATGGTTTAGACAAGTTTCAGAGGAATAATCCGTCGACTTTCAAGGGCAAATATGATCCAGAGGGTGCATAGGCATGACTCTGAGAGATCGGGAAAATTTATTGAGTGATGGCTTGCACTGAAGTTTGGAAGGTGCAGTTTGATACTTACATGTTAACAGATGAGGCCGAAGACTAGTGGGATAATGCGCGCTAGAGACTTCAGGCTGTTGGTACTGAGGTTACTTGGGCTGTATTTTGTTAAGTGCAACATATGACCTATTTTGAATTATCTTTCTTGACATTTTTCAACTCATTTCTCATGTTTTAATGGATTTATTCCATGTTCTTGTGTGATTCTTCAACATATTGTAAATACCTTTGGATTCCTTGATTTGTGTGTTAATGTGCAAGATTTAGGCATAAAGCATCAATGATTAAGACACAAAGGAGTGGACAAGGAAGCCAAAGAAATGAAGAAGAATAAGTTTGACTACCTAATGTGATGCTATGAGCCTTTGAATGATGGAAGAGGGCCTAGAAGATCAATTTCGCAACTTTTTGACGGCAACTCGAGCTTAACACACTTTTTAGCGCGGCTTTAGCGCGCTTTTGTGAAGAATGTAGTAGCTAAGGGTCTTTGACCTCGCTTAGCGCGCTTTTTAGGAATTTTCCGCCTTTGAACTGATCGCGCTAAGTGCGCTCTGATGGTGCTTAGCACGGTACCACTCATAGGCACTTTTTGTAACTTGTATTTAAGACAACTTGCTAGATATTTTCAGACAAAACTCTCATAACTTGTAAATTAGATATTTTGGAGATCAGAACTTTATCTCTCTTCATTCCAAGCATATTTTAGATAAAGAAACACAAACCCTAAGAGGGAGAAGGTAAGATCTTTGATCTCTTGTTGGGTTTGGATGTAATCTTTTGATACCTTATGTATTTCATCTAATCTATGTATTGTGAACTAGTTTTGATTCAATATTGATGTTGTCTTTGATTTATTATTTGTGGATCTTGACAAAAATCTTTTCAAATCTTGGATCTTAGACATTCATCTATCAATGAGAAAACTTTTGACAAAGTCTTGTAATATGATATTCACTAGTATCTTTTATTTTATTGTGTTGATTAGTAGCATGAGTAGCATGAGTAGGATCAATACGGTATTGTGAGGATGCATGATAATAGAGACAGGGAACTATGTTCACATACTTAAATTAGTTGAATACATGTAAAAAAAGTTAAGCGTATGTACGTATTCTGATCACGACATTTTTTATGAAGCAATCATTTATCTGATATGGGTGTCATATTTGTTTACCTGTTTATCTTTGATTTGAACCGCTATAGACATATGCTCTTCAGATCTGGATCTAGGATGAATACCTGTTAGGTTCTAAACTCTAGACATAGATTTAGGCTTAGCACTTGCGTGAGTATCAGGTCTTAATGCTCTGTGTTATTGAGTTACGTGAGACATCATGTTGGTGCAGTAAAGTGGCAAGCAACAAAAGTTTTTGGAAGTATATATCCAGGAAACTATCGTGTCCACAGAGATTAGTGTTATTGAACTGCCGTTCGATAATTTAAATATTATTGAGTTTAGGTTTAAATGGTTTGGAATAAAAGTCAAAAGGAAAAGCATAAAACAAGAAAATAAATACATTCTTAAGACATGAGAAAACTCGTCAGGAGTTATATTTCGTTCTACCCATCATGTACTAAAAAATATATGGATCAAATGCAATCAACCTAAATCACTCGTCAAAACCCCCACGTATCGCTCACAATAGAGGTTATGTCTAACGCAAAGTCGATAGATCAATCGTATAATCTCATCAGTGATGTCTCACGCAACTCAACAACACGGAGCATTAAGAACTGATACCCACGCGAATATTAGACCTAAATGTATGTCTAGAGTTTAGAATCTAACAAATGTTCATCTTAGATCGAGCTCGAACTGTATATGTCTATAGCAATCCATACCCATTATATAAAAAATCAAAGATAACCATCGATAAAGAGTTGTAACAGAGATTTTATACAAAGATCCATAAATATACATACAATCAAGATAAACTTACATACAAAACCCCAACAAATAGAGGGTACAAAGAGAAGAGAGAATAAGAACACAAATCTCACTGTTTGTCAACTCCGATTGAATTGGATTCGACTCTGGATCGTCAAGATGCACACTCCATGTGTTGTTTCTAAGCTAAATCTACTCAAAAATGAAGGTTTGATGAATTGGGAACAAATATCCCAAAACATCCTATAAAAATGTGTTTTTACCCCTATTACGATGTTTCTGCCCAGACAAATTCTCCCGACGAAGCAACGGGTCGCCCGACAAACTAAGGCGGCTTTTTCTACAGCTTCTGGAATTTCTGGCTCGCGTCAGGCTCGCCCGGCGAGCTCGGGGCGAGAGCTGACAATAGAAAAACTCAGCATCTTTTTTTCTTCATAACTTTCGAACCGTAACTCCGTTTGAGGCCCGGTCGGAAGCGTCAGAAAGCTTATTCAATGCTCTATCTAGCAATGAATAAATATCAATGCTTGAATACCTACAAAAAAGATATAAAAACAATTAAACTCAATGATATTTACACGAAAATACTAGTATACACTAAATATACACTTTTACAAACAAAGTGGGGTTTTATTCAAAGAATTCAATACAAATGAATCGATAAGTGCTGCAAAACTACTACTCAATACACGACATTTTGGCACTTATCAAACTCTCCCCAACTTAAAACATTGTTTGTCCTCAAACAAAGTCAAACAACTTAAAGAAATAAAAGACGATAATCCAAGAATCACAAATCAACAGTTTTTTTAAAACGGAAAACAAATGTATGGTTCAAATAAAAAACGTACAAGCAAAGTAAACACCTACCACCATCCTACAATGACAACATGAAAACGAAACAAATCCTAAGTACAAAAATCATGCCAAACAATCTAAAACAACACAAGCTAAATCATGAACCACACCTAGCAAAAATTCATTGAAGGATAAAAAACACACAAAGGTGAGGATTTGACACTCATTTAACAATCTTGAAAACAAAAGACTAAATTATGCATTCATTCAAAAATTCACATTGAACATACAAAGGCAAGAATCACAAGGGCTTTTCAAGGTTGTAATGTGGCTTAGTTAACAAACAAGGGGTAATTCCTAAAGCTAATCGAAACAAAAACTTGCCTAAACCTAAGGGAGTGATCAACTCACAAAATTTCAAACACAAAATTTCAATCAAACTTCTTCTTTCATCCCAAATGTTACACCAAACACACCTTACTTATTAGCACAATTATTTGATACTCTTTTTGTTTTTCTTTTTCAAAACTTTTCTCTTTTTTTTCTTCTTTTCTTTCTTTTTCTCTTTTTTTTCTTTTTTTTTTCTTTTTCACAACCGCATAGCAACCAACAACATAAGTGAGCAAACATTGCTCTCCCCAACTTGAATTCAACCAACATCAATGTGGGAATACTCCCTACGTTCTAAGGCAAGATAAAAATTCAAACAACAACACATGGTTGAGGGTTCAAGAAAATAAATAATCAACATCCATTCAAAAAGGTGAACTAATACTCATCGAAAAGCATCAAGTTCAAAAACAACATGGACATTGACAAAAAGGCTCAAAAGGGGTTAACAAAAGTTCACACACTCACAAGGTGAATTGACTATTTGATTAGGTAGTTGTGCTCAATAATCAAACAAAATGCCTTGATCATTTTCATGCTTTCATATAATCAACACAAACAAAAGATTAAACATAATGAAATCCAGTTTAAACAAGAATTGTGGCCTCCGGCATACATGAACAATGGAAAGTTTACTCACATTTGGGGGTAAAAAGGGAACTAAAGTGATTCAATAAAAAAACAAGTAATGTAAAAGAATCAATGACATGGAATTTGTACTAATGAAATGTTTCGTAAACATCTTATGCTATAGACTGCGATGAACGAGTACCTGGCGTGTACCAACTTTAAAACAATATCATTACCATACATCCGCAACTTGAAATGGTCAACTTGGAAAATCACCTCAAACTTCCTCAAGATACTCAAAACAAGCTCTTGGACAAACACAAAAATAACAAATTAAAACAAACTATTATAAACATACTAAAAGATCCGGCGAGCTCGGGGCGAGAGCCGACAGTAGAAAAATTCAGCATCTTTTTTCTTCATAACTTTCGAACCGTAACTCCGTTTGAGGCCCAGTCGGAAGCGTCAGAAAGCTTATTCAATGCTCTATCTAACAATGACTAAATATCAATGCTTGAATACCTACAAAAATGATATAAAAACAATTAAAATCAATGATATTTACACGAAAATACTAGTATACACTAAATATACACTTTTACAAACAAAGTCGGGTTTTATTCAAAGAATTCAATACAAATGAATCGACAAGTGCCGCAAAACTACTACTCAAAACACGACATTTTGGCACTTATCACATCACCAATGAGATAATACAGTTGTCCTCTCGACGTTGTGTTAGGCATAACCTTTGTTGTGGGTGATACGTGAGGATATTAGACGAATGATTGATTTGTGTTTAACTGGTCAGAAGAATGCATGTGTTATCGATTGATGAAATTCCAATCCCAACAAGGCTCTGTTTATTTTAAAGTCTTTATTTTATATTTTCAGTCTTTATATTTTCTGCCTTTATTTATGGTACCTTCGATCTTTTAACCATATTTATCACCACAAGCTTAGAAATGTAGAGATTATTGAATGGAATTTGATCCATCGGACCGATCCCTGTGGATACGATAAAACTAGAAATTCTTCCAAACTTACTTTTGCTTGCCGTTTTACCGCTTCAACATATTCCGAGTTCATTTTCTGGAGAAGTACTTTCCTGAGGATGTGCGCAGTAAGAAGAAATGTTAGACTGTGGCCAGCAGTAAGAAGAAATGTTTCCTAAGGATCGCAAGAGTGAAGGGACGACTTGTTATAACTGTGGCCAACAGGGTCACATCAGTACTAAATGTTAGAAATCAAAGAAGGTTCAGCCTGAAGGAATTTTTTTTTCTTTGACTGGGGCAAAGATGACTAGCTTAGACAAATTGATTCGATCTACGTGTATTATTAATAGTATTCTATTGATTTCTATTATAGACACGGGTGCAACACATTCCTTTATTTATCTAGATTGTGCTTAGAGGTTGGGTTTGAAATTGTATGCCATAGTTGGGAGTAAGATTGTTTATACCCCAACTCTGGGTCTGATAGCTACTTTATGGGTTTGTTTAAATTGTCCACTAACTGTTTATGGTAAGATTTTTGGGATGGACTTAGTATTTCTAATGTTAAGAAAACTCGATGTTATCCTTGGAATGAACTGGTTAGAGTTCAACCATGTTCATATAAACTATTTCAACATGTCATTGCCATTTCTAGAGTTTGATGCAAGTGATAAGTTGTTTGTGTCTGCTAAGCAAGTTGATGACTTCACGAAGGAGGATGCTGAATGTAGTACACCAAAATTTGCCCTACCTTTTTCTAACTTTTTCTGGCTTATGCTTCATTTCATTTGCATCATCATTTGTGCATTTGCATGGTTTTTTTAGGCATGGGATCGAGGTATTTTCCAACAGCTCATGGCGTCAGCAGTTCCAGTACTATTTTTAGCAGTATTCAGAGCCAAGCAGATAACTTTCAAGGTCTTTTTGAGCTTTCATTTTGTTCATTAGATGATTTGACAATCAGAAACTCCAACAGTCAAATTTTGATCAGTAACTCAACACCAGACGATTATTTTCAGCAGTATTCCAAGCACGAAACAGAATTCACAGCATATTTCAGGCATGATTCAGTGATAATATCAAATGGCAAGTTTCAGAGGTCTAACATGGCACATAATAGGTGGAATCAAGCAATTCTCTAAGTTTCCCTCCTTTTGGCGCAAAATTTGAAATTTTGAATGTGTTAATCGATTAACCTAAGCCAGTTCACTTATGTTAATCGATTAACCATTGTGAATTTTGCCCAAATACCTCATTTTTCAGCGCTGCATCTTCCAATTCAATTTTTAATCACCATTTTGATTCTACACATCAGTAGAAGGATCTAGAGAGTACGATTTTCCATTCAAAAAATTCAAATTCTTTCCACTCCAAATCCACATTTCCTTTCCTAATTCACATTTCATCCCAATTTCCACTCACTTAACCTCACTCCCAACCCAAACTTAACTCCTAACCTAAGGGTTATTTAATCTCATCAACTCCAAACCTCTAGGAGACCTAGATCATTTTTCACTCTCATTTTTTAGAATTTGCTCTCAATTCTCTCACTTTTTCATTCTCCAACTTCATCTTCAACCACACTCAAAGCTCCATATTCATAGATTCACAAATTCTTCATTGGAATTTGTGAATTCTTGAGCTAAACCTCCATCACATCCTCATTCTTGGTTCAATTCTGCAGTAGCTACTGGTTTGGATCTTGGATTAAGCTATTGGAATCACTTTTGGAGGAGCTTTTGCTTATTTGAAGTGTTCTTGCTTGGATCTTCAATTGTTCTTGATAAAGCTTCATAGATCTCTGGATTTCTTGCCTTGATTCATTAATTTTCGTTTTCAACAATCACCAAAGCAAATCTCAACTTTGTAGGTTGGTTTTCCTTAGATCTATACTTGATTTAGCTTATTTGCAACTTATTCAATGTAGATCTTTGGTGATTTTTTATTTGAAGTCATTTTGCTTGAATTTGATTCTTGATGTTGATGATTGTTAATTTAATTGATGTTTGATTACTGATATTTGATGTGAATTTCGTGATTAATTGATTGCATGATCATTTTGAGTGATTGCATAAGTGATTTTGTTGTTAAAAGTGATTTTCCAAACTGATCTTCTGCTGCTGGTACATGGTTAATCGATTAACCAATTGCAGTGCAATTAGGTTAATAGATTAACCAGTGTAAATTGTGTTGTTTTGGGGCTGTTAATCGATTAACCTAATTACACTGCAATTGGTTAATCGATTAACACTGCTGCAGAGTGTGTTTTTTGTGCATTTTTGAGCATGTTTCGATCCCGTTTCATTTCTAAACCTCATGGATTAATAAGTTGATGATTTGTGGATTATTCTTGAGCTGTTTCACCTCACACCATTGTATGAACACAATTTTCTAACACGCGACTTTTGGTTTTCATTCGATAAATGTTTATGTTTGCGATATTGCGTTCTTGGTGCGATAAATGCGTTACACACACTTCTTGAGCATGTTGATTATGGATTATTGCTTATGTTGCTGGAATTGTGTTGTGCATGCTAGTTTGCTTTTGATTCCATGAAATGCATATTCGCATTAATTTGTCCATTATAAAATGATGTGCATTCTTTCATGATGAATTCAAGTATTGTTTACCATGGTGTATGATGTGTTTGTGATCATGATCAGAATGTGTAATGCTGGATGCATGTTTGCTTTTCCATGAGTGAATCATTAATGTATCACATGCTGCCCCTGTTTCTACTGCTGTTTGTGTGCATATGTGTTGTTATATGTGTTGCTGTTTGACTTTTACACCTCCTTTTTGTGCTGAATGTGCGCTGTTGAAAGCTGTCTGGTTTGTGTGTTGCCTTTTACTGCAGTGTTGGTGCAGGTGCGCTGTTGTAGCTGCTGTTTTTGTTCTTTTCTTTTCACCTTCTTCTTCTCTTTCACTCTTTTTCTTCCCTTGAATCTCAAGACTTGTTTAAGTCTTGGATTTACTCCCTTAGAGCTACCTAGTCCAACTTAATTTTCAATTAAGCTTGGAGTAGGATTAGCATTAGGCTTCCCTTTGCATGCTAACTTAGGTAGAAGTTTCCCTTTCAAACTCAACTATAGGGCCATCTTTGCATGACAACATTAGGTTAGAACTCCCCTTAGTGTTTTCTTTTCCTTTGAGTCTTCTCTTCTCATCTCATAACATCCCTAAAACACTTAATAAATATAACTATATTGTGCTCGAGCCTTAAGTGTAGGAAATGAAGAACGAGGGGTCTCCCCTCCTCTTCTAGAGGGTGTAACATACGTCCCATTTGGGGGCGACCATGCGACTCACTCGTTCCCACATGGTAGACTTTGGTGCAATGTAAGTTACGAACTAACTTCAATCCACTTCTTTTAAAAAACAAAAACAAACAACGATCTTTCATTCCTTTGAAAGGATGCGTCACGTCCATTCTACCGCAAGCAGGTAAATGCCTAAGACTCCGTACAATGAGCTGCGACACCTAACTGCTGGAACGCACGCCTGGACGTACTCCACTTAAAAAACACAAACAAAGCAAGCCATCCCTAGTGGGGGGAACTACGTCGCTCTGATTCTTCATTGGTTAATGGAGATACGTAGGCAGGAGATCATGCGAGATCTCTCAGAGCACAACCTCTTTCATTATCCCTTTTGTCTCTCAACCGACCCGTAGGTCGAACTACGACTGCTTTGATTTCCTCCTTCTAGTTAGATCGAGGATACGTAGGCACAAGACGACGATGTCTTGGCGAGCAACTTACCTCCTTAGTTCGTGTTCGAACTACGTTGACTCTGACTTTCCCATTGCACGAGGGAATACGTAGGCCTAGGACGCGACGTCCTATCGAGTCACTTCTTTTCCTTTTCTTCCCCGTTTCCTCGTTCCTTCTCGTACCTGTTCCTTTTCCTTTCCAGTAGTAGTGGAGCTCCAGATGACGACACCTTTTGATCGATAACAACAAGCGTGGATCCCATCGAGTATGATGGACGCGTGGGGGTGTTAATACCTTCCTCTCGCGTAAACGACTCCCTTACCCGTTTCTCTTGGTCGCGAGACTATGCTCTTTCCCTTCCATCAGGTTTACGCAGTGTTTCCTTTCCCTCTCCTGGGATAAATACACATTGCTGGCGACTCTGTTTCCGCGCCACTTTCGCGTTTATACTTGGATGAAAATCCCGGGAGCGACAGTTGGCGACTCTGCTGGGGACGCTGGTTCCCTATGTGAGTCAATCCTAGCGCTTGTCTGTTTATTTTCATTGGATGTTTGTTATGGTGCTTTGTTTTGTTGTACATTACTGTATTACTGTATTACTATTTTACTGTATTACTGTATTTACCGCATTTATTGCATTGCATTTCATTATTATGCTGGACTGTGTTGTGCTGTACTGATTTTCTATTTGTCAGGTTGGGGGGTTCTGAGAGATAAGCCCAATACCCAGGCTTGAGCATACACCTATGATTAGCGTGGAAAGTAGTGTGACTTGTTTGGCATTTGGCCAGACGTAGTATACATGAAAACTCCACAACCAGACAAGGTTTTCTTTGGTAATATTCTATCCTACGCATTTGGGGCAGACGATGGAATGTAACCTGGAAAACTGTCGACTCTGGCGACTATTCCCGAGGACTCAGTTGCGGCACTCCTCCCGAAAGGTGATAATGGCAGACCAGAAATGGCAAACCCATTACACTTCTCGATCCGAGGACCCAATGCTGGGAACTTGCTATAGGATATCCTTTTTGAGGGGAATCAGTTGAGACCTCCTCGATTGGTGATGATGCCAAACCAGAAATGGTGAACGTATCATCATTTCTCGACCTGAGAGTCCGTGATATTGAGGATCCTCGCCTTTATAGTACCCACATGTGAGAGGGGCGGGTGTTTGCAGGTTTGCAGGTAACCGTAACCTTCTTCCTACCCGGTATTTTGGTTTTTCTATTAGTGTGGACTTATCAGCCTGGTATTCCGATATTCTCTTCAGAACAGACCTATGAACTTATTCAGTCAGCAGCGTAGCAGTTACGCAGGATATACGCAAGCTTTGATCCCAAGTCTGTTGCATTCATATTGCATTGCATTTGCATCTTACATCATTTTGCATATATTTCTCCAGGCCAGACCAGTGAGCTCATCCATCCTTTGCCTCAACCGCAGTTGATTTCCCGACTTTCGTATTGGGCTTGAATCAGAATTTTGGAAGAATCATGAATTCATGGGACCAAAACCAGTTTGTGACTAGGACCGATGTTGAATTGATGAAGAGTCAGTTGGACCAACTTGTGGAGGCTATGGCAGCCATGAATAGGGGAGAAGCCAATGTTCAGAGGACTCCAGGAACTGGGAATGTCATTCCACCTCCGCTGAACAATGTTGCCCAAGCTCAGTCGGTGCGAATCCCTGTTGAGGATCCTGTTATGCAAGAGCATCCCATTATCCTAGGCGGACATTCATCTTCTCTTGATGCTATAGACTATCAAAGTTTTGCTTTCTCTATGCCAGATGTCCAGGGGTAGTTCCAAAGATGAAACCTAATGACCCACGATCTGTTGATGATGAAAGATACCATGTGTTGGACGAGAAAATTAAAGCCCTGGAGAGGCGTGATACTCTTGATTTGAATGCTTCGAGCATGTGTCTGGTACCTGGCTTTGTGTTGCCTCCGAAGTTTAAGATGCTAAAGTTTGAGCAATACAAAGGAGATAGCTGTCCGAGGCTATATTTGGTGATGTTCTGCAGAAGAATGACCTCACATGTCGACAATGACAAGCTCATGATCCATTATTTCCAAGACAGTCTGAGTGGGGCATCTTTGTATTGGTATATGCAGTTGCAGAGTGGTAACATCCAATCATGGTCAGATCTAGCCAACGCCTTTGTAAAGCAATACAACTATAATCTTGACATGGCTCTCAGCCGCATGCATTTGCAAAACTTGTCTCAAGCGGATAATGAATCATTCCGAGAGTATGCTCAGAGATGGAGAGAGTTAGCCGCTCGTGTTCAACCGCCACTTTTGGATAGAGAATTGGCTGATTTGTTCATGGATACCTTGCAAGGTTCGTACTTGGAAAAGATGATTGTCAATGGGGCAGCAAAATTTTCTGACCTGGTGATGGTGGGAGAACGTATCGAGAGCCTGCTCAAGTGTGGAAAGCTCCAAGGCGTCTCGAACTTCCAAGCTAATGAAAATGAATCAGTTGTCAGTTCTCAGGAAGAATTCGAGGAAGAAAATATTTCCATTCAGGAATCTTCACCACCTCGTTCTCAGTGTTCAGACATATCAACTGTTCAGAGTCAGCAATCTTATGGGTCTTCGTATCAAGGACAATATTCTTCTGCAAATCAGAGACCTCCTCAGAGTCAACGATCATATCGCCGTCGGCAGCGTCAGCATGCCCGACAAAGACCAAGAAAGCCAGAGAGGCATTTCACTCAGTTGCTAATGTCATACAGTTAGATATTGCCTGATTTAATCAGAGGTGGACTTATTGTGCCAAAGGAGATAGGTCCAGTGATTCCTTCGTACCCACCAGGTTTTGATATCAACGCCCATTGTGACTACCATGCTGGAGCACAGGGGCGTTCAACTAAAGACTGTAAGGTGCTCAGGAGCAAAGTTTGGACACTTCTTAACTCCAATATGTTCTCTTTCACACCTCAGGGTATTCAGATCAACAATTCTCCTTCATCCAGTCAGGTGGGTTCATCAGTTCAGGTCATGGCAGAAGTCATCAAGAGCAGTTGTGCAGATGATTATCAGACTGACTTCGACGAACAATTATGAAGATGTCTAGCTCAGTAGCAAATCCAGATTGGAAAACCCAGTTTCCCGGAGCTGACTATCTTTTAGATCATGTCATTTCTTTGCATTTGTAGTTTCTTTTCTGTTAATGTGCAAACTCACTTGTAAAACTTGTCTATTTTCGGTTGATAATGATAATGAAATGAATATGCATGTTTTGATTTAATCCAGTCGTGTTCACTCATACTTTTTATCGATATCATATACTTGTTTAAGCAGGATCCTAGGGAGGATGACGAAATTGAAAGGCGCAAAACTTCCAATTGTATGCTTTTGAACAAAAACCCTGTTGATGATGTACATGCATTGTTTCGAATTCCTAAACACCAGAGACATAAGGAAGATAATCCCTTGCAAACCCCGTTGAGCCTAGTAGCAGGAGTTTATTTCTGAAAATGAAAAACCCTCAATCTTAACCTGGGGCAGGGTAAGTGTCAGCTAATTTGACTGTGAATTCAAATTTCAAAAGGAGTGTTCCGTTCGAAGATCAATTACATCTACGGTTATCCCTCACCAACCGAAGAGTGATACGGTCATAACCCTTTACAAGTCAAGACAAACCTGTGTCACACGATTAGTTCAAAAAATAAAAAGGAAAAAGCCCGCTAAGTCAAGACTTGAAAACAAGTGACTTAGGCAAGAGTTAGGGCTTCCTGCTGGACTTAAAAATCGAAAAAATTCAAAACGAATCAGTCCAGGAAAAATCAGGGGAAATAAAAAAAACAAAAGAACGAAAAACAAAAAGGATTAAAAAGAAAAATCCTCGAATAAAGAACAAATCGTGTGAATACAGACACCAAGGACAAAAGGGGCGACTTTCACTCTGAAAACCGTGTGGGTTCCTTTTATCCTCCTACCATTCATTAACCTTTTGAAAAGAGAGCGCTTGTGTCGAGTTAGCTGAACGTAGGACTGGAGAACATCAAGGAGAATGGGTGGGTTGAAACAAAACTTTGAGCCTTATATCCTTTCTTTCTTAAACCGCGAACCAGGCCACGTTACAACCTTCAAAAGACCTAATTGAAACAGGGTTGTTTCGAAAGCATACCTCGGAAAAGATCGCGTCAGTTCTGACTCCCAAAAGGACTTTCTTACCATTCATGTTGGTATTAATGTGGCATTCTAATAAGTGATTCGTTCACTACACGTCATAACATTTTTCCAGTGAACAAACTTGGATTTCAAAACTATCATATGCATTGCATTAAAATTGTCATTTTCAAAATGAATTGTTTTACTTGCGAGTAAGTACTTGACTCAGGAAAGTTTCTACAATGAAAAGATTGATCAATCTAAGATGCAAAGTGCCTGAGTACTCCGTTGAGCCGGGGCAAGTCATATCAAATGGGCGATCCATTCCAAGATTCAGTTAATCTTGGGCAATCAGTTTGAGATTCAACAAATCTCTCGAAGGTCAGTTAAAAGTATTCCTTCACAGATCAGCCAGTCAGGGGCATAAATCATTTCAAGGCTGGGGCAGGCCACCCGAAAAGCACAAGAAGTTATTCTCTCCGGAGGACGGTTAATCTAAGTCATGGGGCAAGATATGCAGGATCTTGAAGACATGTTCATTTGCAGGTTATGCTGCTTCAAGGCACCGCTTTTTGGTCATATCACATCTGCAGGGTTCATGTTGATAGTCATCACGAGATGTCCCCACTAAAGTTTCTCGCCTCGGCAGAGATGGCTGAAGTTTTATCACTCAGCAGAGCATACGAAGATTATGATTCATTCTCCCTAGCAAGAATGCAGGAGTTAGCTCTCCCCTAGCCAGCTTGACGAAGGTTATTGCTCTTCAGAGAGAGTTCATATTCCTGTACAGAGTGTTGGGTTTATGCTTCCCTAGTTTGTGGTAAAATTGTTCCCATCTCCCTAGCAGAGTAAGGGTAGAAGGAAAATCTCCAACAGAGGAGTAAAACTCAATGTTATCCCTTAGCAGAGTTGATGTTGTCAAACATCGTTCCCCAAGCAGAGTTGTTGGTGGTGGCTGGTACTCCCCAGCAGGTTAAGGGCGTTTCCCCGGCAACAGGTTAAGTTCAATGAATATTCTCCGGCAGGTTCAGTGTTATTGACTTCATTCCCCAAGCAGAGTTTGGTGCTAGTCATCTCAATAGCTTGGTCAACAGTGGTTGACATCCCCGGCTGATTCCAAGTCCAATGGTTATTGGCACCTTTTCTGTAGCAGTTCTCTTCGGGTTCATCTTCAGCAGTGGCTAAATCAGGAAGATCGTTCAGTGTGACTTCCTCAATAGGGTTTGTGACCTCGGAGACAGTTCAGTTTGTCATCCCCAGCAGAGTGGCCTCGTCTCTTCAACATTCATTTTGCTGGAGTGGTCCTGTTGCATATCAGAATCATATCATAGCATAATCATTACCACGCATATCATTAGCATATCATTGCATGAAGCCGTGTAAAACTAAACAGAAAATCTAGCCCAACCTTGCTCGGCACCTTCATCCACAACCCACTTTGCTGGCATCTTTCAAAAACCTGAAGCCCTATCCTTATTGGCGTCTCCTTCAAAGAAAAGTCCAATCCCTATTGGCACTTCATTCAAAATCCAATCCCCATTGGTACCCAGAAAGATTTCGCCTTTGAAAAAATAATCACCATTAGGTTTCACCTGTCCTTGCCAGTAAAGTTCAATCATACTTGGCACATCCTTCTTTTCCCGGTAGCCCGAGCATACATCGGCTTTTAGCATATAGTAATCATAGCATCCTCAAATTGCGTAGCATTTCCATTTCGTATGGAGCATTGCGCCATAGAAAGAAAATTTAAACATATGCATGAGAAGCATAAGCCAGATTTGGTACCTTGCGCGAAAGCCCAAATCATTTTTCAATCAAGACGGTGACATATCCCCAGCAGACATTACAATTAACCCCTCTGCTTACCTTTCTTTTGGGTCATAGATCATACGTCGATCTTACCCTCGACCAGTCATTGTCCATCAACCCTTTGATGACGACATTCCAAAAGCAAGTTTCCTTTCCGTCATTTCTATGACGATGTGTTATCTTCGTTTAAGTTTCCTTTCCGTCATTTCTATGGCGATGTGTTATCTTCGTTCAAGTTTCCTTTTTGTCATTTCTATGACGATGTGTTATCTTCGTTCAGGTTTCTTTTCCGTCATTTCTATGACGACGTGTTATCTTCGTTTAGGTTTCCTTTCTGTCATTTCTATGACGACGTGTTATCTTCGTTCAAGGTTCCTTTCCGTCATTTCTATGACGACGTGTTATCTTCGTTCAAGTTTTCTTTCTGTCATCCCCATGACAATGTGTTGCCTTCAGTCAGGTCTTTCTTTCCATCAAATCCCTTTGACGATGTGCTCCCTTCGGTCAGGTTTTCTTTCTGTCATCCCCATGACAATGTGTTTCCCTTGGTCGAGTCTTCTTCCTGTCATCCCCATGACAATGTGTCTTCTTCAGTCAGGTTTTCTTTTTGTCATCCCCATGACAATGTGTTTCCTTTGGTTGAGTCTCCTTTCTGTCATCCCCATGACGATGTGTTCCTTCAGTTGAGTCTTCTTTCCGTCAAATCCCTTTGACGATGTGGTTCGCTGGGTATGTTGTCTTTCCGTCAGATTCCTTTGCAAAGTGTGACTGGGCTCTAGTTTTATTGTTTCTCCTCGCAGTTAGCAAATTTAATGGTTCTTTATGTATTCAATCACCTTCTACCTTGAATGTCTGAAAGCCATTGCTGTCATCCTTTCAAGTCCAAGTTGATTGAATAGGGGCAGCTGTAGTACCCCAAAATTCGCCCTACCTTTTTCTAACTTTTTTTGGCTTATGCTTCATTTCATTTGCATCGTCATTTGTGCATTTGCATGGTTCTTTTGGGCATGGGATCGAGGTATTTTCCAATAGCTCATGGCGTCAACAGTTCCAGTACTATTTTTAGCAGTATTTAGAGCCAAGCAGATAACTTTCAAGGTATTTTTGAGCTTTCATTTTGTTCATTAGATGATTTGACAATCAGAAACTCCAGCAGTCAAATTTTAATCAGTAACTCAACACCAGACGATTATTTTCAGCAGTATTCCAAGCACGAAATGGAATTCACAGCATATTTCAGGCATGATTCAGTGATAATATCAAATGGCAAGTTTCAGAGGTCTAACATGGCACATAACAGGTGGAATCAAGCAATTCTCCAAGTTTCCCTCCTTTTGGCGCAAAATTTGAAATTTTGAATGTGTTAATCGATTAACCTAAGCCAGTTCACTTATGTTAATCGATTAACCATTGTGAATTTTGCCTAAATACCTCATTTTTCAGCGCTGCATCTTCCAATTCAATTTTTAATCACCATTTTGATTCTACACATCAGTAGAAGGATCTAGAGAGTATGATTTTCCATTCAAAAAATTCAAATTCTTTCCACTCCAAATCCACATTTCCTTTCCTAATTCACATTTCATCCCAATTTCCACTCACTTAACCTCACTCCCAACCCAAACTTAACTCCTAACCTAGGGGTTATTTAATCTCATCAACTCCAAACCTCTAGGAGACCTAGATCATTTTTCACTCTCATTTTTCAGAATTTTCTCTCAATTCTCTCTCACTTTTTCATTCTCCAACTTCATCTTCAACCACACTCAAAGCTCCATATTCATAGATTCACAAATTCTTCATTGGAATTTGTGAATTCTTGAGCTAAACCTCCATCACATCCTCATTCTTGGTTCAATTCTGCAGTAGCTACTGGTTTGGATCTTGGATTAAGCTATTGGAATCACTTTTGGAGGAGCTTTTGCTTATTTGAAGTGTTCTTGCTTGGATCTTCAATTGTTCTTGATAAAGCTTCATAGATCTCTGGATTTCTTGCCTTGATTCATCAATTTTCGTTTTCAACAATCACCAAAGCAAATCTCAGCTTTGTAGGTTGGTTTTCCTTAGATCTATACTTGATTTAGCTTATTTGCAACTTATTCAATGTAGATCTTTGGTGATTTTTTATTTGGAATCATTTTGCTTGAATTTGATTCTTGATGTTGATGATTGTTAATTTAATTGATATTTGATTACTGATATTTGATGTGAATTTCGTGATTAATTGATTGCATGATCATTTTGAGTGATTGCATAAGTGATTTTGTTGTTAAAAGTGATTTTCCAAACTGATCTTCTGCTGCTGGTACATGGTTAATCGATTAATCAATTGCAGTGCAATTAGGTTAATAGATTAACCAATGTAAATTGTGTTGTTTTGGGGCTGTTAATCGATTAACCTAATTGCACTGCAATTGGGTAATCGATTAACACTGCTGCAGAGTGTGTTTTTTGTGCATTTTTTAGCATGTTTCGATCCCGTTTCATTTCTAAACCTCATGGATTAATAAGTTGATGATTTGTGGATTATTCTTGAGCTGTTTCACCTCACACCATTGTATGAACACAATTTTCTGACACGCGACTTTTGGTTTTCATTCGATAAATGTTTATGTTTGCGATGTTGCGTTCTTGGTGCGATAAATGCGTTACACACACTTCTTGAGCATGTTGATTATGGATTATTGCTTATGTTGCTGGAATTGTGTTGTGCATGCTAGTTTGCTTTTGATTCCATGAAATGCATATTCGCATTAATTTTTCCATTATCAAATGATGTGCATTCTTTCATGATGAATTCAAGTATTGTTTACCATAGTGTATGATGTGTTTGTGATCATGATCAGAATGTGTAATGCTGGATGCATGTTTGCTTTTCCATGAGTGAATCATTAATGTATCACATGCTGCCCTATTTCTACTGCTGTTTGTGTGCATATGTGCTGTTATATGTGCTGTTGTTTGGCTTTTACACCTCCTTTTTGTGCTGAATGTGCGCTGTTGAAAGCTGTCTGGTTTGTGTGTTGCCTTTTACTGCAGTGTTGGTGCAGGTGCGCTGTTGTAGCTGCTGTTTTAGTTTTTTTCTTTTCACCTTCTTCTTCTCTTTCACTATTTTTCTTCCCTTGAATCTCAAGACTTGTTTAAGTCTTGGATTTACTCCCTTAGAGCTACCTAGTCCAACTTAATTTTCGATTAAGCTTGGAGTAGGATTAACATTAGGCTTCCCTTTGCATGCTAACTTAGGTAGAAGTTTCCCTTTCAAACTCAACTATAGGGCCATCTTTGCATGACAACATTAGGTTAGAACTCCCCTTAGTGTTTTCTTTTCCTTTGAGTCTTCTCTTCTCATCTCATAACATCCCTAAAACACTTAATAAATATAACTATATTGCGCTCGAGCCTTAAGTGTAGGAAATGAAGAACGAGGGGTCTCCCTTCCTCTTCTAGAGGGTGTAGCATACATCCCATTTGGGGGCGACCATGCGACTCACTCGTTCCCGCATGGTAGACTTTGGTGCAATGTAAGTTACGAACTAACTTCAATCCACTTCTTCTAAAAAACAAAAACAAACAACGATTCTCTTCTCATCTCTTTCATTCCTTTGCAAGGATGCGTCACGTCCGTTCTACCGCAAGCAGGTAAATGCCTAAGACTCCGTACAATGAGCTGCGACACCTAACTGCTGGAACGCACGCCTGGACGTACTCCACTTAAAAAACACAAACAAAGCAAGCCATCCCTAGTGAGGGGAACTACGTTGCTCTGATTCTTCATTGGTTAATGGAGATACGTAGGCAGGAGATCGTGCGAGATCTCTCCGAGCACAACCTCTTTCATTATCCCTTTTGTCTCTCAACCGACCCGTAGGTCGAACTACGACTGCTCTGATTTCCTCCTTCTGGTTAGATCGAGGATAAGTAGGCACAAGACGATGATGTCTTGGCGAGCAACTTCCCCCCTTAGTTCGTGTCCGAATTACGTTGACTCTGACTTTCCCATTGCACGGGGGAATACGTAGGCCTAGAACGCAACGTCCTATCGAGTCACTTCTTTTCCTTTTCTTCCCCGTTTCCTCATTCCTTCTCGTACCTGTTCCTTTTCCTTTCCAGTAGCAGTGGAGCTCCAGATGACGACACCCTTTGGTCGATAACAACAAGCGTGGATCCCATCGAGTACGATGGACGCGTGGGGGTGCTAATACCTTCTCTCGCGTAACCGACTCCCTTACCCGTTTCTCTTGGTCACGAGACCATGCTCTTTCCCTTCCCTCAGGTTTACGCATTGTTTCCTTTCCCTCTCCTAGGATAAATACACATTGCTGGCGACTCTGTTTCCGCGCCACTTTCGCGTTTGTACTTGGATGAAAATCCCGGGAGCGACACTGAGGTTTTTATGATAATAGATTCTATGAAGACTAAAAGCAAAGCCATGATTAGTGAATTACCAATGGTGTGCGACTTTCCATAAGTGTTTCCAGATGATATCATTGATTTGTCACTAGAGTACGAGGATGAGTATGCTATAGACCTAGTACCTAGTACTAGTCTTGTGTCAAGGGCTCCTTATAGAAAGGTCTGCTTGAGAGTCAAGTGGGCCGAAGAAGCAATTAGAAGAGTTACTTGAGAAGAAGTTTGTTCGACCGAGTGTTTCGCCGTGGGAAGCGCCAGTGTTGCTTGTCAAGAAAAAAGATGGTAGCATGAGGTTGTGTGTTGACTATCGACAGTTGAATAAAGTGGTAATAAGAACAATTATCCTTTTTTGAGGATTGATGACTTGATGGACCAGTTGGCCGGTGTGTGTGTGTGTGTGTGTGTGTGTTTAGTAAGAGTGATTTGCGTTCAGGTTATCATGAAATTCGTGTGAAATTAGAAGATATTCTGAAGACTGCGTTTAAAATGAGGTATGGTCATTATGAGTATTCAGTGATGTTGTTTGGGGTGTCTAATATGTCTGGAGTGTTCATGGAGTACATGAATAGAATATTCCATCCATACTTAGATCAGTTTGTGGTTGTGTTCATCGACGACATTTTAATTTATTCGAAGTCTGATGAAGAATATGCAGTGCATCTGAGGGTTGTGTTGCAGACTTTGCAAGAGAAGAAGTTGTATGCAAAGTCGTCCAAGTGTGAGTTCTGGTTGTGAGAAGAGGGTTTTCTCGGACATGTAATTTTTAATGGTGGTATTGTTGTTGATCCGTTATTGAGATTAGAAGTTTTCTTGGTTTGGCTGGTTACCACAGGAGATTTATTAATGGCTTTTCTAAATTGGAATTTCCTTTAACTCAATTGACTTGAAATGGTAAAGCTTATGTTTGGGATGTGCATTATAAAAAGAGTTTTCAAGAACTCAATAGGAAGTTGATGTTTGCTTCAGTTTTGGTTTTGCCGAAACTAAGTGAGTCTTTTTTTGTGTATTGTGATGCTTCGAAGATGGGTCCAGTAGGTATGTTGATGTAGAATAGTTATGTTGTGTCTTATGCTCTTAGAAAATTGAAGGTTCATGAGAGGAATTATCATATGCATGATCTAGAATTGGCACTCGTGGTGTTCATGTTGAAGATTTGGAGGCATTATTTGTTTGGTTCCAAGTTTGAAGTGTTCAGTGATCATAAGAGTTTGAAGTACCTATTCGTTTAGAAAGAGTTGAATATGAGGCAGAGAAGATGACTCAAATTTATGAAGGATTATGATTTTGGCTTGAGTTACCATCCTGGTAAAGCTAATGTTGTGGCTGAAGCGTTTAGTAGGAAGTCATTGCATATGTCAATGTTGATGGTTCGAGAGTTGGAATTGATTAAGCAATTCATAGACATGAGTTTGGTGTGTGAAGAGACTCCTATTGTAATGGTTAACATTTTTATTTAATTGTAATTAACATTTTTACTCAATTAACCATTCGATTAAATCTAAATTAAAGGCTATGACTTGAAATAAGTTACATAAACTTACTCTTAAAGTAAGTTGAACACACACACACACACACACACACACACACACACACACACACACACACACACACATATATATATATATATATATATATATATATATATATGTGTGTGTGTGTGTGTGTGTGTATCCTGGTAAAGCTAATGTTGTGGCTGAAGCGTTTAGTAGGAAGTCATTGCATATGTCAATGTTGATGGTTCGAGAGTTGGAATTGATTAAGCAATTCAAAGACATGAGTTTGGTGTGTGAAGAGACTCCTATTGTAATGGTTAACACTTTTATTTAATTGTAATTAACATTTTTACTCAATTAACCATTCGATTAAATCTAAATTAAAGGCTATGATTTGAAATAAGTTACAAAAACTTACTCTTAAAGTAAGTTGAATACACACACACACACACACACACATACACACATATATATATATATATGTATGTATACACGCCACAATTGACCTCATGATTCGCAATTAAAAATTAAAGAAGCCTCAAAATCACAATTGATGGCCCATTTCTGACCTCAACCATGTAATGACACTAAAGTAATTTAAAGATATCATCCCCTATTCTAAAAGCCTAAGGTGTCGCTGAAAATTTATACTGTGAAACGTTTCAGTTACAAAACAAGCATTCAATGCGCACGATTCTGAGATTAGCTACTCCTACTCAACGCAACTCTGACCTCTTCCCCTAATATGGAGGTTTTCGTGGAAACCTCAAGGTAATAAAGAAGAGAAGTGTGGATGGAGGTTAGTCTCAATATTTTTGTTTCAATACTAGCTCCATATTTGGTAGCAAGGCCTTTAGGGAATAACTCTTCAAGACCAACCAAACAATCCAACAAAATCAGCTCAATATGAAAGGCCCAACCCAAAATACACTCATTCAAGGATGATGAACAAGTGGGCTTTCACCACGAGGCTACACACCGGACTTAAGCCACACATTTATCTTAAATTGTCTGATCCAATACAACAGTCTCCTATAATCCACGCCACGCCTGAGTAGTTTCAACTATCGATCATATATAAGTTGAGCTATGCACCGTAACAGGCACAATTTCCTTTACTCTTTCTAGTTACATCTCTCTGACCTCACTGACTTGAGTGTTAAATTATTAACCTTACAGATACACATCCTGCTACATCTATCTTAAACGTACACCGTCGTATCGGAAAGGTCAAACGATGGTTTTCATCAATCTTCTATTCCACGTCAAAATAATCCATTTTCTCATTTTAAATTGAAATTCATTAAATATTATAATGAGAGTGGATCTTTTCAACACTACTACAAATAATACATTTCATGACAAAGCTTTCACCTCACCCAACTAAAAACCGAGGTAAAATGTTAAGGTGAGCCATGTTTTATTTATTTTTAAATATTACCATATATTCCCTCGGTTTCTAAATATAACTGAGGGGAAAAATAATTCAGGACATGCTTCGAATCCCAACAACATTTTATGTTTTTATTTCTTTAAAAGTGGTGCCTTTCTTTTTATTTTATATTATTTTTTAAAATTAATGATCTATTTCTTCAATTATATTTAATAACCGGGAGATTAGATTATCAGATTTTACTATAAAAGCACCCGTTAATCAGATTTTAGCCTAAACCTAAATTATATGTAGCCGCTCCAAACTTGTACACATCATTCTTTGGGTTGAATTACAAGATAGAAAAAATCTTCAATATTCTTCCTAAGTTGTCAATCAAAGAAAACATTGAGAAATTTATTACTTTCTTTGGTTGGCAACATTGAGAAATTTACTCCTAAACACAATCATTTTATTCTATTTTATATGTAAGCATTTACCATGAAAATATTTGCTCAAGATAATGAAATCTCTCTAGGATTGATTGCTAGTGCAGAAAAAATTCTCTTGGTAGACACATATAACTTATCAGAAATTTGAAAAAAATTTGTTGTTCTCCAAGAATCTATTGTCAAAATCTGGATTTGTTTAAACAATATATTTTAATATTCTATGTAAACAATGTAATTTAAAAAAAAAAGGTTGTGAAACCTAAACATTGTTGTGAAATCCAAACGTTTAATTAGAGCGCGAACACCACCCATGTATATATAGGGTGATACGTTGTGAAACCCAAACATTATTGTGAAGCCCTCTACATTTAATCAGTGTGCCATGAGATTTTACAAAGTAAAAGTATCAATGTGATAGATTGCAAGAGCTGAAAAAAAATAGATTTATTTAATATTTGGTTGATGATAATGTATTTACTTTAACAAAGATTTATGTGATAGATTGCAAGAGCAGGAAAAAAAATCTGGTTCAAGGTTGGTTTTCTAACATAGTCTCTGATCATGTAACTGCAACAAAGGCAGTCATTTGGTGAATGTTTTAGTGAGCTCTATCAAAACCTCTGCTTGGTTATGGTTGGGGAAGATCGTAAAACCCTCCTCTTCTTGTAATTGGGAAATCTGGAACATTAATCCTATTGTTTGTATTTCTTGATGGTTCTTTTCTCTTGTAAGGGTTCGAGTACCCCTTGTACTCAGTTTTAATTCCAATAGCCTTTTAAAAAAAATGTAAGTGCAAATTTATTTTATTTATCTAATAATTTTTTTAATTTTATATCAGAAACAAATGCATGAAATATCTTACATTTGTTCTTCCACAAGGTTCAAATAGAGTGAGATATCAATATTTGCCACCCCACATATATAGTGATGAAAATGATTTGAACTGTGATAAAGATGATTCGAATTTACAATTTGTCAAACATTTACACTTGAAACGATAAAAAAATGCAAAATAAACAACTTTGTATATTAATTGAGAGGTAAAGTAGATGCTTTCTATATTATAAATATAATTGCGAGGTAAAATCGCAATTTAAAAAAAATTTTAATTGTTGGTGATCGGACCGACTCAAGATTCTTTTTCTCTCACTAATTTCAAAATCGAGGTATAAAATGGAATTTTTTTATCTCATCTTTCATTATCTTGCATGAATAACCGAAATAGAATCTACTTCATATTCAAAGTGAAATGAGTTATTTATAGAAATATGATTAGTTTTGTAAAATCTCAACTCCATACTAAAAGTAAAAAATATACAAAATAGGGAACTATATAGTTCACTGCACCATAGTGGAATTTAGATCGGCGAAGGATTCTATATTGTAGCTAACATATATAATAAGAGATTACAAGATTTATGAACGTACGTTATAAAAAAGTTTAAATTAATTGGATCTCATAAGTACTTTAAAGTAAGAAAGAACATCTAAACCTATATATATATATATATATATATATATATATATATATATATATATATATATATATAATCACAACAAAACATTAACATCTGCGGCGAGATTTACAATTCACGTCAACACATTTTATTGTTTTTAAATAGAATTAGTTACGAAATTGTTTCTTGTTTTGGGAAGTAGTTGTCGATCATCAGTGCAGAACAATTTTATACTGACAATACAAACTCTTTATTTTCATCCATATAATATATGCCTAAACAGGAAACATATATTCTAATAGACTATACAAAATATATTAAGAATATATTACTATATGTTTTAACTGTCTTTATATGAATAGCAATCCTCTTAATCTATTTGTGGTAGTAGAAGTACCTAAACTGGCAAGAGATGATTTGATCTCCTAATATTAAAATCAAATTGAATGTTATTAAAGGAAAGAAATGTTTTCTGTTTCAAGTTATGTGGTCACTGAGCCACCAACCAACTATGGAACAGTCCAAACTTATTAGGACACCTGCCCATTTTTCTACCAACAACGACCAAGATCATACAGGTGTCTCATTAAGAATGGAGAGACAGGAAGTGACAATTATAGTAGTCCATTTTCCATTACATTACTCATTCAAAAAGGCATCAAAAACTGTTTTTATATTAAGACTACATCATGTTAGCATTAACTAGGGTAACAAAATGGGGAGAAGACACACGTCGCATTATACTCTCCACCACAACACCTCGTTATCTTAACCTAAAAGTGCGCTCCGCATGTGCAGCATAGACAAAAAAATCCTTCTTCATGCTAACAAATCTTGGTTCTCAGCAGTCAGCACAGCATCAAATGTTATATATTTTTCTTAGCTAATGTTGTTATCATGTTAATGTTTTCAATAAAAGATAGAGAATACAAAATAAGAACGATCTATTTCTAATGGAAACTGCTAAATGTCGGAAAAAATAATCACGAATTTGAACATGAAACATTTAGCAGACATGTATGGTCATTATTGTTGAAATAAAAGGGTTTTCAACAAAGATGGAAGAAAAAAAGAGAAATGAGAGAGAGAAATTAATTTTGGGTGTGCCTACACCATTGATAACACTTGTTAATTGTTATCGCTACTACTGTCTTTAAAAACCAGATTTGAGGAAGTCATTATGGATCTTTTAGAAACAAGTTATCTAATTAATTGTAAGTATAGAGTGCACAATCTAAGGGAGAGTGAATTAGGTTTTATGGTACTCCCTCCGTCTCATAAAAAGTGTCTCATTTGCACTTTTTTCATGTCTCAAAATAAATGTCTCTTTAGAATACCAATACAACATTTATTATTTGTTTCCACTACTATACTTCTATTTATTAACTTTCACGCTTTTCAACTACTCCACTAATTATAAAGTAAGGGTATTTTAGTACAAACATATAATTTTATCTTTAAAGTTAACACTTCCAATCATTTTCTTAAGAACCGCGCATATTCTATTTCAGACACTTTTTATGAGACGGAGGAAGTATTTTTAGAGATTTTAAGCACTTTTCTGGTTACTTGTAATTTTATAGAATTATGATTAAATGAATGAATATGTATTTTTAGAGATTTTAAGCACTTTTCTGGTTACTTGTAATTTTATAGAATTATGATTAAATGAATGAATATATTATGAGGCTTAAATAATGTTTTCGTCCCTGTAAGTTGGTGAGTTTTTGGTTTTGGTCCCTGAATCTTTTTTGCAAAAATTCAACTTTTGGTCCCAAGAGGACTTAAACCCATGACCTTTGCTTCCACAACATGGTTCTTAGCCACTAGACCATTCAACTCACTTGTGTTTTTAATTGCAACAAATTTATATATTACATAAATCCAATATTTACTATTTAATACTTATATTTAAAATACTGCACTTATTTAATACAATTAGTATAAATTATTTTATACTGATAATATAAATTATTTTATAGAGTTTAATATTTAATACTTATTAATATAAATAAAAATTATTTAATATAAATATTTATATATACTGTAAGTATAAATTATTTAATATAATTAGTATAAATTATTTAATACAGTTAGTATAAATTATTTTATATAATTTAATATTTAATACTTATTAATATAAATATAAATTATTTTATAAATTAGTATAAATAATTAGTTTATAAAATATTTCATTAATTTAATATTCCAAATATTTAATATTTCAATTATTAATTATAATAATTATTTATTATTTAGTATCGTAATTATTTACTATTAACTAATAATATTATATTATTTACTAATAATTATTTATTATTAATTATCGTAATTATTTATTATTTATTATCGTAACTAATAATTATTTATTATTTAAATAACTAAATAATTTTAATATTAATAATCATAATTATTTAATATCTCATTTATTTAATTTACTGTAATTAATATTATAATTATTTAATAAATTAAACTATTATTAATAATTTACTGTAATTAATTAATACTTTAATTATTTAATAAATTAAACTAAATAAATTTACTGTAATTATTGAGTAAATTAAACTATTAAAAATACTAATTAAACTATTTAATATTTAAATTATTAGTTTAAACTAATAATACTTATAATAATTATTTAATATTTAGTTTAAATTAATTAATAATAAAATATTATTTACTAATAATACAGTATTAACTAATACTGTTATTAACTAATAGTGAAATATTTTATAATTACTTTGTTAAATATTTAGTAAATAATATTGTATTTATATTAATAATACTGTAAATAATTACTATATTAATAAGTAGTTTTTATTTATTAATATTTAAATACTAAAATAGTTGAAATATTAAATAGTGAAACATATGCATTATAATTTTAATTACTTTGGTAAAATATTAAAATAGAATATGAAATATTAATTTTAGTGAAATATTATTTAATTAGTTTGTTAAATAATTTTAATTACAGTATTATTAAATAATTTCAACTATAACATTATTAATTACTAATTAATAAAATAATTAATTATTTCAACTAATAATTTTAAGTTATAGTATTATTTACTAAATATTTCATAATTATTAGTATAGTTACAAAATTATTTACAGTATTAATGATTAGTATAAGTTGCAGTATTAATTATTTATCAGTATTAATTATTGACAGTATTAATTATTTTAACTAATAATTTTAAGTTGTAGTAATATGTTAGTATATTAGTATGTTAGTATATTACTATTAGTATATTTAATAGATGCAGTAATATTAGTATATTACTATATGCATTACAAATATAAACAAAAGGAAGTAAATGGCTTGGTGGAAACATGTTGTTGTAGTAATCTAAAGGTCCTAGGTTCGAAACTGCATTGGGCCTTTTTTTTGAAAGATTATGCATTCATCATTTAACACTCAACAAACAAAATAATG
Organism: Lathyrus tuberosus; assembly: GCA_022829125.1. Lineage (NCBI taxonomy): Eukaryota > Viridiplantae > Streptophyta > Magnoliopsida > Fabales > Fabaceae > Lathyrus > Lathyrus tuberosus. The sequence continues at coordinate 2,221,469 of JALAZF010000599.1, read as the reverse complement.
CTTATGTGGAATTATTGGAAATTAAAAATAATAGAAAATGATTAAAAAAAAGCGACGTGGAATTATTGGATATTAATATAAATGAAAAATGATAAAAACAAGCTTGCCACGTCAGCGACGTTAGCCACATCATCATTTTTGTAACAGAAGTTTAACATCAGGGACTAATCGCAAAAAGAAATCAAATGTTAAGGACTCAGACCGAAAAAAAAAAGATTCAGGGACGAAAACCAAAAACTCGCCAACTTACAAGGACGAAAATACTATTTAAGCCATGCTACTTTCATGTAAAGAAGAAGAAGAATCTATGGTGAAGCAATACAATATTGTAAAGAAGAGGAAATGATAGAATATATTGGTAAATCAATCTATGCTTCACTGTATTATTATTATCAGCTGATACAAGTTTATATACAAGGCAATGAATGGAGGGAACCCTTTGAGGGAAATAGAATTTGAACTTAATCTATATCCAACCAATAATGGGCCTGCGTGCATCTCACTATCAAGTACAACAACTTGCTATATTATTAACTAAAGTAAACTAACTATATGTAATTACTAAAACTTAATCAAAAGATCAAACTTAGTTAATCACAACAACCTCTCTCATGCTAAGCATGGTGAATGTTGATCCTGTCAAGCTTTGAAACAAATTTATTGAAAGTTGGTGTGGGTAGCCCCTTAGTCAAGAAATCCGCAAGTTATTCATGAGTTGATATGAGAAGTAAACGAAGGAAGCCTTGTTGAAGTTTCTCTCGAACCAAATGACAATCTATTTCTAGATGTTTAGTACATTCATGAAACATTGGATTGGATGCAATATTCATTGCACTTTGGCTGTCGCAATAGAGAACTAGAAGCTTGGAACATGTGATACTCAATGCTTTCATTAAACCAGTAAGCTAAAGTAACTCACAAGGGGAAAAAGATAGTGCCCGATACTCAACCTCTGATGATGATATCGAGATTGTTTGTTGCTTCTTTGCACACCATGATATGAGAGAAGATCCAAGGAAGAAACAATATCCTGATATTGACTTTCTAGAGTCAAGGCACCCTGCCCAATCAGCTTCTGAAAATCCAAGAAGTTGAAGTTCAGCTTGTATGTGAAACAATAAGCCTCTTCCAGGACTGCTTTTCAAGTAACAGATAACTCTGCAAGCAACATGATAGTGTGTCATTGTAGGGTTATGCAGAAACTGGCTTAGTTGCTGAGTGGCATAAGTGATATTTGGACGTGTGTCGCTCCCGGGATTTTCATCCAAGTACAAACGCGAAAGTGGCACCGAACAGAGTCGCCAGCAATGTGTATTTATCCCATGAGAGGGAAAGGAAACACCGCATAAACCTGAAGGAAGGAAAAAGCATGGTCTTGCGACCAAGAGAACTGGATTCGGGAGTCGGTTACGCGAGAGGAAGGTATTAGCACCCCCACGCGTCCATCGTACCCGATGGGGTCCACGCTTGCTGCTTCAATCAAAGGGTGTAAGAAAAGATGCTGGAAAAAGGAACTGAAAGAAAGAAAGGAGAAAGAATGGAAAAGGAACGAAAAACAAATGTAGGGAAAATAAAAGAAGTGCTCGCATGGGCCCTACCCCACTGCCTACGTATCTCATCGGTTTGATGGATGTCTAACCCAAACTGCAAATTCTGGTGTGATTCATCAGTTGGAAATGGTGATGTTTACGCATGGATATCTCTCTCTTCAAGCCATGGACATGAATGATCTTGGTATCATTACAAAGTGTGTACATGATACAACAACTTTGATGTTGAAAGTAAATGAAAATGAGACTTGCAACAACTTGGAAATGTGCTTCAAACATGTAAACTCAAAGCTGAATCATAATGCACGCATGTGGGACAAGACCTGGTTGTGACCTAACCAAACATTCAGTTATCTTGACCTTATTTTGAGCCACCACAACTTCTCAATCATTGGTCTAATGAAAAAACCATAAACATACACTTTGAAGATCTCACATAGAGGAACAACTTTCGTGTTGAAAGAGTTTTCATTTGAGGCCTCTAACCTTGAGAAATTGACCCATACATTCTGCCCACCAACTGTTTGTGAAAATGATGTGTGCGTGACATGAAAATCCTTGGTCATGACCTAGTTTTGAACCTACTTTGCTCCAACTTTGATCATCCATATCTCTCTCAATTTTTATCCAATGGAGATGTTCTACACATGGATTTGAAGCTTAAAGAAAGAACTTTTGTTGTGGCCGAGTGGAATTTTCATTTGGCGCTTCAATTTTAAATGGCCTTGGTTCAAACTCTGATGCAAAATGGCCAAAACTTGCTATTTTTAGTAACCCTTCTTCATCCAAAAATGGCAACTTTCCACATCTTGATTTTTTCATGATTCCTTTGGAGTTTCTTGATCAAATTTTGCGTATTGGTCACATATAACATGAATTTTATGAATTTGGCCTCAAAAAGTCAAGAGTTGACTTTTTCCTCTGATTATTTGACTTGGCCCCAAATTTCCTGATTTTTTATCCTTCTTCCAATTGAACCACTTCTAAAACCAATTGAGAGGTAATTTTCCACATCCATACACTTAAGTACATGTAGAATACCATGACATCAAGTTTTGTCCAAAAAATCAAAGATTCCCTGATTTAATGGGAAACCCTAGTTTTGGTGCCCACCTCCTAGGAGAAAAATGTGCAGTCTTCAATTTCAAATTCCTCAGAGTATGTTGAGTATCCTCTTAAAGGATGATGAGATATACCATTTGAGGATGAGTTTGGATCAATGAGCTATCTCTTTTGAGGGTTTTCCTTCAGTTTTTGAACCTCTTGCATGTTGAAGTATGTATTGCTTCAATCTCCTATTGGATCTCACTTCCTTGAGATTGTGGATGATCAATTGAGATGGTATGAGACATGAGAGACTCTTGGCTTGCCTTGAGGCAACTTGATTGACCTTTTTGTGCTTTGAATGATCCCTTGATTGTCCACCTTTCCCCTGATCACATGCCCTGATGGTAAGAGGAATGCCATGCTTCATTTTTCTATGTTAAATGCAATGCAATGCTAATGATATGATAGATGATAATGCTATGCTAAGATGACAAAAAGGGAGAGCAAATTTTGGGGTATTACAACGTGTAGTATTGAGGTACAACAAGCGGTCAATCATTCTTCTATATGCTTTAATGTCTTCAAATGGCTTGCCATTATCAGCATGGAGTTTGATAGAAGGGTCAAGGGGGTTGCAACTAGTTTTGATCCAAGCAAACCTAATTCTTGCAAGAGATCAAGACAATACTTTCATTGAGATAAAGATATCTCTTCCTTCGAGTGAGCAACTTCTGAGCCAAGAAAGTACTTCAATATCCCCAAGTCTTTAATGCTGAAATTTTCATCAAGTATGTCTTGATACGAGTGAACTTATGCATGTATTCGTCAGCTAGTATTATGTCATCAACATATTCTAAAATAGCTGTAAAGAACTTGTCAATTTTCAAGGTAAATAAGGAGTAATCAGAAGCAGATTGATTGTAACCTTGTTGGATCAGCAAGGTTGTTGATTTTTCATACCATTTACGATTGGCTTATTTTAAACCATAGAGGATCTTTTGCAGCTTGCAAACTTGATTGGGCTTATCACATATAACTCCTTCAGGCAATGACATGTAGACATCTTCTTGTAGCTTCTATGCAAAAAAAAAAGCATTGTTATCATCAAGTTGATGTAGGAACCAGTTGTTGCTAGCAACAGTTGCAAGGAGAGTTCTCACAGTTGTAAGCTTGGCTACTGATGAGAAAGTATCAAAGAAGTCCAGCACTTCAATTTGATTATAACACTTGGCAATAAGTATTGCCTTGTACCTCTCTATTGTACCAGTAGCCTTATGTTTTACCTTGAAAATCCACTTGCTTCCAATTGGTTTCAAATGAAGTGGCAGATCAACTATGGTCCAAGTTCCATTCTTGTGTAATGCATCTAATTCAGATTTCATTGCCTTAATCCAATTCTCAAACAAACATGCTTCTTTGTAACTTTTTGGCTCATTTGTGTTTTGAATGGATGAAGAAAATACGCAATGTGATGCAGACAAATGTGACAAAGAATCATAATGTGAAATGGGATAAGTAGTCTTTGTTTTACTTGAAGATGACCTGTCTGTTGAAACATTGGATGTATTGCATACATAATCTGAAAGATAATAAGGTGGTTGTCTGGTTCTAACAGGTCTGGCAGGGTTGGATGGTTCATTGACCTGTGTAATCTGTTAATGGTTCATGTCAGTTTGATATGAAGAATCATGATCAAGTTCTATATCATGGTTTATGCTAAGGGTTTCTAAGGTATTAGTATTTGTGTTGTCAGCGGATGTATTAAGATTTTGAGAAGGATTTTGAGAAGAATTGTGTGTGACATCAAGCATGTGTTCAGTGTTATTGTGTGGTATGCGAATTCTATTTCGTTTGTGTTGGGACTCATAGTGGATGTGGTATTCCCAACTTGAGGAATTCTCACTTGAATAAGGGAAAATGTGTTCATAATATATAACATTCTGAGATAAAAAACTTCATGTTTGTTAATGTCATAGAGCACAACACCCTTCATACCATTTTTGTATCCTAAGAATACACATTTTCTGCCTCTTGGTTCAAGTTTAGTTCTATGCATATGAATAGTGGATGCATATGTGTTCACACGTGATTCTCGCGCGAACAACCGCTGGCCTCCTATCGCAGGTTTACTTGCGGGATCGGCCACAAAATCCCAGAACAAAGGTTTGGAGTATGTGTGATGTTGGTAGGATGGTTCTAATTTAGAGGAAGTTGGAAACAACTTAAAAAATAAAGGTATGTGAATTGATGAATAAGCAAGGAAAAAACAAATAAGTAAATGGCAAGATCTGTTAAATTTTGGTAAGGTAATTTGCTTTAAATAGAAATGTGGGCGATATCATACATCTTGCTGGAATGAACTCGATTCTCTTAACGTTTCGTACTTTGAGTGTCTCCCTTTTACAATGTTACAAATGCGACCCCTACAAATGGAAATGGACATTGCTTTAAATAGGAAGAGAAAATAACTGTTTTTCTCTCAATGTTGGCCCTGGTTGTGACACGTGTTGCCCCCCCATCTTTGTAACTTCCCCACGTTCTCAGCATTTCAAATTTCTTTCCGCTCAAAGACTTCCCAGCTTGGTATCGTTGGCCACCAGTCAAAAACCCTTCGACAGAATAGCCTTTGGGTCCTCCTCCGATGCATCTTTTACTCGTGTCGACATGCGCTTTGGTTTCCCCACCATTTTTCCTTCTGAAGTCGAACTACCTGTTTGGCCTTCTTGACATCTCTTCATTCTCTCTGCTTAGTCGAAATCTTCCAGTTAACAAATTGCCCCCCCAAAAGGCCAATTTCAACTGAGTACCATGTCGACCGAGAAACTTGGCGTTTTGTTTTTCTTGCAAGATTTCAACTGTACCTGTGTTTCGACCCAGTAACCTAATCGCTTCGTATTCTATCGAATCCCAACCACGTGTCACACGCGGTCTGATGTGATGATGACATCTTTCTGCGCCACGATTTCCAAGGAATGTCATTATGGGTAGTCTCGTCCTAAGTTATGGGCTTTGAAACTTCCCCCACTAACTGCAGAATCGGAACAATTGTTTTTTCTTGACCTTTCATTTGCATGTCATTTTCCTATAAATACTCCTCAACCACGTTTGGCTTTCTTTTCCATATTTGCTCACACTTTCCTCTTGTTCCAAACATTCTTGCTCTCAAAGTTCTCTTGATCCTAGCCTCCATTTCAATGGCTTCTTCTGCAACCTTTACCGCTTCCACTACTCACACAACTGGAAACAACCTCATTGCCTACGTCCTTTCTGAAAATGAATCTCTCAGACCCCTTCCTCAACCATCATTTGCTGATGAGGCGTGGTAGCAACCTGGCAACGCCAGATGATCATTCCTTTTGCGGTGGCTGGCAAACTGCATGCCTTCCATGGGCCATATCCTGATAAGAAACCGAATCATCAAGAACTCCAAGCGTTCTTTCCTTGTTACGCTCCCACCATACCACATGCTTTTGAGAAAGGTGGCACCCTCGACCTCAAGTTTATGGGGCCTAAGGCCAGAGTCTTTCGGTCGATGCCTACACCTAGCAACAAGGACTACATCTCTTGGCTCAACAAGGTCCAAGGCAAGCGTCAGGAGCAATGGAAGACAACTGGCATCTTTGACACCATTCAACTCTCTAGGAACGCTCACAGGGTTAACCCTTGTTTACTACTGGCGTCGATGTACTTCTGGGAAGGGTCGACCAACACATTCCACTTCCCTTGTGGTATGTTCACGCCAACACTCTTCGACGTGGCGACCATTACTGGAATGTCACCTTTGGGCGAAACTTTCGACCCGACTCTCGAAACGACCAACACTTTCGACTTCGAGCGCACTAGTTTCCAGAACTACATCGAAAATCATCACGACAAAGGCTCCAAAGAAGTGTCAGATGAAGAACACATCACTTTTCTGACTCTGTGGATGTCGTATTATCTTTTCTGCCCTGGCTCTCTGCAAATAGCCAAAAGCTACATCAACCTGGCGATCCAAATTCACGAGGGTCGATAGGTATCTTTGGGTAAGCTCTTGCTAGCCTCCCTCTATCATTCCCCTAAAACTCCTACATGAGACTACCAAAGCCTTGAATATTTCAAGGCCTATGTGGTTGTTGCAACATTGGTTTAACGCCACCTTCGAACACCAACTGGGTTACCCTGCATCTGCAACAATGGAGTATTTAAACGAAGACCGTCCCATAGAGGGTGTTCGACTTGCCCTAATGACCACTCAGGAAACTCCCAATAAAACCCTCTTTATGAAGTATCTTAACATGTTTGTGGAAGCCACGTCTTTCGTCCCAAGTATGGCACCTTCGTGGATCGAAAGTTTGGGCCGACATAGTTCAAAAATCTGTTCCCTAGTGTTTCCCCCAAGGCAACAACGCAGTCAAATTCTATATAGAGGGTGTTTCTAACTCCCACCATGTTATCTTTCTGAATCGAGACGGGGAGTACAGGATACGGGTTTATGAACTATCAACCCAACTTGGTGGCTCGTCAATTTGGCCTAAGCCAGATGCTTCCTAAGTCCTTAGTGCGACATTCCTCTGATATTGTGTGGGCTGGTCGACGGCTGAACTTGGCAGGCCACAAAAATTGCCTCAAATTTTCTAAGTCAACTCATCGCCTTGAGCTGCCTGTTTTTTTGTTCCAACCATCCTTCTACACCACAGAAGACTTTGATGTATGGTGGTCAAAATACCAATCCCAATGTTTTCAACGTGACCTCTTTCTGGAAAACATGGTCGATGCCTTCGTTGCCCTTGCTGGCAAAGCTCCTACTCCGACAGTTGTTGTGCCTGTCGAGAACACTCAGGGGGCTGACGCCACAGAAGACCCACCAAAGAAGGTAACTCGTAAAATCTTCCCTTTGATCTCATTAATTGTCATTAGCTAATCGTTTGTGCTTATCTCCCAGGGTCGAAAATGGGAACCAACTGCTGCATCGACCTCAACAAGGGCTGCAAAGAAACCTAAAGTCCTGAAACCACAGGTATGACATGTTTCAATGTCCCCTGGCACTCATTCTTATTGTTATCTTACTTCGTTGTTTGTTTAGGCCTCTGAGAAAATTCCATCTCCTGAGGGGGACGTGTCGGATGAAAGCACCCAATCTAGGATATTTCCTTCTGAAGCCTCAGCATACCCTTCGGTTACCCCATTGGTAAAGAAAAAGAAAGTCCCAGTCAAGAAAACGCCTTCAAAAACGGTCACTTTGACCGTGAAACCCACTGTTCCAAGAAATCTTGCTGAGGTCTTCAAACCTGTTGGCACTGAAGTACCTCCCTCCAAACACACTACTGAGGAATTCATCGTCCTTGTTTTCTTAGCTCACATATTACTTGGGTGTTTTCTCACTGAAACCCCCTCTTGCAGGAAGCTGTGACTGATTCAACCACTGCTGAAAATGATAATACTGCAACAGCTGACGCTGGAAACCCACCTGAGACGCCAACCATTTTTAGTCCTCAAAAACTCGACAAGTTTAAAGGAATGTCTACAGAAAATGATCCAGCAGTGAAGATGCCTCTAATTCAACACACTTCGACTGAGGTTGGCAAGGATGGTGCAACCACCAGTGGTGGCGAAACCATTTCGACTGTTGCCACTGGTGTCAGAACTGCTGAAGGCAACTTGAATCCTCAAGCTTCTACTGAAGGTGGCCCTAACACACCTATGCCAAATGCCAAAAAAATTCTTGCTCTGGAGGAGATCTTGGCGATGAAGCAGACGAATCCAGCAGAAACCTTGAAGGCACTACACAAGCTTTGCCAGGAGTCCTTGGACGTTCAACCTGCTAGTTTGACGGCCATTCTTGATCCAAAAATAGATGCTTCCTTCACCCTCAAGCTTTAACAGTTGAAAATGTACCTATTTGAGGACGAATTTCTCGCTGCCGCCGCAGAGGAGGCCACTGTAGCTTGTGATGTTTTCAAGATATTGGATAAACTTTCCCAGTTTCAAATTCTTGCTCCCATGGCCAAGTACCTGATCGAATTCGAGGCCTTCTTCACCCAACTGGCTAAGGATTTGACCGTTTATAAACAGGATGACGCTCAAATCAGGGCAAAGACCAATGAGATGAACCGTGAATGGTACCTCAGTTCACTATGTGAAAAGAACCGTGTCTTCGACCAGCAGATCTCCGACTATCAGGCTCAGATAGCTGAACTTACAAGAAAAATTACTGAGGTCGAGAAACAGAAAGCCTCTTTAGATTCTGCTGAACCTTTGCCTGCTCATGAAGTGATTGATCGAGAGGTCACTCAAGAAATTGCTCATGTCGAAACGGCGCTTGCACTAAAGGGTACAATTAGCCAAATGCGAAAAAAGAAGGCCCTTCTCGACAGCAAGGTTGTTTATGAGAAGACTTTTTTTGAAGATTTCAAATCCAGATTCCCTGCTTCATCTTAATTTGCATTTTAAGTTGTCAAACTTTTGTAACTTTATTTGGATATTTTGTAAGCCATCTTGGCCCTCGAATCTCTTGTAGCATAGGTTTATATTTTTTCAAATATTTTCCATTTACTCTTAAGACTCGTTGGTCCATACCCATTTCTTGAATCTCGTATGCATTGTTGCTGAACACTTGGGTTACTTGGAATGGTCCCTCCCAATTTGGTGACCATTTCCCTAGCGTTCGATCCCATCGATCCATAGGCAACACTGCTTTCACACATACTCATTGACTTCAAAGGTCTTTTTTCTAACCTTCTTATTATATGCTTTGGCAACTCGTGCCTTCTGTCGTGGCAACACATTTAACGCTGCCATCCTTTCCTCGTATAAGTCCACGATTTCGTCTAGCATCATGTTCCAGTATTACTCCGACGGAATCTCATTTTGACGTTGCACCCTAATTGACTGTAGACAAATCTCTGCTGGTAATACGGCGTCGTGGCCGAAAGTCAACGAAACGGAGTCGAGTTGGTCGATTCCTTAGGGGATGTTCGACAAGCCTATAAAATTTGATTTAATGTCTTGTGCCAATTTTTCGGCTTCCTAGCCACGTTTTTCTTGATGAGTCCAATCACTACTTCATTGGCTGCTTCGACTTTAGTATTTGCTTGGGCATAATATGGCGTCGAAGTAACTAACTTAAAACCCGTTTGTGCTGCGAATTCTTGCATTTTCTGGCCAACGAACACGGAACCTTGATTTGTAGTGATGGTTTCAGGGATCCCGAACCTATATAAAATATGAATCTGGATAAATTCAATCACAGCCTCCTGATCTACTTTTACTAGAGGCACATCCTCTATCCATTTTGTGAAGTAGTCAATACCCACCAGGATGAATTTCTGTTGTTTCGACGAGGCTGGTCGAATTTCACCTATGACATTCAATGCCCATCCACGAAAGGGCCATGGCTTGATGATGGCATGTAATTCGCTGGCTGGCACGTGCTGAATGTTTGCATGCTTTTGACAGTCTTGGCATCCTTTTGCAAAGTCTATGCAATCCTTGAGCATGCTTGGCCAATAGACACCTTGTCAAAATAACAACCATTTCATCTTATGGCCAACTTGGTGAGATCCATATGTCCCACTATGGACTTCAGAAATTGCTAGGTATGCATCGGTGTCTCCCAGACACTTGAGCAACACCCCTTCTAGAGTCTTCTTCAGCAACTCATTTCCTATTAGAACGTAACTTAGAGCTCTGTATTTGGTCTTCTTATTAGTATTTCCCACTGGATTCTCCAAATACTCGATGATCGGTCTTCTCTAATCTGACGGTGATAGACTGCTGATAGCGAAAACTTCATAATTTCCAAAACTTTTGATTAAGCTATCTATCAGGGTGTTTGCCCCCCTAGCTTTTGGGATTGATAAGCTTGATGGTGGTAGCACATTTTACACCATTTTCTCCTTAATCTCAATGAAGTCTTTCAACTTCTCTTCTGACACCTTGTACCCGGAGGCAATCTGCGCCAAATCGTTAGCCTCTTGATTTTCTATTTTGGGCACGCGCGTATTGTTGACAACTTCGAAGCGCTCCAAAAGTTGCTTCGCCATTGTGAAGTAAACCAAAAGATGTTCTTTGACACATTTATATTCTCTCGTGATCTATTTAATCACCAGTGTCATACCCCAAATTTTGACCACCAGGGTTTCAAGCCTCATCAATCTCCTCAAAGACTGTTGAGCATTCACTACAATTAAGAATTAGGGTTTCAAGCCCTCTCAAAGCACTTAGACAAAGGATCAATCAAAGAATGACATGATCTTCAACTTGTCTAACCTCTCAAACAGCCATAAAGGATCAAGAGGACTCCCACAATAGGAATCAAGCACAAATTTGCAGCATTCCAATTGGATCAAGCCTCAAGATCGCCAGTGTCACCTGTAACACCCCCAATCTAATACCCCCAATAAATAAAGCGATAAATAAAATTTAAAATTTCATCAGAGTATATTTAAAACATTCACGGCATAAATCGAGGGGTCACATCAATTGAAACAAACACACAATGAACTTGCTCATATAGATATGCAACAATTTAGGTAACACATAACAAAGGAGCTTAGCTCCTAACACCCAAACACCCACAATTCAAATGCAGAATAAAAGCGGAAAATATGTAACTGAATCTCATATATATACATCATAAAAAGTTTGTCTGTCATATACAACATCATACATGTACAATCCAAAAGATACATGTATACATAATACAAAATAATCACACTCGATCTCCCCGACTACCCGGTGCTACATATCAGAGCCGACCGACAAAAGAATGAAGACCTAAGCTTCACAAAAAGACCTTCTGCATCTAATCTGCAATGCCTCATAGAGCATTTAAAACAGCAAAAGGGTGAGAAACACAATCATAATATAATTGCATACAATTATATATAACACAAATATACACATATAAAATATTCTCACCACAACTTATACCAGAATTCAGACACCAAACAACACAACGTATAATTCATATATCCATCCCCAGGGCATATCAACCATGCACAATATAAATATCACCAACATATATACATATATCAACTCATCAATTTCATCCACAATTCCACACACAATCAATCCATTCATGATTTTCCACACATAATGCATCCATTCACAATTCTCACACATAATCAATCCATTCATGATTTATGCAAATGCACAGAGACCGACACAACGACTCTATGCAATGCACACGCGGTACCATCCATCCATTATTTCTCAACATTAGTTCACTCAGGAACTATTGGAATCATCGCTTGTTACTCAACGTAACTCCCCGTCGGGCAAACGATGTTCCCCGTCGCTTTAAGTCCTCTTGGTATAAGGCACACGACGTTTATGGATCGCTTTAAGTCCTTTTTGTATAAGGCGCATGATTCGATCGCTTTAAGTCCTCTTTGTATAAGGCGCACGATCGTCTATAATCATCGCTTTAAGTCCTCTTTGTATAAGGCGAACGATGTTATAGCGGATTCCCTCTGGAACCGATTCGTCACTCACACCCACTAGGGCACACGACATCACAAGAATGCATATCATGATGCTTGGCATACAATGACTCATGACATTCAAATGCACACATATATGCAACCATCTCAATCAATAATAATCATGCTTTACCATCGAGCCCAAAACAATACATTTACATCACACACCCGCACACAAGTCATACCATATCTATCAAAGGCATATTGCAGGATAACACATCAAATACACCCAATTAAAATGGTACAAGTTGACAAAATGACACCATTCCAATTCCCGACATAATTAAATTGACCACTAGTCTCTAAACCAATAATATAAGAAAGAACATGTCAAAAGCTTTCCAACGCACCAAACCACGCCTCCAACTAACTCACGTATCAAAAGTTATAAAGAAAACAAATTCGGAAAAGCTGTCATGTTCGCAATGCGAAGCTCCTAGCGAGTCCTTCGCTTCTTCATTCGCAGTGCGAATGTCCCAGTGAACCAAGTCAGAAAGGAAAATAGCCTAAAAAATTCCCAACGTTCGCAGTGCGAACTCCCAGCGAATCTTCGCTTCCCCCTTCGCAGTGCGAATCTCTCAGCGAACAGTGGCAGAAAGAAAATAACACAAAACAACACAAAGTTCGTAGTGCGAGTCTCTGGAAAATGCTCGCCCTCACCTCCGCAGTGCGAATAGCCAGCGAATGCTCGCTTTCCCCTTCACTAGGGGATTCGCAGTGCGAACCTGCGAATTCAGCAAAACCCAACAGCGTTGTTACATAACCCAAAACCATATTTTCCCCACCAAAACACTTCCAAACCAACACATAGCAATCAAAACATAACCCAATCATGGTAACTAGTATTCTACAACATTTACACTGATTTCTGTAACACCCCAATTCCCATCGCGAATAAATAATACATAAATAAATCAGAGTGAATAAAAATTTATTTTTCCGACAGAAACAGGGATGCCACATTTAAAGAAATAAAATACAATCCCTGCTCATAATTTTTGATACATAACACAAACAATTGAATGCCCTCAAGGGGAAACTTTTTCCATATGAAAGGAAAGGTCAATTATGGAATAAAGCGGAAAGATCCATAACCGACATGTTTTACAAATAAATGGTTTTATAACGTCAAAATATACCTACAAAAGTCATACAAAATATATATAATCGTTCCCCGACTCCCGTGCTACGTATCAGAGCAGACACCAAGACCGACAACAGAACGGAGGGCTAATCTTCACAAAAGCCTCCAAGACACAAATCTGCAATTGCCTCATAGAGCAACAAACCACAGCAGAAGGGTGAGAAATAACAACTAAATCAAGATTGCATAATAATATGCAAACACACAAAAATTCACATGCATAGTTATTCTCACCACACATTCGCATATTAACACATATATCATGCCACATATACATAACATAAACCAATTATACTAACATAATCACATATTCACATAGAAGTCACACCCTAGTCATAACTTATAGAAACACACCACCACATCACATAGCGCATGCCTACACATAAGACATATTATCCACAACCAATGCATTTATCGCACATGCACATCAATTCACCCATTTAAAACATAAATCTCAACACATAATCAATTAATTCACAATTTCCACACATAATCAATCCCTTTATGATTTTCCACACAAAATGCATCCATTCACAATTCTCACCCATAATCAAATCATTCATGATTTATGCAAATGCATAGAGACCGACACAACGACTCTATGCAATGCATATGCGGTACCGACTTCCAACATTTCCCAACACTAGTTCACTCAGGAACTCTGCTGGAACCATCGCTCGTTACTTAGTGTAACTCCCCGTCGGGCATACGATGTTCCTTGTCGCTCACACCCCACACGGGCACACGGCGTTTATGAATCGCTCACACCCCAAACGGGCATACGACCCGATCGCTCACACCCCACATGGGCACACGATCGTCTATAACCATTGCTTTCAGTCCTCTTATTTTTAAGGCGATTCATACCTCTTATTTTTAAGACTCACGATGTTATAGCAGATTCCCTCTGGAACCAATCCGTCACTCAGGACGTCATAAGAATGCATATCATGATGCTTGGCATACAATGACTCATGACATTCAAAATGCACACATATACACATCCATAATCATGCATATATCATCAACTCATCAATTCCATACATTCACAATTCAACCATATGAATTAATCAACCTCATCACATTCATGCATTGCAAATCAATTCAAACAATGCATTTCAAACCATAAAGACCACCAAACAACGTACATTGAAATTTCACATAAACAATGCACTTCATCACAAGCCATAAACTACCACAATCATATCATCACAATTCTTTGCACAAGGGATTCACACCACAAAGGCTACCCACAACACATCATAACAACATACATTGATATTCAATCAAACAATGTATTTTACCACACAACAACATCATTAATCACGCATCGAAGTCTAATCCAAAACAATGCACATATTTACCATAAGGCCACAAACCATCATCACAACATTCCATCGTGTATATTCACATCATATAACAGCACACAAGCTACACGTTACATAACAAAAGCATATAGCACGATAACACATCAATCACACACAATTAACGCGATAAAAACCCGACAACTCGACTATTTTTCAAAAACACAAATGAATTAAATCATATTTTACCCTCCAAACCATTTTTAATAGAAAGAATATTTCATTAGCTTTCTAACGCTTCAAACGGGGGTCAAAACGGACTTACGGTTCAAAAGTTATGAAGAAAACAAAATCGGACATTTTGGAAAATTTGTGTCACGCGCAGGTATGCTCAGGTCGAGTCTTTAGGTCGACGCAAGGTGTAACAGCCCGATTTCATTTATCTGTATTTTATGTGATTAATTATATCATTTTGTGGAGTATTTTATTCTAATTGAGCTATATGTATGATAATTGTGTTATTTTGGGATGATTGGAGTTTCTTTGTATCGTCTGGCGAGGGTTTGTGCTGCCGGGCGAAACTTGTGTTTTGTGATGTTTTGGTTTTTGAGCATTTGAGTGTTATTTACTTCATTTATGATGTTAGTATGTTATTATGTGGTTTTTTTTTGGATATGTTGACTTTTTACCGTTTTAGTGATATTCGCGGGGAAAATTATAATAGCGGGTATTTTAGATATTTCACAAAATATTATATTGAGTTATTAGTTTTATGACTTTTTGAGAAAAAATGAATTTAGAAATGATAGTTAGTAATAATGTGTTATATATGTGATATAAGTAGTTAGAAGTGAGAAAAATAAAAACATAAGTTAAGAAAGTTAGAAAAGAGAAGAAAAGGAAGAAAAAGAGAAAGAAGAGGAAAATTGGAGCAAGGCTTGGAATCGGACGAAACGAACTCGAGCGATCACTTAATTCGGGTAAGGGTGTGAAATACCGTTATCTTAACTCTGTATACTATTGTGTATCGGTTTATTTCGTCTGTTTTCGTTATGTTTGGAATTATGAGTTTTTAGGTTGAATTTTACAAAATCGTCCGTAAACGATGTTTTCACGGATGGATTTCGAAACAGATTTCGTATAATTGACAAGTGAGGTGAGGCCGATGTTATAGACACTTGTTTCGTTAGAATCGGTTAAGAATCGGAGAATTCGAGTTTTTGAGCTTATGAATAGTGTTTTCTAAAAGTCGCGGAATCGCGTAATTTTCGATTCTAATACGTCCGTATGTATTTATGGAGGATTACCATGTATTTTGTTTGAAGAAAATAATTGAATCGGTCGGGTTTCGGGCGATTACGCCGCTGAACCAATGCTGAAACAGAATTTGTGATTTTCTGCGCAGTCGTACGGACACGACTGCAGCAGAAAAAATTCTGTTTTGTGTCATTTTTCGGTAAACTTCGGAAATTCATATCTCTTGAACCGTAAGTCGGTTTTGATCCTCGTTCGAAGCGTTGGGAAGCTAACGAGATGTTCTTTCTAGGAAAAATAGTTTTGGGGTCTGAACTTGGTCCAATCGGTACAGTTTTTACGAACCGTTTCTTAAGTGTCGGGTGTCCGGTTCATGTTTTTGCGTTATTTTGAAATATTCGTAACTTATTCGTCGTTTATCGGATTTAAGAGTTCTTTATATCGAATCGAAGGTGTTGAGGAGTACTTTTTGATGATGATGAAAAATATTATTTTTGGCCGACTTTTGGCCGACTTTTCCGACTATTTGTAAATAGTAAAATTATAGAAAAAGTTAAGTTTCTTAATTGTGATTGAACTGACTGTTGTTGATTAGTATGACTGTTATTGATGTGTATTTCTGTGGTGGATGGAATTTATCTGTTTTAGCCGACTTTTTCCGATAAAAGTGTGAATAGTGATTTTTCAGGAAAAGTTCAATATGCTAATTATTGATGTTATAAACGGTTTATGATTGTTCTGTGATAAATGCATGACTGTGTGGATGAATAGGTATGCATTTCAAGAGTGTCATAATATGCATTCTTGTGTTGACCGATTCAAATGAGAATCCGATTATAGATTCCGTGGAGAATCTGCTGAATATAGATTCCGTGGAGAGTCTGCTGAACATCATTGAGATGTTAGATTCCGTGGAGAGTCTGCTGAACATCTCAACATCATTGAGATGTTAGATTCCGTGGAGAGTCTGCTGAACATCATTGAGATGTTAGATTCCGTGGAGAGTCTGCTGAACATCATTGAGATGTTAGATTCCGTGGAGAGTCTGCTGAGCATCATGTAGGATGTTAGACCCCTCGGAGAGTCTGCTGAGCATCGTTTGGGATGTTAGATTCCTCGGAGAATCTGCTGGGTGTTTGTGTGCACTTGTAGGGTTCGGGTAATTGGATTGTGTCCGCTGCGGTGTGAACAATTTGGAGACATCGTATGATCGATGGTTGAATCATCATAGGCCTTTAGTGGGAGGATGGTTCGCATTGAGTTCTTCAATTGAAGAGCGAGTCGGTATCGCATTGCAATTGTATAGAGTCTAGTTGGTCTCTATAGCTTGCATTTATTATTTTGATATTTATGCGTCGATGGAATAGTGATGATGGTGTTCGTATTTGGTAGTGGCTGTATAGCACAACATATTGTATAAACGAATATCAATATGGGGTGTGGGTAATTCTTTGTGTGAGTTGCGTGTGTATGAATGTAGTGTTGTTGTTGTTGTTGCATTAATTAGGGTGGTATGACTAGGTTGTCACTCCTAAGGCGAGGTGTGCTAGGGTAGAATGACTAGATAGTCGTTCCTAGTAGAGTATGTACTGGGGTAGTATGATCATTATGTCATTCCCAGCTTTGATGCGATGTATGTTATATAGACTACTATGTTTGTATTCTTGGTAAAGATGTACTGTGATACGAACAGGTACATGTGTGTTCAGGATGAAGGGTAATTGTGTGTATACTTTTTATACTTGGTATTTATATTTGTATTGTGATATAATTGATGAGATGTGGTGAGAAATTGTTATGCTTGTTATTTGAGATACATCATTTTATGCATTGTTATTATGATTGTATTTCTCACCCTTCTGCTGTGGTTTAATGCCGTATTGGCATTGCAGATTAGGTACGTGGAGTCCTAATATTTTGTGAAGCTAGTCTTCAGTTTCCTGTTGGTCGGTTGGCTCTGATGTGTAGCACCGGGTAGCTAGGACTTTTGGGGTCTTTTGTGATACACTGTTATATGTATCTGTTGATGTTTTATTTGTATAAAACTTGATGTTTGATGAGATTAACTGATGCTGTACATATATGATGTAAATATATGTTTGTGGTTTTCAATGTTTAGCTTTTCCGCTTATATGCTAAATATTGTCTGTTATGTGGGTGTAAGGACTGAGTCCTTTGTTTGCTGTTAGTTGCCCCACTGTTACATATCATATAGAGCAGGTGTTGTATGTATTTATTTTCAGTTATAATGTTGCATCCTTTTCTATGCCATGTTTTAGGCTTACTCTGGCGAAATTTTCTTTCGTGCCTAAATGATTTAACTGCTTAATTGGGGGTATTAGAGAAGGGTGTTACATTAAGTGGTATCAGAGCCAGTGTTGAGTCTGTTGTGTCTGTCTGGTGGTTGTGTTGATTAAACTGTTGTTTACCCTGTTGTTGTTGTTTTTGAGATTAGTTAGATTATGGCTGGAAGAAATGATGTTGCGATGGCTGCTGCTATGCAAGCTATGGCAAGGGCAGTGCAGGGTGCACCAAATGTGAATGCCAATGAGGAGTTCAGGAAGAATCAACCGCCAGTGTTCAAAGGGAGGTTTGATCCTGATGGTGCTCAACTTTGGCTGAAGGAGATTGAAAGAATTTTCAGGGTTATGAATTGTGCTGAAGAGAATAAGGTGAGACTTGGATCTCACATGCTAAAAGAAGAGGCTGACGACTGGTGGGTTAGTATTCGACAGATTCTTGAAGTGGACCATGAAGAGATAACGTGGGAGTTATTTCGTACTGAATTTCTGGTGAAGTATTATCCAGAAAGTGTTAGAGGAAAGAAGGAAATAGAATTTTTGGAGTTAAAACAAGGTAATATGACGGTGGTGGAGTACACGGCCAAGTTTGTTGAATTGGTGCAGTTCTATCCTCACTATGCTGCTAACACTGCGGAGTTTTCCAAATGTGTGAAATATGAGAATGGCCTGCGTCCTGAGATCAAACAGGCAATTGGATATCAAAGGATTCGAAGGTTTTCTGATTTGACAGAGTGCTGTAGAATCTTCGAAGAAGATAGTAAAGCTCGCTCCACGCATTACAAGAGTGTGAAGGAAAGTAAGAATAAACAGCAAGAGAGAAGCGGACCTTATGTGACACCCGTTGATAAGGGCCAACATAAGGGAAACATAGAGGGGAAATATGGTGGAGGGAGTTCTGGTTTCATTAAGTGTTTCAAGTGTGGAGAAGTGGGTCATAAATCTTTTGAGTGCAGGAAGCCTGTACCGAAATGTTCTAACTGTGGAAACTTAGGGCATGCTACTACTGAATGTAGAAAGACTACAGTGATATGCTACAATTGTGGAGAAGCTGGTCACATTAGTCCTAATTGTACCAAGCCGAAACAAGCTCGGGCGGGCGGAAAAGTGTTTGCATTGGCAGGGTCAGACTCTACTAGTGCAGATCGTGTGGTTAAAGGTATATGCTTTATTAATAGTATGCATATAGTTGTTATTATTGTGTTGAGAGCGACTCATTCGTTTATTTCTTATGAGTGCGCTAAGTGTTTGAAGTTGTTTATGTCATCGTTGGGGGTGTTTTCGGATGTGAGGATGAAATGAGTGGGGGAGAAGCTGGTACTTCTCCAAGTGATTTCCGGAGTGGAGCGTTGGCTCAGAGTGCCATATGTGGGCATGATAGATGGTTAGTCAGATGCGAGAGTAGTATCCGTGGTTATAAGTACTTGGCATATTTTCGAGGACGAAAATGTCCAAGTGGGGGAGAGTTGTAACAGCCCGATTTCATTTATCTGTATTTTATGTGATTAATTATATCATTTTGTGGAGTATTTTATTCTAATTGAGCTATATGTATGATAATTGTGTTATTTTGGGATGATTGGAGTTTCTTTGTATCGTCTGGCGAGGGTTTGTGCTGCCGGGCGAAACTTGTGTTTTGTGATGTTTTGGTTTTTGAGCATTTGAGTGTTATTTACTTCATTTATGATGTTAGTATGTTATTATGTGGTTTTTTTTTGGATATGTTGACTTTTTACCGTTTTAGTGATATTCGCGGGGAAAATTATAATAGCGGGTATTTTAGATATTTCACAAAATATTATATTGAGTTATTAGTTTTATGACTTTTTGAGAAAAAATGAATTTAGAAATGATAGTTAGTAAGAATGTGTTATATATGTGATATAAGTAGTTAGAAGTGAGAAAAATAAAAACATAAGTTAAGAAAGTTAGAAAAGAGAAGAAAAGGAAGAAAAAGAGAAAGAAGAGGAAAATTGGAGCAAGGCTTGGAATCGGACGAAACGAACTCGAGCGATCACTTAATTCGGGTAAGGGTGTGAAATACCGTTATCTTAACTCTGTATACTATTGTGTATCGGTTTATTTCGTCTGTTTTCGTTATGTTTGGAATTATGAGTTTTTAGGTTGAATTTTACAAAATCGTCCGTAAACGATGTTTTCACGGATGGATTTCGAAACAGATTTCGTATAATTGACAAGTGAGGTGAGGCCGATGTTATAGACACTTGTTTCGTTAGAATCGGTTAAGAATCGGAGAATTCGAGTTTTTGAGCTTATGAATAGTGTTTTCTAAAAGTCGCGGAATCGCGTAATTTTCGATTCTAATACGTCCGTATGTATTTATGGAGGATTACCATGTATTTTGTTTGAAGAAAATAATTGAATCGGTCGGGTTTCGGGCGATTACGCCGCTGAACCAATGCTGAAACAGAATTTGTGATTTTCTGCGCAGTCGTACGGACACGACTGCAGCAGAAAAAATTCTGTTTTGTGTCATTTTTCGGTAAACTTCGGAAATTCATATCTCTTGAACCGTAAGTCGGTTTTGATCCTCGTTCGAAGCGTTGGGAAGCTAACGAGATGTTCTTTCTAGGAAAAATAGTTTTGGGGTCTGAACTTGGTCCAATCGGTACAGTTTTTACGAACCGTTTCTTAAGTGTCGGGTGTCCGGTTCATGTTTTTGCGTTATTTTGAAATATTCGTAACTTATTCGTCGTTTATCGGATTTAAGAGTTCTTTATATCGAATCGAAGGTGTTGAGGAGTACTTTTTGATGATGATGAAAAATATTATTTTTGGCCGACTTTTGGCCGACTTTTCCGACTATTTGTAAATAGTAAAATTATAGAAAAAGTTAAGTTTCTTAATTGTGATTGAACTGACTGTTGTTGATTAGTATGACTGTTATTGATGTGTATTTCTGTGGTGGATGGAATTTATCTGTTTTAGCCGACTTTTTCCGATAAAAGTGTGAATAGTGATTTTTCAGGAAAAGTTCAATATGCTAATTATTGATGTTATAAACGGTTTATGATTGTTCTGTGATAAATGCATGACTGTGTGGATGAATAGGTATGCATTTCAAGAGTGTCATAATATGCATTCTTGTGTTGACCGATTCAAATGAGAATCCGATTATAGATTCCGTGGAGAATCTGCTGAATATAGATTCCGTGGAGAGTCTGCTGAACATCATTGAGATGTTAGATTCCGTGGAGAGTCTGCTGAACATCTCAACATCATTGAGATGTTAGATT
This sequence comes from Lathyrus tuberosus, assembly GCA_022829125.1. Lineage (NCBI taxonomy): Eukaryota > Viridiplantae > Streptophyta > Magnoliopsida > Fabales > Fabaceae > Lathyrus > Lathyrus tuberosus. Next base: position 2,200,149 of record JALAZF010000599.1, on the reverse strand, counting down.
CCGTGGAGAGTCTGCTGAACATCATTGAGATGTTAGATTCCGTGGAGAGTCTGCTGAACATCATTGAGATGTTAGATTCCGTGGAGAGTCTGCTGAGCATCATGTAGGATGTTAGACCCCTCGGAGAGTCTGCTGAGCATCGTTTGGGATGTTAGATTCCTCGGAGAATCTGCTGGGTGTTTGTGTGCACTTGTAGGGTTCGGGTAATTGGATTGTGTCCGCTGCGGTGTGAACAATTTGGAGACATCGTATGATCGATGGTTGAATCATCATAGGCCTTTAGTGGGAGGATGGTTCGCATTGAGTTCTTCAATTGAAGAGCGAGTCGGTATCGCATTGCAATTGTATAGAGTCTAGTTGGTCTCTATAGCTTGCATTTATTATTTTGATATTTATGCGTCGATGGAATAGTGATGATGGTGTTCGTATTTGGTAGTGGCTGTATAGCACAACATATTGTATAAACGAATATCAATATGGGGTGTGGGTAATTCTTTGTGTGAGTTGCGTGTGTATGAATGTAGTGTTGTTGTTGTTGTTGCATTAATTAGGGTGGTATGACTAGGTTGTCACTCCTAAGGCGAGGTGTGCTAGGGTAGAATGACTAGATAGTCGTTCCTAGTAGAGTATGTACTGGGGTAGTATGATCATTATGTCATTCCCAGCTTTGATGCGATGTATGTTATATAGACTACTATGTTTGTATTCTTGGTAAAGATGTACTGTGATACGAACAGGTACATGTGTGTTCAGGATGAAGGGTAATTGTGTGTATACTTTTTATACTTGGTATTTATATTTGTATTGTGATATAATTGATGAGATGTGGTGAGAAATTGTTATGCTTGTTATTTGAGATACATCATTTTATGCATTGTTATTATGATTGTATTTCTCACCCTTCTGCTGTGGTTTAATGCCGTATTGGCATTGCAGATTAGGTACGTGGAGTCCTAATATTTTGTGAAGCTAGTCTTCAGTTTCCTGTTGGTCGGTTGGCTCTGATGTGTAGCACCGGGTAGCTAGGACTTTTGAGGTCTTTTGTGATACACTGTTATATGTATCTGTTGATGTTTTATTTGTATAAAACTTGATGTTTGATGAGATTAACTGATGCTGTACATATATGATGTAAATATATGTTTGTGGTTTTCAATGTTTAGCTTTTCCGCTTATATGCTAAATATTGTCTGTTATGTGGGTGTAAGGACTGAGTCCTTTGTTTGCTGTTAGTTGCCCCACTGTTACATATCATATAGAGCAGGTGTTGTATGTATTTATTTTCAGTTATAATGTTGCATCCTTTTCTATGCCATGTTTTAGGCTTACTCTGGCGAAATTTTCTTTCGTGCCTAAATGATTTAACTGCTTAATTGGGGGTATTAGAGAAGGGTGTTACACAAGGGCACTATGAGTCAACCTAAAACCCTATGAGTCGACGCATACTGCGCAGAATTTGATAAAAACTCAGTTTTCGATCGTTAAATGACTTCCGGACCTCCGATTTCGATTCCGTAAAAAGCTGCGATCTCAGAATTCAACATACTACAATATTTCCACCATTAAAAAGCCATCTAACACATTTTCCATTTTTGAAATATTTTGAAACATAATTTTATCAGTTTATCCCAACTCCAAACTCGCTCAAAACCACTCGAAAACACACAAATAACCATTCCCAATTAATTCCTATCCTTACCCGATTAAATATCAACCTATACCAATGTTACCAGACATATCCAAACACTTTTACTCGATCACAACATCAATTTGCACAAAAACATCGATATATATCAAAACTCAAAAGTTACAAATTCAACTCGATTCAATCAAACGATCACGCTAAATCACGACCCAACATCACACGACTCTACTACGCGATTTATTCCGACTTTCGTCCGTAAAAACATCGATTTCTAATCGTTTTTACCATTTTGACCTAAAATGAAAACTATAAGAAAATATCCAAAACAATCCAAGAAAACATACATATATACATACACAAGCAAGATATAATTGAAACTTCTCACCCTTACCTGATTATTCGCGCTTGAAACGGAGTTATGCCGATTTTTCCCACTTTTCCTCTTCTCCCTTTTCTTTCCTCCCTTTTTCTCTTCTCTTCTCTTTCTCTTCTTTCTTTTTCTTTTCCTTACTATCTTTTCTCTCTTTTCTTTCTATTTATATAAAAACATAAAACTTACCCAAGCAAAAGACCAAAATACCCCTCAGCTCAAATATCTCCCAAACGTTCTCAAAATGCGATAAAACATAAACAACGATGAAAAATAATATATTGCCAAATAAAGGTCAAGAATAAAATAATATAAAAACAAAAAATAATTAAATCGACTCGATTAAATAAATCGGACAAAACGGGGCGTTACAATTTCCAACCGCGGAAACATCGATTTCTACTCATTTATCTCATTTCGACCTATATTTGAAAACCAATAAAACTTCCACACAAACATGCATAATCATACACAAACATAGTATAATCGAGTTTCGCACCCTTACCCGATTAAATCGTGTTTGAAAAGTCGGTTGAATCGGTTCCCAAATCCCCAAGTTTTCCTCTCTTTTCTTCTTTCTCTTCTCTTTCCTTCTTTCTCTTTTTCTTCTCTTCCTTTTCTTTCCTTACTATTTTTCTCTCTTTTCTTTCTATTTATGTTTTCTAACTTAAGAAAATAAATGAAATGACCAAAATACCCCTACACTCAAATGTCTCGCAAACGCTCCCAAAACGCGATAAAATATAATCTCGATGAAAAATAACATATTTTCAAATAAAAGTCAAAAATAAAATAATATAATAATAAAATAATCAAAACGACTCAATTAAATAAAACGGACAAAACTGGGGCGTTACAACTCTCCCCCACTTAGAGATTTTCGTCCCTGAAAATATTACCTGAGACGAACAACTCTGGATACGACTCCCGCATCCGACTCTCCAACTCCCAAGTCAAATTGCCCTCAGCAGCGCCTCCCCACGCTACTTTCACAAGCGCAATATCCTTGCCTCTTAACTGCTTCAACTCGCGATCCAAAATCCTCACTGGTAATGCCTCAGCCGTAAGGTTCTCCCTTACCTCAACCTCATCCATCGGAATCACATGCGACGGATCCAGAACATACTTTCGAAGCTGTGAAACATGGAACACATCGTGCAAATTAGACAGACTCGGCGGCAACGACACCCTATAAGCCACAACACCCACTCTCGCGGATATCTGGTAAGGACCAATAAACCGAGAAGTAAGCTTCTTTGATTTCAATGCACGACCAACACCCGTCACCGGCATAACTCTAAAAAATACATGATCGCTCTCTTGAAACTCAAGATCTTTCCTCCTTCGATCATGATAACTCTTTTTCCTACTCTGAGAAGCCTTCATTTTCTCACGAATAAGCTTCACCTTTTCTGTAGTCTGTTGAATCAACTCCGGTCCAACCACCGCACTCTCACCAGATTCGTGCCAACACAACAGTGTTCGACATCTTATTCCATACAACGCTTCAAAAGGTGCCATTCCAATACTCGAATGGAAACTGTTATTATACGTGAATTCAACCAACGCAAGATAACTATCCCAAGCACCACCTTGCTCAAGAACACAAGCTCGTAACAAATCTTCCAACGACTGAATCGTTCTCTCCGTCTGTCCATCCATCTGAGGATGATAAGCCGAACTCAATCTCAATTTAGAACCCAACGCCTTTTGTAAACTTTCCCAAAATCTCGAGGTAAACCTTGGATCTCGATCTGAAATAATACTCAATGCAACCCCATGTAACTTCACAATCACACTGATATAAATCTCAACCAACCTCTCCAAAGAAAAACTGATGTCAATCGGAATGAAATGCGCCGATTTAGTCAGCCTATCCACAACCACCCAAATCGCATTATGTCCCCGCTGAGTGTTCGGCAACCCTGTCACAAAGTCCATAGAAATGCTATCCCATTTCCACTCAGGAATATCCAACGGTTGCAACAAACCACTAGGCTTCAGATGTTCTACCTTTGACTTCTGACACGTCAAACATGAATACACAAACTGAGCCACAACTCTCTTTAATCCAGACCACCAGAAAATCTTCTTCAAATCTTGGTACATCTTATTAGCTCCCGGATGTATACTCAAATTACTCCGGTGTCCTTCCTCCAAAATCATCCTTTTCAAGTCCAAATCATCAGGGATACAAATTCTACCACGGAATATCAAAACACCATTATCATCCACTCTAAAATCACCATTCACATCTTTTTCTCTTACCAACATCAAATCCACAAATTTCACATCCAATTTCTATTTCTCGCTAACGGTCAACAGAAAATCATTAGTAACCTTCAACATACCAAGCCTCACACTGTCAGACGTCAATTCGCACACCAAACTCAAATCCCTAAATGCTTCCAAAAGTTCCCACTCCTTAGCCATCAAAGCAGACATATGCAACGATTTCCGGCTCAACGCATCGGCTACCACATTAGCTTTACCAGGATGGTAATTCAAGCCAAAGTCGTAGTCCTTCAAAAATTCCAACCATCTCCGTTGCCTCATATTTAACTCTTTCTGATCAAACAAATATTTCAAACTCTTATGATCACTAAAGACTTCAAATCCTGCACCGTAGAGATAATGCCTCCAAATCTTCAACACAAAAACCACAGCCGCTAACTCAAGATCGTGAGTAGGATAATTTTTCTCATGAATCCCCAATTGCTTCGAAGCATAAGCCACGACCTTACCTTCTTGCATCAACACTCCACTTAGCCCAATCAAAGACGCATCTCAATAGACCACAAACGGTTCACTAGGATTCGGAAAAATCAAAATCGGAGCTGTCGTCAATCTTCTCTTCAGGTCACTAAAAATTTCCTCACACCGAATATCCCAAATGAACGCTTGACCTTTACAAGTCAACTGGGTCAATGGAAGTGCTAGCTTAGAAAAACCTTCAATGAATCTCCGATAATATCCGGCCAAACCCAAAAAGCTTTGAATTTCAGTAACAGATCTAGGAGCCTCCCATTGTAGAACTGCTTCTACTTTAGATGGATCCACAGCTATACCATTACCTGAAATCACGTGCCCAAGAAAACTCACTTCTGACAACCAGAACTCACACTTGGACAATTTAGCAAAAAGTCTTTTTTCCTTCAAAATTTGCAACACAACACGCAAATGCTCCGCATGCTCCTCCCGGGACTTAGAATAAATTAAGATATCATCAATAAACACAACAACAAAACGATCCAAATGCTCGTGGAAAATATGATTCATGTACTCCATAAACACACCTGGCGCATTAGAAACCCCGAACGAGATCACAGAATATTCATAATGACCGTAACGTGTCCTAAAAGCCGTCTTCTGAATATCTTCCTCTTTCACCCTTATCTGATGATAACCCGACCTCAAGTCAATCTTACTAAACACACGCGCACCTACCAACTGATCCATCAGATCGTCAATTCTCGGAAGAGGATACTTATTCTTAATCGTCACTTTATTCAACTGGCGATAATCAATACACAATCGCATACTTCCATCTTTCTTTTTCACCAATAAAACTGGAGCACCCCAAGGCGACACACTTGGCCTCACAAACCTCTTTTCTAACAATTCATTCAATTGCTTCTTTAACTCAACCAACTCAGATGCCGACATTCGATATGGTGCCATCGATACAGGTCTAGTACCAGGAACTAGATCTATAGAAAACTCCACCTCTCTCTCTGGCGGTACATCCGAAATATCCTCAGGAAACACTTCCGGAAAATCACACACAACAGGAAATACATCAAGTGAAACTTGACTATCCACAGTCAACGATGCAAACAACCCGAACAACTGAGCTTCGTCCGCCAAAGGTTTCTTCAACTCTTTGGTAGATAAGAAACTCGAGTCCTCGTCTTCCTCAAGAAAAGGAAATCTTACTAGCTTATGATAACAATCAATATGAACCCGATTGAATTGCAACCAATTCATACCCAGAACCACATCTAAACCCTCCAACGGCAAAAACACCAAATCCATCTCAAAGTCTTTACCATAAATGGTCAAAGGACAACTTAAACAAACCAAAGAAGTAGTTATTGACCCCATTGCTAGAGTATCAATAACCATCTCTCCACCCATCGAAGACAACACAAGATCCAAACACTTCGCGCACTCAGACGAAATAAACGAATGAGTCGCTCCAGTATCAATAATAGCAACTAAAGGCGTACTATTAATAAAAAAAATACCTCTGATCAGACGGTCTGCACATGTAGTCTGAGTCTCTGCCAAGACAAAAACTTTCCCACCAGCTGGAGCTTGCTTCGGTTTCAGACACTTTGTACTAATATGACCAGGTTCACCATAATTGAAACACTTCACCACATTCTTCCTCTTGCACTCAGCTGCGACATGTCCTAAACCTCCACAATTAGAACACTTCCTCATACCCTTCCTACATTCAAACTGACGATGTCCTAATTCACCACACCTAAAACATCTCGGAGAATTAGACATACCTCCTCCACTCGGCCTTCTCTCAAAATTTCCCCTTTGTTTACCTTTATCTGCCGGTGTCACATAAGGACCACCACGAAACTGTTGCTTCCCTTTCCTCTCGTTCACACTCTTATAGTGAGTAGAACGGGCCTTACTATCCTCCTCGAAAATCCTACAACAACCCACCAAGTCTGAAAACCTCCTAATCCGTTGATAACCGATTGCCTGCTTAATCTCAGGACGCAATCCGTTCTCAAACTTCACACACTTAGAAAACTCCGCAGTCGCTTCAGTATAATGTGGATAAAACTGCACAAGCTCCACAAACTTAGCAGTATAATCAACAACAGACATACTACCCTATTTCAACTCCAAGAACTCAATCTCTTTCTTTCCTCTTACATCTTCAGGAAAATACTTCCTCAGAAACTCAATGCTAAACACAGCCCAAGTGACCTCTTCCTCTGCAGCTTCCTGTAATACCCCAAATTTTGACCACTTAGATTTCCCATCATTGTGAAAATCATCATCACAATATGGATGTACCTTTATGCTTCATTAGTCTCCCCAAAGATGGGTGAGCATCCAATACAATCAGAATTAGGGTTTCAAGCCCTCTCTGAGTGCTTAGACAAAGGATCAATCAAGAAATGACATGATTTTCAACTTGTCTAATCTCTTAAACATCCACAATGGATCAAAAAGGACTCCCACTTCAAGGATTAAGCACAAGGCTGCTCCCTTCTAGGTGGATCAAGTCTCAAGATCGACAGTGTCACCAAATTAGGGTTTTGGTCGACCAGGGCCTCCAGATGGAAATTTTCATCTGGGCACAAGGCAATGATCCAAAACATGACCTAATATACTTCATGGAACCTCATGAACCCATGCATCAAGTCAATTTTGCCTCAGGGGATGCATTCATCAAAAATCAGGAATTAGGGTTTCTTGACCTAATTCACCCCTAAGTTGACTTTTGGGACAAACCATGAGCCAAGACCTCAAGAGATGATTTGAGGGTCTCTAATACACCATATTGATCCATTTGGAACAATGGATTGATCCAAGAAGCTTGAGTTACATGCTGAGCAGGTCCGACTTGGATTCTTAATATCACATGACTATCAAAATTGTAAAGCGGGTTGCGAAAACGATCGAGGTTGTACCCTTGTCCAGGAGGCACTTCAGCACTTGTTAAATCACTGGTGGATGCCAATCTATATGGACGAAGATACTCAGCAGATTAGTATCAATAACAGGAATCCTACTCGTCATCAAAGTCAGGATGTCCGATCAATGGAAGGTAACCTAGTGAGGTTACATTGTATTCAAAGTGGGCGTGGCCAGGTGCCACCACACAACTATGACATTTGTAGCGTCTGTTCAGAAAGTAACCAAGGGTGTTACCTTATGAGAGCAGCTCTTCAGGGTCAGATCGATCATGGAGAAATTCGTCCATATCCAGGTTCTGGACCCATCATTTGGTCGCCAAACTACCTTGCCGATCAAGTTGAGGATGTTGTCACGATCTCTGGTCATCACCAAATCAGGGATGTTTTTGCCATCATTCCTCTACTTGATGAATCTAGAGTTCCCAACCGGGAACGGATCGAGGTTACTTATGACGGTCAGAAAAACCAGAAGGTTCCCATAGTCATCTATCTACCGGGGCCACTACCGTATGAATCAGCTAAGGCGATCCCTTACAAATACGGTGCAACAACAATTAAGAATGGAAAGGAAATTCTATTACCCTCCGTCGTGAATATTACAGACGTCAGTCGTGTAACACGGAGCGGTCGAATCTTCAACCGAGGAGTTGGAGAGTCCAACAAAGAAAAGGAACTTCAGACAGAAATTCCTAATCCACCAGTCGGTCAATCTAGTAATCCCGACTTTTCAAAAGACAAAGATGAGATGCTAAAGCTCATACAAAGGAGTGAATATAACATTGTTGATCAACTGTTACAGACTCCTTCAAAGATCTCAGTATTATCACTGTTACTCAGTTCAGAAGCACACAGAGAGGCTCTACAGAAAGTCTTGGAGCAAGCCTTTGTGGAACAGGATGTAACAATCAGACAGTTCGATAGCATTGTCTCTAACATCACTTCCTGCAACAATTTGGGATTTAGTGATGAGGAATTACCCGAAGAGGGTCGCCGTCATAACATGGCGCTCAACATCACAGTTAACTGCCAGGGCGATGCTTTAGCCAACGTACTGGTAGACACAGGGTCAGCCCTGAATGTTATGCCGAAGTCCACTTTGATGCAATTATCATTCAAGGGCCCTCCGATGAGAGTCAGCGAGGTCGTCGTCAAAGCATTCGACGGATCCAGAAAAACAGTTATCGGCGAAGTGGATCTTCCCATAACTCTTGGTCCTCACACTTTCCAAATCACTTTCCAGGGCATGGACATCCGGGCAACATACAGTTGTTTATTAGGAAGACCTTGGATACATCAGGCTGGAGCGGTTACTTCAACCCTCCACCAAAAGCTAAAGTTCGTCAAGAACGATCAACTTATCACGGTTTGTGGGGAACAAGCCTTGCTTGTGAGTAACCTATCATCATCTACTTGTGTGGAACCCGAGGAGGTTATTGGAACTCAGTTCCAAGCACTGTCGGTGAGCAAGAATGATCAATCCGAAGAAGGAACTTCAATTTCTTCATACAAAGATGCTATCAAAGCGGTCGAGAGTACCGATACGACAGGATGGGGACGGCTTGTCATTCCTATTGACAATAAAACAAAGAAGGGTCTTGGTTTTTCTGCGACCTGTACCCGGACAGCCGCCAACGATGAAAGTCTTCATCCCCTTCAAAACTTCTTCCACAGTGGAGGTTTTCTTCACCCAGTGTCTCAGACAGTTCATGCTATCAATGAGGAAGATCCCTCTGACACAGATGAAGAATGGAAGTCCTACCTTAACGGGAACGGTTATATGTCTCAGGAAGAGGTGCCTATGCCTTTTTGCTTTCCTACAGAAAGTCCGAGATTTATACCAAGATTAGATGTCGAAATGATCTACGGAGATTGTGATCCGAAAGGATGCCGTGCTCTGCCAAATTCATTAGAGGAAGACACTCTGATGAAAGACAACTTTGACCACAACTACTATGGCCCAATGGATGGTCTGCCAATGTGGCAGCCTTACCCAGGAAACTTGGGGCAAGAAAGTCAACCAAGTAATGAAACTCAGCTGAGCATCATTGAACGGAATACCTGTGTCCCCTCCATGTCATGGGATCAACACTCGGGTCATTCGGAAACTACTCAACATGAAGATGAATTCGCAACATTTGCAGGACTAGAACTCATCAACTATGCTTTTCCTGAGGTCAACGTCATCGAGAGGGATGACTTCTCCAGTTCCAAAGAAGTTTGGGACACTCTGGGACAACCAAGTGGAAAATACGACTTTATGGTCAAGTACACTGCTCCCGAAAGCTCTCGTATCAGGCTCGAAGACATCCAGTCAACTGGATGGGGAGATACAGCTGAGAGCACCAATGCTATGCAAAATGCAACAGAGGAATTCTCCTACGACAATTCTGCTTGGGAGACAGATTTCAATGATCCTGCTCCACCAGAAATCAGCGTTATTTCTGAAGACAAATCAAGGAAGGTGCCAGACTTTGTGATTCACCGAGGAGTTTGCTGCCAATGGGTCGCCGTCGAGGTTCCAAAGGTCGTTCATCAATCAAAGTAATTGCCATCTTTAACCTTTCACCCTGCCCAGGTGAAACAGATATTTTGATAGGGCTCGTTTTCTGTAAATTTCCCTCTTCGCTTTGCCCAAAGCGACAGAGTTTTATTTTATAGGGCTGTAGTTTCAAGATTCGACTTGTTCATTAATAAAATAACGTCGTTCTGTAATTTCCGTATTAATTGCTGTTTTCTCTTTTTACTTTTTCAGAAAATGGTAATCCTAAAAAAAACATTCAATAATAAAAACAAGCAGTAAAATCAAAACACTGCACACACTTACATTTTCTCTATCTCTTCTAAACACGAATCATCACGTCATGCAGATTACTTGTTTTATACCCCGGTGAAACATACGATCCGATGCCTTCTTCCAACTTTGAGTTCCCAGTATTCGAGACTGAAGAAGAAAATGACAACGAAATTCTAGAAGAGATCTCCCAACTACTCAGACAAGAGGAAAGGTCCATTGAACCTCACAAAGAACCGTTGGAAATGGTAAACTTGGGTTCAGAAAAAAGAGAGAAAGGAAATCAGGATCGGAGCATTGCTCAGTCCAACTGCCAGAGAGGGTTTGATAAAGCTTCTCAAAGAATTCCCCGATGTGTTCGCTTGGTCCTATCAGGATATGCCAGGGTTGGATACCAGCATCGTGGAACATCACTTACCGCTAAGATCGGAATGTCCGCCAGTAAAGCAAAGGTTGAGATGGACTCACCCGGACATGGCCATCAAAATCAAAGAGGAGGTACAGAAACAGATCGACGCGGGTTTCCTCGCTACATCTGAATATCCTCAATGGTTAGCCAACATCGTACCTGTTCCCAAAAAGGACGGAAAGGTCAGAATGTGTGTTGATTACAGAGATTTGAATAAGGCAAGTCCAAAGGACGACTTTCCTTTACCACACATTGACATGCTGGTTGACAGCACAACAAGGTTCAAAGTATTCTCCTTCATGGATGGATTCTCGGGCTATAACCAGATCAAAATGGCGCCGAAAGACATAGAGAAAACTTCGTTCATTACCCCATGGGGTACCTTTTGTTACAAGGTAATGCCGTTCGGTTTGAAGAATGCCGGGGCAACCTATCAAAGGGCCATGACTACTCTGTTTCATGACATGATGCACAAAGAAATCGAGGTATATGTCGATGATTTGATTGCAAAATCAAGAACAGAAGATGAGCACGTTGAACATCTGTCAAAATTGTTCGAACGTCTAAGAAAATTCAAGCTCCGCTTGAATCCCAACAAGTGCACCTTCGGTGTCCGTTCAGGGAAACTACTAGGGTTCATCGTCAGCCAGAAAGGAATTGAAGTTGATCCTGACAAGGTCAAGGCCATTCAAGAAATGCCTTCTCCGAAAACTGAAAAACAAGTCAGAGGATTCCTGGGGCATTTGAACTACATCTCCAGATTCATATTCCTTATGACCGCCACGTGTGCGCCGATTTTCAAATTACTCAAAAAGAACCAGGATTGCGTTTGGTCAGAAGACTGCCAAACTGCCTTCGACAGTATTAAGGAATATTTGTTGAATCCTCCGATTCTATCACCTCGAGTGGAAGGAAGACCACTGATCATTTACCTCACAGTCCTAGAGGATTCAATGGGATGTGTACTTGGCCAACAAGACGAAACTAAAAGGAAAGAGTCTGCCATTTACTATCTGAGCAAGAAATTCACTGACTGCGAGACTCGGTACACAATGCTTGAAAAAACTTGTTGCGCTTTGGCTTGGGCAGCCAAACGTCTTCGCCAGTACATGATTCGTCACACTACTTGGTTGGTCTCTGAAATGGATCCAATCAAGTACGTTTTCGAAAAACCTGCTCTCACGGGAAGGATTGCCCGTTGGCAGATGTTACTATCAGAATATGACATAGAGTACCATGCTCAGAAAGCCGTTAAAGGAAGTATTTTAGCCGATCATTTGGCTCATCAACCGATTGACGATCAAGAATCAATCGGGTTTGACTTCCCAGACGAAGATGTCATGTATCTAAAAATGAAAGATTGCGATGAACCGCTACCCAGTGAAGGGCCAGAACCAGGTTCCCAGTGGGGACTCATTTTTGACGGAGCAGTTAATCATTATGGAAACGGAATTGGGGCAATCATTGTTACCCCTCAGGGTTCCCACATTCCTTTCACTGCCAGACTTACGTTCAAATGTACGAACAACGAGGCCGAATACGAAGCATGTATTATGGGTCTCGAAGAAGCGATTGATTTAAGGATAAAAAACTTGGACGTATACGGCGATTCAGCCCTGGTTATTAACCAGATAAAAGGAGATTGGAACACATACCAATCAGGATTGATTCCTTACAAAGACTATGCAAGGAGGTTGTTACCCTTCTTCAACAGAGTCGACTTTCATCACATCCCTCGTGATGAGAATCACATGGCTGACGCATTAGCCACTCTCTCTTCCATGATTAGTGTAGGTCGATGGAATGACATACCCAAGATCGACATCATGCGCCTTGAACGGCCCGCTTACATCTTCGCGATTGAAGCAGTCATAGACGACAGACCTTGGTATCACGATATCAAATGCTTCCTTCAGAAACAAGAGTACCCATCTGGGGCACTCAGAAAAGATAGGAAAACCCTCAGAAGATTGGCTGGAAACTTCTTCCTGAGCGGTGACACTCTCTATAAGAGAAATTTTGACATGGTCTTGCTCCGATGCGTCGACAGACCAGAAGCAGACGTGCTCATGAAAGAAATTCATGAAGGACCCTTTGGCACTCATGCCAACGGACACACAATGGCGAGAAAAATTCTCAGGGTCGGGTATTATTGGTTGACCATGGAATCCAACTGCTACAAGTACATGAGGAGGTGTCACAAGTGTCAGATATACTCCGACGAAATTCATGTACCGCCATCACATCTCAAAGTTCTTTTTTCCCCGTGGCCTTTTTCCATATGGGGAATCGACATGATTGGCATGATTGAGCCCAAGGCTTCAAACGGACATCGGTTCATCCTGGTAGCCATTGATTATTTCACCAAGTGGGTCGAAGCAGCGTCATTCGCCAATGTAACCCGACAAGTGGTGGTCCGATTTATCAAAAACAATATCATCTGCCGTTATGGTGTTCCAAGCGAGATCATTACTGATAATGGATCTAACTTGAACAATAAGATGATGAAAGAGTTGTGTGCTGAGTTCAATATCGAACACCATAACTCATCTCCCTACCGACCCAAGATGAACGGGGCGGTAGAAGCGGCTAACAAGAACATCAAGAAGATCGTTCAAAAGATGGTTGTAACCTATAAAGATTGGCACGAGATGCTACCCTTTGCTCTTCATGGTTATCGCACATCTGTCCGCACTTCAACAGGGGCTACCCCTTTCTCTCTAGTATATGGCATGGAGGCAGTGCTTCCCATAGAAGTAGAGATCCCGTCAATCAGGGTATTGATGGAAGCTAAGCTCACCGAAGCTGAATGGTGTCAAAGTCGACACAACGACCTGAACCTGATCGAAGAGAAGCGAATCACGGCACTATGCCATGGTCAGTTGTATCAACAAAGAATGAAGAGGGCGTTCGACAAAAAGGTTCGGCCTCGTGTCTTCAGAAAAGGAGACCTCGTGCTCAAGAAGATACAATCATTTCTCACTGACTCTCGGGGCAAATGGACCCCAAATTATGATGGCCCCTATGTGGTCACGAAAGCTTTCTCAGGCGGCGCCTTGAGACTTGCAACCATGGACGGAGAGGAATTTGCCTACCCCACGAATGTTGATGTAGTCAAGAAATACTTCGCCTAAACTAAAAAAAAAAACGTCTCGGTGGATTGAAAACCCGAAAGGGCGGTCCAGGAAAAAGTTAGAGACATGAAAAAAAAAGAATCATCCCGATGGATTGGAAATATCATAGTACAATCCAGGCAAAAATTAGGGATAATGGCAAGTAACTATGTTCAACAGAGGCAAGTCCCTCAGCAGCAGTAGCATCATCTATCGGAGGAAATCTCCAGTCAAAGGTCATCTTCGACAGAAGCTCAGGATGCCCCAAATTCAAAGTTGGTAGAAGGATAGTGGTCGTTATGTTTCAACGTAGCCCTTTTCCCTGTAAATTACCATTTTCTAACTTTGTATATACTCTTTGGAATCACGCGTTTGGCTGATCTCCATCTTATCAATAAAATTTGAGCCCTTGTGCTTTTGTTTGTAATTCTTAACTTGTTTTAGCTTTACAGAACGACGTTGTTTAAATTTAATCAGCAATTCTTGAAATAAAACAAAAATGAATTTACTTGTTAAAACTTTTTCTGCTTTTAAAATAAAGATGGCAATTTCTTTTGACTGTTGAACATCAGAAGAACATCGATCGCTTCTCCCGAAGTAAGCGAACTTCAAAGTGCAGAATCAAAGTACTCCTTCTAAGCCAGTATGCCTGAATGAAGGGATCAACTGTGTCAGAGACCTTGTTTCGTCTGACAGCCTCGGCCGAGTTCTCATCTCCTAAGCCCGATCAACATAGCTCCCAACGGGACTATCTCTCCTAAGCAAGGTGGAATTGCTATTTTGAATCAACGGTACTTCTTCGCCCCGCGATGGCCGAGTATCCAATTGTGTTCATCCATTAGTTTGTATGTCGCGTCTGTTTTGTCAGCATATACATACATACTTCATGCATTTTATTTGCGTTCGCATTTCGTATTGCATCACTATCACTTGAGTCGGTATTGTCCCCTAGTGATAAACAGTTTTCTCAATCGAGTTTGTCAGTTCTTTCCTCGTCAGGAAGTGTTGTGTCTGCACAATCTCGCCACCAGTGAATCTTTAGATCAGAGTCGGCACTTGGCCACTTTGATAACTTGAACATCTGAAAGATCAGAGAACCTTCAACAGATGTCACTCTTCGCCATTGAAGATGATATCCTCGCTTTCCCAGATTAAGGAAAATCCACAGAGAAAGCCTCGTGATCAGAGATTCGGCAGCACGCCAGTTTTTCTCCAAAAAGTCGTTGATGAAAAGGTCATCGACACCTCAAAATTGGACCCCATCATATGGCGTTTCTCCGGGAAGATCCTGAGAAAAGTATGATGAGAGATCCCAAACGAAAACAGTCTCTCAAGAGACTCGCTTTCCCCAGTAGAATCGACAAATGGCGTCTCCAAAATAGAGAAGTTTGTGTACCTCTACAATTCAGACGAATGGGTTCCCCAGCAAGTCTGACATCAAAACTTTTTCCACTCAAATGGCATCTCCCCAGGAAAATTCGGCGAGAAGTTTGAGGAAAGCCGCTATGAATAACGTCCCTTGTCAAGAAAGTTTATTGACAAAAGAAACTAAGACCAGTTCCTTGGTAGGAAACCAGGATCGAGGGGAAGTTTAAATCAGAAACTAAGACCAGTTCTTGGTAGGAAACCAGGATCGAGGGGAAGTTTAAATCAGAAACTAAGACCAGTTCCTTGGTAGGAAACCAGGATCGAGGGGAAGTTTATTTCAAAAGAGACTGAGACCAGTTCCTTGGTAGGAAACCAGGATCGAGGGGAAGTTTACCTTTTCTAAGCATCATCGCTTAGCTAAAGAAGATGAATGCGTAAGCTACCATTCATAACCACCATCAAAATTTCGGATATTCCGATATTTAATCCTCTTGCACCCCGAATGCCCGAATCCCTTCGTCATTCATACCTTCGGGTCCAAGAAGATTAAATAGGGGCATCTGTAATACCCCAAATTTTGACCACTTAGATTTCCCATCATTGTGAAAATCATCATCACAATATGGATGAACCATCATGCTTTATCAGTCTCCCCAAAGATGGGTGAGCATCTAATACAATCAAAAATAGGGTTTCAAGCCCTCTCTGAGTGCTTAGACAAATGATCAATCAAGAAATGACATGATCTTCAACTTGTCTAATCTCTCAAACATCCACAATGGATCAAAAAGGACTCCCACTTCAAGGATTAAGCACAAGGCTGCTCCCTTCTAGGTGGATCAAGTCTCAAGATCGACAGTGTCACCAAATTAGGGTTTTGGTCGACCAGGGCCTCCAGATGGAAATTTTCATATGGGCAGAAGGCAATGATCCAAAACATGACCTAATATGCTTCATGGAACCTCATGAACCCATGCATCAAGTCAATTTTGCCTCAGGGGATGCATTCATAAAAAATCAGGAATTAGGGTTTCTTGACCTAATTCACCCCTAAGTTGACTTTTGGGACAAACCATGAGCCAAGACCTCAAGAGATGATTTGAGGGTCTCTAATACACCATATTGATCCATTTGGAACAATGGATTGATCCAAGAAGCTTGAGCAACAAGTCTCATTTTCATCTGCACCACAATTAGGGTTTTAAGGGAAAAGTCAACTGTAACTTTGACTTTTGACCAAGACATGCTCCCAAACCCTAATACATGATTGAATATACCCTATGACACCCATGGAACATGTTCATAAAGTTTGATTTAGGTCAAGGACATGATTTCCTGAAGAATTGCACAGTTTGGAATTCATCTGATAAAAAGTCAACTGTGCACAAAAGTCAACTTTGACTTTTTGAGATTTTTCACCAAAATGGATTTTTAACCCTAAAATGATGTTAATGTATGATTTGAATCATCATTCATCAAGAAAAATGAAGAAAAGTGAGATAACTTGTAAAAGGGGTAACCATAAAACTTAGAAATTTTTCTAAGTTAAAAATAAAGTGGCAAGGGTACCAACTTTGAAGGACCATAACTCCTAAACCACAAGGCCATTTTTTCTCATCCAAAGATGGATTTGTAGCCCTCATTACCACCTACAAAAACTTCAACTACAAGTCATTCCAATTCATTAAGGATTTTGAGTTATGGAGTGATCAAAGTGGCTGAAAAGTGAAAATGTCACTTTTTCCAACACTTAGTGAAATTTTCACTAAGTCAGAATTTGCCTTCACTTTTTGCCAAATGTAGGGGGATTTTTCACTTGGAATCAAAAGAGATCAAAACCAAACTTGTTCAAACAGTTGTTGTATCATGTAAGAGCTTTCCAAAATGGCCAAGAACATTGCCAAATTCAACCTACATCATGAGATACAACATTGGCAAGTTGCCTTGCTGAAATCTGTCAAGGCAAGGCAGAATTTGCGACTTTGGTCGATTTGCCAAAATCAGCCAAATTCAATTGCTCCAATCCACTTGGACACCTCAGAGGATTGAATCTAAAGGGGACAATCACTGAGCCAAGCCTCCAAAGTCCAAGGAACAAGGAATAGCAAGTTGAACCTAGAGTTGCCAAAATAGGGACAAGACTTCAAATTTGGAATGAGGCATTCAATGGAACCATCAAGGTGGAATGGACTGAGCCATTCTCATCTGAAATCAGTCAAGACTTATCCAAGACCAAGGGGACCTTAGCTCTGTGCCCTAACCTCTAGTCAATGGCTAGAGGAGACTTTCATTTTCATTGGCCAACATTGAGGGAACACCTGCTGCAGTTGCCATTCACTCTGGATCCCAAAACAAACTTGCTCTACTATAAATAGAGCTCAATTGTGGTCAGTTTAAGTACACCAAAGCCATCTAACAGATGCTTTCCTCAAAATCTCTTTCTCTTGGCAAAAATGCCTTTCTTAGCAAGGTAGCTATCGGGTTTTGAGTTTGAGAGCAATTCTGCACAAACCAATCACTCACACACCTCACATACATCACATATGAGCTGATCAAACACTCACATAACTTCTGAAACATCAAATTCATGAAATCACCAGCTGGTTGCTCAAATTTTCAAACAAGGTGCAGCTGAGGTACCACAAAATGATCCAGCCAATTTCAATCAAGTCCAACCGTCCAAACACAATCCATAGGGTGTAGGGAAGCTATTCAGATCATCACCACTCATCTGTAACACCTCCAAATCAAAAATCACTTTGAACTTGCTGTCACGACTTGGAGGTAAGCACATACTTGTTCATCTCTCAATCTATGCATATTTCCTCGCATAATAATTTGGCCATATGTTCATAATCATGCATGGAATGTTTTCCCTCAATTAATTGCATTGTTTGAATCGTGTATCAAAAATCCTAGCCTTCATGCAGAAATTAGGGTTCTTGAGGTTTCTTCGTGATTTCTTGTTGTATGTTTAATTTAAATGAAATTAAAGTACATAGACATGATCGTGAGGTTGAGACGAGCATAATGATATGTGGATTGCATGATATGATTACGTATTCATGGAGATTGGATAGAAAATGCAAATCTGAGAAACCAAGAACACGCGCGTGTTCTTCAGCTGTTCTTGGCGCCATTTTTCATAAATTCAAATATTTGAATTTTGTGATTTTGTTTAATTGATTCAAAAATTAATTTCTCTCTGAGTTTTAATGATTTTGAGTTGATTCTTTTTTTAATAATTCACAAAAATGTTAAAATATTTTATTTTATCAAAAAATCCCAAAAATATTATTTATTTCATATAATTGATATTTTTGTAAAGAATTAATATTTTGATTGTTTTTGGCATTTTAAATATTTTTTCTACATTGATTTTGCAACTTTTAATGCTTTCTAATTATTTTGTAGGTCAATACTTAATTTTTGAAGCATTAATCCAAGATCACAATTTGTTTTCCATGTGTTAAACAATTTTTGATCATTTTAATTGAATTTTTATTCAATTAAATACATTTTGAAAATAAATTAGGGTTTTGGATTAATTCAACCCTCATAAATCATTTTCAAAACACTTTGGGCCTCTATTAGAGTGTAAGACCCAATCCTTTTTTTTGACCAAATCATCTTTGGGCCTCACTTATTGTATAAGTCCCGATACCGTCAAAAAACAAACGGCGTGATCGTCGCCTTTTCAAAAATCATCTGGGCCTACCCTCGAGTAGTAAGACCCATTTATTTTTCTTCAAAAACTTTTTGGGCCTCTTGAGAGAGTGTAAGACCCATCCCCCCTTGTACAAAAACTTTTTTGGGCCTCACTCATTGTATAAGTCCCTCTGTACAAGTAAACGGCGCGATCGTCGCCCGTTTAAAAATAAAACTCATCTGGGCCTCTCCTTGAGCTATAAGACCCATTCAAAACACTTTGGGCCTCTATTAGAGTGTAAGACCCAATCCCCCTTTTAACCAAAACATTTTGGGCCTCACTTATTGTATAAGTCCCTCTGCGTTAAAAGAAAACCTCGGCGCGATCGCCATTTTAAACGAAAAATCATTTGGGCCTACCCTCGTGTTATAAGCCCCACTCTTTTTCTTTAAACCTTTTTGGGCCTCTTGAGAGAGTGTAAGACCCATCCCTTTGTACAAAAAACCTTTTTGGGCCCTAGTCACTTGTATAAGTCCCTCTGTACAAATTCAAACAGTGCGCTCACTGATAAAACCCTGGGCCTCTCCTTGAGCTGTAAGCCCCAAATCTTTCTTTTTCAAAGCACTTTCTCCTTTGATTTTGAATATACTGTTGTTTTTAATCTTTCTTTGTTGAACAACTAACCAAACAACATGGAAGCACTACAACCGAGTAAGTGGTTATCGCTTTCATTTACTGCTTTCATATTATAAACTGTATTGTGGGGCTGCTCACTGTAAGTCTCCTTTCATAAACTCATATCTACTGTGTAATAATAGTATAGATATTTCGATTTTCCCCGGCAACTACGTCTAGAACTAGGTGACGCCGTTTCACTTATTCGTAGAAATAGACGACTAGATCCCCAATAGGAGCACCAGATACAGTCTTCTCTTCGGCTGTCCTCCTTAGGAATCGTCATGAAGCTCTACTCCCCAAGATGAATGTATTCTCCGTGAATGGCATCTTTGAGTTTCTTCCCAATTCTCAAACTTTCCTGACTTGATCTATTCCTTGTGGATAGCTTGCCTTGAATGTCTTGGGGTTTGGGTACCCACTACGGTCATAATCTTGGACCTTAACTAAGGAACCCTCTTTAAAAGCTAAAAGTCGCTGGATAGTAAACCTCGCACGTTTACCAGTGGTTTTCATCTTTAAAAGAGTTATCTCTCCTAATGGAAAGGAGATGATAGACCCACGGGCTTCTTAAAAGCATCGGCCTCCTCTTGGGCATTATTCAAGGACACTACGGCTTCTTAGAAGTATTCACAGCCTCCTCTTAGGCTTCGTATAATGATCTCTTCCTCCGGGAATGATAGCCTCCTCTTGGGCTTCGTACAAGGACCCGTCGGCTTCTTAAAAGTTTCCAGCCTCCTCTTGGGCTTCGTACAAATTGTCCCGACGACCTCCTAGAGGTATAGGAACAGAACCTAGTCATCCTCATAGAACAGTCCTTTCATAGAGTCTACTACTGTTTCTCGAAGCATAGTACAAAAGATAAAACTCTAGACACGGACAGTCTAACTTCCTTGAGTCTCAAAGACATTCTCAAGCACCCTTCGTTAAATAGGAAGGAAACCCGCAGACTCGGATAGTCTCGATACCCTTTGGATTTCCCATTTCCTCAAAGAGAAGGAAATATCCCTGATCCTCAAATTAAATCCCTGTGTACAGTGTTACTCATATAAGAACTGATTTTCTCTTTTAAATCAGTATATTGGATCTGTCACTCAACTGAAACAGTTACAATAGCCTCCATCTCGGGCTTCGTACGAGATACCAAAATTCTCCCCAGTGGAGTCAAAACAACCTTTTCGCCTCTCTCTCGGGCTTTGTACGAGATACAAAAACACTCTCTTACTGAGTATAAAAGATTCTCCAACTGAGTCAACTCTTTGCTAGCCTCCTCTTAGGCTTTGTATAACGATATGCCCCACTGGGTCAAAAACTTTTAGCCTCTCTCTCGGGCTTTGTACGAGACACAAAATAGCCTCCACTTAGGCTTTGTATAATGATTTTCCTAGCAGAAATTAGCCTCCTCTTAGGCTTTGTATAAGAAAACCACTGGTTGATCCAATCAACCTTTTAGCATCAAAGCTGTGCCTCGTTCGCAGTACACAAACATCAACAACTCCTTTCCCTTCATCTAATCGCTGTAAGCGGCAAGCCTCTGGATCATCTACATCCATGCCACTGTCCCTCTTTTAGCATGAGAAATTCCTAAGGAAAGATGGCATTGCTCTACACTGAGTTAAAGTCTTCTCCTTCAGGTTAAAACCCTTTCTTCGGAAATTATGGCATTGCTCGGATCCGCGTATCCCAGTTAAAGTAATTCTCCTTCTCCCCTCTTTAGAGATGACAAATTCTCTCTAAAGTCGAGGTCCTTTCGTTTCACGTCTTGGGCTTTGAACAAGACACAAATAGACCTTTTAGCTTCACATCTCGGGCTTTGAACAAGATACAAATCACCTTTCACTTCATGTCTTGGGCTTTGAACAAGACACCAAAACACCCATTTCCTCCCATAGAATAGGAGGAACTACGAACGCTCTGATTTCCCTGTTTCGGTAAACGGGAATACGTAGGCATAAGATCGAAAGAAAAGATCTTAGCGAGCGCAATCAACAAAAAACCCAAATCCCATATCTTCGTCAATCAAAAGCAGTAATTCAAAAGCACCAGTCCTAACATCCTAATCCTTATTCCCCGCCAGAAACCTTTTGCCCAGGTAAAAAGAAAGAGAACAGTATTGGCGAAAATACAAATAACCAGTACAAAGGCCCCCCCCACATTGATAGCATCCGTAACCTAACAGACCGCTGTTTAAACTCAGTATGCAAGCAGGGTTAATTGGAGACATCTATTTCCCTTCCTTATTCAGCTCACAATAGGATAAAAAATGAATCGACCTGTAGTTCAAAGCTCAAACCGCAGAGAGCGACCAGCGCTTAAGAACCGCGTCCAAAATCGCTCGCTACAGATCCCAAGTGGAAACAGTCTCTCAAGAGACTCGCTTTCCCCCAGTAGAATCGACAAATGGCGTCTCCAAACAGAGAAGTTTGTGTACCTCCACAATTCAGACGAATAGGTTCCCCAGCAAGTCTGACATCAAAACTTTTTCCACTCAAATGGCATCTCCCCAGGAAAATTCGGCGAGAAGTTTGAAGGAAAACCGCTACGCATAGCATCCCTTGTCAATAAAGTTTATTGACAAAAGAAACTAAGACCAGTTCCTTGGTAGGAAACCAGGATCGAGGGGAAGTTTACAAAAGAAACTAAGACTAGTTCCTTGGTAGGAAACCAGGATCAAGGGGAAGTTTATTTCAAAAGAAAACTGAGACCAGCTCCTTGGCTGAAGACCAGGATCGAGGGGAAGTTTACCTTTTCTAAACATCATTGCTTAGCAAAAGAAGATGAATGCACAAGCTACCATTCATAACCACCATCAAAATTTCGGGTATTCCGATATTTAATCCTCTTGCACCCCGAATGCCCGAATACCTTCGTCATTCACACCTTCGGGTCCAAGAAGATTAAATAGGGGCATCTGTCATACCCCAAATTTTGACCACTAAGATGTCCCATCATTGTGTCAATCATCATCACAATATGGATGAACCATCATGCCTCATCAAATGCCTCAAGGGTTGTTGAGCATTCACTACAATCAAAATTAGGGTTTTAAGCCCTCTCAGAGCCTTAGACAAAGGATCAATCAAGGAATGACATGATCTTCAACTTGCCTAAACCTCTCAAACATCCACAATGGACCAAAAGGACTCCCACTTTAAGGATTAAGCATAAAGCTGCTCCCTTCTAGGTGGATCAAGCCTCAAGATCGCCAGTGTCACCAAATTAGGGTTTTGATCGACCAGGGCCTCCAGATGGAAAATTTCATCTGGGCACAAGCCAATGATCCAAAACATAACCGAATATACCCCATGGAACCTCATGGACCCTATCATCAAGTCAATTTGACCTTAGGGGATGCATACATCAAAAATCAGGAATTAGGGTTTCTTGACCTAATTCACCCCTAAGTTGACTTTTAGGGCAAATCAAGAGCCAAGATCTCCAGACATAATTTGAGGGTCTCTAATGAACTATATTGATCCATTTGGAACAATGGATTAATCCAAGAAGCTTGAGCAACAAGTCTCAATTTCATCTGCACCACAATTAGGGTTTTAAGGGAAAAGTCAACTGTAACTTTGACTTTTGACCAAGACATGTTCCTAAACCCTAGGACATACCTCAATACACCCTATGACACCCTTGGAACATGTCCATCAAGTTTGATTTAGGTCAAGGACATGATTTCCTGAAGAATTGCACAGTTTGGAATTCATCTGATAAAAAGTCAACTGTGCACAAAAGTCAACTTTGACTTTTTGAGATTTTTTCACCAAATTGGATTTTTGACCCTAAAATGATGTTTATGTATGATTTGAATCATCATTCATCAAGAAAAATCAAGAAAAGTTGGATAACTTGTAAAAGGGGTAACCATAAAAACTTAGAAAATTTTCTAAGTTAAAAATAAAGTGACAAAGGTACCAACTTTGAAGGACCATAACTCCTAAACCACAAGGCCATTTTTTTCCATCCAAAGCTTGATTTATAGATCTCATTACCCTCTACAAAAACTTCAACTAGGCCTACCTCCAATTCATTATGGATTTTGAGTTACGAGTTAGCTAAAGTGGCTGAAAACATGAAAATGTACCATTTTCCAACACTTAGAAAAATTCTGTCCAAGACAGATTTTGTTGAAACACCAAAACTTGTGGGATTTTTTCACACAGTTGCAAGCTGAATCAAGTCCAAAGTTAAACATCAATGTTGTTGCATATGTTTCCAAGAATTCAAAGAACTCAACAGCATGAATTGATTCAACTTGAGCCAAGAAAAATCCTTGCCCAAAGTCATGCTGCTGCAAGCTGTTTTGGAAAAATCAGTTTGCATTTTTGCTTGCCACACACGATTTTGAGCCAAAGACTAAGGATCACTATGCCACCTGTGTTCAAACCAATCACAATGAAACTGATCCAACTGATAAATCTGAGTCAAAAGACCAAGGAATCTTCCAACTTGAAGTTCATCCACTTTGGCACATTTTGCCTTGAATTCAAAGTGCATTAATGTGGAATAGTTCATTGTCAAGGTAGCTACCCTACTCAGTCAATTTCTCTGATTAAACAACAATAAAAACATCTGAGGAATGTGGTTTTGGTCAAGGCATAGCCCTGCTCTTGGGAATGGCTAGCTTGCCTTGCTTTAGAAGAAATCTTCCAAGCCAATCCATGCAAATGTGATCTGATCCAGCAGCCATTCACTATTCCTCCAAAACAAAAGTTGATCACCTATAAATAGAGGTTCCAATGGATCATTCAACTCACACCAAAGCCAGTTACATCACTGCTTTCTCTCATTCTTTCTTAAACCTCAAGTTTTCTTGTTTTTGAGTAACCACTATCGGGTTTTGAGTTGCAGCCACAATCAATCCATTCCAATTGCTCAAACACATCACATATGATGTATTTGAGGTGTCCAAACACTTAAACACCAACTGTAACACCCCAGGCTCAAAATCACTCTTCAACCAAGCCATTATGCTTCAATTTTGCAGGTGGAGGTCTCTAGCTTGATCCAGAAGGTTTCAGAGTGTTCCAAAGCTTGCAACACACTCCATAACATCCATTGAAGCTGTAGGGATCATCAATTCACGACTGGAACACCATCTGGGCAAAGTTCCATTTCAGCTTGCATCAAGGTGAGCTTCAAACTCAAACTCCATGATCCATGCATATTTCCTCGCATGATATTTTTGCCATTTGCTTGCCATCATGTGTTGATTGTTTTGCCTCAAAAAATTAGATCATAGACCTCATAACCATGCCTGCACGATTGGTTTTGCAAATTAGGGTTCATCTGTGTTCATCATGATTATTTTACTCCACACTGAAAATGAATAAAATTGGGTATTGCCATCTTATTCCTTGTGAAAAAACGCACGAGTTTGGTGTTTGAATCATGTCCAATGGTTGAGAGATGAGTGAGATATGGTGCTTCACGCACGAGCTCGAGGAAGAAGATGGCCATGGCGCCATTCTTCAGAAAATCCAACAAGTTTGATATATATTTTTCACTTGCCATGTTATTAATGAATTGGCATTGCGCCCCAGCGGTTCATCAGCTGGTTTTGTGAGTATTGGCAAGCGAGGGGTCTGGGGTTCGAATCCCCCTCGCCCCAGACTTCTTTTTACCATTTTTCATTTTGTTATTTTTCATGTTATTATTTTTAATGATTTGAAAAATTAATAACTCCTTCAATTTTTATCATTTTTGATTGGTTCTTTTTTTAATAATTCACAAAAATGTTAAAATATTTTATTTTCCCAAAAAATCCCAAAAATGTTATTTATTTCATATAATTGATATTTTTGCAAAGAATTAATATTTTAATTGTTTTTTGACATTTTAAATATTTTTTCTACATTGATTTTGCAACTTTTAATGCTTTCTAATTATTTTGTAGGTCAATAATTAATTTTTGAAGCATTAATCCAAGATCACAATTTGTTTTTCATATGGTAAACAATTTTGATCATTTTAATTGAATTTTTATTCAATTAAATACATTTTTGAAAACAAATTAGGGTTTTTGGATTAATTCAACCCTCATAAATCATTTTCAAAACACTTTGGGCCTCTAATAGAGTGTAAGACCCAATCCTTTTTTTGACCAAATCATTTTTGGGCCTCAGTGTATTGTATAAGTCCCGATACCGTCAAAAACAAACGGCGCGATCGTCGCCTTTTGAAAAATAACCTTGGGCCTCTCCTCGAGCTATAAGACCCATTCAAAGTTTTTTGGGCCTCTAATAGAGTGTAAGACCCAATCCTCTTTTAATCAAAACAATTTTGGGCCTCACTTATTGTATAAGTCCCTTTGCGTTAAAAAGAAAACCTCGGCGCGATCGCCATTTTAAACGAAAAAATCAATTGGGCCTACCCTCGTGTTATAAGCCCCACTCTTTTTCTTTAAACCTTTTGGGCCTCTATTAGAGTGTAAAACCCAACCCCTCTTGTACAGAAGACCTTTTTTGGGCCTCATTCACTTGTATAAGTCCCTCTGTACAAATTCAAGCAGTGCGCTCACTGATAAAACCCTGGGCCTCTCCTTGAGCTGTAAGCCCCAAATCTTTCTTTTTCAAAGCACTTTCTCCTTTGATTTTGAATATACTGTTGTTTTCAATCTTTCTTTGTTGAACAACTAACCAAACAGCATGAAAGCTCTACAACCGAGTAAGTGGTTATTGCTTTCATTTACCGCTTTCATATACATATAACTGTATTATGGGGCTGTTTCACTGTAAGTCTTCTTTCATAAACTCATATCAACTGTGTAATAATAGTATAGATATTTCGAGTTTCCCCGGCAACTACGTCTAGAACTAGGTGACGCCGTTTCGTTTATTCGTAGAAATAGACAGCTAGATCCCCAATAGGATCACCAGATACAGTCTTCTCTTCGGCCGTCCTCATTAGGAATTGTCAAGAAACTCTACTCCCCAAGATGAATGTCTTCTCCGTGAATGGCATCTTTGAGTTTCTTCCAAATTCTCGAACTTTCCTGACTTGATCTATTCCTTGTGAATAGCTTGCCTTGAATTTCTCGGGGTTTGGGGACCCACGGGCTTCTTAAAAGCATCGGCCTCCTATTGGGCATTATACAAGGACCCACAGGCTTCCTAAAAGCAACCCCGCCTCCTCTTGGGCTTCGTACAAGGACCCTACGGCTTCTTAAAAGTATTCACCGCCTCCTCTTAGGCTTCGTATAATGATCTCTTCCTCCGGGAATGATAGCCTCCTCTTGGGCTTCGTACAAGGACCCCTCGGCTTCTTAAAAGTTTCCAGCCTCCTCTTGGGCTTTGTAAAAATTGTCCCGACGACCTCCTAGAGGTATAGGAACATAACTTAGTCATCTGCATAGAGCAGTACTTTCATAGAGTCTACTACTGTTTCTCAAAATATGGTACAAAAGATGGAACTCTAGACTTGGACAGTCTAATCTCCTTGAGTCTCAAAGACATTCTCAAGCACCCTTAAAAAAAAAATAGGAAGGAAACCCGTAGACTCGGACAGTCTCAATACCCTTCGGATTTCCCGCTTCCTTAAAGAACAGGAATAACCCGGATCCTTGAATCGAATCCATGAGTACAGTGTTGCTCATATAAGAACTGATCGTCTCTTTCAAAATCAGTATATTGGACCTGTCACTCAACTGAAACAGTCATCTTAGCCTCCTCTTGGGCTTGGTACAATGATTCTCCCCAGCGGAGTCAAATAAACATTTAGCCTCTCTCTCGGGCTTTGTACGAGACACATAAGAGACTCCCTCGTTGAGTCTATTACCTCTTCAGCCTCCATCTCGGGCTTCGTACGAGATACCAAAGGACTTCATCGTCAAGTCAAAACCTTTTAGCCTCCCTCTCGGGCTTTGTACGAGATACAAATAGCCTCCTCTTAGGCTTTGTATAAGAAAACCACTGGTTGATCCAATCAACCTTTTAGCATCAAAGTTGTGCCTCGTTCACAGTACACAAACATCAACAACTCCTTCCCCTTCATCTAATTGCTGTAAGCGGCAAGCCTCTGGATCATCTACATCCATGCCACTGTCCCTCTTTTAGCATGAGAAATTCCTAAGGAAAGATATCATTGCTCTACACTGAGTTAAAGTCTTCTCCTTCAGGTTAAAATCCCCTATAAAGGAAATTATGGCATTGCTAGGATCCGCGTATCCCGGTTAAAGTATTTCTCCTTTATAACAAGTCACCCAACAGTTGTGACAGACAAACCCTTCTTTAGAGATGACAAATTCTCTCTAAAGTTGAGACTTTTTAGCTTCATATCTTGGGCTTCGAACAAGATACAAATAAACTCTTCAGCTTCACATCTTGGGCTTTGATCAAGATACAAATCACCTTTCGCTTCACGTCTTGGGCTTTGAACAAGACACAAAAACACTCATTTCCTCCCATAGAATAGGAGGAACTACGAACGCTCTGATTTCCCTGTTTCGGTAAACGGGAATACGTAGGCATAAGATCGAAAGAAAAGATCTTAGCGAGCACACTACACAAAAAACCCAAATCCCATATCTCCATCAATCAAAAGCAGTAATTCAAAAGCATCAGTCCTAACATCCTAATCCTTGTTCCCCGCTAGAAAGTCCTAGAAGGAAAGAAAACCGTATTGGTGAAAATACAAATAACCAGTACAAAGGCCCCCCCACATTGATAGCATTCGTAACCTAACAGACCGCTGTTTAAACTCAGTATGCAAAGCAGGGTTAATTGGAGACATCTATTTCCCTTCCTTATTCAGCTCACAATAGGATAAAAAATGAATCGACCTGTAGTTTAAGCTCAACCGCAGAGAGCGACCAGCGCTTAAGAACCGCGTCCAAAATCGCTCGCTACATCTGTCCCAGTATTCTAAACTTAGAAGAGGTGTTTTCAATTAACCATTCTCAGGAGTGGACAATTTCCCACGCTCTAGAGGTGGCCTGCCCCAATATGAGCTTTGAAGTGACTTTGCCCCTGATCTTAGAATGAATGCCCCAGAATAACTGAATTTCGGAGAGATTTCTCGACGTGACTGCCCCAGATTGGCTACATCTTAACACGACTTACTGGGGAGAGCCCACTCTACACTGAGTCTCTTGGCAGCATGCCCTTTGATATGATTGTCCTTCAGAATTTTCAAGCAACCCAACTTGGCAGGATCAAGCTTCTTGACTGACGTTCACTGTGTAAGCTGCATTGATGCTTAGACGCATGTATGCAAACAGAACAAGTTATTTATGAGAATGATAATTCTAATGCAACACTCATGTTAACCTTGAAGTTTTATTGAAAATGCGTCGCCAAGCCTTGTGAACGAATCACTAGCTGGGATGCGACCTTGATTTTTGAATGGCAAAACAATGCGCACATGCAATACCAACTAATCTTATTAGCACAATAAATAGGAGTCAGGAACGCTATCCTGTTGCAGTACGCTTTCGGAATAAATCCTGTTTCAATTAGGACTTTTAAGGGTTGTAACGTGGTTTGGTTCACGGTTTCAGAAAAAAGGATTGATGGCTCAAAATTTATCGGTGCCCACCTACTCTTCGTGATGTTCTCTAGTCCTATGTTCAGTTACTCTGACATAAACGCTCATCTCTCAAAAGGTTTACGGTCTTTAAGGGACCCATGCCACTAATGGTTTGACGCCTAAGGAAGTTTTGGAGTGACAGTCACCCCCTTTTATCTTTTGTGTCTGTAATTACACGAATTTGTTCTTATCGGGGATTTTCTTTTGTAACACTTTTCGCTTTTTCTTTCTTTTGCTTTTCTTTTCTTTTTTTTTTATCCCTTAT
This sequence comes from Lathyrus tuberosus, assembly GCA_022829125.1. NCBI lineage: Eukaryota > Viridiplantae > Streptophyta > Magnoliopsida > Fabales > Fabaceae > Lathyrus > Lathyrus tuberosus. The sequence goes on along the minus strand of JALAZF010000599.1, from coordinate 2,170,664 downwards.
TTTGCCTGGACTGACTCTTTTGAGTTTTTTCGATTTTTAAGTCCAGCGGGATGCCCTAACTTTTGCCTAAGTCACTTGTTTTCAAGTTTCGACTTAGCGGGCTTTTCCTTTTTTATTCCCCCTTTTGAACAAAGCGTGTGACACGGGTTGTCTTACTTGCTTGAAAGGGTTGTGACTGTCTCACTCCTTGGTTGTTGATGGGTAACCATTGTGGTTTCATGCCGCTAGATCTCTTGGTGGTGGGATAGAAGGTAATGGATCCTCAGATGCACACTCTCCTCAAAATTTGAATGCTCGGTCAAACTAACTGACGCCTACCCTGCCCCTGGGTTAAGTATGAGGGTTTTTTCGTATGAAAGAAGCTCCTACTTCAAGGCTCAAAGGGGTTAACGAGGGTCTATCTCCTTATCTCTCCAGTGTTTGTGAATTGAAAACAATGCCTGTACATCCTTAACAGGGTTTTATCCAAATGCGCACCATTAGAAATCTGCGCTCTTGTTTCGTCATCCTCCCTCGAGAGTTCTAGACAAGAAAATTGGTATTGCAGTGCATATAAACATTTAAGAGTGAACACGAACAAATTACTTCAAGAAAAACATGCTCATTGCATTAATATCATCATAGAAAACAAACAAGTCTTACATGCATACAATGCTTTAACAAGAAATGAAAAACTACAAATGAAAATGCAGTAAAGAAACTGATGACTGTCGTTGTCGAGAAGACTTGACTCCGCTTGGACTACTGGCTTTAGGAGACGACCCTTGAAGTCTTCAAACAGATGAGAGGTCGACATGCACAACCAAGTTTCCTTTTGTAAATGATATGTACCCTTTGTCAATCAATTGTTGCACTTTGGCTTGGAAGGCTTTGCAATCTTCGGTTGAGTGCCCCATAGATCCTCCATGATATCCACATTGCACATGGGGATTGTACCCCGGAGGGTATGGTTCTGGAACAGGCTTCAAAGTCTTAGGCTCCACCAATGAGTTTCGAACTAGGTGTGGCAAGAGTTGACTGTACGACATGGGAACTGGATGAAGAGGAGCATTCCTTCTTTCCAAGTTGTTGCGCGGCCTATGCTGATTCTGACGCTGATACTTCTGTTGTTGAGGAGCATGAGGTTGTTAGTACTGAACGACATTAGTCTCTCCTTCTTCTCCCCTGTAACGTTTCTTTGCATTTTCAGAATAACCGGGAGCAACTTGAATCTTTCCCGCTTTGATGCCGTTTTCAACTCTTTCTCCTGCCAATACAAGACTTGAAAATCCAGCTGACAAACATCCAACCAATTTCTCATAATAATGCCCCTGAAGCGTATCCATGAACATATCAACGAGCTCTCTTTCCAACATCGGAGGTTGAACTCGGGAAGCCAATTCACGCCACCTCTGGGCGTACTCTATAAAGCTTTCATTGCTCTTTTGAGACATATTCTACAGTTGTGTACGATTGGGAGCCATATCAGTGTTATATTAATAGTGTCTAATAAATTCCCCCGCCAGCTCTCTCCAACTATGAACGTCTTTCCTCTCTAGCTGCATGTACCATTCCAGGGATGCCCCAGATAGGCTATCTTGAAAGCAATGCATCATCAACTTTTCGTTCTTTGCGTGAGCAGCCATTTTACTCGTGTATGCCCTGACGTGAGTCCTTGGGCAAGTCATACCATTGTACATTTTGAAGGTAGGAGTCTGAAACTTGTGCGGGATAACAAGGCCTGGAACCAGCCCCAAATCTTCCAAATCCATATCCACAGAATCTTGATTTACAACACCCCTCAATTATTCCTCAATTAACCTGAATCTCTGATCAGTGTCAATCTGGGAACCAGCATCCCCACCTGGCACAGAGAATACATCATCTTGAATATCATTAAACTGATGGCCATGAATAACACAGACACCAATACCACCTCCCCCGACATTTTCAGTCCCGCCCGGAGGGATCACAACACCAGAAACAGGGATACCTCCGCCCGGAGGGCCATTCTGAACATTAGTACCAGTAACACCAGTATGGACTCCTCCATGAAGGACAGCTTCATCATCAATCCTTGCAATCAGTGGTTGGACAACAGTTCTTAACTGCTCTTGGCCCTGAGCAACCCCTTGCATTAAATCCATGAATTGGTTCATGCGGGTCCGCATCTCAGTCATCTCAGCTTGTAGTTGATCCATGAGCCTTTTCTGATCTTGTCTGGTAGAATACCGGTGAATGTGTTGATCTGCAATCCTGTACTGAGATTGTGTAACTTGTACCCTTGCCCTTTGTTTTTCCTCAATATTACTGCTCAGAACGGATTCACCAATATGAAGAGCAATAGCCATTTCTTTTATCCCGGGATGTTCTTCAGAAAAGAATACTATGTCATGCCTGATGGGGATTCCCAAAATAAATGAGAACTCCTCCAACGTTGGGGTCAAGATGTAGTCTGGTAAAGTGAAGCAATGCAAAGAAGGATCGTAAAACTGAAGAAGTGTATGAATGGCATCCTTCTCATACTTGGAGATATTGTAGACAAACTTCAGAAGTCTCCCATACCCTCCACTGAACTCTGTACGAACTCCGGGACCAACCATACTAATCAGCTTGTGAATCAACGTTAAGGTCGGATCTGGGAACGAATAGGCAACAGTCTTCTTTCTCTGGACATCCATGCCAAGGCAACCTCAGAAAACCGGAATCTAGAGTAAGATACAAGCCCTGAAAAATGTCAAACACGTCAGAATGCAAGAAAAATGATATGCTCATGCAAACATGGGATCAAGGCAACACTGCTGGATGTGTTGTGGTGTTAACTGAACGAGAACCACAACCCAGAAAACCAGAATTCCAAAATACCGAACCACTGAGATAACCAGGAACCCAGATAATCAAACATTGATGAGAAATCCAGAACAAACCGGGTAGGTTGAAGGTTTCGGTTACCTGCAAACCTGCAAACACCCATCCCCTCTCACATGTGGGTACTAGGATGTTCAGTATCCCGGGCTCTCAGGTCGAGAAATGATGATACGTTCACCATTTTTGGTTTGGCATCATCATCAATCGAGGAGGCCTCAACTGATTCTCCAAAACGGATGGTCCTCAGCTTCTGGCACTGAGGTCGAGAAACAATAGTACATTCATCCCTCGGGGTACAGTACTATCGTCAATCGAGGAGTGCCTCCACTGATTCTCTTCAAAAGCTAGGGGCCATCCTATGCAAGTTCCAAAGTGGGCCCTCGGGTGCGAATGGGTTTGCCACCGAACGTGGTCTGCCACTGTCACCACTAAAGAGGGATGTTTCCACTAAGGTCCTCGATGATCGGTCACTAGATTCGACAGCTTTCTAGATCGACATCCTAACATGCGCAAGACACACACGTTAGAATGCGTCCCAAGATAGCCTCGTCTGGTTGTGAATTTCGTGAACACACAAACGTACCAAGCGGGCACGTAGGTCCCACTACTCTCCACTCTAGTCCTAGGGTGTACTCAAGCCTGGGTATTGGGCTTATCTCTCAGAACAACCCAACCTGCAAAACAGAAACAGCCAGCACAACACAACAATATCCAGTATGACAGTAATAAAGATGAAATGCAATACAGAAAATGCAGTAAAAATAAAATACAACAAACACAGCAAAACAAAAACAAAAACACCCAAAGAGAACAAAGACAAGCAAGCGCTAGGATTGACTCGCTTAGGGATGGACCAGCATAGGTCAACCAGAGTCCCCAACAGAGTTGCCAGCTGTCGCTCCCAGGATTTTCATCCAGGTACAAACGCGAGAGTGACGCGGAAAACAGAGTCGCCAGCCGTGTAAATTTATCCCAAGAGGGGGAAAGGGAACACCGCATAAACCTGAGGAAGAGGGAAAGGAATGGTCATCGCAACCATAGCCTGGGTTCGGGAGTCGGTTACGCGAGGGGAAGGTGCTAGCACCCCACGCGTCCATCGTACTCGATGGGATCAACGCTTGTTGTCTATTCTAAGGGTGAGTTATCCTATCATCTATGGTTGTACTGACACTAGGAAGGGGAAAACAAAGACAGACTCGGTAGGACGTCGACGTCCTAGGCCTACGTACTCCCTTTGTGCAATGGGAAATTCAGAGTCAATGTAGTTCGGACCAAGTTCTTTTTTGTGTTTTTTATGAGCGACGTTAAGTCCGCGTCCGACAGTGGTCGATGCCTGTTTGCGACTCAGACGGGAAGTAACATGCCCTTTTTGAAAATAGCCTTTAGTTTGACGATCCCGAAGGACGAAAAGGTTTGAAGTTTGTTTGTATTTTTTAGGACAGAAGTGACTTGAGTTAGTTCATAACTTGCATTGCACCAAAGTCTAGGGCATAGGGACGAATACTTAACGAATCGTCCCAAGACAGGGCGCTCGCTAAACACTCTAGAAAGATGAGAGGAAGTCCCTCATTTCTCATTCCCCACGCTTAAGGCTCGTGCGCAATACACTTTATCCTTATTAAGTGTTTTCAAGAAGTTTTGAGATGAGAAGAGAGAAGACACAGAGGAAACTCTAAAGGGAAACTAAGAGTCCTAATGTTATCATGCATGGGTGACCTACGGTTAGTGAGGTTTGACGACAACGTAAGCCTAAAGAAAATAAAATATGAGAGACAGAAAGAGTGAGAGTGGACATGGATAACTATCCACACCCTCAAATAACTTACCTCGGCCCTTGCATAAAAAGTTACTACGAAACAGACATACGTAAAAGAAATGAGACAAATGAAATCCAAGCAATGACATATAAGGGTAATCAAGTGACCAATAACAATCCAAACATGGCTGATGAAATCAAAGAAGCAGCCCCAAATGATGGCACAAGTGCCTTCTCAAACAAAAACTCAGGCATGATCAAGGATGTGCATACAAGAAGATCTCAAATAAAAGCAATCAAACAATTAGAGAAACACCTTCTAAAATCACCAAATTAATTATCAACATATCTCAACCAGAAGCAAACAACATGTCCAAAACTCATGTCAAAATTCAAAATATAAGTCACGCAAACAATCATGCAAAATTCAGACAAGAAACATGACTCAATATGCAAGAAAGGAGGACTAAAATGCAATATGAAATGATTTTAAAAATGAGAGAAAAATATTTTAATGCAGTTCAATGTATTGATAAAATAATGCAAAAAAAATGAGTTCAAAATAGTTTGTGGATGATGAGAAATAAAATAAACAAGTCATGGTATGCATGCATGAAATAAATACAAGAAAGAAATTATTAAAATAATTAATTTAGATGATAAAAATAAAATAAAATGATAAAAATAAAATTTGAGAAAATTTTATAAAATTATAAATATGATAGATGAATTTTTTAGGGATTTTTTAATGCAATTAACTATTTAAAAAAAAAATTAAAATGAAATGCAATAATTAAATAAAATAAAAATGAAGAAATATGCAAGGGGGTGCGTTCAGCAGCTAGGACACGTTCAAAAGGCTAATGGGCTCATACAAGGGGTGCGAATAACAAGGCCCAGATCAAAAACCCATCAGAAAAAAATAAAATAAAAAAGAGTCCACGTGTGGACTTCAGTCAATGGTCAGACTAAACATCAACCCTTGGATTGATCCAACGCACCCAAACAGTTAACAAATCCATGAAGTAAACGTGATCAGCGATCCAGATCCACACGCACACCATAGTAATGATGCACGCACCTGCACGCAATTGGTCAAAAAATAAAAAAAAAACACGTGCATAGCATGTTCCCTCATTAATGCGTTGGCATATCCCTGGCCACATGATTCAATCAACGCTCCAGATTACGTCATCAAGTCAAAAGTCAAAACAAAGGAAAGGATCAGATTAGGGATGCGTGGTAGTTATCTTGGGTGCACACACATGCAAACCAATAAATAAAAACAAAATTTTAAAACACATGGCAAAGTATGGACCGTACGATTAAGCAGATCAACGACTGGGATCATGTCTTCTTCATAAAACCCTAATCTGGTCGGAGGGAGAACCAGACTCCGGAGGCCTAGCTCCGGTCGTCTTCTCCGGCGACCCCCACCCATAATTTTCCCAGAAAACACATGCGAGTATACTATTTTGATCAGAAAAATGTGAGGATTCCAAATATGCAATCAAAAATCACAAATAACCAACGTACAATGGAAAACGATTGAAACAATGTTTGCATTCAAAACTTTAAACTCACGAAACAAACAATATAGGCATCCAAACTCCAAACAAAACACACCAGAATGATCAGCATACACCACAGATCACTATGCATATTTAAAAGAGGAACTTTAAGATCACGAAAAAAGTCACTGACCTGAGATTATGCACCACGTATCTTCACTGTTAGCTTCAAAGGATGGTTGGTTTGTGCTCTGTGGATCCCCAGAAAGAAGATTGTGGAAGAACTTTGTGAAAAGCCCTTGTGGATTGTGAGCTATGAAGAAATCAAGAATTAGGGTTGAAACTTGAACTCTCCTCCAAAATCACGTGTCATCCCTCTCAATAGTGCATGAGTAATCTTAAATACCTAGGGTTATTTCACATCTGATCATTTAGGTCTTAATCACTCCTTGGTTAATGAGTTTTGGGCCTTTTGATAAATTTTCATAATGTGAAATACACCCTCCTCCATGCATGGATATCCAAATATTTCATGATGGATCACTTGTTCAACAATTTCTAATCACACCTAAATTGAAATTGGGCCTTGAGATGTATTGGTTCATGAGTTTTCAATAATTTGGCAATTTTGCATAATGAAAGATAAGTAATGAATAAGCCATGGAATTTCTTGATTCAAAGGCCAAAAATAGTCCTTATGGATTGTACTTTGATGTTAGAATGTGCCTTGAAGCAATGGAATTAATTATAGGTCACTATGTCCCAAAGTGCAGAAGTTGTGAAAATGGAAACCCTAAAAACCACATTGCCTTCTTTTGATCATAACTTGAGTTTCACAAATGATATGGAGACCCACTAGTACTTGTTGGAAAGGGGAGAAAAAGATCTTCAACTTTCATGTTTGAGGAAAATTCATTTGAAGCTTCCTTGATGATGAAAAGTCAAGTTGAATGTAGTGTAAGAACTTGCCCAAAAAGGAAACTTTCAAATTATAGGTCATTTCCATATTTAGTAACTTTTGTACCAACCCTTGATTCTTGATAAATGGTGTGAAACTTGACTCTTGAAGACCATATGAGGATGTGAGACCTTGAAAACCTTGAAGAGAACCTCCAGATTTCACAGTTGACTTCCCCTCTCACTGTTGACTTTTCTCCTGATTCTCCTGATTCCCAATCTATTGGCCAATTGAACTTCTCCTGAACCAAACTGATGGACAATCTTCCATTCCTAGATACTTAGGGACCCAAGGAATACCATGGAATCAAGTCTTGCCCAAAAAATCAGAAATAAACTGACTTTATAGCAAACCCTGATTTTGGTACCCTCAGTCTAGGAGGAAATAACACAGTTTCCAAATCCAAATTCCTCTGAATATGATGTGTATTCTCTCCAACAAAGATAAGATATGCCATTTGGTGATGATAAAAACCCAATAAACTTGCCCATTGGAGCAATAAACCCAAGAATCTCCAAACCCTAATTTCTGCACTGGTTAGGAGAGAGTGATCCACTTGAGCTCTCTTGCTTGACCCTTTGAAGAATATCTTCTCCTCTTGAACTTGCCTTTAGCGCCTTGACCCCATGCTAAGAACCAATGATATGCACACATGATAATGCAAAAATGAAATGAAACATAAGCCAGTTATTAATAAAGTAAGGAGGGCAAATTTTGGGGTGCTACAGAGGTCAACATGACTTATACGCATTCCAACATCATTCAAAACCACGACATCCATGCGATGAATGTCAACTTGATGGCAATGCACTCAAGGCAAAGCCAACATCATAATCTGCCACGGCACGATTATGATTCCTATCTGATCTGCTCAATAAACAATCAAGGATGCTCTTTTGTACAAGGGGCCCTCCAGCGTCAGATGGATCTAGGATGGATTCGGGATTACCGCGATAGAAATCAGTATCAAGTGAATATGATTCAAATTTTCAATATTCGCTTGATGAATACCAGCTTGGTAGAGTTACATGCTAAGTAAGTCCAGCTCGGTTTTCTGACTTCGCATAATTATCAGAACTGTACAGTATGTCGTGAGAGCGACCAAGGATGTGCTCTCGTTCAAAGAACTTTGTAACACTTGTTAAATCATTGGTGGGTTCCGGTCTATTTAGACGAAGAAACACAACAAGTCAGTATGATTAATGGGAACCCTACTAGGCATTATAGTCCGGATGTTCGATCAATGGAAACAGACCTAGTGAGGTTACACTGCATACAGATCGGACGTGGTCGGGTGCTACCACACAACTATGAATGCTGTAGAGTTTGATCTGAAGATAATCAAGGATGTTACCTCGTGCGAGCAGCCCTTCAAAGTCAGTTGGCCCATAAAGAGATTCGACCGTGTCCAAGTTCTGGGTCAATCAACTTGATGCCAGACTATTTCGCTGATCAAATCGAAGATGTTATCGTAATCTCTGATCATAAGAGGACCAAAGATGTTTGCGCCATCATCCCTTTAATTGACGAATCGAAAGTTCCCAACCAGGAACTGATTGAAATTACTTACAATGGTCAGAAGAATCAGAAGGCTCCTGTAGTTATCTATCTACCGGGACCGCTACCGTATGAATCAACTAAGGCTATCCCTTACAAATACGGTGCAACAACAATTGAGAATGGAAAGGAAATTCCATTACCCTCCGTCGTGAATATTGCAAACATCAGCCGAGTAACACAGAGTGGTCGAATCTTCAACCGAGGGGTTGGAGAAACTGCCAGAGAAAAGGAACCTCAAGCAGAACTTCCCGATTAATCAGTCGGTCAGCCTAGTGATCCCGACCTTTAAAAGAACAGCGATGAGATGCTGAAGCTCATCCAGAAGAGTGAATACAACATTGTTGATCAGCTGTTGCAAACTCCTTCAAAAATCTCTGTATTATCTCATTTACTCAGTTCCGAAGCTCACAGGGAAGCTCTACAGAAAGTCTTAGAGCAGGCCTTTGTGGAACAAGATGTGTCAATAAGACAATTTGATAGCATCATATCCAACATCACTTCCTGCAATAACTTGGGATTTAGTGATGAGGAACTGTCGGAAGAGGGCCCAAATCATAACATGGCACTCAATATTACAGTCAACTGCCAGGATGATGCTTTAGCCGGTGTACTAGTAGACACCAGATCAACTTTAAACATGATGTCAAAGTCCACTCTAATGTGACTATCATTCATAGGATCTCCGATGAGAGCCAGTGAGGTCACCGTCAAAGGATTTGACAGATCCCGTAAAATAGTTATTGGCGAAGTCGACCTTCCATAACTATCGGTCCCCACACTTTCCTAGTCACTTTCTAGGTCATGGACATCCGAGCAACATACAGCTGTTTATTGGGAAGACCTTAGATACACGAGGCTGGGGCAGTCACTTCGACACTTCACCAGAAGCTGAAGTTCCTCAAGAACGATCAACTCGTCACAGTCTGTGGAGAGCAAGCCTTGATCGTGAGTAACTTATCGTCGTCCACGTGTGTAGAACCAGAAGAGGCTGTAGGAACCCAGTTCCAAGCACTTTTGATGAGCAACGACAATCAATCAGAAAGAGGAACGTCGATTTCCTCGTATAGAGATGCTCTCGAAGTGATAAAAAATAACAATACCAAAGGATGGGGACAGCTTGTCATTCCTACTGATAACAAGACGAAGAAAGGTCTTGTTTTTTCTTCAAACTGTGCCCAGACAGCTACTAATGATGAAAATCTTCATCCCATTCAAAACTTCTTCCATAGTGGAGGTTTCCTTCACCCAGTGTCTCAAGAAGTACATACCATCAACGAGGGTGATTCCTCAGATATAGATGAAGAATGGAAGTCCTATCTTAATAAGGACGGTTATATGTCTCAGGAAGAGGTGCCTACACCATTTTGCTATCCCACGTAAAGTCTGAGATATATACCGAGATCAGACGTCAAAATGATATACGGAGATTGTGATCTAGAAGGATGTCGTGCTCCACCAAACTCATTAGAGGAGGACACTCTGATGAAAGACAACTTTGACCACGACTATTATGGCCCAATGGACGGCCTTCCTATCTGGCAGCCGTACCCAGGAGACTCGTGACAAAAGAGTCCGCCCAACGATGCATATCAGCTGAGCATCATTGAAAATAATACCTGCGTCCCCACCATGTCATGGGATCAACACTCAGGGCATTCTGAAAATATCCAACATAACGATGAATTTGCAAAGATTGCAGGAGAAGAGTTCCTTAACTATGCTTTTCCTGAGGTCAACGTCATCGAGAGGGATGACTCCTCCAGTTCCAAAGAAGTGTGGGACACCTTAGGATAACCAAGTGGCAAATTCGATTACTTGGTTAAGTACACCGCTCCTGAAAGCTCTTGTATCAGGCTCGAAGACATCCAGCCAACTGGATGGGGAGATCTACCTTAGAGTGCAAACACTATGCAAGATACAACAGAAGAGTTCATCTACAACAACTCCGCTTGGGAAACAGATTCCAACGATCCTGCTCCACCAGAAATCATCATTATTTCTTAAGATAAATCAAGAGGGAAAGTACCAGACTTTGTGATTCACCGAGGAGTTCGCCGCCAATGGGTTGCTGTCAACGTTCCGAAAGTTGTTCATAAGTCGAAGTAATTGCCTTCTTTACTTTAACCTTTCACCCTGCCCAGGTGAAACGGATGTTTTGATAGGGCTCACCTTCTGTAAATGTCCCTCTTCGCTTTGCCCAAAGCGACAGAGTTTTGTTTTATAGGGCTGTAGTTTAAAGAATCGACAAGATCATAAATAAAATAACGTCGTTCTGTAATTCCCACATCTATTGTTGTTTTCACTTTTCGTTTTTCAGAAAATGGTAATCCTAAAAAACAACAAATAATAAAAACAAGCAGTTTTCGGAAAATACACTGCACACACTCTTGCATTCTCTCTATCTCTTCTAAAAACAATCATCACGTCATGCATATTGCTTGTTTTAAACCTCATTGAAACATACGATCCAATGCCTTCTCCCAACTGTCATACCCCAAATTTTGACCACTAAAATGTCCCATCATTGTGCAAATCATCATCACAATATGGAGGAACCATCATACTTCGTCAGTCTCCCTAAAGATGGGTGAGCATCCACTACAATCAAAATTAGGGTTTCAAGCCCTCTCAGAGCCTTAGGCAAAGGATTAATCAAGGAATGACATGATCTTCACCTTGTCTGACCTCCCAAACATCCACAATGGATCAAAAGGACTCCCACTTCAAGGATCAAGCACAAGGCTGCTCCCTTCTAGGTGGATCAAGCCCCAAGATCGCCAGTGTCACCAAATTAGGGTTTTGGTCGACCAGGCCCTCCAGATAGAAATTCTCCTCTAGTCATGAGCCAATGCTTCAAGTCATAACCTATGATGCTCCAAGGGACATCATAAACCCAATTATCAAGTCAATATTGCTTCAGGGGATGCACTCATAAAAAATCAAGAATTAGGGTTTCTTGACCTAATTCACCCCTAAGTGACTTTTAGGGCAAATCATAAGCCAAGACCTCAAGAGAGGGTTTAAGGGTCTTTAATGAACTATATTGATCCATTTGGAACAATGGATTAATCCAAGGGGTTTGAGCAACAAGTCTCAATTTCATCTGCACCACAGTTAAGGTTTTAAGGGAAAAGTCAACTGTATCTTTGACTTTTGACCAGGACATGCTCCCAAGCCCTAAGACATGATTCAATATCCTCTATACCATCCATGGAACATGTCCATCAATTTTGATTTAGGTCAAGGACATGATTTCCTGAAGAATTGCACAGTTTGGAATTCATCGGATAAAAAGTCAACTGTGCACAAAAGTCAACTTTGACTTTTTGAGATTTTTCACCAAAATGGATTTTTAACCCTAAAATGATGTTAATGTATGATTTGAATCAGCATTCATCAAGAAAAATCAAAGAAAGTGGGATAACTTGTAAAAGGGGTAACCATAAAAAACTTAGAAAATTTTCTAAGTTAAAAATAAAGTGGCTAGGGTACCAACTTTGAAGGGTCATAACTCCTAAACCACAAAGCCATTTTCTCCCATCCAAGGCTTGATTTGTAGATCTCATTGCCCTCTACAAAAACTTCAACTAGACCTAATTCCAATTCATTGGGGATTTTGAGTTATGGAGTGATCAAAATCAAGAAAAGGCACTTTGTTTCAACACTTAGTGAAAATTTCACTAAGTCAGATTTTACCCTACTTTTTGCCAAATGTAGGAGGATTTTTCACTTGGATTCAAAAGAGATCAAAACCAAATATGTTCAAACAGTTGTTGTATCATGTAAGGGCTTTTCAAAATGGCCAAGAACATTACCAAATTCAATTTGAGCCATGAGATATGACATTGGAAAGTTGCCTTGCTGAAATCTGCCAAGGCAAGGCAGAATTTGCATTTTTGCTCGATTTGCCAAAATCAGCCAAATCCAAATGCTCCTATCCACTTGGACACCTCTGAGGATTGAATTTAAAGGGGACAATCACTGAGCCAAGCCTCCAAAGTCTTTGGAACAAGAAATAACATGTTGAACCTAGAATTGCCAAAATAGGGACAAGACTCCAATTTTGGATTGGAGCATTCAATGGAAGCATCAAGGTGGCATGGACTGAGCCATTCTCAACTGAATTCAATCAAGACTTATCCAAGACCAAGGGAACTACACCCCTGTGCCCTAACCTCTAGTCAATGGCTAGAGGAGACTTGGATTTCCATTGGCCAACATTGAACAAACACCTGCTGCAGTTGCCATTCACTGTGGATCCCAAAAAAAACTTGCTCTACTATAAATAGAGCTCAATTGTGATCAGTTTGAGTACACAAAAGCCATCAAACAGATGCTTTCCTCAAAACCTCTTTCTCTTGGCAAAAATGCCTTCTTTAGCAAGGCAACTTTGAGTTTTTGAGCTTGAGAGCTTTTCCATCACAATCAATCATACACACACCTCATACAAATCATATGTAAGCTGTGCAAACTATCACAAGTGACCTGTAATCACAAAATCACAAAGTCGCCTCTCAAAACCTCAAAATAGGCTTTTGTTGCATTTTTCAAGCCATGTCTTGATTCAGTCACTTTCCAAACCAGATAAAACCTCAAACACACTCCAAATATCATCCTTGAACTGTCCCAAATGGTTCCCCTCATCTGGAACACCATTGGAGAGAGTTGTTATTTTGGTCACTTTTAACCCCTTTTGCAAGAAAGGGACTGTTTGTGTTTTTCCAGGTACCAGTCAATTCCAATCATCCTAAAAGCTTCTAAGGGATCATTTGAGTATGTCTAAAGCATCAAATCATTTCTGGAATAAAAGGTTTGACAGATTGCACAAAAGCTCCAAAATCTCAAAAAAGAGGTAAGCCTCACAACTTGGAATCTTTGAATCATGCAATGCTTTGAAGTCCACTGATCATAAACATCTCATACATGTTGTATATGTTATGTTTGAGCTAATTCACCATGTAATCCATGCTTGTACCAAGTTGTAGCATAGAAAATGCAATTATAGGTCATTTTCAAAATCACTATCGGGTTTTGAGGAGGGAGTGTGATCTGAAAAAACTACCACCACCATTGGATTCCTTATGAAATTCTGGTCCAGATGCATATAAATTTTGTCTCAAACCATTAAGAATTGAGAAAGTTATGACCTTCACGTTTCTGAGCCTAAACTTGCCAAAACTTGCCTTGGGCCAGGCCTAAAATCAAGGCATGACTTGTATATTTGTTGTTTTGTTTCAAACAATGGATGTATCACCACCCCAGTGGTAAGGCGCGCGCCTTGTAACCTTGAGGTCTTGGGTTCAAACCCCACCTATGCCATTTTGTGTTTTTTCACATTTTGCCATTTTTTCCAATATTTTCATGGTTTATTAATTAATTGGAAAATTAATAACTCTTTCAATTTTAATTATTTTTTATTGGTTCTTTTTGCAAAAAATCACAAAAATGTTGAAATATTTTATTCCACAAAAAAATTGAGTTTATATTATTTATTTAATATAATTAGTATTTTTGTGAATAAATTCATTTTATTTGTTTTTAAACATTTTAAAATGAATATTCATCTTGAAAAATCAAGACCAAATGAGTTTTAATATCTCTTGTGATTTATACCTCATTTTTCAAACCTTAAACAAAAATCACAAGTGGTTTATTCAAACCTATTTGGTATTTTTCATTGATTTTCTTTAAATATTTACTTTTAAAGAATAAAATTAGGGTTTCTTTGATTTTCACTCAAACAAATCATTGTCAAACACTCATGGGCCTCTAATAGAGTGTAAGACCCAATCCTTTGTAAATACAAACCATTTTGGGGCCTCACTTATTGTATAAGTCCCACTGTATTTTCAAAAACCCTCGGCGCGCTCGCCAATTCAAAAATCAAACCTTGGGCCTTTCCTTGAGCTATAAGACCCATTCAAAACTCTTTTGGATCTCTATTAGAGTGTAAGACCCAATCCCCTTTTAACCAAAAAATTTTTGGGCCTCACTTATTGTATAAGTCCCTCTGCGTTAAAAGAAAACCTCAGCGCGATCGCCATTTTTAATGAAAAATCAATTGGGCCTACCCTCGTGTTATAATCCCCACTCTTTTTCTTTAAACCTTTTGGGCCTCTTGAGATAGTGTAAGACCCATCCCCTTGTACATAAAACCTTTTAGGGCCTCAGTCACTTGTATAAGTCCCTATGTACAAATTCAAACAGTGTGCTCACTGATAAAACCCTGGGCCTCTCCTTGAGCTGTAAGCCCCAAATATTTCTTTTTCAAAGTACTTTATCCTTTGATTTTGAATTATACTGTTGTTGTCAATTTTTCTTTGTTGAACAACTAACCGAACAGCATGGAAGCTCTACAACCGAGTAAGTGGTTATTGCTTTCATTTACCGCTTTCATATACATATAATTGTATTGTGGGGCTGTTTCGCTGTAAGTCTTCTTTCATAAACTCATATCAAATGTGTAATAATAGTATAGATATTTCGAGTTTCCCCGGCAACTACGTCTAGAACCAGGTGACGCTGTTTCATAGAAATAGACAACTAGATCCCCAATAGGATCACCAGATACAGTCTTCTCTTCGGCTGTCCTCATTAGGAATTGTCAAGAAACTCTACTCCCAGAGATGAATGTATTCTCCGTGAATGGCATCTTTGAGTTTCTTCCAAATTCTCGAACTTTCCTGACTTGATCTATTCCTTGTGAATAGCTTGCCTTGAATTTCTCGGGGTTTGGGGACCCACGGGCTTCTTAAAAGCATCGGCCTCCTCTTTGGCATCGTACAAGGACCCACAGGCTTCCTAAAAGCAACCCTGCCTCCTCTTGGGCTTAGTACAAGGACCCTATGGCTTCTTAGAAGTATTCACAGCCTCCTCTTAGGCTTCGTATAATGATCTCTTCCTCCGGGAATGATAGCCTCCTCTTGGGCATCGTACAAGGACCCGTCGGCTTCTTAAAAGTTTCCAGCCTCCTCTTGGGCTTCGTACAAATTGTCCCGACGACCTCCTAGAGGTATAGGAATAGAACTTAGTCATCTGCATAGAACAGTCCTTTTAAAGAGTCTACTACTGTTTCTCAAAGCACAATACAAAAGATGAAACTCTAGACTTGGACAGTCTAATATCCTTGAGTCTCAAAGACATTCTCAAGCACCCTTCAAAAATAGGAAGAAAACCTGTAGACTCGGATAATCTCAATACCCTTCGGATTTCCCACTTCCTTAAAGAACAGGAATAACCCGGATCCTCGAATCAAATCCTTGAGTACAACATTGCTCATGTAAGAACTGATTTTCTCTTTCAAAATAAGTATACTGGACCTGTCACTCAACTGAGATAGTAACCATAGCCTCCTCTTAGGCTTTGTATAATGATCCTTCTCCAGTGAAGTTAGCCTTTCTCTTGGGCTTTGTACAATGATTCTCCCCAGCGGAGTCAAAAGTCGTTTAGCCTCTCTCTCGGGCTTTGTACGAGACACATAAGAGACTCCCTCGTTGAGTCAATCACCCTTTCGCCTCCATCTCGGGCTTTGTACGAGATACAAAAACTCTCTTGTTAAGTCAGATCGCCTCCATCTCGGGCTTTGTACGAGATACAAAAACTCTCTTGTTAAGTCGGATATCCTCCATCTCGGGCTTTATACAAGATACCAAAGGACCCCATCGTCGAGTCAAAACCTTTTAGCCTCTCTCTCGGGCTTTGTACGAGACACATATTAGCCTCCTCTTACGCTTTGTATAAGAAAAACCCTAGTTGATCCAATTAACCTTTTAGCATCAAAGTTGTGCCTCGTTCACAGTACACCAACATCAACAACTCCTTCCCCTTCATCTAATCGTTGTAAGCGGCAAGCCTCTGGATTATTTACATCCATGCCACTGTCCCTCTTTTAGCATGAGAAATTCCTAAGGAAAGATAGCATTGCTCTACACTGAGTTAAAGTCTTCTCCTTCAGGTTAAAACACCCTATATAGGAAATTATGGCATTACTAGGATTCACATATCCCAGTTAAAGTAATCCTCCTTTACAGTCGGTCACCCAACAGTTGTGACATACAACCCCCTCTTTAGAGATGACAAATTCTCTTTAAAGTCAAACCCCTTCAGCTTCACATCTTGGGATTTGAACAAGATACAAATCACCTTTCGCTTCACGTCTTGGGCTTTGAACAAGACACCAAAACAACCATTTCCTCCCATAGAATAGGAGGAACTACGAACGCTCTGATTTCCCTGTTTCGGTAAACGGGAATACGTAGGCATAAGATCGAAAGAAAAGATCTTAGCGAGCACACTAAACAAAAACCCAAAATCCCATATATCCTAATCTGAAGCAATATCCTAACAAAAAGAGAGAAAATAGTATTGGCGAAAATACAAATAACCAGTACAAAGGCCCTCCCACATTGATAGCATTCGTAACCTAACAGACCGCTGTTTAAACTCAGTATGCAAGCAGGGTTAATTGGAGACATCTATTTCCCTTCCTTCATCAGCTTTAATAGGATAAAAAATGAATCGACCTGTAGTAAACTCAACCGCAGTGAGAGCGACCAGCGCTTAAGAACCGCGTCCAAAATCGCTCGCTACAGAAAAAATAGCGCCCACCGTGGGGCCGATTTCTAAACCTTTTTTCTCTTCACTTATGTGAAAACCACAGATAGGGGCTTCCGCCGGGGAACCCATTTTCTGTCAGGAACTTAGGATTCATAGCTTTAAAGGTCTAGGATGTTTAGGACAAATATATATACTGCTTTTCCTAATTGCTATACATGTTTATTTTTCTGCTAATGGGAATGCGTGTGATGCCGCATGTGGAAAGATCGAGTATACACTTAAGATAAGTGATGGCGACGAGGTCGACCATCAACCTTAGTGGAGGCTGACCAATGCAACCCATTCTCTCGCCTAGACAATGGGCCGATTGTGATGTCTGAGAAGCTGAGGAGCCAAACCCTTTTGTAGTGTGAAAACTATCTGGTGATCTATTCTCGGTGAATGGCACTTACTCTAAGATTGATCTACAACTCACTGGCGAGCCGCTTGTTGTTTTGCTTTCCTGGGAGGAGCTGATGATAATGAGTACAGGTACAAAAATCACCCTAGTATAAACCTTTGGGGATGGGTAGAGCCTTGACTTCATGACAACGACCCTTTGACCCCATGTTTTTTCTATGTTTTTGTGTGCTGCATTCATGCATTCATTAAAAAAAACATTAAAACATTAAAAAAAAAATTCTCTTCTAGTCTCTCTGTTTTTCAAATTAAACTGAGACTGTGATTGCAAATATCAGAGAAAAGGATTGCGCTAATGGATTTCGGTAGAACGAGAACTCATAGTTATACCTTCAAGGTTCCAAAGCTAGAGGATTTGAGAAGGTTAGCGAGGATGATCACAAACCAAGAGGCTTTCAGAGCCAAGCATGGAGGTCTGCTACCACTATTAAGAGTCCATGTGATTGAGGGATTCATGGATGCACTCATTCAGTTTTACGATCCGGTTTATCACTGTTTCACATTCCCGGATTACCAGCTCGCACCAACGCTGGAGGAGTATTCTCACCTGATTGATCTACACATTACAGATCGAGCTCCATTTTCTGGACTGGAAGAAATTCCAAAGAATCAGACCATTGCAAGAGCAATTCATTTGGACGAGTTTGAGGTTAGGACTCACCTAACTACCAAGGGTGGCATCCAAGGTTTGCCAGCCCAGTTCTTGACAAAGAAAGCCCTGTATTTTGCCAGTATATGAAACATGACTGCTTTTGAAAGCGTCTTTGTCTTGCTCACCTACGGGTTATTTTTGTTTCCCAACATTAATAACTTCGTCGATATCAACTCCATTAAGGTTTTTCTCATTGGAAACCCTGTACCGACTTTGCTCGCAGATGCGTATCATTCTGTACATTTGGGAAATTTGTACAGTGGAGGGGAGATCACATGCTGTGTACCTCTGCTTTACAAATGGTTTATCTCTTACTTGCCCAAGTCTGCTGCTTTTTGGGATTGCAAGAGTGCCTTACGTTGGTCGCATAAGATCATGTCTCTCACCAACTCTGATATAGATTGGTGCAATAGGATCTATGATGGGATCAGAATCATTGATCGTTGTGGAAACTTCCCCAACGTACCCCTTATAAGAACTAAGGGAGGAATCAACTATCATCCGATATTGGTTCGCCGTCAATTTGGATACCCGATGAGACATGTCCCACGGGGTGTTCATCTGGAAGGTCTTTTCTTCAAGGAAGGAGAAAACGACAGAGCACTAAAGACGAAAATAGTGCAAGCTTGGAAACATGTTCATAAGAAAGGACGAGAGTCTCTGGGAAAACCAGATTGTGTCTCGGTGGAGCCTTATCTCCATTGGGTACAAACTAGAGCTCTCAAGCTAAAAATGCCTTATCCTCGTTACGGAATTCTTCCGCCAAAGGAATCTGTCATGTACTTCATGACGGAAACTGAAAACCTTCAGGTTACTCTCAACAAAGTTCAAAAGGAGAGAAGGTCTTGGAAGAACAAGTACCGCACCCTCGACGTAGAGTGCATCAAAATACAGCAATTACTGAAAGAGAAAGATGCTCTGATTGAAATTTTGGAGCAACATGCTGTAGGGAATCAAGATGACCAAAGGAATTTGCTCACTCCTTTCACCTGGCAAAGGAATGGCAACCCGACAACGGCCCAAGAGCCCCGGTCAAAGAAAAGGAAAGTACTAGAGTCAGCACTCGATTTCTCTTCAGAGAAGACTCGGGACCCATTAGTTTAGGTTTCTGTTTCTGCACCTTGTAATCTACTGTATTTCCATTTCTGTAATCCTTTGAATTTCAATAAAAAGGGGTTTCCCCACCGTTTGATATTTGCAATCTAATTGTCGAAGTTTATTTTGATTAAACCAAAAAAACAATTAATATAATCATTGCATTCATCATTCTCACATCGCGTATTCTTCTTATCTATTAATCTCACGTTTGTGTCTCGGTTCTAGAGTCAAACTGTCTCATTCGTATAATACTCAGGCCAATCGTCAGAAAAAGATGGATGATCTTGAGGAAGAAAATAGAAAGTTAAAAGAAGAGATCGACGCTCTGGGAGAGGATATGAGAAAGCTTCGTAACGACATGCAAGCCATGGCAGAAGCTCAGCTACAACGAACTGTGATCTCAGAGATCACCTCAACGCCCATAGTAGAAAAGTATGATCCTAGGTATCAAATGCCGAAAGATCGTCCTTGGGGCATGCTTGTTAACTATATCCCAGAAGGATATGTTCCGCCGATCGCTGAAGATCAGGGAATTACAACAGAAGCCGCTGGGCCTAAAGGTTACAAACTTCGGGAAAGCGAAGATGCCAGGGGCATACTGAAGACTCCTGAAGGTTACAAACTTCGGGAAACGCCAAGATTTACTGCCGTAGTCACGGTACCACCCCCTGTGGTGCACACTGTCCCGGAAGGACAGATTCCACAGATACCTTCTGATAAAAAGGAAACTATGTTTGACCGAATGGACGAGTTCCAGGAACAATTCTTGGAAATAAAGAAGGAACTGCAAGCCATTCTCGGTCAGGATTTATTTGGAAAGGACGCCGCAGATCTCTGCTTGGTCCCAAATGTGAAAGTTACGTATAAATTTCAAGTGCCCGATTTTGAAAAATACAAGGGTAACTCTTGCCCTCAAAGCCATCTGGTGATGTACGCTCGGTGGATGTCAGCTCAGATGGAGAATCAGGACCTACTGATTCACTACTTCCAGGATAGTTTAACCGGTGCCGCATTAAAATGGTACATGGGTTTAAACCGTGCCACGATCAGTACATTCAGAGATCTTGGCACTGCCTTCGTCCAACAATACAAATACAATTTGGACATGGCACCCGACAGAGATCAACTCAGATCGATGTCGCAAAAGGACAAGGAAACCTTTAAGGAGTATGCTCAAAGGTGGCGTGAAATTGCCGCTCAAATTTGTCCACCTCTGGAGGAAAAAGAGATGACAAAGATCTTCTTAAAGACCTTAAGCTCATTTTACTATGACCGAATGGTTGCCAGTGCGCCCAGTGATTTCACCGAAATGGTTGGCATGGGGGTACGTCTTGAGGAAGCTGTCCGAGAAGGACGTTTTGTAAAAGACGCTGGATCATCGAGTGGTACTAAAAAATACGGTAGTGCTCTCCTTAAGAAAAAAGAGCAAGATATTGGGAATATCTCTCTCGAAAAGCAAAGGCGACGTTATCAACCGGTAGCAGCTGTGACTCCTGCTATCAGCCCTGCGCCTATTCCTACGTAGCAACCTCAGGTCGCGCAGAGCCAACCTGATCAACAAAGGACACAACAGCCTCTTCAGCAGGCTCATCCTCCATACAACAACAACCGTACAACACGACCATCAGGGTTTGATCCTATACCCATGTTGTACGCAGAGCTGTTTCCATTACTACTGGCTAAGGGGCACATTCAGACTAAATCTCCTCTTACAGTACCGGAAATTCCGCCTTTTTGGTTTAAGGTGGATTAAACTTGCCCTTCCCACAAGGAGGATCAGGGCATAACATAGAGACTTGTCTCAATTTCAAGTCCTACGTGCAAAAACTTGTTAGGAACGGGGTCTTATCCTTCAAGGATACAATTCCTAATGTTCTCACGAACCCGCTGCCTCAACATGAGAAGGCTGCAGTCGATTTGATAGAAGGAGAGACTAACGATGTCTATCAAATTCACGATGTACTCTTGTTGAAAACCAATCTGGTCAAGATACATTGTAGACAGAGTGGATATGGCCATGTGCCACCTCATAACTATCATCAGTGTGATGTCTGCTCTAAAAACAATCAGGGATGTTCTGTGGTGCAAGCAGCTCTACAGGAACAGATGGATCTCGGATGGATCCAAGAGCACCGAGTTCGTGGAGTTAACATGGTCTACACGAACTCCAACATCATTCAGAACCACGATATCCGTGCAATGAATGTCAACTTGGTGGCGATGCACTTAAGGCAAAGCCAGTATCATAATCTGCTGCAGCACAATTACAGTTCCTGTCTAATTTGCTCGGTAAACAAACAGGGATGCTCTTTCATACAAGAGGCCCTCCAGCGTCAGATGGATCTTGGATGTATCCAAGACTACCATGATAGGAATTCCTATTAAATCAACATGGTTCAGATCTTCGATATTCGCGTGATGAATACCAACCTGGTAGAGTTACATGCTGAGTAGGTCTGACTCAGATTCTTAACATCACATGACTATCAAAGCTGTAAGGCGGGTTGCAAAAACAATCGAGGTTGTACCCTTGTCCAGGAGACACTTCAGCACTTGTTAAATCACTGGTGGATGCCAATTTATAGGGATGAAGATACTCAGCAAATTAGTATCAGTAACAGGAATCCTACTCGGCGTCAGAGTCAGGATGTTCGATCAATGGAAGTTAACCTAGTGAGTTTACATTGTATTCAAAGTGGGCGTGGCCAGGTGCCACCACACAATTATGACCGTTGTAGCATCTGTTCAGAAAGTAACCAAGGGTGTTACCTTGTGCGAGCACTCTTCAGGGTCAGGTAGATCGTGGAGAGATTCGCCCATATCCGGGTTCTGGACTCATCAACTGGACGCCGAACTACCTTGCCGAGCAAATTGAGGATGTTGTCACGATCTCTGGTCATCACAGGACCAGGGATGTTTTTACCATTATCCCTCTACTTGACGAATCTAGAGCTCCCAACCAGGAGCGGATCGAGATTGCTTACGATGGTCAGAAAAATCAGAGGGCTCTCGTAGTCATCTATCTGCCGGGACCATTACCGTATGAATCAGCTAAGGCAATCCCTTACAAATACGGTGCAACGACAATTGAAAATGGAAAGGAAATTCCATTACCCTCCGTCGTGAATATTGCAGACATCAGTCGTGTAACACGGAGTGGTAGAATCTTCAACGGAGGGGTTGGGGAACTTAACAAGGAAAAGGAACTTCAGACGGAAACTCCTGATCCACCAGTCGGTCAATCCAGTAATCCCGACCTTTTGAAAAACGATGATGAGATGCTGAAGCTCATCCAAAGGAGTGAATACAACATTGTGGATCAACTGTTACAAACTCCTTCAAAGATCTCAGTTTTATCACTGTTACTCAGTTCATAAGCCCACAGAGAGGCTCTACAGAAAGTCTTGGAGCAAGCCTTTGTGGAACAGGATGTAACAATCAGACAATTTGATAGCATTGTCTCTAACATCACTTCCTGCAACCATTTGGGATTTAGTGATGAGGAATTACCCGAAGAGGGTCGCCGTCATAACATGGCGCTCAATATCACAGTTAACTGCCAGGACAATGCTTTAGCCAGCGTACTGGTAGACACAGGGTCAGCCCTGAATGTTATGCCGAAGTCCACTTTGATGCAATTATCATTCAAAGGCCCTCCAATAAGAATCAACGAGGTCGTCGTCAAAGCGTTCGACGGATCCAGAAAAACAGTTATCGGCGAAGTTGATCTTCCCATAACTATCGGTCCTCACACTTTCCAAGTCACTTTCCAGGTCATGGTCATCCGGGCAACGTACAGTTGTTTATTAGGAAGACCTTGGATACATCAGGCTGGAGCGGTCACTTCGACCCTCCACCAAAAGCTAAAGTTTGTTAAGAACGATCAGCTTGTCACAGTTTGTGGGGAACAAGCCTTGCTTGTAAGTAACTTGTCATCATCTGCTAGTATAGAACCCGAGGAGGTTATTGGAACTCAGTTCCAAGCACTGTCGGTGAGCAAGAATAATCAGTTCAGAGGAGGAACTTCCATTTCTTCATACAACGATGCTATCAAAGTGGTCGAGAGTACCGATACAAAAGGATGGGGACAGCTTGTCATTCCTATTGACAATAAAACAAAGAAGGGTCTTGGTTTTTCTGCAACCTATACCTAGACAGCTGCCAACGATGAAAGTTTTCATCCCCTTCAAAACTTCTTCCACAGTGGAGGTTTCCTTCACCCAGTGTCTCAAGCAGTACATGCTATCAATGAGGAAGATCCCTCTGACACAGAGGAAGAGTGGAAGTCCTATCTTAACAAGGACGATTATATGTCTTAGGACGAAACGCAAACTCCCTTTTGCTTTCCTACAGAGAGTCCGAGATTTATACCAAGGTTAAACATCGAAATGATCTATGGAGATTGTGATCCGGAAGGATTTCGTGCTCCGCCAAATTCATTAGAGGAAGACACTCTGATGAAAGACAACTTTGACCACAATTACTATGGCCCAATGGATGGTCTGCCAATGTGGCAACCTTATCCAGGAGACTTGGGGCAAGAGAGTCAGCCGAACAATGAAAATCAGCTGAGTCTCATTGAACAGAATACTTGTGTCCCCACCATGTCCTGGGATCAACACTCAGGTCATTCAGAAACTACTCAACATGAAGATGAATTCACAACGTTTGCAGGACTTGAATTCATCAACTATGCTTTTCCCGAGGTCAACGTCATCGAGAGAAATTACTCCTCCAGTTCCAAAGAAATTTGGGACACCTTGGGACAACCAAGTGGAAAATACGACTATATGATCAAGTACACTGCTCCCGAAAGCTCTCGTATCAGGCTCGAAGATATCCAGCCAACTGGATGGGGAGATACAGCTGAGAGCACAAATACTATGCAAAATGCAACTGAGGAATCCTCCTACGACAATTCTGCTTGGGAGACAGATTCCAATGATCCCGCTCCACCAGAAATCAGTGTTATTTCTGAAGACAAATCAAGGAAGGTGCTAGACTTTGTGATTCACCGAGGAGTTCGCCGCCAATGGGTTGCCGTCGAGGTTCCGAAGATAGTTCATCAGTCAAAGTAATTGCCATCTTTAACCTTTCACCCTGCCCAGGTGAAACGGATGTTTTGATAGGGCTCGCTTTCTGTAAATTTTCCCTCTTCGCTTTGCCCAAAGCGACAGAGTTTTGTTTTATAGGGTTGTAGTTTCAAGAATCGACTTGTTCATTAATAAAATAACGTCGTTCTATAATTTCCGCATTAATTGCTGTTTTCTCTTTTTGCTTTTTCAGAAAATGGTAATCCTAAAAAACAATTCAAATAAAAACAAGTAGTAAAATAAAACACTGCACACACTTGCATTTTCTCTATCTCTTCTAAACATGAATCATCACGTCATGCAGATTACTTGTTTTAAACCCCGTTGAAACATACGATCTGATGCCTTCTCCCAACTTTGAGTTCCCGGTATTCGAGGCTGAAGAAGAAGATGACGACAAAATTCCAGAAGAGATCTCCCGACTACTCAGACAGGAGGAAAGGTCCATTGAGCCTCACAAAGAACCGTTGGAAACGGTAAACTTGGGTTCAGAACAAAAGAGAAAAGAAATCAGGATTGGGGCACTTCTCAGTCCAAATGCCAAAGAGAGTTTGATAAAGATTCTCAAAGAATTCCCCGATGTATTCGCTTGGTCCTATCAGGATATGCCAGGGTTGGATACCAGCATCGTGGAACATCATTTACCGTTGAGATCGGAATGTCCGCCAGTAAAGCAAAGGTTGAGACGCACTCACCCGGACATCGCCATCAAAATCAAAGAGGAGGTACAGAAACAGATCGACGCAGGTTTCCTCGCTACCTCTGAATATCCTCAATGGTTAGCCAATATCGTACCCGTTTCGAAAAAGAATGGAAAGGTCAGAATGTGTGTCGATTACAGGGATCTGAACAAGGCTAGTCTAAAGGATGACTTTCCTTTACCACACATTGCATGCTGGTGGACAGTACAACAAAGTTCAAAGTCTTCTCCTTCATGGATGGATTCTCGGGCTATAACCAGATCAAAATGGCGCCGAAAGACATGGAGAAAACTTCGTCCATTACCCCATGGGGTACCTTTTGTTACAAGGTGATGCCGTTTGGTTTAAAGAACGCTGGGGCTACCTATCAAAGGGCCATGACTACTCTGTTTCATGACATGATACACAAAGAGATCGAGGTATATGTCAATGATATGATTGCAAAATCTAAAACAGAGAGTGAGCATGTTGAACATCTGTCAAAATTGTTCGAACGTCTAAGAAAATTCAAGCTCCGCTTGAATCCCAACAAGTGCACCTTCGGTGTCCGTTCAGGGAAACTACTAGGGTTCATCGTCAGCCAGAAAGGAATTGAGGTTGATCCTGACAAGGTCAAGGCCATTCAAGAAATGCCTTCTCCGAAAACTGAAAAACAAGTCAGAGGATTCCTGGGATGTTTGAACTACATCTCCAGATTCATATTCCTTATGACCGCCACGTGTGCGCCGATTGTCAAATTACTCAAAAAGAACCAGGATTGTGTTTGGTCAGAAGATTGCCAAACCGCCTTCGACAATATTAAGGAATATCTGTTGAATCCTTCGATTCTATCACCTCTAGTGGAAGGAAGACCACTGATCATTTACCTCACAGTCCTAGAGGACTCAATGGGATGTGTACTTGGCCAACAAGACGAAACCAAACGGGAAGAGTCTGCCATTTACTATTTGAGCAAGAAATTCACCGACTGCGAAACTCGGTACACGATGCTTGAGAAAACTTGCTGCGCTTTGGCTTGGGCAGCCAAACGTCTTCGCCAGTACATGATTCGTCACACTACTTGGTTGGCCTCCGAAATGGATCCTATCAAGTATGTTTTTGAAAAACCTGCTCTCACGAGAAGGATTGCCCGTTGGCAGATGCTACTATCAGAATATGACATCGTATACCACTCTCAAAAAGCCGTTAAAGGGAGTATTTTAGCCGATCATTTGGCTCATCAACCGATTGACGATCAGGAATCAATCGGGTTTGACTTCCCAGAAGAAGATGTCATGTATTTGAAAATGAAAGATTGCGATGAACCGCTACCCAATGAAGGGCCAGAACCAGGTTCCCAATGGGGACTTATCTTTGACGGAGCAGTTAATCATTATGGAAACGGAATTGGGGCAATCATTGTTACCCCTCAGGGTACCCACATTCCTTTTACTGCCAGATTTACGTTCAAATGTACGAACAACGAGGCCGAATACGAAGCCTGCATCATGGGTCTCGAAGAAGCGATTGATTTAAAGATAAAAAACTTGGACGTATACGGCGATTTAGCCTTGGTTATCAATCATATAAAAGGAGATTGGAACACATACCAATCAGGATTGATTCCTTACAAAGACTACGCAAGAAGGTTGCTACCTTTCTTCAACAGAGTTGAGTTTCATCATATCCCTCGTGAGGAGAATCACATGGCTGATGCATTAGCCACTCTCTCTTCCATGATTAGTGTAGGTCAAGGGAACGACTTACCTAAGATCGACATAATGCGCCTTGAACGGCCCGCTTACATCTTCACGATTGAAGCAGTTATAGACGATAAACCTTGGTATCATGATATCAAATGCTTCCTTCAGAAACAAGAGTACCCACCTGGGGCACTAAGAAAGGACAGAAAAACCCTCAGAAGATTGGCTGAAAACTTCTTCCTGAGCGGTGACACTCTCTATAAGAGAAATTTTGACATGGTCTTGCTCCGATGCGTAGACAGACCAGAAGCAGACATGTTTATGAAAGAAATTCATGAAGGATCCTTTGGCACTCATGCCAACGGACACACAATGGCGAGAAAATTCCTAAGAGCAGGGTACTACTGGTTGACCATGGAATCCGACTGCTACAAGTACATGAGGAGGTGTCGAAAGTGTCAGATATATTCTGACAAAATTCATGTACCGCCATCGCATCTCAAAGTTCTTTCTTCCCCGTGGCCTTTTTCCATATGGGGAATCGACATGATTGGCTTGATTGAACCTAAGGCTTCAAACGGACATCGGTTCATCCTGGTAGCCATTGACTATTTCACCAAGTGGGTCGAATCAGCGTCATTCGCCAATGTAACCCGACAAGTGGTGGTCCGATTTATCAAAAATAATATCATCTGCCGTTATGGTGTTTCGAGCTAGATCATTACTGATAATGGATCTAACTTGAATAACAAGATGATGAAGGAGTTGTGTGTAGAGTTCAAGATCGAACACCATAACTCATCTCCCTACCGACCAAAGATGAACGGAGCGGTAGAAGCGGCTAACAAGAACATCAAGAAGATCGTTCAAAAGATGGTTGTAACCTACAAAGATTGGCACGAAATGCTACCCTTTGCTCTTCACGGTTATCGCACATCTGTCTGCACTTCAACAGGGGCAATCCCTTTCTCTATAGTGTATGGCATGGAGGCAGTTCTCCCCATAGAAGTAGAGATCCCATTAATCCGAGTATTGATGGAAGCTAAGCTCACCGAAGCTGAATGGTGTCAAAGCCGACACGACGAATTGAACCTGATTGAGGAGAGGCGAATCATGGCACTATGCCATGGTCAATTGTATCAACAGAGAATGAAGAAGGCGTTCGACAAAAAGGTTCGACCCCGCATCTTCAGGAAAGGAGACCTTATGCTCAAGAAGATACAATCATTTCTCACTGATTCGCGAGGTAAATGGACTCCGAATTATGATGGCCCCTATGTGATCACGAAAGCTTTCTCAGGTGGTGCCTTGAGACTTGCAACCATGGACAGAGAGGAATTTTCCTACCCCACGAATGTTGATGTAGTCAAGAAATACTTCGCCTAAACTAAAAAAAAAACGTCTCGGTGGATTGAAAACCCGAAAGGGCGGTCCAGGCAAAAGTTAGAGACAAAATTAAAAAAAAATCATCCCGGTGGATTGGAAACATCACAGTACAATCCAGGCAAAAGTTAGGGATAATGGCAAGTAACTATGTTCAACAGAGGCAAGTCCCTCAGCAGCAGTTACATCATCCGTCAGAAAACTCCAGTCAAGGTCATCTTCGACAAAAGCTCAAGATGCCCCGAATTCAAAGTTGGTAGAAGGATAGCGGTCGTTATGTTTCAACGTAGCCCTTTTCCCTGTAAATTATCATTTTCTAACTTTGTATATACTCTTTGGAATCACGAGTTTGGTTGATCTCCATCTTATCAATAAAATTTGAGCCCTTGTGCTTTTGTTTGTAATTCTTATTTGTTTTAGCTTTACAGAACGACATTTTAACATGATTAGCGATTCTTGAAATAAAACAAAAATGAATTTACTTGTTAAAACTTTTTCTGCTTTTTAATAAAGACGACAATTTCTTTTGACTGATGAACATCAGAAGAACATCGGTCGCTTCTCCAGAAGTAATCGGACCTCAAAGTGCAGAATCAAAGTACTCCTTCTAACCCAGTACGCCTGAATGAAGGGATCAACTGTGTCAAAGACCTTGTTTCGTCTAACACGCCTCGGCCGAGTTCTTATCTCCTAAGCCCGACCAACATAGATCCCAACAGGGACTATCTCTCCTAAGCAAGGTGGAATTGCTATTCTGAACCAACGGTACTTCTTCGCCCCGCGATGGCCGAGTATCCAGTCGTGTTCACCTGTCAGTTTGTATGTCGCGTCAGTTTTGTCAGCATAAACATACATACATCATGCATTATTGATTTACATTCACAGTCATATTGCATCACTATCACTCTAGTCGGTCTTGTCCCCTAGTGATAAAAGTCCTCTCAATTGAGTTGTCAGCCCTTTCCTCGTCAGGAAGTGTTACGTCTGAGCATTCTCTCTCCTCCAGTTTTATTTCTGGATTGAAGTTGGCCCTTGACCACTTTGATAACTTGAACCTTTGAAAGACAGAGAGCCCTCAGTTAACATCACTCTTCGCCATTGAAGATGATATCCTTGTTTTCCCGGATTAAGGAAAATCCACAGAGAAAGCCTCGTAATCAGAGATTCGGCAGCATGCCGGTTTCGCTCCGAAAAGATTGCTGATGAAAAGGTCATCCCCAGGAAAATTCGGCGAGAAGTTTGAAGGAAAGCCGCTACGAATAGCGTCCATTGTCAAGAAAGTTTATTGACAAAAGAAACTAAGACCAGTTCCTCGGTAGGAAACCAGGATCGAGGGGAAGTTTACATCAGAAACTAAGACCAGTTCCTTGGTAGGAAACCATGATCGAGGGGAAGTTTACAAAAGAAACTTAGACCAGTTCCTTGGTAGGAAACCAGGATCGAGGGGAAGTTTAAATCAGAAACTAAGACCAGTTCCTTGGTAGGGAACCAGGATCGAGGGGATGTTTATTTCAAAAAAAAAATTGAGACCAGCTCCTTGGCTGAAGACCAGGACCGAGGGGAAGTTTACCTTTTCTAAGCATCATTGCTTAGCGAAAGAAGATGAATGCGTGAAATACCATTCATAAACGCCGTCAAAATTTCGGGTATTTCGATATTTAATCCTCTTGCACCCCGAATGCCCGAATACCTTCGTCATTCACACCTTCGTGTCCAAGAAGATTAAATAGGGGCATCTGTTATACCCCAAATTTTGACCACTAAGATGTCCCATCATTGTGCAAATCATCATCACAATATGGAGGAACCATCATACTTCATCAGTCTCCCCAAAGATGGGTGAGCATCCACTACAATCAAAATTAGGGTTTCAAGCCCTCTCAGAGCCTTAAGCAAAGGATCAATCAAGGAATGACATGATCTTCAACTTGTCTGACCTCCCAAACATCCACAATGGATCAAAAGGACTCCCACTTCAAGGATCAAGCACAAGGCTGCTCCATTCTAGGTGGATCAAGCCCCAAGATCGCCAGTGTCACCAAATTAGGGTTTTGGTCGACCAGGGCCTCCAGATGGAAATTCTCCTCTGGGTATGAGCCAATGCTTCAAGGCATAACCTATGATGCTCCAAGGGACATCATAAACCCAATTATCAAGTCAATATTGCTTCAGGGGATGCACTCATAAAAAATCAGGAATTAGGGTTTCTTGACCTAATTCATCCCTAAGTTGACTTTTAGGGCAAATCATAAGCCAAGACCTCAAGAGAGGGTTTGAGGGTCTTTAATGAACTATATTGATCCATTTGGAACAATGGATTAATCCAAGGGGTTTGAGCAACAAGTCTCAATTTCATCTGCACCACAGTTAGGGTTTTAAGGGAAAAGTCAACTGTAACTTTGACTTTTGACCAGGACATGCTCCCAAGCCCTAAGACATGATTCAATATCCTATATACCATCCATAGAACATGTCCATCAATTTTTATTTAGGTCAAGGACATGATTTCCTGAAGAATTGCACAGTTTGGAATTCATCGGATAAAAAGTCAACTGTGCACAAAAGTCAACTTTGACTTTTTGAGATTTTTCACCAAAATGGATTTTTAACCCTAAAATGATGTTAATGTATGATTTGAATCATCATTCATCAAGAAAAATCAAAGAAAGTGGGATAACTTGTAAAAGGGGTAACCATAAAAAACATAGAAAATTTTCTAAGTTAAAAATAAAGTGGCTAGGGTACCAACTTTGGAGGGTCATAACTCCTAAACCACAAAGCCATTTTCTCCCATCCAAGGCTTGATTTGTAGATCTCATTTCCCTCTACAAAAACTTCAACTAGACCTAATTCCAATTCATTGGGGATTTTGAGTTATGGAGTGATCAATATCAAGAAAAGGCACTTTGTTCCAACACTTAGTGAAAATTTCACTAAGTCATATTTTACCCTACTTTTTGCCAAATGTAGGGGGATTTTTCACTTGGATTCAAAAGAGATCAAAACCAAATATGTTCAAACAGTTGTTGTATCATGTAAGGGCTTTCGAAAATGGCCAAGAACATTACCAAATTCAATTTGAGCCATTAGATATGACATTGGAAAGTTGCCTTGCTGAAATCTGCCAAGGCAAGGCAGAATTTGCATTTTTGCTCGATTTGCCAAAATCAGCCAAATCCAAATGCTCCTATCCACTTGGACACCTCTGAGGATTGAATCTAAAGGGGACAATCACTGAGCCAAGCCTCCAAAGTCTTTGGAACAAGAAATAGAATGTTGAGCCTAGAATTGCCAAAATAGGGACAAGACTCCAATTTTGGATTGGAGCATTCAATGGAAGCATCAAGGTGGCATGGATTGAGCCATTCTCAACTGAATTCAGTCAAGACTTATCCAAGACCAAGGGAACCACAGCCCTGTGCCCTAATCTCTAGTCAATGGCTAGAGGAGACTTGGATTTCCATTGGCCAACATTGAACAAACACCTGTTGCAGTTGCCATTCACTGTGGATCCCAAAACAAACTTGCTCTACTATAAATAGAGCTCAATTGTGATCAGTTTGAGTACACCCAAGCCATCAAACAGATGCTTTCCTCAAAACCTCTTTCTCTTGGCAAAAATGCCTTCTTTAGCAAGGCAACTTTGAGTTTTTGAGCTTGAGAGCTTTTCCATCACAATCAATCACACACACACCTCATACATATCATATGTAAGCTGTGCAAACTATCACAAGTGACATGTAATCACAAAATCACAAAGTCACCTCTCAAAACCTCAAAATAGGCTTTTGTTGCATTTTTTAAGCCATGTCTTGATTCAGTCACTTTCCAAACCAGATAAAACCTCAAACACACTCCAAATATCATCCTTCAACTGTCCCAAATGGTTCCCCTCATCTGGAACACCATTGGAGAGAGTTGCTATTTTGGTCACTTTTAACCCCTTTTGCAAGAAAGGGACTGTTTGTGTTTTTGCAGGTACCAGTCAATTCCAATCATCCTAAAATCTTCTAAGGGATCATTTGAGTGTGTCTAAAGCATCAAATCATTTCTGGAACAAAAGGTTTGACAGATTGCACAAAAGCTCCAAAATCTCAAAAAAGAGGTAAGCCTCACAACTTGGAATCTTTGAATCATGCAATGCTTTGAAGTCCACTGATCATAAACATCTCAAACATGTTGTATATGTTGTGTTTGAGCTAATTCACCATGTAATCCATGCTTGCACCAAGTTGTAGCATAGAAAATGCAATTATAGGTCATTTTCAAAACCACTATCGGGTTTTGAGGAGGGAGTGTGATCTGAAAAAACTACCACCACCATTGGATTCCTTATGAAATTCTGGTCCAGATGCATATAAATTTTGTCTCAAACCATTAAGAATTGAGAAAGTTATGACCTTCACATTTCTGAGCCAAAACTTGCCAAAACTTGCCTTGGGCCAGGCCTAAAATCAAGGCATGACTTGTATATTTGTTGTTTTGTTTCAAACAATGGATGTATCAACACCCCAGAAGTAAGGCGCGCGCCTTGTAACCTTGAGGTCTTGGGTTCAAACCCCACCTATGCCATTTTGTGTTTTTTCACATTTTGCCATTTTTTCCAATATTTTCATGGTTTATTAATTAATTGGAAAATTAATAACTCTTTCAATTTTAATTATTTTTTATTGGTTCTTTTTGCAAAAAATCACAAAAATGTTGAAATATTTTATTCCACAACAAAATTGAGTTTATATTATTTATTTAATATAATTAGTATTTTTGTGAATAAATTTATTTTATTTGTTTTTAAACATTTTAAAATGAATATTCATCTTGAAAAATCAAGACCAAATGAGTTTTAATATCTCTTGTGATTTATACCTCATTTTTCAAACCTTAAACAAAAATCACAAGTGGTTTATTCAAACCTATTTGGTATTTTTCATTGATTTTCTTTAAATATTTACTTTTAAATAATAAAATTAGGGTTTCTTTGATTTTCACTCAAACAAATCATTGTCAAACACTCATGGGCCTCTAATAGAGTGTAAGACCCAATCCTTTGTAAATACAAACCATTTTGGGGCCTCACTTATTGTATAAGTCCCACTGTATTTTCAAAAACCCTCGGCGCGCTCGCCAATTCAAAAATCAAACCTTGGGCCTTTCCTTGAGCTATAAGACCCATTCAAAACTCTTTTGGGCCTCTATTAGAGTGTAAGACCCAATCGCCTTTTAACCAAAAAAAATTTGGGCCTCACTTATTGTATAAGTCCCTCTGCGTTAAAAGAAAACCTCGGCGCGATCGCCATTTTTAACGAAAAATCAATTGGGCCTACCCTCGTGTTATAATCCCCACTCTTTTTCTTTAAACCTTTTGGGCCTCTTGAGATAGTGTAAGACCCATCCCCTTGTACAGAAAACCTTTTAGGGCCTCAGTCACTTGTATAAGTCCCTCTGTACAAATTCAAACAGTGCGCTCACTGATAAAACCCTGGGCCTCTCCTTGAGCTGTAAGCCCCAAATCTTTCTTTTTCAAAGCACTTTCTCCTTTGATTTTGAATATACTGTTGTTTTCAATCTTTCTTTGTTGAACAGTAACCATAGCCTCCTTTTAGGCTTTATATAATGATCCTTATCCAGTGAAGTTAGCCTCTCTCTTGGGCTTTGTACAATGATTCTCCCCAGTGGAGTCAAAAGTCGTTTAGCCTCTCTCTCGGGCTTTGTACGAGACACATAAGAGACTCCCTCGTTGAGTCAATCACCCTTTCGCCTCCATCTCGGGCTTTGTACGAGATACAAAAACTCTCTTGTTAAGTCAGATCGCCTCCATCTCGGGCTTTGTACGAGATACAAAAACTCTCTTGTTAAGTCAGATAGCCTCCATCTCAGGCTTTTTACAAGATACCAAAGGACTCCATCGTCGAGTCAAAACCTTCTAGCCTCTCTCTCGGGCTTTGTACGAGACACATATTAGCCTCCTCTTAGGCTTTGTATAAGAAAACCACTGGTTGATCCAATTAACCTTTTAGCATCAAAGTTGCGCCTCGTTCATAGTACACAAACATCAACAACTCCTTCCCCTTCATCTAATCGCTGTAAACGGCAAGCCTCTGGATTATTTACATCCATGCCACTGTCCCTCTTTTAGCATGAGAAATTCCTAAGGAAAGATAGCATTGCTCTACACTGAGTTAAAGTCTTCTCCTTCAGGTTAAAACCCCCTATATAGGAAATTATGGCATTACTAGGATTCGCATATCCCAGTTAAAGTAATCCTCCTTTACAGTCGGTCACCCAACAGTTGTGACATACAACCCCCTCTTTAGAGATGACAAATTCTCTTTAAAGTCAAACCCCTTCAGATTCACATCTTGGGCTTTGAACAAGATACAAATCACCTTTCGCTTCACATCTTGGGCTTTGAACAAGACACCAAAACAACCATTTCCTCCCATAGAATAGGAGGAACTACGAACGCTCTGATTTCCCTGTTTCGGTAAACGGGAATACGTAGGCATAAGATCGAAAGAAAAGATCTTAGCAAGCACACTAAACAAAAACCCAAAATCCCATATATCCTAATCTGAAGCAATATCCTAACAAAAAGAGAGAAAATAGTATTGGCGAAAATACAAATAACCAGTACAAAGGCCCTCCCACATTGATAGCATTCGTAACCTAACAGACCGCTGTTTAAACTCAGTATGCAAGCAGGGTTAATTGGAGACATCTATTTCCCTTCCTTCATCAGCTTTAATAGGATAAAAAATGAATCGACCTGTAGTAAACTCAACCGCAGTGAGAGCGACCAGCGCTTAAGAACCGCGTCCAAAATCGCTCGCTACACCAACTTTGAATTCCCGGTATTTGAGGCTGAAGAAGAAAATGACGAAGAAATTCCAGAAGAGATCTCCTGATTACTCAGACAAGAGGAAAGGTCCATTAAACCTCACAAAGAGCCGTTGGAAACGGTCAACTTGGGTTCAAAGGAAGAGAGAAAAGAGGTCAAGATTGGGGCACTGCTCAGTCCAACTGTCAAAGGAAGTTTGACAAAGCTTCTCAAAGAGTTTCCCGATGTATTCGCTTGGTCCTATCAGGATATGCCAGGGTTGGATACCAGCATCGTGGAACATCATCTACCATTGAGATCAGAATGTCCACCAGTGAAACAAAGGTTGAGACGGACTCATCCAGACATGGCCATCAAAATCAAAGAGGAAGTACAGAAACAGATTAACGCCGGTTTCCTCGCCACATCAAAATATCCTCAATGGTTAACCAACATAATACCAGTTCCGAAAAAGGACGGAAAGGTCAGAATGTGTGTAGACTACAGGGATCTGAATAAAGCAAGTCCAAAGGATGATTTTCCCTTACTGCACATAGACATGCTGGTAGACAGTACAACAAAGTTCAAAGTATTCTCCTTCATGGATGGATTCTCGGGCTATAATCAGATAAAAATGGTGCTGAAAGATATTGAGAAAACTTCATTCATTACCCCATGGGGTACCTTTTGTTACAAGGTAATGTCGTTCGGTTTGAAGAGCGCCGGGGCAACCTATCAAAGGGCCATGACTACTCTGTTTCATGACATGATACACAAAGAAATCGAAGTATATGTTGATGGTATGATTGCCAAATATAACACAGAAGAGGAGCATGTGACCCACCTGTCAAAATTATTCGAGCGTCTAAGAAAGTACAAACTCCGCTTGAATCCTAACAAATGCACGTTCGGTGTCCGTTCAGGAAAACTGCTAGGGTTCATCGTTAGCCAGAAAGGAATTGAGGTTGATCCTGACAAGGTCAAGGCCATTCAAGAAATGCCTTCCCCAAAGACTGAAAAACAAGTCAGGGGATTCTTGGGACGTTTGAATTACATTTCCAGATTCATATTCCTCATGACCGCGACATGCGCGCCAATCTTCAAACTACTCAAGAAGATAAAATCATTTCTCACTGATTCCCGGGGCAAATGGACTCCGAATTATGACAGCCCCTATGTGGTCAAGAAAGCTTTCTCAGGCGACACCTTAATACTCGCAACCATGGATGGAGAAGAATTTGCCTACCCCACAAATATTGATGTAGTCAAGAAATACATCGCCTAAATAAATTTAAAAAAACGTCTCGGTGGATTGAAAACCCGAAAGGGCGGTCCAGGAAAAAATTAGAGACATAATCAAAAATCATCCCGATGGATTGGAAATCTCAAAGTACAATCCAGGCAAAAGTTAGGGATAATGGCAAGTAACTACGTCCAACAAAGGGGAAAATCCCCCAGCAGCAGTCATGCCATCCATCAGGAAAACGCCAGTCAAGGTCATCTTCGACGGAAGCTCAGGATGCCCAGAATTCAAAGTTGGTAGAAGAATAGTGGTTGTTATGTTTCAATGTAGCCCTTTTCCCTTAAATTACCATTTTATAAACTTTGTAAATACTCCATGGGATCACGCGCTTGGCTTATTTCCATCCTATCAATAAAATTTGAGCCCTAGTGCTTTTGTTTTCAATTCTCATTTGTTTTAGCTTTACAGATTGACATTTTTAAAGTGATCAACGATTCATGAAATAAAACAAAAATGAATTTACTTGTCAAACTTTTCTCTGCTTTTAAAATAAAAATGGCAATTTCTTTTGACCGTTGAACATCGAAAGAACATTGATCGCTTCTCCAGAAGCAATTGAGCTTCAAAGTGCAGAATCAAAGTATTCCTTCTAAATCAGTACGCCTGAACGAGGGATCAACTGTGTCAGAGACCGTGTTTCATCTGACACCCCCAGCCGAGTTCTTATCTCCAAAGCCTGATCAAAGGTTTTCCCCGCAGGGACCATCTCTCTCCCAAGCAAGGCAGAATTGCTATCTTGAACCAGTGATACATTTCATCCCCTGCAGCGGCCGAGTATCTAGTTGTGTTCATCCATTAGTCTGTATGCCGCGTCAGTTTTGTCAGCATATACATACATACATCATGCATTATTGACTTACATTTATATTCATATTGCATCACTATCACTCTAGTCGGTCTTACCCCCTAGTGATAATAGTCCTCTCAATCAAGTTGTCAGTTATTTCCTCATCAGGAAACGCCTCATCCGAGTAATCTCTCCTCCAGTGAATTTCTGGGATGGAGAAGGCCCTTGACCACTTTGATAACTTGAACCTCTGAAAAACAAGAAAACTCTCGGCGAATGTCACTCTTCTCCATTGAAGATGACATCTTTTCTTTCCCGGATTAAGAAAAATCCCAGAGAGAGCCTCGCAACTAAAGACTCTAAGAAACACAGTGGTTCTTCTCTCCAGAAAATCAATGTCACTGAAGTCATCAGCACATCAAAATTGGGGTACATTGTATGGCATTTCTCCGAGAAGGTCTTGAAGAACAGTATGATGTAATATCCCCAAGCGAAAGCAGTCTCTCAAGAGACTCGTTTTCCCCATTAGAGTTAGCAAATGGCGTCTCCAACAGAGAAGTTTGAACACCTCTACATTTCAGACCAATGGGTTCCCCAGCAAGTCTGACATCAAAATTTTTTCCATAAAATGGCATCTCCCCAGGAAAATTCGGCGAGAAGTTTGAGGAAAAACCGCTACGAATAGCGTTTATTGTCAAGAAAGTTTATTGACAAAAGAAACTGAGACCAGTTCCTTGGTAGAAAACCAGGATCGAGGGGAAGTTTGTATCAGAAACTGAGACCAGTTCCTTGGTAGGAAACCAGGATCTAGGGGAAGTTTACATCAGAAACTGAGACCAATTCCCTAGCTGAAAACTAGGATCGAAGGGAAGTTTGTATCAGAAACTGAGACCAGTTCCTTGGTAGGAAACCAGGATCGAGGGGAAGTTTACATCAGAAACTGAGACCACTTTCCTGGCTGAAAACCAGGATCGAGGGGGAGTTTATATCAGAAACTGAGACTAGTTCCTTGGTAGGAAACCAGGATTGAGGGGAAGTTTTACCTTTTCTAAGTATCAACGCTTAGCAAAAGAAGATGAATGCGTAAACTACCATTCATAACCACTGTCAAAATTTCAGGTATTCCGATATTTAATCATCATGCACCTCGAATGCCTGAATACCTTCGCCATTCACACCTTCGGGTCCAAGAAGATTAAATAGGGGCATCTGTCATACCCGAAATTTTGACCACCAGGATTTCCCATCATTATGCCAATCATCACCACAATATGGATGTAACTTTCATGCCTCATCAATCTCCTCAAAGACTATTGAGCATTCACAACAATTAAGAATTAGGGTTTCAAGCCCTCTCAAAGCACTTAGACAAAGGATCATTCAAGGAATGACATGATCTTCAACTTGTCTAACCTCTCAAATAGCCATAAAGGATCAAGAGGACTCCCACAACAGGAATCAAGCACAAATTTGCAGCATTCCAAGTGGATCAAGCCTCAAGATCGCCAGTGTCACCAAATTAGGGTTTTGTCGACTGAGGCCTCCAGATGGAATTTTTCCTCTGGGCATGAGCCAATGCTTCAAATCATAACTCAAGATACTCCAAGGGACCTCATAAACCCAGTCATCAAGTCAATTTTACCTCAGGGGATGCATTCACCAAAAAAATATGAATTAGGGTTTCTTTACCTAATTCACCCCTAAGTTGACTTTTGGGACAAAACATGAGCCAAGACCTCAAGACATGATTTGAGGGACTCCAATACACTACATTGATCCATTTACAATAATGGATTGATCCAAGAAGCTTGATCCATAAGTTTCAATTTCATCAGGACAATAATTAGGGTTTTGAGGGAAAAGTCAGTTGTACCTTTGACTTTTGACCAGGACATGCTCCCAAACCTTGGGACATGATTCAAAACACCCTATAACACCTATGGAACATATCCATCAAGTTTTATTTAGGTCAAGGACTTGATTTCATAAAGGATCGCACAGTTTGGAATTCATCTGTTAAAAAGTCAACTGTGCACAAAAGTCAAGTTTGACTTTTTGAGATTTTTTTATAATTATGGTTCTTTAGCCCTAAAACAATGTTAATGTATGATTTGAATCATCATTCATCAAGAAAAATCAAAGAAAGTGATATAACTTGTAAAAGGGGTAACCATAAAAACTTAGAGTTTTTCTAAGTTATGGAACAAAGTGGCTAGGGTACCAACTTCCAAGGATCATAACTTGAGATCCAAGCAACCATTTTGAATGATCCAAAGATGGATTTGTAGCTATCATGGCATACTTTAAAAGTGTCAACTACACCTCATTCCAATTCTTCATGGATTTTTAGTTATGGAGTGATCAAAATGGCTGAAAACATGAAATGTCACTTTTTCCAACACTTAGTGAAATTTTCACTAAGTCAGAATCTGTCTTGCTTTTTTGCAAAATGTAGGGGCATTTTCCACTTGGATCCAAAAGGTTTCAAGACAAACTATAATCACACATGTGTTGTGTCACATAAGGGCTTTCCAAAATGTCCAAGAACTCCATCAAAATCCATATGAGCTAGGAGTTATGACAGCTGCAACATGCCTTGCTGCAAACTGTCTTGGCAAGGCAGATTGTGCATTAGGGATCGATTTAATCAATTTGTGCAAATGACAAATAAGTTTATCCATCTGCACACCTCAGGGGGAGACCAAGGAGGAACAAACACCGATCCATAAGCCTCCCAAGTCTTTGGAACTACATATAGGTTTGGCACCCCTAAAAGCAAAAGATGTCCCAAGACTCCAATTTTGTTTTTGAGAATTCAATGAATGCTTAGAGGTGGCATGTATCAGAGCAAAGATGAACACTTCAGTCAAGCCTTATCCTTGAATCAAAGAACCATAGGCTTGTGCTCTAATCTCAAGTCAATGGCTAGAGGAGACTTGAGATTCCAAAATGATCCAATTGGCCACAGACCTGTACCAGTTGCCATTCACAATTGCTTGCAAAACAAACTTGCTCTACTATAAATAGAGCTCATTTGTGATCAGTTTGAGTACACCAAAGCACCCAAACTGATGCTTTCCTCAAAATCACCTTCTCACTTCCAAAATTGCCTTCTAAAGCAAGTCACTATCGGGTTTTGAGTTTGAGAACAATTCCAACCAAACCAATCACACACACACCTCATAAACATCTTATAGAAGTGATCCAAACACTTAAACAACATCTGGAACACCAATTTCACAAAATCACCAGCCAATTGCTAAAGTTTTCAACCAAGTTGTTGTTGAGGTGCCATAACATGTTCCAGTCCATTTCTAATCACTCCAAGCATTCAAACAAATTCCATATGGTGTAGGGAAGCTGTTCAGATCATCACAGCTCATCTGTAACACCTCCAACTCAAAAATTAAATTGCTCTTGCTGCCACGACCTTCAAGTAAGCCTAAACTTTGTCATTTCATGATTCATGCATATTTCCTCGCACAATAATTTTGCCATATGTTCATAATCATGTATGGAGGATTTCCCCTCAATTAATTGCTTTGTATGAATCGTGTATCAAAATTTCCAGCCTTCATGCAGAATTTAGGGTTCTTGAGGTTTTGTCTTGATTTCTTATTCCATGCTTAAAATAAATGAAATTAAAGACCATAGACATGATCGTGAGGTGAAAACGAGTAGATTGATATGTGGATTGTGTGATTTCATCAAGTATTCAGTGAGATTGAGGGGAAAACGCAAATCTAAAGAAACAGAGGGCGCAGGCAAGAACTTGGTGTTCTTGGCGCCCTTTTTTGAATTTTTAAATATTTGAATTT
Organism: Lathyrus tuberosus; assembly: GCA_022829125.1. Taxonomy (NCBI): domain Eukaryota; kingdom Viridiplantae; phylum Streptophyta; class Magnoliopsida; order Fabales; family Fabaceae; genus Lathyrus; species Lathyrus tuberosus. The sequence continues at coordinate 2,129,683 of JALAZF010000599.1, read as the reverse complement.
TTTTTATTTTATTTAATTGATTCAAAAATTAATTTCTCTCTGGTTTTTAATGATTTTGAGTTGATTCTTTTTTTAAAAATTCACAAAAATGTTAGAATATTTTATTTTACAATAATTTCCAAAAAATATTATTTATTTCATATACTTGATATTTTTATAAAGAATTAATTTTTATTTGTTTTTTGACATTTAAAGTATTTTTTCTTTCTTGATTTTCCAAACTTAAATGGTTTCTAATCATTTTGTGGATAAAGACATGATTTTTCAAACATTAATCCAAGATCACAACTTGATTTTCACACATATTTGATAATTTTGATCATTTTAATCAAATTTTTATTTAATTAAAATACATTTTGAAATTAATTTAGGGTTTTGATCTTAATCACCCTAAACAAATCTTTTTCAAACTCTTTGGGCCTCTAATAGAGTGTAAGACTCAACCCCTTTTGAAAACCAAAATAATTTGGGCCTCGGTCATCGTATAAGACCCACTGTGTTTTCAAACCCTTTGCGCGATCGCCATTTTTCAAACAAATAATCATCTGAGCCTCTCCTCGAGCTATAAGTCCCACTCCTTTTCTTAAAAAAATCTTTTGGGCCTCTAGATAGAGTGTAAGCCCCACACCTTTGTAAATAATACCTTTTTTAGGCCTCACACATTGTATAAGTCCCTCTGTATATTTTCAAACGTTCGGCGCGATCGTCGCCTTTTTAACAAAATCAACTGGGTTTCTCCTTGAGCTATAAGACCCATCTTTATTCATTTTAAAACTCTTTGAGCCTCTAATAGAGTGTAAGACCCAATCCCCTTTTGACCAAAACTTTTTGGGCCTCAGTCGTTGTATAAGTCCTGATACAAAACAACAGTGCCATCACTGTTAAAATTTGGGCCTCTCCCTGAGCTGTAATCCCCGATCTCTGTTCAAAATACTTTCTCCTTTGATTTTGAATCCAAATGTATAGTTGCTATCAAAACTTTCTTTAATTTCTTTGTTGAACAACTAACAAAACAACATGGAAGCTCTACAACGGGTAAGTGTTTATCCGCTTTCTTTTATATGCTTTCATATACATAACTGTATTGTGGGAAGTTGTGCATGGTTAGTCTTCTTTCATATCCTTTTAAATACTTGTCATATATCAACTGTATATGTACTAGTATAGTTATTTAGAGTTTTCCCCGGCAACTAGGTCTAGAACTAGGTAAAACCCTATTGGTCACTCTTAAATACAAACAAAACTAGATCCCATAGGATTTCCAGATACAGTCTTCCCTTCTCTTGGGGTTAAACAATATGGAACAATGAGAAAGGCAGTATTCTTGGTGAACCTTTTCTCAGACTGTCACCCCTAGAAATTGTCAAAGAAATTCTACTCCCCAAAGTTGATCTATTCTCCGTGAATAGCATCTCTTGAGTTTCTTCCAAACCCTCGAACTTTCCTAGAATAATCTCTTCTCTATGAATTGCATTTCTTGAACTTCTCTTGGTTTGGGGACCCACAGGCTTCCTAAAAGCATCCCTGCCTCCTCTTGGGCTTTGTACAAGGCCCCTTCGGCTTCTTAGAAGTTCTCATGCCTTATCTTGGGCTTAATACAAGGACCCTAACGACCTCTTAAAGGTATAAGACAGAACTTAGTCATCCTTTGCTAGAACAGTCTTTCCAGTGTCAAACGTCAGGCCACTTTAGGGTTGATTCTCATCCCTTAAGGCCCTTGCCCTCTTTTAGGCATCCTACAAAAGATAAAACTCTTCAACACCAGTAGACTTGGACAGTCTAAACCCCCTTTGAGTCTCAAAGACATTCTCAAGTTCCTTTCAATCATAGGAAAAAACACCGATCACTCTGGATAAATCTCCAGCAGAAACTCGGTCTCTCTCATGAGAGTTCCCCACCCTTGGGCTTGCCTATGGATCAAATCCTCATCAGTAAGATAGCCTTCTCTTAGGCTTTGTATAAGGATCTTTCCTCAACACAGTCATCCTCTTCTTGGGCTTTGTACAATGATTCTCCCCCAGCGGAGCTAACCTTTTCAGACTCTCTTGTTGAGTCAATCACTTTTCAGACTCTCTTATTGAGTCAATCACCCTTCAGAATCTCTTGTTGAGTCAATTATTTTTCAGACTCTCTTGTTGAGTCAATCACCTTTCAGCACTCTCTTGTTGAGTCAATCACCTTTCAGTACTCTCTTGTTGAGTATAAAAGACTCTCTTGTTGGGTCAATCTCCTTTTAGCCTCAATCTCGGGCTTCGTACGAGACAGCAAATCACTTTCTTGTTGAGTATAAAAGACTCTCTTGTTGAGTCAATCAACTTTCAAACTCTCTTGTTGGGCCAATCACCTTTGCAAGGCTCTCTTGTTGAGTTAACTCTTTTAGCCTCCATCTTAGGCTTTGTACAAGACATATAAAAGCATTCTCTTGTTAAGACAAACTCATTTCAGCCTCCATCTTGGGCTTTGTACAAGACACGTATAAACCTCCCCAACAGAGTCAAATATCCCTTTTAGCCTCAATCTTGGGCTTTATACAAGACAGAAAGAACATTTTCCCCAGAAAAGTCAAACTGTTAGCCTCCTCTTAGGCTTTATATAATGATATCCCCAAAGAGTCAGTCTCTTTTTTGCCTCAATCTTAGGCCTTGTACAAGACATATACACTCTCTTGTTGAGTCGGTCTTATCTAGCCTCCTCTTAGGCTTCGTATAAAGAAATCCCTAGCTGAGTCAATCAACCTTTTAGCATCAAACTTGTGCTTTGATCAAAGCACACAAACATCAACAGTTCCTCTTTAGAGATGACAAATTCTCTCTCAGCCAAAACCCTTTAGCTTCATATCTTGGGCTTTGAACAAGATACAAATCCCTTTTTAGCTTTAATCTTGGGCTTTAAACAAGACACCAAAACATATTTTTCCTCCCTTAGAATAGGAGGAACTACGATTGCTCTGATTTCCCTATTTCGTTAAACGGGAATACATAGGCATAATATTGTGAAATCTTAGCGAGCATACAAATCAAAAACTCTAGGTCCAGTACCTTCATACATCAATCAAATTTTTTTTAGATATAATACCTTCCCAAAAGCCTCGTGAATAGTCAAGACACTCTATTCTTAAGCCAAATAACCTGAGAGAGACCCGTTATTTTGATAGCATATGTAAACCAACAGTCACCTGTTTAAACTCAGTATGCAAGCAGGGTTAATTGCAGACATCTATTTCCCTTCCTTAATTAGCTTCACAAGATAAAAAATGAATCGAACTGTAGCACCCCAAAGCGATAGTGATTCGAAACCACAAAAACCGCGCTACAACCAGTTCAGAGTCGCCCTTTATTTCAACTTTCTTGGCACACAAATCCTTAAGTATTTTGAGGCCAGTGATTAAGGCTTCATATTCTGCTTCATTATTGGAGCATTTTCCGTCGACCTTACACTTGAATTTAGGCGGAATGCCCGTGGGGATACTATTAAAATTCCAATACCTGCCCCCTTTTTATGGCTCGACCCATCGAAGTATTACTTCCAAGGGTCAACGTCGACCATACATATCGATGGTTTGAATAATGCGTGATCAACAATAAAGTCTGCCACTATTTGACCTTTCATAGCCCTTAGAGGGACGTATGTCAAGGAAAATTCCGTTAATGCTAGTGCCCATTTCCCAATTCGACTATGCAGAATGGGTTTAGACAACATATACTTAATAACATCAAAATGCGACGAAACATAAACATCAACTGGTTTGATATATTGCTTTAATTTCATACATGAGAAGTACAAGCATAGGCGCAACTTTTCAATCATAGTGTACCTAGTTTCAGCATCTATCAACATTCTACTAAGGTAATAAATGGGTCTTTCAACGCCACTACTATCCTCTTGTGCTAACATGCTTCCTATGGTCGTATCTGACGCAGCAATGTACAACTTCATGCTTTTATTCATACTAGGTGGCAATAAAATGATAGGCCTTGTGAGGTACTCTTTGATGGCGTCGAAAGCCTCCTGCTGCTCCTGTTCCCAATGAAAGTCACTTTCCTTCTTGGCCTTGAGCAATGGCGAGAACACCTTCGTCTTTCCACTTAGATTTGATATAAACCTTCTCAAGAAGTTTATCTTCCCCAACAAAGATTGGAGTTGTTTCTTTTTCGAAGGAGGCTTGAGATCCAAAATCGTTTTTGTCTTGTTTTGGTTTATCTCGATGCCTTTCTTGTGGACCACAAATCCCATGAAATCTCCTGCGTGAACACCAAAAGCACATTTTAGTGGATTCATTTTTAATCCATATTTCTCATTCTTTCAAATGAACGTCGAAGGTGGTCTAAGTGACCATTCTCCGATGAGGATTTTATCTCAATGTCATCAATATACACCTACATAAATTTCTCAATAAAATCATGGAATATAGCATTTATGGCTCTTTGATAGGTTGCCCAACGTTCTTTAATCCAGATGGCATTACAACCCATTTGTATGTTCCCAAAGCTCCAGGGCATCGGAACGCAGTTTTGGGGACATCATCTTCGGCTATGAAGATTTGATTATAGCCATCATACCCGTCGAGCATACTCAAATATTCGAAACATGCAGCTGAATCGACTAGCATTTCTGCCACAGGCATCGAATACTCGTCTTTCGGGGTAGCATTGTTTAGGTCCCTAAAGTCTATACAGACTCAAAGGGTTCCATTTTTCTTGATAACAGGCACGATGTTCGCTATCCATTTGACGTACCTTGCAGTTCTGATGAACCGGCTTTTAAGCAATCTCTCGATCTCCTTCTTAATCTTTAGAGTAATTTCTGGAGCAAATCGTCGAGGCTACTTCTTTACTGGCCTTTTTCCTGGCTGAATTGGCAATCGATGTTCCACTATGCTTCGACTCAAACTAGGCATTTCGCCATAGTCCCAGGCGAAGAAATATTTGTATTCTTTCAATACCTCGATCAGCTTAGCCTTCATCTTCGACCCAATTTTAGTGCTCACGTAGGTGGGCCTTTTTGTAATCCCATCTCCTAGGTCTATCTCCTCGAGTGGGTCTTGCGCCTGCATTCTCTGCAGTTCATGGGATGGGTCTTTCTCAAACTCCAAAGGCTCATCGTCGTAGATGCAATCAAGCCTTCAGCTTTCTAAAGTTGTTGTTTGGCCTTGTTGGCCATTTACTTGTGCATTGCAGTCGGCTTTGCCAGTTAAATTTTGTTGCTTCTCTGCTTCTAGTGCCGACTTTCTTTTGTTTTCAGCCAAATAGGCTGAAATTCGAGTCAAACTTTCTGACTCAGTAGTCATTCTCATCGACTACTGGCCACCCCGTAGGTGGATGTTCTTCTATAGGCTCCATTGTTTCGTCAGTAGCATCCCAAATGAACCCATAATCAGGATCCAAATTCAGGATGCGACCCGTATCGACAGAGGTATAAGACCCCGATCCATCGTCACAAGGTGCCACATTAGCCAGGTGTTGATCAAAAGATTTCTTCATACCCTTTGTTTCATCAATCCTGTAATAGCTTTGATCAGCCTTGATATTTTTGACAATGCCAACTTTCTTCCAGATACTTAATCTCTGATGTAAAGTTGAAGGCACTGCCCCTATCCCATGGATCCACTCCCGACCCAACAGCAAGTTGAAATTGGCCTTTGCATTTATGACCATGAAGAGAGTTGATCTAGTGGTTGTACCCATAGTTAGGTCGACTTGGACAACTCCAAGAATGTTGCTAGTTTTCCCCTTGTAATTGGATAGAACCATATTATGTTGCCGGAGGTCAGCGTCAATCTTCCCAATCTTCATAAATAAAGTATGAGGCATTAAATTGACAGTTTCCCCTTCATCCACGAACACCTTATTGACCGTCATTCTGTCGACCTTCGCCTTTATGAATAATGGTTTCAGATGGTACATCATTCCAGAACTAGGTCTCTCAAACACAACCCTCTGCTCCTCCACCCCACCACTGTTCATAACATAGTAACATAGCGTCTTATCCTCCGCAGTTTCATTTGGTACGAAATCTTCATCTGCTTCAAAGACCTCTGACACCATATCATACTCTGCTGGTAATATCGACACGATACAACAGTTTACGACGAAATTTTCACCGTACGTGTCATAATTGGTGTCGTCATACATATCTTCGTCGAAGTCGTCTTCAGGTGACGGGGTATATTCTCCATCTGACTGGGGGGAATATTTGGGTTCTTCTTCATCCGACTGGGGAGTGTACTCTGGTTCTTTCTGGCTCTCAACCAAGGATGTGTACTTCGAGCTTTGGGTTGATACCACCCCCTTTTCTCCTGAAGCTTCAACAATCACTGCCATTGTTTGACTTGTCACAACTTTTTCCTTCTCGACCCACCTTCCTTTTAGGTACTGCCTCTTCTGACCAGAGGTCCCGACAGTTTTCAACTGTGAAGTCAAAGCCTCTTTTCCAGCCTTTTTGTTTTGCTGTAACGTCTCTATTGGGTCCTTGTCATAGGATTCTTCCATTTGTAATTAGGATATACCACATATCCCCTAGGCCCGACCCTTTTGTCAGAGACCTTTTCCTCTTTTTCCATATCCAACACCTTCCATTTCGGCCTCTTGCTCCCCTTCTGACTCACGGGTTCCACCCACTTCTCCTGTGGAGTATCTGATGGCAACAGAAAGGTCTTGGGTCGTGCTTGCTAGAACAACTTCCTGTACTCCTCATTTCGATGAGAGGCACCATTCCAGTCGAACACAAACCTTGGGACATGTGGTTTACCATCTCGCGGTGTCTCTTTCTTGCCAGCTTCGTATTTCTCGGCATACTTTTCATCAAAGACAGCATTGCACCTTGGGCATAACACAGCCTTTGACCCACTCACCCTGAATTTCTCTTGGAAATCCGTCAAGCTTTCGCCAGCTTAAGGGTAGACAGCCTCTAGTTATTCTTCAGTCTTTTTGTCGGAACCATCAGTAGTCTCGACCATCATGCATTCAAAAGTTTTGGTTGTTAACTGTTTGTTGAGACCTTCAGTAGCCTCAACCATCATGCAATCATATAGCTCAGAGTACAAGGCTTCTTCGACCTTCAGAGGGTCCGTGTCAACTTGCATCTTTGGCCTTTCGCCAAATTGAAGTCGTCATTTCTTCAAAGCTTTCTACACCAGATCCCTGAAAATAACACATTGAGCTGTTTTATGACCAGGGAAATTATGAAACTTACAAAATCCCATTTTCTTCTTTTGTTTTAATGGGGGATCTTTCAAACTATGAGGAACAATAATATGACCATCTTTAATTAATAAATCAAATATTTCGTCACACTTAGATACATCAAAAGTATAAGTTTTAGCAACGTATTTATCTGTTTTTCCAGTTTCGACGGGATTTTTCCCGTTTGATGGTTTTAATAATTTACACGTGTACGGAGGCCCTGGCTTGAGTTTAGCCACATTAACCTCGCTTTCAGCGACGAGCTCTTCATCGCCAGAAGAGCATTCGTTTGTGGCTATGTATGAAACTTTCTCTTTCTTACGGTATCTACTAGTCTGAGTTTTTTCACCTTTCAATCGTTCGACCTGTCGGACCCTATCGGCGAGCTGAGCAATATCCCTGAGATATTGTGTGTCTAACTTTTTCCTGATTGAATAATCTAGGCCGCCAGCCGCAATCTTGACTAGCTCATGCTCAGGGACTTGAGTGAAGCATCGTGCTTTCAAAAGTCTAAACCTGTTAAGATATTGGTCCACCGACTCTGTGGCCTTCCGTTTGACACTGGTTAACTCTTTCAGACTAATTTTCGATTGTCCCATGTAAAACTTTTCATGAAATAACCTTTCTAATTATGCCCAGGTATGAACAGATTGTGGGGGCAACGTGGTAAACCACGTTAACGCATTCTTTGTAAGGGAACTTGGAAAGTACTTCATCTTTAAGTCCTCATTATTTTCTATGTCACCAGCTTCAGTTTGATATCTGGCAATGTTGGTGCGGTATAGCGGCAAGCAACAAAAAGATTTGGAAGTATTTTTTCGGGAATTTATCGTGTCCACAGAGATCAGTGCTATTGAACTGTCGTTCGACAATTTAAATGTTAAAGAGTTTGGTTTAAAATGTTTCAAACATAGAAACAGAAAAATAAATATTAATACAAAAAGAATTCATTCTTCAGAGAGAAGAAACATATTCGGCATGCACATAATCGACTCCTCACAAATTTAAACCTACCGACCAGTTATACTCAACCTACAATACTCCTCAATATCATCCAGCATCGCTCACAACAGTGTTCATCTCTGACACACTAAGCTGAGAGAACAACCGTGTTACCCTCATCGACACTCTCGTACCCGACTCGAGATACAGAGGCATTAAGCTTCGACACCCATAAAGATTGTTAGCTCTAAACCTATCTCTAGCATCCAGAAACTAACAGATAATAATCCCTAATCAAAGTTTGCGATGTTTATCTCTAACACAACCCAAACCCCAAGCATAAAGCAAAAATCAAGGATAATCATCGATAAAGATTTGTAAAGCAGATTTTATACAACGCCATGGGCGACAAATATACATGAGTTCAAAGTAAATACATATACAACAACCCAACAAAGAAGAAATACACAAATAAGAAGAGAAATAAACCAAACATCTCGAGGATTTTCAGAGCCGATTGATGAGAAATCCACTCCGGATCATCCGGGTGCAAGCTTCAATGTTGTTTTCTAAGCTAATCTACTGAAAAATGAATTTGATGGAGTTGGGACCAAAAATCCCCAAAACAATAACCTAAAAAATGACTGAAATGACTTAAATACAATTTCAAAATCCGTCAAGTTCGCAAAGCGAACTCCAAAAATTAGCACTTTTGTGCCTCAGAATAGTCAAACCGACTCTGCTTTTCTGCAGAAGTTCGTAATGCGAACTTTTATTCGCAAAGCAAATATTCACTATAAAGTTCGCATTGCTAACTTTGGTCCCTTTTTATACTGCCATAATTCTAAGAGCATTTGCTGGAAAGTTCGCAAAGCGACCATTCACTGGAAAGTTCGCAAAGCGAACTTGACAGCAAACCAGCCCTTATTTTGACCACAACTTCTGAACCGTAACTCGGATTGACGCACGGTCAGAAGCGCTGGAAAGCTTATTCAATGATTTATACAACAGTGGCAAAATATCATTGCTTGAATACCTACAAAAATGAGATAAAATCAATTAAACTCAATGATATTTACACGATACGCAATATATACACTATAATGTAAAGTAAACGTATTTATATACAAAAATAGCTGCAATTTGCACTTATCAAACTCTCCCCAACTTAAACTTGTTTGTCCTCAAACAAGAATCAAACAACTCAAAGAAACAGAGTGATAACCAAAGAATCACAAATCAACAGGTTCTGAAAAACGGACAAATGAATGGTTCAAATGAAAAACGGTACACACAAAGTAAATACTTACCACTAAACTACGACGATAACATAGTCACGAAACAAATGCAAAATACAAAAATCATGCCAAACATCCTAAAACAACACAAGTTCAAATGTGAATCACACCTAGCAAAAACAATCATCGGTAGATGAAAAACACAAAATGAGGTACTTTTCACATACACAACAATCTTGCAAACTAAAGACTAAATTATGCAGTCATCCAAAAATCATGTTGAAAACATAAAAGCAAGAATCACAAGGGCTTTCAAGGTTGTAGCGTGGTCGGGTAAACAAACAAGGGGCATTTTCTAAAGGTAATTGAAACAAAAACTTGCCTAAACCTAAGGGAGTGATCAACTCTCAAAGACTCAAACACAAAATTTTAATCAACTTCTTCCAAAATCCCAAGTGTTACACAAAACACAATACTTATTTAGCACAATTATTTGAACTCTTTTTGTTTCCTTTCTCAAGGATTTTCTTTTTATTTCTTTCTTTTTTTCTTTTCTTTTTCATATTTTTCTCTTTTTTTTTTCTTTTCTTTTTCAACCTCATAGAAACCAACCAATGAGTAGCCAATCATTCTCTCCCCAACTTGAATTCAACCACATCATCATGTGAATACTCTCTACTTTCTAAGGCAGGACAAAAATTTATACAACAACACAAAGTTGAGGGTTCAAGAAAAAACAATCAATCAAAATCCATACAAAAAGTGAATTCAATACTCATAAACAAGCATTAAGTTCAAACAACATGGATAATGATAGAAAGGCACAAAAGGGTTTAACAAATGCGCACACACTCACAGGGTGAATTGACTATTTGGCTAGGTAGTTGTGCTCAAAATGAAACAAAATTCCTTGATCCTTTTCATGCTTTCATATAATCAATACAAACAAAAGATTAAGCATAATAAAATCCAGTTAGAACAAGAATGTTGGTACTCCGCACATATATGAACAATGGAAAGCTACCTCACAAAAAGGGTGGGAACTAAAGTGATTCACATCAAGAACAAGTATACAAAAGAATGAATGACATGGAAGTTTGTAAAAAGCCTAAGTATCATGAATATGCTAAAGTCTAGAAAGCGATAAACACATATCTTGGACGTGTACAAAACTTAACAATATCATTACCATACATCCGCAAGTTAAAACGATCAAACTTGGAACATCACCTTAAATTCCCTCAAGCTACTCAAAACAAGCTCTTAGACAAACACAAAAACTATTAATATAAACAAACTAAAAGACCGGCTGAAAATGGATTAAACAAGTTGTAAAGTGAAGATTTGAGAATTTTACGAACAATCCGAGTACAACTTGTTTAATGAATGTTCACCACACTACCTAAGCTAGAATGAAAAAGTAATAACGAAACAAAAAACGATAAAACATGCTTGTTTTATGTCGTAAGCTCGACGCCTTTACTGTGCTTAGCTAGTAACTTCCTCTCTTCATGCCATGGTGATGCCTCACCGTGCAAATCAAAAGCAAGTGTCCTAACCAAACACTTGAACAAACGTTACGAGAACAAAATGTATACAACACTTGAACAAACATAATTGAAAATAAAAACAAAACAAGTATCTATACAAGCATATATACAATATAAACAATTATGTACAAAGCTCCAAAACATCTAAACTATCGCAATGCAATTCAATATCAAAACCAATCCCCGGCAACGGCGCCATTTTGTTGGAGCGGTAAAGCGGCAAGCAAAAATATTATTTTCGGAAGAATTCCCTCCGGGATTAATGTCGTGTCCACAGAGATTGGTGCTATTGAACTGCCGTTCGACAATTTAAATGTTAAAGAGTTTGGTTTAAAATGTTTCAAACATAGAAACAGAAAAATAAGTATTAATACAAAAAGAATTCATTCTTCAGAGAGAATAAACTTATCTGGCATGCATATAATCGACTCCTCACAAACTTAAACCTACCGACCAGTTATACTAAACCTACAATACTCCTCAATATCATCCAGCATCGCTCACAACAGTGCCCATCTCTGACACACTGAGCTGAGAGAACAACCGTGTTACCCTCGTCGACACTCTCGCACCCGACTCGAGATACGGAGGCATTAAGCTTCGGCACCCATAAAGATTGTTAGCTCTAAATCTATCTCTAGCATCCAGAAACTAACAGATAATCATCCCTAATCAAAGTTTACGATGTTTATCTCTAACACAACCCAAACCCCAAGCATAAAGTAAAAATCAAGGATAATCATCGATAAAGATTTGTAAAGCAGATTTTATACAACGCCATGGGCGACAAATATACATGAGTTCACAGTAAATACATATACAACAACCGAGCAAAGAAGAAATACACAAAGAAGAAGAGAAATAAACCAAATATCTCGCAGGTTATCAGAGCCGATTGATGAGAAATCCACTCCGGATCATCCGTGTGCAAGCTTCAATGTTGTTTTCTAAGCTAATCTACTGAAAAATGAATTTGATGGAGTTGGGAGCAAAAATCCCCAAAACCATAACCTAAAAAATGACTGAAACTACTTAAATACAATTTCAAAATCCGTCAAGTTCGTAAAGCGAACTTTTATTCGCAAAGCGAACTCCAAAAATTAGCACTTTTGTGCCTCAGAATAGTCAAACCGACTCTACTTTTTTGCAGAAGTTCGTAATGCGAACTTTTATTCGCAAAGCAAATATTCACTAGAAAGTTCGCATTGCTAACTTTGGTCCCTTTTTCTACTGCCATAATTCTAAGAGCATTTGCTGGATAGTTCGCAAAGTGAACATTCGCTGGAAAGTTCGCAAAGCGAACTTGACAGCAAACCAGCCCTTATTTTGACCACAACTTCTGAACCGTAACTCGGATTGACGCACGGTCGGAAGCGCTGGAAAGCTTATTCAATGCTTTATACAACAATGGCAAAATATCATTGCTTGATTACCTGCAAAAATGAGAGAAAATCAATTAAACTCAATGATATTTACACGATACGCAATATATACACTATAATGTAAAGTAAACGTATTTAAAAACAAAGCGGGGTTTATTCGAACAATATTAAAAAAAGTATCGATAAGTGCAACAAAACTTATATACAAAACTAGCTACAACTTGCACTTATCGGGCAACGTGTTCGACGTGGACTCTTCGGTCTCTCCGGCGAACTTGGTGAACTTTGGAACCTTCTATCCCCTAGGCAATTCTGTCTGCAAAACAAAATCTGGTAGCGGAGACGTATACGTTGGCCGTCAAAGGCCTGTATTCGCTCCATTTTGAACCATGATTCGTTCAACCATATCTTCCAAGTTGGGTTCGCCAGCCATGGCATTGTGTCGAACTTGCCTGACCACGTAGTCTGGATCTTGGTTTCTTGAACTAACACAACGGGAGGCCTTTGGGCCATCCTAGGTGTGTGTTCAACCTCATGGGGTTGATCAATTATTTCGTCGAAGACTTCATCTTGACGAACTGGTGTCTCTGGCCTAGGTGGGGGCGTCTGCCGACCTGGTGTCCTCGGAGCCCCTAGGAAATCACCTATTCGTGCTCATTTGCTGAGTCAACGTGTGAACCATTTCTTGATTACTCTCATTCATCTACTATCTCATGACTGCGATGGAACTTGAGGTGAAAGTTGGAACTGATTGAGATAAAAGATTGAACCCTGGGGGTCGAGTAACTTGGTTTGCCAAAGGTCCTAATCCTTGGTACGGTGAGAAAACTGGAGACGAAATTTCCCCAAACACCGGACCACTAGAATGTAGACTCGACATGAGCGCTGTTGGCATCTCAAAAGCTCTAGGCATGGGTATTGTGAAACTAGGTACATGCTGCCCCGTAGTCCCTGTCATTGTCGGCCTAGGTTCAGACCGGCGTGGTATCACCGCTGGTCCACTATGGGCGGTCAAAACCGCTGACACAGTGCTAGAGCCAACATCAGTTGTTTGCATTACAATTGTACTTTCCGCCGAAGATATGTGATATTGGTAGGATGGTTCTGATTTAGAGGAAGTTGGAAACAACTTGAAAAATAAAGGTATGTGAATTGATGAATAAGCAAGGAAAAAACAAATAAGTAAATGGCAAGATATGTTAAATTTTGGTAATGTAAATTTCTCTAAAAAGAAATATGGACGCTATCATACATCTTGCGGGAATGAACTCGTTTCTCTTAACGCTTAGTACTTTGAGTGTCTCCCTTTTACAATGTTACAAATGCGACCCCTACAAATGGAAATGGACATTGCTTTAAATAGGAAGAGAAAATAACTTTTTTTCTCTCAATGTTGGCCCTGGTTGTGACACGTGTCGCCCCACCATCTTTGTAACTTCCCCAAGTTCTCGGCATTTCAAATTTCTTCCCGCTCAAAGACTTCCCAGCTTAGTTTCGTTGGCCACCAGTCGAAAACCCTTCGACAGCATAGCCTTTGGGTCCTCCTCCGACGCATCTTTTACTCGTGTCGACTTACGCTTTGGTTTCCCCACTATTTTTCCTTCTGAACTCGACCTACCTGTTTGGCCTTCTCGCCATCTCTTCATTCTCTCTGCTTAGTCGAAATCTTCCAGCTAACAATAGGCTAAAGAGCCAAAAACTTTAAGACTATGCATATCAGGTGTTTCATTATGCAATATAAAATGAAGTGAATGATTGTCTAAAACTTGTGCAGGAAGTTTATTGATGATAAATGTAGCATGCAAAATGGCACATGACCAAAATTTCTTAGGAACTTTTGACTGAAAAAGTAATGCTCTTCCAACACTCAAAAGATGATGATGTTTCCTCTCCACTCTTCCATTTTGTTGTGGAGATTCAACACAACTTGTTTGATGTATAATACCTTTTGATGCATAAAATTCAGGAATTCTAAATTCAAGACCATTGTCTGATCTAATGACTTTGACATTAGTTTTATTTTGATTTTCAATGAGTTCTACAAAGTTTATCACATGTTGTCTAGCCTTCAGATTTGGATTTAATAAGTGTTATCCATGTAAATTTATTGCAGTCATCAACAACTCTTATGAAATATGCATGACCATGTAAAGACTTGACAACAAGAGGACCCCAAATGTCAAAATGTATCATATCATAAGGGTGAGCAATTCTACTATGACTAACATTGTATGAATGTTTTCTTTGTCTAGCATAATGGCATACATCACATACATCTTTATTATTCATTGTGATAAAAGGAAATTTTGAATGTAAGTACATCAATCTGTTTGTGATAAGTGTCCTAATCTAAAGTGTCATAAGGCTCTATCAGGTAAAGATACATTGGCTGCTAAAACAGGTGTGTGTGTGTGTGTGTGTGTATGCGCTATATTGACATGTAAGTCATTATCTATCAGATTTAAGAAATACAAAACATCCTTCTTTTCAGCAGAACCAGTCATCTTCATGGAGATTTTGTCCTGTATAACACATTTGGAATCAAGAAATCTAACAATAGAGTTTGAGGATTCACACAGTTTTGAGACAGCTAACAAATTTAAAGAAAATTCAGGAATTAATAGGACATTGGAAACAATAAAATCATGAGTGAAATTAATAGTGCCAGAATGTTTGGCAACAAGACATTGTCCATTTGGTAATTTAAGACTAATGGGATTGATTTTTCTATATGAATGAAACCATTTGACAGAATTACAAATATGATCTGAAGCTTCTGAATCAATGGTCCAAGAAGTGATGTTATGATTATACATGGATTAAAGTTTTTTACCTGTTGATGAATGACCAACAACAACCTGATTTGAAGAAGCATGCCCTGATACTTAGCCAAGGTTATATTTTTGAAGTAGATCCATTAAGGCACTGAATTGACCTTGAGTCATAGGTGAAATGTCATCTTTAATGTCACCATTATTGGAAGGAGATCCATCATCATGTCCATCAGCTGTGGCATTATTTGCTGTATTTTGGAATTGCTTTTGCATATGAGGTGGAACACTGTGCTTCTTAAAGTAATTGTCCACAGTATGGTTGGTTTTGCCACAAAAAGTTCACACTCGAGCTCCATGTTTGAATGTATTCTTTCCAAATTTCTTGGAGTCAGCAACATTTATCAATGACTGTGACTCATTAGGAGGTGTATGCACCTGAATTTGCCTCTCATGTTGAATACCCATGGAAAGATCTTATTTATTGGAGGCAACGGATCCATTAACAAAATTTGGGATTTAACAAAAGCAAATTGTTTATTCATACCAGTTAAAAAATGAATAATATGCATGAGTTTATTATTGGATCTTGCATTACGCATGGCGGCACAAGAACATTTTATGCAGCATGTACACATAGGTAATGGCAAATATAAATCTAATTCTTCCCAGAGAATCTTGAGATCATAAAAGAATTTTGTTATCGATTTTGTTTCTTGCTTGATATTTTAAATTTCTTGTTGCAGTTCTGAAATGCGGATGAGATCACCTTGTGAGAATCTTTCCTTGAGATCATTCCACACGTCTACAACATTTTCCATGAACACGGTGGTTTAGGCAATTGAATCAAAAACTGAATTCATGATCCAAGAATGAACCAACATGTTCCATCAATTCCACGCACGAACAGATGGATCAAAGGAATCGTCCGAAATTGGGAGAGATCCATCAATGAATTCGAGTTTCATCTTGCCACCAAGATCCCTCTTCATGGATCGAGCCCAAGAATGGTAATTTGAGTCGGTGAGCTTGGGAAGAATAGTAACATACCCAGGACCATCGCTTGGATAAACGAAATATGGTAAAGTTAGGTCGATGATAGGATCAAGAGGTTGAGCTCGTGGAGGAGGAGTTGTGGAGGATAGAAAAGAAGAGATGGAAAGGTAGCAGATTCAAATGAATAGCAGCGGAACAAAAAATCGAAATGACAATTGAAACCATATTATGATTATGCTAATTTCATGTAAATAAGAAGAAGAAGAATCTTGAATGATATGGTGAAGCAATACAATATTGTAAAGAAGGGGAAATGATAGAATAGATTATTAAATCAATGTATGGTTCACTGTATTATTATCAACTGATACAAGTTTATATACAAGGCAATGAATGGAGGGAACCCTTGGAGGGAAATAGAATTTGAACTTAATCTATATCCAACCAATAATGGGCCTGCATGTATCTCACTATCAAGTACAACAACTTGCTATATTATTAACTAAAGTAAACTAACTATATGTAATTACTAAAGCTTAATCAAAATATCAAACTTAGTTAATCACAACAGAATAAAAAATCAAAAAATAAAGAGCGGAAAAGTAAATGAACACAATGATGTGTACTAGTTCCCCTTATTAACCAAGAGTACATCTAGTCCTCTCACGCCCCGTGAGAGATTTTCACTATTGTTAGATTTTTGTACAAACCTCACACCAAAATTTATCTTGCAGTCTTCTAGCAATAACAAAGAAGCACACCACTTCCTTGATTTCAAAAATACATCAATAACTATGGTGGACTTTGAATGAAAACAATTCAAAGGACTTTTCTCCAACAAATAGAAAATATATTACTTTTATTTGCAAATACTTTTAGAAAGTACACACACTTTCTTTACAAATTAAGTCACCACACACTTGATGATCAATTACAATACTTGAACAAATTTGAATATATGAAGTTGTTCTTGAATCAATTTGAATAGACAATTGATTTTCTCTTTCAATGTACAATTCAATAATATATGAACCTTAAGTGTTCAAAAAATACTCTAAAACTTTTATGAATGCTTTTAAAGTTATGCACAAAATTTCAATATTTTTGAAAAAGAATGAACACTTAGAAAATTATTTGAATGGATGTAAAAAATAAATAATGAAAGAGATAATTTAAAAACTAATGTATTTTGTCTTAAATACATTCTAAGAAACCTCTATGAATTGATGCAAAAATTTGAGACATTTTCATGAAGGTTTGCAATAGTTTAGAATGACAATGGTTCATGAAAAGAAATCATTTTGAATTTTGTTCAGGACTTGTTAAGTTGTTTAAACGGACACCTGACTTAATAATACATGATGAATTTTCCTTCGTTTTGGTTGTTGTTTGCTTTTTTTCATTTTGCTTCTCGTCACAGTAACTTTTTGTTATGTGTAAACATTGTAGAGTTGTCTGATTAACATGATTTTGATGTGAATTGAGACTTTGCACAATAATTTCAATTATGTATAATTTACTATAAAACATGCAATGTTAATAAAAAATAAAAATAATATTAAAAAAATGACTGAAACAATAATCTGATTGAGTGTATCGTCTTTAAACTTGTTTGAGTGTACCTCTAGTGTATTTTCATTATATGCTCTATAGTGATCCATTTTTTAGGGTGTGTTTGGTTCAGGGTAGAGAGAGAGAGGGGGGGGGGGGAGATGTTTTTAATTAAACATGTTTGGTTCAAATTTTAGGAGGGGGGATGAGGAGAGGGGGAGCAAAACCCCTGGGAAAAACTCTTTTTGCGTCCCTCCGAATTGGTGGAATTTAGAGGGGAGGAGAGAGAATATTGAATTTGATATTTAAAAAATATTTATATTGATTAAAATATCCTCAATTTTATATTATTTTTTCCAAAATATTTATTTTATTTCGTGTTATTGCTTCTCTTTTGTGTGTGTGATTTTTCTCGATACTTCATCAACTTATTATAATTGTCTTCCACCTTCAAATTATTTTTCATATTTTTGTACTTAATATAAATTCTAATCCTTGCAATTTTTTTTTTATAATTTTTATTTTGATGTTTATTTATTTTTGTTTTTCTTCTAATTTTGTTATATATATATATATATATATATATATATATATATATATATATATATATATATATGTATGTATTTAAAAGTTGAGATCAATACATAGTTTAATTTGTGGCGGAGAGTTATAATATGAATCAATTATATTTAATTTTTGTAATCACTCAATATTAAAAATTTTACTATAAAAAAATATTTTTGAATATTTCACTTTGAATATCATATCAATTATATAAGATCATAAGGATAAAAATGTAAATTATTCATAAAATTCCTCCCCTCCCCTGTAAGCTAATCATACTTTTAATTAAAATTCTTCTCTTCCCCTCCCCTACCCTCTTTTGTGTTAGATGTAATTTATTTACAAGTTCATTTGCATTTCATTTGAATTTGTGTTTGTGTTTAGTTTGAGTATAATTTCAATTGCATTTAGTGTAGTAGGACGTGGTTAGTATATAAACCAATAGTTAGTTAAAGATTGTAATAATTCTTTCGTTTTGAGAAAGTTAGTTAGAAAATTTTGTTTCTCTCTCTTCTCATTCTTTCATCTCGATCTTCTCTAATTCTTGTGCATTGTTAATGAAGGTTCATTATTGAACTCCAACAATTGGTATCCAAAGCTCCGGTTCGAATCATAGGGAAACACGATTATAGTGAGGTGTGTGATTGATTTCGTTTCTAAAATCCACATTGAATTAAGGTTTAAAATTGGAGAGAATCACTGATCTTGATTCTCAGGGTTTGGGAAACACGAGTGTTGGTGAGAATGGAGTGATTTGCACAAAAACGAAGACGAATTGCAGAAACGGTAGCTTGAACACAAATGCTTCCAATATTTGACGCAAAGAACTGGAATCTGTGGTCGATTCAGATGTGTGTGTTGTTTGGAGCTCATGATGTTCTTGATCTCATCAATGACAGTTACACGCCGATTATAGAAAATGTAACAGAAGTGCGAAGAACTGGGTAACGAGAAACGGGGAAGAGTGATTATAAGACATTGTTCTATATCCACCAGTGTGTGGATACAAATGTATTTGATAAAATTGTTGATTTGACGACGACGAAGGTAACGTGGGATACACTGGTACGGTGCTATGGTGGTGACGCATCAGTGAAGAAGGTCAAGATTAAGTCCCTATATCAGCAATATGATAATCTCATCATGAAGAACAATGAGAAGGTACCTGATTATATCTCCAGAGTGATTGTGATCACAAATGAGATGAAGTCTTGTGGAGAAACGCTCTCTAAATAAGTAATCATTGAAAAGGTACTAAGATAAATTACTCCTTAGTTTGATTACATAGTTATAGCCATAGAACACTATAAAGATACCAACACCATGAGAATTGAAGAGCTTTAGAGTAGTTTAGAGGCACAAGAGTTGCATCTGACTGAAATAAATTCTGAACAAGACTTAGAACAGGCTCTGAAAGCTTCTTTTGGCAAGAAGAATTAGGAGCAAGCATGGTTAGAGAACAAGAAGAAGTATGATGCTGGTGTTTAGAAGTCAGAACTCTCCCATTCAGATAAGAAACATCAGAATGTTCAGAAAGGAAAGGAAAAGTTTGACCAGAGAAAGGTTCAGTGCTACAGTTGCAATAAGTTTGGTCGTTTTGCTGTTGATTTCTAGTCAAACAAGGTTAGTAAGGGTGAAGAAGCCAATATAGCCATAGGAGATTCTGATGATGAATCTGTGCTATTAATGGCATCTGAGAATGTAGGTGGATTAATGGTAGACTGGTAGTATATGGATACTAACTGCTCAAATCACCTAACTGGAAACAAGCAATGGCTGGTTGATTTTGACTCTAGTTAAAAGACCAAGATAAGATGTGCTAATGATGAGTATTTGAATGCTAAAGGAATGGGAAATGTCAGAGTTAAGTTGAACAATGACAAAACTATATTGATCAAAGATGTATGGTATGTTCCTAGCATGAATAGCAATCTAATGAGTGTAGGTCAACTGATTGAAAAAGGATTTTCAGTAACCATGAGAGACAATGTATTGAAGTTGTATGACTGTAATCAGAATCTGATTATGCAGCCTGAACTAGGAAGAAATAGGACATTCAAGGTGAATGTTGCAACATCAGACACTCAATGCCTTAGTGAAAGAAGTATTGAAGGGAAAAGTGAGTTGTGGCATAAGAGATTAGGGCATCTGAACTACAGAAGCTTAGGGCATCTGAGTTCAAAGAATATGGTACATGGAATTCCTAAGATTGTGGCACCAGAGAAATCATGTGATATATGCATGAGAGGAAAGAAACCAAGATTTCCATTCTCATAAGAAATGCCTCCAAGAGCAACTCATGATTTGGGTGTGGTGCGTTTTGATGTATGTGATCCATTTGAGGTACCTTCACTTTGAGGGAACAAGTACTTTGTGTCATTTGTGGATGAGTTCACAAGAATGACATGGGTAACACTCATTAAGTTTAAACATGAGGTGTTTGCTGAGTTCCAGAAGTTCAAAGTGAAGGTTGAAAATCAAAGTGGACAAAGGTTGAAGATACTCAAAACCGATGGTGGAGATGAGCTCAACTCAACAGAGTTCAAGAAGTTATATGAGGAACATGGTATTAAGCATAAGGTAATTGCTCCATACACTCCACAACATAATGGTTTTTCTTAAAGAAAGAATAGAACTATGCTTGACATGACAAGGAGCATGCTGAAAGAGAAGAATCTACCTGAGCAACTGTGGGGGTGAAGCAATTGCTACTTAGTATATGTGCTCAACAGATGTCCAACAAAGAAATTGAAAGAAATTGTTCCTATTAAGAAGTGGAATGGAAGAAAGCAAAGTGTCATCTATTTCAAGGTGTTTGGTTCAGTATGTTACAAACATATACCAAATGCTACTATAAGGAAATTGGATGACAAAAGCAAGGTCATGTTGCTTATTGTTTACCACAGTACAGGTGCTTATAAGCTCTATTGTCCAGTCACCAACAAAGTTGAAGTCAACAGAGATGTCATAGTGAAGGAATCAGAAACATGGGATTGGAGCAAGTCTTAATCCAACTCTAGTGTAATGTCAACTCTAGAGTCTGATTGTGCCCTTGAAGGAGATTCTTCCTCTGAAAATGATTCTACCTCTAAAGGAAAGTATGAATCTAAATATGATTATGACTCTGAAAGTGATTCTAACTCTGAAGGTGACTTTGACTCTAAAGGTGAGTCTGACTCTGATGGTGAATCTACCTCTGAAGGTGGTCCAACCTGTGAAGGTGGAACCTCGAAAGGTAGAGCTTCTGAAGGTGGTCCATCCTTTGAAGGTAGAGCTTTTGAAGGTGGTACCTCCTCTAAAGGTGGAACTTCTGAAGGTGGTATTGCGTCTAAATGTGAACTTGCACAACTCTTGTGACCATGAAGTGTTAGATAGATACCAATAAGGCTTGTATACTTTGAGTTGTTGCAAGATACTAAGATTGACTCTGATGGGGAAGTCATACAGAGTGCTATGATGGTGGACTCTAAACCTGTGAGCATCAATGAGGCTATCTAGAGAAAGGTATGGGTGAATGCCATGAAGGAAGAGCTTGAGGCCATTGAAACAAACATGACATAGGAATTGACTGTTCTACCTCATAACAAGAAATTCATCAGTGTGAGATGGATTTTCAAGATAAATCTAAATCCATATGGTTCATTTGCCAAACATAAGGCAAGTTTAGTAGCTAGAAGATTTTAACAAAAGTTTGGTTTAGACTGCTTTGAAGTGTTTGCACTTGTAGCTAGAAATGAAACCATAAGGTTGGTTATTGCTATAGTTGCAAATAGGAATTGGCACTTGATACATTTAGATGTAAAATCAGCTTTTCTAAATGGTCCATTGCAAGAAGAATTTTATGTGTTACAACCTCTTGGATTTGTGAAAGAGAACAAAGAATGGATGGTGTACAAGCTGCATAAAGCCCTTGTACGGGCTGAAACAAGCTCCAATAGCTTGGAATCTGAAAATTAATTAATTTTTCAAGCATCTTGAATTCATGAAATTTGAAATGGAATATGGTGTGTATGTGCAGTATACTTTTGAAGGCAGTGTGATTCTGGTGTGCCTTTATGTGGATGACATACTTTTGACAGGGAGTCGTACTTTTAAGATAAACAAGTTCAAGAAGGTGCTGATGAATGCATTTGATATGACGGACCTTGGAAATATGGTACATTTTCTAGGGATGGATATTTTGCATTTTGAGAAGGAAATTATTGTGCACCAACTGAAGTATCACTACAACAAAAGTAAGTTATAACATCGCACCTTAGACAGCGCTTTAATACAAAAGCGCTGCTATAAGTTAAAAACAAGGAAACTATTCATTTAAAAAAATAAAAGCGCAAAAAAATATAAGACCTTAGACAGCGCTTTGGTCAAAAGCGCTTTATAAGGTCTTATAAATTTAAAAAAAAAAATTAATGGAAAATATTAGACAGCGCTTTAGTTAAAGCGCTTTCTAAGGTCTTATAAATTTTAAAAAAATATAAGACCTTAAACAGCGCTTCGGTAAAAAGCGTTTTCTAAAGTTTTATTAATTTAAAAAAAAAATTAAAGGAAAATATTAGACAGCGCTTTCCTTAAAAGCGCTTTCTAAGGTCTTAAAAATTAAAAAAAAAAAAAAATCAAAAGCGCTGTCTAAGGCCAACCTTAGAAAGCGCTTTTAAAAGCGCTGTCTAAGGTCCACCTTAGAAAGCGCTTTTATGAAAAGCGTTGTCTAAGGTCTAATTAAATTAAAATATATGAATAGTCAGTATTCATTTTCATATTTCAGCTCTTTCTTCTCCCCTGCATGCGAACTGAGCTCAAAACCCTTGCAAACTCAAACCTTCACCGTCAACCATCCTCCACCGTGTCGTCGTTCGTTGTTGTCGTCGTTGCATTGTCGTCCGTCCGTTGTCGTCGTTGTATTGTCGTCCGTTGCGAACTCATTGTCGTCGTTCGTTTCTGCTCTTTGTAACTGATACATTTCGTTCTTGCATTGCCGTTGTTACCGTCGTTAAAGGTACGTCGTTGTTGTGAAGAATAGGGTTTTGTTGCTTTACATTGTTGTTGTAGGGTTTTGTTGCTTTACAATGTTGTAGTGAATGAGTATGTTTGATGATTTTTGTTAATGAAGTTATGTTGGACTGTTTTATTAATGAAGTTTTGTAGTGAATGAGTATGTTTGAAGTTTTGTTAATGAAGTTTTGTAGTGAATGAGTATGTTTGATGAGTTTGTTAATGAACAATTACTATATGAGATGAGTATGGTTTGCTGTATTTATGAAGTTTTGGATAAAGATTACTATCAACTTATCGGAAGGTTGCAAAGGGAAAAGTGTATAACAATGGGGTACAATTACTTCACAATAAATTCCTCCCTACTGGAAGTTTGAAAGTATCAGTTGATATTGCTATAGAGGAGGAAGCACCATTACCTTATCCTGACGATGATTCGGATGTAACATTGGTGCGAGCTGCTATAGGGTCGTATGTTGCATGGCCGTCAAACCTCATACTCGTAGGATATGAGGTATGCTTAAAACTGTTATAAACCTTTGTTAACCTTAATGTGTAGATTCAAAGATTTTACGAGCATTTTATTTTCATTTTTTACATGGTAATGTTATTTAGACTCCAACAAGATCCAAAACAAAGGATAAGCGGATTCCGGAGCATACCGAGTCCGTTGTTTCAAAAAAACAGGTACATCACAATTATATGATATTTATGCATAGAAAATGTTAAATTGGATATCTTATACTTCATCTAACAAATTATATGATATATAGCTGCCTGGTAAAGAGATTAGCAACATTTCAACGCAAAAAATTGTTGGTGCTAAGAAGAGCAGGGGTAGAAAACAACCTATCTCCAAGTTTAGGTCGTGCCTCCAAACGTATCTACAAGTGACAAATATTATCACCGGAGGTGTTCGTCTTATACATATGGAGAAAGGTATCTATGGCTTTGAACATGACCAAATTATTGGTAATGAAGACTTCGAGCAAGTTTTCAATCATGAAGAATTAGGCGGCACTGTTGTCAATACATACGTGAGGTATATATTCGATCTACTTTGGTATATTAATTGAACAACTTATTTACTTTATGTTTCAAATGAATAGTCTAATGTTAATGATGTTTTTATTTAAGGTTTCTGTATGACAGAGTTATGCGCCCACACGGATTGCAGCAAAGATTTGCATTCCTATGCCCGGCGTCTGTCAACTTAACCTTAATAATCAATAAACCAGATGAGGTCCTGGCGTATATACGCGACGTCTTTATGGACAACCAAGAAACGGAAAAGTTGTTCTTTTTACCGTTTAATACTGGGTTAGATTTTCATTCTAAATTCATCTATTATAGTTTTTTTGTATTTTGACGTCGTGTAGAAAGTTTCCATCTAACACTTGTTTAATCTTACAGTGGACATTGGTTGTTGGTCGCAATTAATCCTAGCAGAGCAATGGTGTATTATCTGGATTCGTTAGGAAATGATTGGACTACATACCCGGATTTGAAGAAGTGTATTGACACGTAAGTGAGATTGTTCTAAATATGAATGTGTATATTTATTTGTTTGTTTATTTATTTATGTGAATTGTTCTAAATATTCACTTATATTTTATTAGCGCTATACAAGCTTTCCTAGCACTACGAGATAGCCATCTACCACGGCGGAGAGTCAACCCCATTATTACATGGAATTATGTGAAGGTATATTAATTATCACATGTTTTATTATATTAGTGATGCTACTTGATAAAACTTAGGATTTATCCATATTTTCTTTTCATTTGTAGTGTCCTCGGCAACACAATCAAATAGATTGCGGCTATTTCATGTTGAGGTTTATGAGAGACACTCTTTTGTTGGATCGAATAGAGATTCCATCCGATGTATGTATTTCTAACTTATGAGTTATTTTAATAGTAACACATATCTCTCATGTCTAATGAAATAGTTAAAACTAAATCAAACTATGTTATATTATTATGTAGTACTTTGAAGAATGCAAGTGTGCTCATTACTCAATTTCTCAATTGGATGAAATTAAAGAGGATTGGTGTCAATACATTATGGAGCTCGGAATTTTACAAGGTATAATATTGTACTCTTACTTTAATTGATGAGAATTTAAATATGTGTAACTTTGTTTATGTATTCTTTTAATTGAATTACAATCTTTGTGTTTTCAGGACCTATAATGTAGATTTGAAGTAATGTTTTCTTAAAATTGCAAAAGTACTAGTATAAGTAATATGTGCATTTGTAGAAAAAATGTAATGATTTGTAATTATAAATAGGTGTATATATAATTTTGGTTTGTAATTTTAAATATATATATTGGTTTGAATTGCCAATTGTTTTGGATATATAATTTTGGTGTAAATTGGTACATTTAAATAGGATAAATTGGATTGATTTGAATCTCCAAATTGTGGTATTTTTCTGGAAAAAATTGCTGGTTGAAAAACAGGTCAAATTCTGGTTGAAAAAACCTGGTAAAAATTGTGGTTTAAAAAAATTTATATAAAATTTTTCGTATACCTTAGACAGCGCTTTTGGTAAAAGCGCTGTCTAAGGTGGGGATTAGAAAGCGCTTTTGACAAAAGCGCTGTCTAAGGTAGACCTTAGAAAGCGCTTTTACCAAAAGCGCTGTCTAAGGTATACCTAAAAAAGTTCAAAAAAGGTAGGGCTTAGACAGCGCTTTTGCTGAAAGCGTTGTCTAAGGTATACCTTATAATGTCAAAAAGCGTTGTCTAAAGGTACCATAGACAGCGTTTTTCATTAAATATACCCCCCTTTAGACAGCGCTTTTGGTATTACCCAAAGCGCTGTCTAAACCTATAGCAGCGCAGGTTTAGACAGCGCTTAAAAGCTCTGTCTAAGGGCAAAAAAAGCGCTGTCTAAGGTCTTATCTGTTGTAGTGTATGAACTTGAGCCACTAAAGAGATTTGAGATAATGAATTGTAAGTCAGTAGTCACACCTGCTGAGATAAATCATAAGCTGGACTCTGATAATGATGGAGAGGATGTAGATGCTACAATCTTTAAACAGTTGCTTGGTTGTCTGAGATATCTCCGTAACACCAGGCCTGACATATATTATACAGTTGGAATGGTGAGTAGGTTTATGAGTAAACCAAAGTGGTCACATTACCAAGCTTCAGTCAGGATTCTGAGGTATGTAAAAGGAACTCTGAGGCATGGAATTTTGTTTCCATCTGGAGTGTCAAAAGCTGTTGAGTTGATATGCTACTCAGACTCTGACTGGTGTGGGAATAAAGTAGATAGAAGAAGCACTACATGATACATGTTTATGTATCTGGGAGATCCTATTTCTTGTTGTTCCAAGACGCATCCAGAGGTTGAATTGTCAACCTGTGAAGCTGAATACATAGTTGGTTCTTTATCAGTTGTCAGGTTGTTTAGCTGGTGAATTTGTTGTAGGAAATGAAGTTCAAGGTTAGCAAACCAGTCAAGTTGATGATAGACGAAAAGTCTGTTATAAGTCTTGCTAAGGATCCAGTGTTGCATGGAAGAAGCAAACACATTGATATCAAGTATCATTTTCTGCGCAATCAGGTTCAGAATGGAATACTTGAGGTTGTTCATGTTAGCACACAGAAGCAACTTGCAGATGTGCTAACTAAGGCAACCAAAACTGAACACTTCATTAATTTGAGGGATGTAATTGGTGTTGTGAGTTTTTCAAACATGAATATGAATTAAGGGATGGTGTTAGATGTAATTCATTTACAAGTTCATTTGCATTTCATTTGAATTTGCATTTGTGTTTAGTTTGAGTTTAATTTTAGTTGCATTTAATACAATAGGACTTGGTTAGTATATAAACAAATAGTTAGTTACAAATTGTAACCGTTTTTCCTTTGAGAAAGTTAGATAGAAAATTTTGTTTCTCTCTCTTCTCATTCTTTCATCTCCATCTTTCTTAATTTTTGTGCATTGTTAATGAAAGTTCATTGTTGAACTCCAATAATTTGAACCAAATATATATATATATATATATATATATATATATAATTAAAAAAATTCTCTCAAACACCCCCCACCAAACTTATTAGGACACCTGCCCATTTTTCTACAAAACAAAGACCAAGATCATACAGGTGTCTCATAAAGAAGGGAGAGACAGAAACTGCTAATTATAGTTCATTTTTCATTACATTACCCATTCAAAAAGGCATCAAAAACTGTTTTTATATTAAGACTACAGCATGTTAGCATTAAGGATAACAAAATGGGGTGAAGACACACATCGCATTAGAAACTCTCCAACACAACACCTCACTATCTTAACTCAAAAGTGCGCTCCACATGTGCGGCATAGACACACAAAAACTTCATCATGCTTGTTAGATATTGTGTTGGAGTCTGCTGTAAAATATGAATCAGAAGAAGATGATGAAGACAGTACGATGATGTTGTACAAAATAATTCTAAAGTGTGTGTTTACACTAAGCTTTAGGTTCGATTCGCTCCCACCAATTTATGTAAATTGGATGCAAAAGGGTTAACCGGCGAATCCCCTTCAGGATACTTTGGAAACCTTAACATGAATCGCACATTCACATTAAGCATATCGATCAACGATATTTTACAGAATAAAGTTCTCTCATTTATTCTTGTGCACTAGAAAAATAAAAGAATGACTTAGATATAATTTTTGACACTTGAAACAAATAATTTTCGTGTGTATTTTATGGCTGACAAGTATATCTATTTATAAGAAAACTTATACCGATTGGTGTGGAGAAACAATTTTTCATTTGATTCCAACATGACCATTCACGAACCATTGTAATCAATCACAACAAACTTTTTCATGAAAAGGTGTGTTGATCTAGTGGTTGCACCTTTTGACTACGCACCTTATCACAATAGGGTCTTTGGTTCAATTCTAGAGAGTTGCAACTTTTGGCCATTTATTTTGGTAAATTAACCATTATTATTTATCAATTTAATATTTTGGAAATTTCTCCAACAATCCCCCACCATTTTCAAAATATATCTAAATCCATTATTCAGGAAATTTCATGGTTTCGGATAAATGTATCTTACGATTTGAACCAATACTTAGTAAGTTAAGTTTTCACTCATCCCCGAATAGATTGGTAGACAAGCTTTGAACCAATTATTCATTAGAACAAGCGTGTATAACTCACATGAAATCTCGGTACCATTGATCAAATTATTAATATGACACATTTAATAAGGCCTTGTGTCTCATATCCTTTTCATGAGAATTTAAGAGTCAAGCCTTTGAACTCTATGAAGCGGCACCACTTCATTCTCATATAGGTAGACTATATCAGAAATGCACCCATAATTATGCATTCCAGCAAACATATGCTATATGTCTATTAAGAAGAAAACCTCATCCTGCCACACTTGTTCTTATGGTCCAAATACTTTTTACACCTTGGGATGTATCTATCATTAAGTACTTCAATCACTCTAATAGTGTATTTTTACCATTGAACTCAAGACTTAATGTTAATCAAGTGTGAGTTGAGTTTCCACTATTGATGATTAATTAGATATGTGTTTGTTCCTCATCCCTAATGATGTCTTCATTGTATTCAATTATATCCAAAGACATCATATCTTTGTCAATTTTTTCGTCAAAGAATTTAAAGATTTTTCCAAACTTTAATAAATTCAGAATATTCAATTTTTCAACTAATCATGCATATGATTACTTTATGTACTCTTGATAGTATTTGTCATCTATCATCAAATCATAACACTTTTAGCACATTAGTACAATTATCATATACAAAGTATATTTATATTTTGATAGTTTTGACAAACTATCGCCATGACACTTTAGTCATTTATTTTGTCATATACACAACTTTTATGTCATTCTTCATTTACCAACCTTTTGTTCTTCTTACTTTTGAATTTATTATTCTTTTGAAGTGTAGGGCATTCCTTTTTTAACATGTCCTATTTCTCCACATTCAAAGCTCAATTCTTTTCTCAAGAATTTTTGAATTTATTGATTAGAGCATCATCTCTAAAAATACGATTTGTGAAAGTCACAATTTTCCATTTGTGTTTCAACAACCCTTGGAGAACCTTCCTCACGAGGTTCTTTATTTGTGGGAATCAAATTCCTTATCATCCGTGATAAGCTTCTCCAATTTCCACATCTCAGAATTCAATGACTACATTATACTCCAAATTCAAAAGTCTTTATAAATCATAATTCATCTTTAAATGATTTTTGTATGTCTTATAAAAACAAATTTAATTGAACTCAAACAATTCACATAACATATAACTTATAATTTAATTCATAATTTAAAATTACAGTTTAGTAATTAACAAATCTAAACATTTGATAGTTTCAAATAATATTAATAATAATAATATTATTAACAATAGTTGCAATAGAATAAATAAAATAATATTGATAATTTATATAACATTATCATTTTAATTTTAATTTTAACGGTACTCAATATAAATGCTTTATTACAGTATTTGTGAACAAAAATGAAATTATATATATACTGCAGTAATGATGCATGGACAACCCATTGAATTATATTCAAAACTATCAAGATTATGTTAAAAGTTGATAACATTTATCATTCATAATTATTTCTAAACGATGTGTCAGGTTAGAAGGTAGAGGCACTTGATGCTTTTTCAACCTAGGCCTCTTTTCATTTTTATTTCAATTTTGTTACGGGGAGTAAAATAAATCTTGTTCCAAAAAATAAATAAAAATAAAAATAAAAAACCACTAACCTTTATCCGTAAAAAGCATACGTTGCCACTGAACTATACAATTCAATTGCCTTAGATTCTTGCAACAAATTATATACATAATAAATGTATTGTTCAGTTGTAATTCTTTCTCCTTTGATTATCAATTACTTTTATGCAAACCAATATTTATAAATCAAAATTCCATAATTTTAAAAATGATATGAATTAAGTGTCTACCTTTCACCGTTATTGAAAGTTGTTACCATCTTCATTAAAATTGCATATTTTAATACTAATTATAAATAAAGTATGAATCAAAACCGAAAATCGAACCTAAAGATTGTTAGATCTTGTGTTGGGGTCTGCTGCAAAATATGAATCAGAAGAAGATGATGAAGACGGTACGATGAAGTTGCACAAAATAATTCCAAAGCTTGTGTTTACACTAAGCTTTAGGTTCGATTCGCTCCCACCAATTTATGCAAATTGGATGCAAAAGGGTTAACCGGCGAATCCCCTTCAGGATACTTTGGAAACCTTAACATGAATCGCACATTCACATTAAGCATATCGATCAACGATATTTTACAGAATAAAGTTCTCTCATTTATTCTTGTGCACTAGAAAAATAAAAGAATGACTTAGATATAATTTTTGACACTTGAAACAAATAATTTTCGTGTGTATTTTATGGCTGACAAGTATATCTATTTATAAGAAAACTTATACCGATTGGTGTGGAGAAACAATGTTTCATTTGATTCCAACATGACCATTCACGAACCATTGTAATCAATCACAACAAACTTTTTCATGAAAAGGTATGTTGATCTAGTGGTTGCACCTTTTGACCACGCACCTTATCACAATAGGGTCTTTGGTTCAATTCTAGAGAGTTGCAACTTTTGGCCATTTATTTTGGTAAATTAACCATTATTATTTATCAATTTAATATTTTGGAAATTTCTCCAACAATCCCCCACCATTTTCAAAATATATCTAAATCCATTATTCAGGAAATTTCATGGTTTCAGATAAATGTATCTTACGATTTGAACCAATACTTAGTAAGTTAAGTTTTCACTCATCCCCGAATAGATTGGTAGACAAGCTTTGAACCAATTATTCATTAGAACAAGCGTGTATAACTCACATGAAATCTCGGTACCATTGATCAAATTATTAATATGACACATTTAATAAGGCCTTGTGTCTCATATCCTTTTCATGAGAATTTAAGAGTCAAGCCCTTGAACTCTATGAAGCGGCACCACTTCATTCTCATATAGGTAGACTATATCAGAAATGCAACCATAATTATGCATTCCAGCAAACATATGCTATATGTCTATTAAGAGGAAAACCTCATCCTGCCACACTTGTTCTTATGGTCCAAATACTTTTTACACCTTGGGATGTATCTATCATTAAGTACTTCAATCACTCTAATAGTGTATTTTCACCATTGAACTCAAGACTTAATGTTAATCAAGTGTGAGTTGAGTTTCCACTATTGATGATTAATTAGATATGTGTTTGTTCCTCATCCCTAATGATGTCTTCATTGTATTCAATTATATCCAAAGACATCATATCTTTGTCAATTCTTTCGTCAAAGAATTGCAAGATTTTTCCAAACTTTAATAAATTCAGAATATTCAATTTTTCAACTAATCATGCATATGATTACTTTATGTACTCTTGATAGTATTTGTCATCTATCATCAAATCATAACACTTTTAGCACATTAGTACAATTATCATATACAAAGTATATTTATATTTTGATAGTTTTGACAAACTATCGCCATGACACTTTAGTCATTTATTTTGTCATATACACAACTTTTATGTCATTCTTCATTTACCAACCTTTTGTTCTTCTTACTTTTGAATTTATTATTTTTTTGAAGTGTAGGGCATTCCTTTTTTAACATGTCCTATTTCTCCACATTCAAAGCTCCATTCTTTTCTCAAGAATTTTTGAATTTATTGATTAGAGCATCATCTCTAAAAATACGATTTGTGAAAGTCACAATTTTCCATTTGTGTTTCAACAACCCTTGGAGAACCTTCCTCACGAGGTTCTTTATTTGTGGGAATCAAATTCCTTATCATCCGTGATAAGCTTCTCCAATTTCCACATCTCAGAATTCAATGACTACATTATACTCCAAATTCAAAAGTCTTTATAAATCATAATTCATCTTTAAATGATTTTTGTATGTCTTATAAAAACAAATTTAATTGAACTCAAACAATTCACATAACATATAACTTATAATTTAATTCATAATTTAAAATTACAGTTTAGTAATTAACAAATCTAAACATTTGATAGTTTCAAATAATATTAATAATAATAATATTATTAACAATAGTTGCAATAGAATAAATAAAATAATATTGATAATTTATATAACATTATCATTTTAATTTTAATTTTAACGGTACTCAATATAAATGCTTTATTACAGTATTTGTGAACAAAAATGAAATTATATATATACTGCAGTAATGATGCATGGACAAACCATTGAATTATATTCAAAACTATCAAGATTATGTTAAAAGTTGATAACATTTATCATTCATAATTATTTCTAAACGATGTGTCAGGTTAGAAGGTAGAGGCACTTGATGCTTTTTCAACCTAGGCCTCTTTTCATTTTTATTTCAATTTTGTTACGGGGAGTAAAATAAATCTTGTTCCAAAAAATAAATAAAAATAAAAATAAAAAACCACTAACCTTTATCCGTAAAAAGCATACGTTGCCACTGAACTATACAATTCAATTGCCTTAGATTCTTGCAACAAATTATATACATAATAAATGTATTGTTCAGTTGTAATTCTTTCTCCTTTGATTATCAATTACTTTTATGCAAACCAATATTTATAAATCAAAATTCCATAATTTTAAAAATGATATGAATTAAGTGTCTACCTTTCACCGTTATTGAAAGTTGTTACCATCTTCATTAAAATTGCATATTTTAATACTAATTATAAATAAAGTATGAATCAAAACCGAAAATCGAACCTAAAGATTGTTAGATCTTGTGTTGGGGTCTGCTGCAAAATATGAATCAGAAGATGATGATGAAGACGGTACGATGAAGTTGCACAAAATAATTCCAAAGCGTGTGTTTACACTAAGCTTTAGGTTCAATTCGCCCCCACCAATTTATGCAAATTGGATGCAAAAGGGTTAACCGGCGAATCCCCTTCAGGATACTTTGGAAACCTTAACATGAATCGCACATTCACATTAAGCATATCGATCAACGATATTTTACAGAATAAAGTTCTCTCATTTATTCTTGTGCACTAGAAAAATAAAAGAATGACTTAGATATAATTTTTGACACTTGAAACAAATAATTTTCGTGTGTATTTTATGGCTGACAAGTATATCTATTTATAAGAAAACTTGTACCGATTGGTGTGGAGAAACAGTGTTTCATTTGATTCCAACATGACCATTCACGAACCATTGTAATCAATCACAACAAACTTTTTCATGAAAAGGTGTGTTGATCTAGTGGTTGCACCTTTTGACCACGCACCTTATCACAATAAGGTCTTTGGTTCAATTCTAGAGAGTTGCAACTTTTGGCCATTTATTTTGGTAAATTAACCATTATTATTTATCAATTTAATATTTTGGAAATTTCTCCAACAATGCTCACAAATTTTGGTTCTCAGCACTAATTTTACAAAATCTAATTCGAAAGAGCCTATTCTCATTCTTAATTGATGATTTTAAATAGATCAAGTTATTTCTTAAACAATATTTGTGTTTGGAATGTCGAATTATTTGTTTGGAAATGTGATGTGTTGGAGAAATTATTTATTCCACCTTTATTTTTTATGCATTTTGTATGAAACTTTTTTAGAGTTTTAGTTTTGGCAGAGTAGTGTTAGTTGAGGATTTTCTTTTCCCTTAGAATACCTTTTATATTCTTGATATATTTTATTTGCCTTTAAAAAAATGTTATTTCTTAAACATTTTGCAAGGCATTCGCGCTCCTGTGACAAATTGCAACAAATTGCAGGTGTTGATTGGTTACATTAGATGGAGTTCACCTCATTAAATACGTATTTCATGTTACAATGAGTGATTTAGTTAATCATTTAAAATATATTAAAAAAAATAAAAATGAAAAGAAAAATAAAATATTTTTATCGAAGTACCCATTATTTACTATTAGAATTGATAAAAGTAGTAATGATTAAATTGCATAATTGAAAAAAATTAATTTGTATGGTAAATTAAAATGAATCATTCATTTTGAGACATTTATTATTAGTAAAGTACTACTATTGTCCGATGTATTTTAATTTTGTACAAATTTAAAGCCTAGAGGATGAACGACAAACCGACACCTTCAATTATTAGGTTTGACATAGTGTATCCTTAACAATTCCCCAAAAGAGGAAATAAATAAGCCTAAAGTACATTCATGTTGAAAAGAAAAAGATGATATCACTATTCCTCTAAAATAAAACAAGAAATAAATAAAGATCGAATGGAACAGAGTTCTCCGATATAGGGGAGCGAGGGTAGATTTGTAAAATTAAACTCCAACAACAAGGTCAGTAAATGTGTGAAAAAGTAATTTGAGGGTGTGAATTCGAGAATGTCTAAAATGGTGTGTGTTGTACTTTATATATAGTGGACGGTTAAAATCATCCATGTGTGATCCAAAGCCTTGCGTAGAAGATCGTCTGATTACATTTGACGCTGAGTGATCGTCTGATGGAGAGGTTCGAGTGTGAGTCTTATTGTGGGCATCCTGAGTCCTCAACGCCTTGGTATGCACATTTTTGGACTAGTACTCGACGTGATTTAAATTTTTTGCCTTTGGACATATGGTCGGACCCAAAATAGTTTCCCCCAAGTTAAGCCATTGTGCAACAATTAAAAGACTTTTAGAGTACCAAATAATTGTTCCCTTCAATTGTGGTCCTCGTGACAGATTCCTTTCTTGCAGAAGTGGAATGGTTTGGAGAGTGAGAGCGAGAGCGAGTAACAATAGGAACAAGCGCATTAAATGTAAGTTTTGTCATTAAAACATTATTCAAGATCGTTCTGACACATGTCTTTAAACCCCTAGGGTAGGGTGTGACTCTGCACTCTAGGGTGTTCAAGTGCACTCGAGTGCTGTTGTGATCCCAAGGTGATTTCTTTCGCTGAGTTCTCGTCTGCCTGCCTTCTTTCGTTTTGGGTCATTGATTTTTCTACCTCGCTCCATTATATTAAAGCAATTCCTCCTTTCAGTTTATGTTTCACCCTATATGCAAATTGTCCTTTTGTCTTTTTTCCCATCTCCGATCATCCCTCCATGAGCTCTAGTGACATCTTGCTCGTTCTATTTATTTTACTTTTCAAAGTATGCAACTCATTTGGGATCTCGTGTTTTGAGCGATTTTTCATTGTAGTTTTACCTTCGCATCTCTAGTTTTTCACAGGTACCATTCTTCTCCATATTATTTACAACTGTTGCTTCTTGGTCTTTCTTTTTAGCAATGGCCAATTTAGGATATGAACCTGCAAACATTATAGATATTCCCAGTGGCGATGACATAAGTGATTCCTCATCTCGCATATAGGTGGTAGACCCAAATATACATAGTATTTCTCCTTTGGCAGCTATTCTCCATTTTGTTAATCTTATAATCCTTAGTGACAACCTGAGTCTAGGAGGGGTTATATCAAAAACGGTAGTGAACCCGTGAATCCCCAATTTGACATAAATGCAGTTAATATCGTATGAAGGGTTGGATAGGTGACCTTGGATCATCCCATTAGCAGATATGTTGGTCCTGATCCCTCCACTTCTGCATTGACCATGGAAGATCTTGAGTTTGTTGAGGAATATTAAGATAATCTAAGAACTCGTTCTTACATTACAATTTACAAGTCTTTGAATGGTATTTTTTCTATCTCTCATGTCGCTCAATACTTTTGGATGGAAGTTTAATTAGTGGGAACAACTTCTATTTTCAGTAGTGTTCAAAGTTTAGGGGGTTCCCATCGGGATTGAAGTTGTCTATCCCTCATAAGATTTATGTTTTATTGCTTGTTATTTAGCTTTTGGTTTAATTTTATCATTATTGAGTCTCCTCACATGATTGTGAATCTTAGGGTTGAGTTGTTAATCTTTTTCTTTGCGTGTGCATGAATCAAACGATTGATTATGTTAGAACAAGATTTGTTCGTGACATATTCTCTTTTAGTTTTGATGATAACAAAAGTATTAAAAGAACAATGGTTTATTTGATGTGTGTTTTATTTATGCAGTTTCTTGTACATAAATAATCAGAATCTCTTTTACGTAGATACACTTAGGAGTTGCTTCATTGCTAGCTTCTGGTGGCAGAGTCTGAAGAACAATTGCTAGTGTTGCTTGGCGCAGACTCTAAGTTGAAGGCCTCAACATTCAAACGAGTTACTACACTTGGTAATTGTATATCAGCATCTGGTACTATTCAGAGTTGGTGATAAAGTTGTGGAGTGTCCGCAGTGCAGAAAGCAAGTGGTATTGTCTTATCAGCTTGTCAGCTAGAGTCTACAAGATTGCAAGGCTCAAGAAAGGCTAGCATGTTCTACGGATGTATGCTCCCAATGGCTTTATCAGTATAAAACCTCTTGAAGACTCAAAGGTTAAACACGTTACACACTGAATTCGGAACCTACTGTGCATCCATCTTCAACGTCTCTTGTACTATGGAGTAAAGGCAAAGACAGTTAATCAAGTGACTTCCTCAACGACTAGTTTCTGCAAAGGCTATATATATGGCTGAAGATTCAAGTTTGAATCTTAACAAGGATTCTTCTGATGAAGGAGTAGCAAGATCAAGCAATTATCAACTCTAATGTAATATGCAGATTTTCTGTTTTAGGTTGTAATTGTAAAAACCTTAAGATTTCCTACCATTAAATATCTTAGAAATCTTAAGAGCTTTAGGTCTTTGTTATGGTGATGTCATGTACCTCTGATGCTTGCATCTTGTACACCTTGTTCTCTATTCTGCAGAGCCTTCGGTAGTTTAGATTAAGTTTCTTGCTATGTGCTTGAGCAAAAGTCTTGTCTCATTGGGATTCAAGCAATAAGTCTTTAGCCAAGATGCTTAATCCACGTAAGTCTCATTGCTTAAGTGCTTAAGTTGTGAAAGTCTTATTCAACTAGTCTGATTGAGCAGAAGGGAAGTCTCTGTCTGAGGGGCGTGAGCATGAAGTCTCAAGAGAGCTTGAGCAAAGGGGACGCTCAGTCTGGATGGCCAGAAGAATAGGTGGCTCAACCAGAGGACGTGAGAAAGAGAAGTCTTAGACATGTCCTCTAAGCAAGGGGAAGTCTCAACCTGAATACCTTGGAGCTGGTGGATTGGTCAGAAGGTGTGAGCAAGGGAAAGTCTTAGACATATGATCTAAACAAAGGAAGTCTCAGACAGTTGGTCTGAGCATGTGTAAAATTCTTATGTAGAAGCATAAGCGATTGTAATCATGAAGTGGTTATAATGAAAATCTCTTGTGAGGAAAGGGGACTGGAGTACTCTCAGTTAGGGGAGGAACCAGGATAAATATTTTGTGTCTTCTGGTGTTATTTTATTTACTCCTGTTATATCCGCTGCTAATGAATTAAAATGGAATCTGAATACTTGTTCTGATTCTGAAACTCTGATCAGAAGTTAAATTAAAAATAACGCAAAACACAATTCAACCCTCCCCCCTTCTTGTGTACTTTTCACACCTTCAATTGGTATCAGAGCATGGTTTTCATACAATATTCAAATGGATGACTCCACTGAATTTAAAAGATGGAAAAGCTAAACATATTTTTAACTCATTGGACATGATAAAGGGTTGCTGAAGGTCTATATAATATCCTTGAAAGAGGTATTACTATAGATGTTGATGGTGTTAAAGATGATCATCTTGAAAATCTCTTTCACCAACTCAAAAGATGCATATTAAATATCTTCAGAGGTAGTTGCATTCTGGTAGATGCTCTATCTCACTTCTAAGTATATCAACATCATTGATATGTCTGATGCTTTGAATATATTTGAACTCTTGTGCTCAAATTTGTGGGGATCAGTTTTTGAAACTTGAAGTAGTTACACAAAGTCACGGATTTTTTTATGTTTACATCTTGAATCTACTGTGTTCTGAAGATTTGTCTTTCAATCTTCAAAGGAAAGAAATGAAGTTAGATGATGAAAAACTATTCAACAGATCACCTTCTCATTTTGGCTCAGTTCCTTGGAATGGCTTATGATGAGAGACTTAGGTTTCTTGTCGGAAGAACTTCCATATTGACTGAATGGATTGTGACATCTCTTGTTAGAAGAGTAACTTCAGAAGCTTCTAAAATACCTGTATTTCAACTGATATCCTAGATCTGAAAGCAAGAAGAAACACTACCAGAACCTAATATCAGATGCTCTTTAATGTCTAATCTTTTGAAGCTGATATTAGTGTAGGATACCGGTGAAAAGAAGCATATGTGTTCTGAAATAAAAAATCAAGTATTGAAGAGCAAGAGATGTTGTTAAAGCTATCTTGCTGCAAAATATTTGATAATGTGGAATTTGTTCTTTAAGGTGATATATTAAGAAACTTCATTGCTTCTTGTTTGAGGACCATCATGGAAGTTGTTTTAAAAGACATTTCTATGAGAAATCTTTAACTTCTCTTTGAGTTCTGTCAACAGTACTTTGATATGCTCTATGTCAATTTCTGATAGCTAACACCATCTGGTTGTGAGCTTGTCAATGATTTCAAAGTCAAAAGATTTAATCCCAAACAATGAGATTAGTGACATTGCTTAGAACAAGATTTTGTTCCTAGACTTATACTCTGGAGTGACTTATGATTTTGTTATTAGATTGAGATGTAAGATAAAGAAGAGTTTGTTTGTACTTACATGTATGGTCTTATAGAAATATGAGTATCATAATGTATCTGCTACAGATATCAAGGAAAGAAGCAAAGGCATCTTTCATAAGGTTGTTTACAACATTTATTGGAGGAAGATCCAACAGCCCAGATTTAAGTACTGGTGGTAATGAATTTGGTGAGAGTAGTGGAATCAATGGTTAGACAACCATTGAATCAGAATCCACTCAAAGTTGTGTTCAGACTCTATTGGTCAAGTCTGAATACTGAATCGAGTCTGGCCAACAAAAAAAGGTATGCTTGTTATTTTCTGGTTTATCTTTTGATTCAATGAAACATTTGTATAGATATAAATACAAAGTTTCTGTTAGACTTCTAGAGACGTTCTTTTGAAAAGAAGAACTTTAGAAATCTTTAAGAGGAAACTTTGTTGTGTTTTTCTATACTGAATGTCTTATTAAGCTAGATGATGATCAAAGTTATGGAAATAGTTTTCTCACTTTTGTGTTGAGACTGTTGCTTGTTTCAAGATAAAGTGCTAGTTCTGAATATAATCTTAGAGACTTGTAATTGACAGATGATATCTCTATCTAAGTCTAGATCTACTAGACTCTGATGGATGATAGCTTCTGAAAGTTGTCAGATTTTGAGATTCAGGAGAAGATTCTTTTTTGCTGTCATAACAGTTTAAGTAAAAAGTTTTTCAAAACAACTTTTATAATACTAAACTTTTCATAAAGGTGAAACTCATCTAGTGGAATTGAAATATTTTTTGGATAAAGAACCATTAGGTAATGATGTTTTCTCTATCGGTACTTGTTGTTACTATTCCCTGTCTTGTGAAACATCATTGTGTCCTTTTTTGACAAGATTCTTATTCTTGTAAGATTCTTGTTCAGTTCTTCTTCTTCCTCTTCTTTTCTTCTTGGTTGTGTGCTGATCAAACCAAACCTGAGATGAGTTCTTTAGTTAATTCTCCTTTGAATCAGCTGGTTGTCATCAATGAAAAGTTTGTGAATTTTGGTGAGTTGCTTAAGATTGGTTTTAACTTCTGGAAGATTGTGTCTAAAAAAGGTTGGAATGGCTACTTTGAGATGCTCTGTGGTTTCACTTATCCAAGTCTTGTTAAAGAGTTTTAGATCAATGCCTCCATTATTGAGCAGAGTTCTGAGTATGCTATTATGTCTAGAGTAACAGGTGTTTCTATAACAGTAACCTCTAAAGCGATTGCAAATGTGATCAATTGTGAGGAGATTGTAGAAATCTCAGGAACTCTTGTTTGGGAACACTATCTTCCTACGTGGCGTGTTTGTGTAGACTCATATAATACATCAGAGGTCTCAAATCTTCTTCTTGATGTTGATGTTTGGAATCAGATTCTGATTTGAAACTTACTTCCTAAGGATAAGGATTAAGACCAAGTGGACCCTATTGAAAAAGATATGCTTCTACTTCTTAATTCAAATTTGAAGATTGATCTTCCTCAAGTTTTGTTTGACCATCTGAAGAAGTATTTTTCTTCTTTTCAAAAGGGAAAGACCTTCTTCATTCCTTATGGACGAGTTATTTCTGAAATACTTGTTCAACAAGGGGTTAACATAAGTTATGAGGCTAGTTCTTCCAAGATTTGGAGAGTTAAGTTTGAAGTTATCTACGAAAGATTCTGATGTTAGATTTCTGCATATTTATGCTTTGTATGTTGTTGAAATCTTTGTATTGAGCATTGTTCTGGACTGGACCGGGATTTCCTACAATCAAACAGACCCAATCCATACAACTTGAAGAAGCCCAACAAAGTCCTAGAGAAAGGCACATGACCGCCATACACGAACCCAAAAGCATGTCGGGCACCCTGAGAATCCGAGGACACTTGAAGATCCGGAGACAAATGAAGGCATCATGCCCTGATAAGAGTCTCCACGACATGGTAGCCTCTCCCCGCGAGAATACTCCCAATCCCCGCTGACTCACAGGTCCTCGACATGCATGGATCGCCTCCATTAGGTCGAAGTCCAGACCGCGACCACCATATCTCCTCGACATCATAGACTCTTCTCCGAGGAACCCTTCAACGGTCTTGCTCATACAAATACGTTTCATGTAACCGTCTAATAAAGGCATTAAAGGGACAATTACACTAGGGCGTTGACCACGAGCTGATCATTATTACTACACGTAAGCCCTAGCAGTTACTTGGAACGGGTCACACGCTGGTCCCACCCGTTGCAAGTAACTGTTGGCCACGCGCTGGGGGTCTCCTATAAATACCCTCTCACTTGAGAGGGCCAGGAAGTTAACTTCTTACTCTCATTCTTACTCTCTGTATTTGTTGTACACTCACTGACTTAAGCATCGGAGTGTCCTACAGGTACACCCTCCCCCCCCCCCCGGCTGTCTTTCATCATCATTGAAGTAGCAGTTATTCCAGACATTGTTGGCCACTGTTAAATAATCTGATCCAGGTACGATCAGTGGCGCCGTCTGTGGGAAGATCATAAACTTCCCCGTTTTTTCTTTGCGACAAACCAAAGTTTCCTAATTCAACTACCAGCAATGGCCAACCCGTCTGCAAATCAAGCTATAGATAATGTCATCGCACAGCTCGGTGGTAACACCCATGGCGATAACAATGTTCTTCATCCCGTCGTGGAGAATGATATCAGAGATGGAGTCACCGCTTCCCCGTCTTCTGACGAGGTAGAGTACGAGACTGCTCAACAAGATGCACAGGAAGCAATCCTCCAGCCCACATACCATCCCGTGGATCCACCACCAAATGTGGATCCGAGCACTGCTGCTTTGTTTGCGTTGGTCAATCAGACTAATCAAATGATCTTCAACCAAAACTTACGGATCGAGAAGCTAGAAAAGGGCCATGGTCGATCTTCCCCGTGAAAGCACTGACCACCACCTTACCCCGGACGTTCACTGTCCCCGGTGGAATCTCGCAGTCCCTCCCCGGTAAATAAAGGGCATAGGCCACGTTTGGAGCGCAACCAGGCCGAGCATCCACTGAAGCGCCATCGCTCCCCGCCACCAAAAGCGGCCACTCGTCCCTTGAAGACTAAGAAGAGGAAGCCTTATGTCGAGGAGCTGAGAGTCCGTCACTAAGAGAGCTCCCCGAGACGTCATTATGTTCGGGCCATATTTCTCCTTCTGTATCCCCAGGAGATAGCGATGACGAAGACTACCGGACTCCCCTATCCAGACAAATAATGGAAGCCCCTATTCATAAAGGCTTGGAGAGATCTCCATCCTTGGGGACGTACGATGGGACATCTGATCCAGACGACTATGTCGAGAGCTTCGAGGCTCTTCTCGACTTTAGAAACATCTCCGGCGCTATCAAATGTCGGCTATTCCCTACGACTCTTCGAAAAGGGGCCATGGCTTGGTACAAAAACCTGGCACCTGAATCTATAGCGTCCTGGAAAGCTCTGAGGGAACGCTTTAGGAAGCATTTTACGGCTTCTCGGAGGCATCCAAAAACTATATCATCCTTGGAGGCCATCTTCCAAGATAAGAAAGAATCTCTCCGGAGCTACATAGAGAGATTCAACCAGGAAGCGGTCGAGGTCCACACGACCGACCATATCAAATTATATCTTATCCTCAAAGGACTGCGGGTTGGTTCCAAGTTCGCGGAATCTGTCGGGTTACACCGTCCTCGCAGCTTTGAAGGATTCCTCGAACGAGCTCAATCACATATCGAGTTCGAGGAAGCAGAAGCCGCCCAGATTGCCCTTGATTTAAGAAGCAGAGAAGGCCCCCGCGGCCGAAACCGGGAAGACCCCCCCCCCCCCCCACACCTAGATGAGGAGGGGATAAGAGAAGAGAAGATTCCCCTCCACCTAGACGAGGCAGGGAGAGGAAGAAAGAAAATCGGCATAAAGAGCCCCGGGAATCTCGAGGACCTGCCGGTCTTTTCAAAGATTACACTCCATTAAATGTGTCCCGTGCACGCATTTACAGCGAATGTGCAAATTCGGAGTTCGTGAAAGGGGGAATCCGCTTCCCAAAGCCAACGGCTCCCAAACCAAATACTGATAAATCTAAA
The DNA here is from genome assembly GCA_022829125.1 of Lathyrus tuberosus. Taxonomy (NCBI): domain Eukaryota; kingdom Viridiplantae; phylum Streptophyta; class Magnoliopsida; order Fabales; family Fabaceae; genus Lathyrus; species Lathyrus tuberosus. Next base: position 2,086,821 of record JALAZF010000599.1, on the reverse strand, counting down.
TACTACCGATTCCATCGCAGTCACGTACATGTTACTGAAGATTGCATCCACCTAAAGGATGCTATCGAAACGTTGATTAAAGAGGGCTACCTGAAAAAGTACGCCAAACAAGACGAAACTCCTCGACTGTCCCGCCAAGAAGCTCTGAATACCGAGGAGTCAAACCATCCGGACACCGGAAAACTACAGGTTGCCTTAAGCATCACCCGACCTGAAGACTTCGGTTTCCTTGGAAATATTAGCGATGCCGAAGCTGTTCGAAACATGTGGAAGAGCTTCCCAGCAGAAGAGATAGTAAGTGTTCGCAGTACCTGGGAAAGTTTTCCCCAAGCCCTTGTCATATCAGGCGGAGATCCTGAACGAGTGACCGTCGGTTCGATAAAGAGAAAGTTCGACGAACTAAAGACATCCACTCCTCGAGACCCAACTCTCAGCTTATCTCAAGGAAAATCATGCCCTATAAGTTTCTATCTCGAGGAATTACCAGGTGGATCCCCGAATGCTAATATACCACTCCTAATTCGAGCACAAATGGCCAACTTTGATGTGCGCCGGATTTTGGTCGATCAGGGGAGCTCGGTGGACATCATGTACACTTACCTCTTCGATACTCTCCAGCTGACAAAGCATCACCTGTCCCCATACGTGGGATCTGATCTACAAGGCTTCAACGGCGCATCCACAAGACCTCGAGGTTATGTAGAATTGGTGGTCACATTCGGAGCAGGTGAAACAGCTCAACAGGCGAAGACGCGTTTCCTAGTGGGTGACTGTCCGTCTCTCTACAACTGCATCTTGGGAAGAACCACCTTGGCCGAAATAACAGCTGTACCATCCACTGTCCACCTAAAAATGAAATATTATACTACTCGAGGACGTGTGGTAACCCTACACGGGGATATTGAAGCAGCCAGAAGATGTTTCGATGCAGCGATAAAAGGCCTTAGTGTCGTCGGTGGTATCCACCCCAAAAGGGTGGCTGCAGATGTCGTACAAGTTCCACTGCCGCCGGTCAACGCGGTCGACCTTGATAGCAGGTTCTCCGGAGAACAGGAGGAAGTTGCAGGCAAGGACCTCCCAGTTGAAGTCAACGGGCAGCCTACCTACCCAGCGCGCCCCATCCCAGACGGAGATTTCGAGCTGATCCCCCTTGGCCATGACCCAAAGCGAACCGTGAAGATCGGTCATGGACTCCCCGACCTGGCGAGGAGGCAGCTGAAGGCTTGTCTCCGAGAGAATACAGATTTGTTCGCTTGGAGTGCTTCGGAAATGCCCAGATTAGATCCTCAAGTGGCTTGTCACCAGCTGACCATAGATCCAAATGCTAGGGTTGTAGCTCAACGTAGGCGTAAGCAGTCTCCAGAAAAAATGGAGGCTACTGAAAAAGCTGTAAAAGACCTCCTAGAGGCAAACTTTATTTCGGAAGCCAAGTACACCACTTGGTTGTCCAATGTTGTACTTGTTAAAAAATCTAATGGAAAATGGAGGATATGCATTGACTACACAGATCTTAATCGGGCATGCCCGAAAGACTCTTACCCATTGCCTAACATCGACCGATTGGTCGACAACTCTGCAGGATTTAAACTATTATCTTTCATGGACGCTTATTCGGGATATAACCAAATCCCCATGGATGAGGCCGACAGAAAGCACACAGCTTTTATGACTGAGTCGGGCAATTACTATTATAATGTGATGCCCTTTGGTCTGAAGAATGTTGGCGCCACCTACCAACGGATGATGAACAAGGTCTTTCAAGCGGAAATTGGTGACATGCTCGAAGTCTATATGGACGACATGATCATCAAATCCGCAGAAGAAGTCGACCACGCCTCTCATCTTAAAAAGGAGTTCGACACAGCGAGGAAATGTCGCATGAGATTCAACCCCGAAAAGTGCACTTTCGGTGTTCGAGCAGGGAAATTCCTTGGATTTTACCTTACGGAGAGAGGAATTGAAGCGAATCCCAACAAATGTAAGGCCTTTTCCGAGATTCCCACTCCGAACTCAAAGAAATCGATACAGTCACTTAACGGGATGCTCACTGCTCTCCCCCGTTTTGTCGCTAAATCCGCCCAATACGCGATCCCCTTTTTCAAACTTCTTCGACAAAAAGCAACATTTGAATGGAGTGAAGAATGCGAACAAGCCCTCCTCCATCTAAAACGAGTCTTATCGCAACCCCCAGTCTTGTCCCGACCAAACGACGGAGAAACACTTTTCTTATACCTGGCCATCACTGGCGAAGCGGTAAGTGCTGTCCTCATACGGGAAACCCCCGACGGACAGAAACCGATTTATTTCACGAGCAAAGCTCTCCAGGGTCCCGAGCTCAGATACCAACAAATTGAAAAAGTCGCCTTGGCCCTCGTAACTGCAGCCAGAAGATTACGCCACTACTTCTTGGCCCACACAATAGTGGTGAGAACTGAGCAGCCTATCACACAGCTCCTTAGTCGGCCAGATATGGCGGGGAGAATGCTCTGGTGGTCTCTCGAGCTATCCGAATTCGACGTTCAATACGAAGGGAGAAAATCCTTGAAGGCTCAGGTACTGGCCGACTTCGTAGCTGAAATGACAATCCCCGAATCCTCGACCAATGGCTCCCAAAGATGGACAATTTACGTCGACAGAGCCTCCAGTGCAAAGGGAAGCGGGGCAGGCATTATCCTCGAAAACGAGGAAGGCATATTGATAGAAGTCTCACTAGAGCTATCTTTCAAAACAGAAAATAACCAAGCCGAGTATGAAACATTCCTCGCAGGACTTCGACTCGCAGAGGACCTTGGCGCAAAAGAAGTCAAAATCTTTACGGACTCTCAGCTTGTAGCATCACAAGTTAGGGGAGAATTTCAAGCCAAAAACGATAATCTCATTTAATACCTAACCTTGGTACAAGAAAAGTTGAAGAAATTTGTCTCCGCGGAGGTGGCTCACATCCCGCGCGAACATAACACTCGAGCAGACGTGCTCTCCAAACTAGCGAGCACTAAGAAGAAAGGAGGGAACAAATCAGTGATCCAAGAGATACTGACCCGTCTGAGCATCAATATACCTGCTTCGACCACCGAGGTGAACGTTATCGGGGATGCAAACTGTTGGATGAATCCAATTTACGAATACCTGATGATGGGCATACTGCCCGACAACCCTAAAGAAGCTGGGATAATTAGGAGGCGGGCATGTGCATACACCATAGTCGACGGTAAACTATATCGTCGAGGATTCTCCATCCCTCTACTCCGGTGCGTCGAGGAAAATAAAGTTTCCGAGATTCTCCAGGAAATACATGAAGGAATCAATGCACAACATCTAGGCGGAAGATCCTTAGCTCGAAAAGCTATCCGAGCAGGATATTACTGGCCCACTATGCAACAAGACGCAAAGGAACACGTCAAAAAGTGTGACCGATGTCAGAGGCACGCGGACATGCACCTCGCTCCTCCAAACGAGCTTAAATCATTATCATCCCCGTGGCCCTTTGCGTGGTGGGGAATGGATATCCTCGGACCCTTTGTCGTAGGATCATACCAAAATAAGTACCTCATCGTCGGGGTAGATTACTTCACAAAATGGATCGAGGCAGAAGCACTAGCCAAGATCACTGCTTTCAACATATTATGTTTCTACAAGAGAAATATACTCGCCCGATTCGGCGTGCCTCGGGCCATTGTCACAGACAATGGGACACAGTTCACCGACGGAAACTTCCAAGACTTCGTTGCCAAACTGGGTACGAAACAACATTTTACGTCAGTCGAACACCCACAAACCAACGGGCAAGCTGAGGCAGCAAACAGAGTAATACTCCGAGGACTCAAACGACGACTCGGCGAGGCCAAACAACGGTGGGTCGAGGAATTACATAGCGTCCTCTGGGCATATCGGACTACCCCTCATTCCACGACCGGGGAGACCCCGTTCCGGTTAACATATGGAATCGAGGCAGTAATCCCCGTGGAAATCAGGGAACCGTCGAGAAGGACAGAAGCTCCCCTCGACAAAGAAGCGAACGACGAAGCCCTTCGCGAAGAACTCGACCTGGTCGAAGAAATAAGGACGGGCGCATCCCTCTGAGAAGCCTCTTTAAAACAAAAAATAACTTTGCGTTATAATGACAAAGTCATCAAACGAGATTTCGAAGTAGGCAGTCTTGTCTTACGGCGAAATCAGAAAAACTCATGTGAAGAAAAGCTGGCCGCAAACTGGGAGGACCCCTACCGTGTCATTGCAAAGACGGGGACAGGTACTTATTACCTCGAAAATCTCCAAGGTGAACAACTTGCTCGACCATGGAATGCTGAGAAGCTTAAACAATATTACAGTTGAATGCCACATGTAATTATATTAAAGTTTCCATTACGGGGAGCGTGCCATGGTACAAGTACGACACCTCTATACGCTAACGAAGGTCACAAGTCACGTTGTGTGTGCGGTAAACTTTTGGCCCGGTGAGGGGTACTCTATCGAGCTCCGTCGTCGACGTACCTTGCAGGCAGAACACCCAGCTCGCGATGAGAAGTTCACGCCATGAAACTAAGACCTCGATCAATCTATTAGCTTCATCAAAGGTCGGGGTACGACCCCTGACCACTCGACCAGCCCCCTTCGCAGTCGAGGATCACTAGAGTCGAGCAAACTCCCAAGTATCCAGCAAAATCAAAATAACTTAGACAAAAACAAGTAAAATACCACACACAGAACAGATAAAGAGGCAAAAGTGAAAGTACTAAATCGGGAAAATCCATTGTAAAGATATTACATAAAGCTCCGGCTCTTAGGCCGGGCAAATAAAAAAGTATGGCACGCAGGCCAGTCAATACAAAAAATTGGCACGCAGGCCAAACTGAACTGAATACAGCATCACTCAGCAGCAGCATCAGCTGCCTCAGGATTCTCCTGTTCCCCGCCCACTATTTGTCCAGGCAATACAATCTTGCTGTCGACCACCTCAAACTTGGAATCAGCTCTGTCGGTCACGAGGTCCGGATTCAGGAGCTTAAGCTGCGCCACAGCGTTCTAGAACCCGACATCTGCAAACTCTAGAGCGTCATCTTCAGCCAATCGAAGGTCCTTCTCGACCTCCCTGAACTTGCCTATCAGGGCAGCTCGAGAGGTTAATAGTTTGTCCTCCACAGTCTCGTTCTCAGCTGGCCGAACAGCTTCTTCCAATTCAACTATCCTACCCTTAAGACACTGCTCTTCCCCTTCCAACGCAGCAACCCGAGTAAGGTGGCCCTTCACCGCGTCCTCCGCTTCCTTCAATTTCCTCTCCGACCATTCTTGCTGCTCGCGTTGTTCTCTATTCAGCTCCCTGCAATCCTTCAAATCCTTCTGCACACCGAGCAATTCAGCCCCCAAAGCCTGAAGCTTTTCTTCTAGTCGAGTAAGCTCAGATGCAGAACAACTCTCCTCATTCAGAACGAGGGCAGCCGAACAGAGCCACATAACGGCAGACATATCCTCCATGATTATTTTCCTCCTCGCCTCCGGAGTACTCCCCAACAAAGCCTGAACTTCAGAAGGGGCGACACGAGGACAAACAACCTCGGGGAAATAACGACGCTGGAGATGACACGGAGGAATCTCGAAGCTCGCAGGAGGAGGAGGAGGACTACCCTCCACTCCGACAACGAGCGGCCCAGCAGTCCTCGCCCGCTTAGGTGTCCCTTGATCCCCCGGGGACTGATCCTCAGAGGTCACGGGTGCAGCTAACACTGCGTGAGCTTGCTCGAAACCCTCGGGCACTGCAGTAGAGGGAGCATTCTCGGGCACCTTCATAGAAGAGGCAGGTTGAGAGGTACTTTGTTCAGCTGGACAGGATTGTTCTTACCTCGCCTTTTTGCCCTCAGCTTCGAGTATCTTTCTGCAGCTTTGACCATTTTCTCTGCAAAAAGAAAGAAAAATATAAGTAAAACAGGATACACAAACAAGAAACAAATCTAACTCGAGGATCGTCACACCACCTAAAATCTCGACAACCTCCTCATCGGAGAAAGTCTCGAGCAAGACACGAGTATTAATCAGGCGACGGATCTTCGGCACCTGCTCATCCCCACCGATCGAGGTCTCTCCGCTCGCGGATACGCCGGAGATTTTATTCAAACTCTCCACGTACTCGACAATCTTGGCATAAGCCTCACGATCCTCGACACTGAGCTTATTATGTCTCACTTTATATTTATCAACCCCCTCTTTATAGTGCTCCTCTATCCAATAGAGGGGAAATTTTGGCACCATCACTTCGGTAGGCAGCCCATTCACTTCTTGATTCACCCAATCATAAATCGAATTAATGGCCTCGGGAGAGATCGGCTTCACGAAATAATAACGCCACTTAAAATCCCGAACAGAATCCAAGTAGGTATGAAATAGAGCTTTATTCTGTTTGAACGACACCCAGCCGTGTCGACCATCAGTCATAAAACGCTGCAGATGAAAAATCTGAAGAAAAAAAAAGGGGCACCGTTGCCCTGACCTCCAAATACTTGCAGATGAGCTCAAAAGCCCGAAGAAAAACCAAAGAATTCGGATGGATTTGCGATGGTGCCAACTTCAACCATTTAAAGACCCCCTCTTGGAAATCTGTGAAGGGGAGGCTCCAATCCGCCTCCTGAAACATAAACTCGTACACCGGGAAGTGCATTCCCATATACGGTGTACATATACGCTGGTCCTCGTCGGGACGGTACACCTTCCAAGATTTCTCGGAACCAAGCAACCTATGCTCAACAGTGCAAAACCCATTTTCGTCGGGGAATGTAAAGACCGACGACATAGTGAGGGCCTCATCACATACCCAGTCCTCAAACGGACGCTCTTACCTATAAACCATGTGGGCCATCAGGATTTCAGCTTGGCTATCCTCCTCGAATTCACCTACGGCCACTTCAGCGGCTAATCTGTCCATCAACCTGAAAAGCAGAAGGGAACAGGTGAATTCGACGAGTCATACCTAACTAGCCAGTCGAAGACGAACGACAGATGTCCCCGGGAAACTCATCACGTCCCCGGATAATCTCGCCCCTTTCCCCGTAAAAACAACGAAAAAGAGTAATTATTGGGGACCCAAAACATTATCAGGTCCCCGCGACGTCCATTACACTCCCCGGAAAGTTTCTACGAATCCCCAGAATATTCATCCAGCTCCTCGGTTTTATTCAACGGGTACAGAAACACGGAAAACCTCATAAACTCTTTCTCTTAAAACAACCAAAGATCCCTGCCGTATTCGCCAGGAATCTTTCCATTTCTCACGAGAACTTTCATCAGTTCATCAAAGAAACGGTCTCAAGCAAACTAAACTAAAGAAAGATACCAGAGAAAACAATAGTTTGAAGAAAATACCTTGTAAATGGCGGAATAGGGTTCAGGTACGGCGTAGCGCGACGGTGAACGGCGAACTTGCGGCGGTTGACAGCGGCAAACGGAAGATGAGAAAACGGAGAAAGAAGAAGAAACGATTCTTGGACGAAATAACGAAAAATGAGAAATGAAGGGAAGGGAGAGTATTTATAAAGAAATCACGGAACTCGAGAAGCCTGCGGCACTCGAGTACCCTACCCTAGGCAGCCACCCTATGCAATGATGACTAGTGACACGTGGCATGCTGACACCGCTCAGAAAACCCACATGCGTCCTTTCGTCATCCCATCGTTTCAAAACGAAAACTTCTCGTCTCCCCGACACTTCAATCATATGCGACTCTCCGCCGGCCACGAGCTGCCAGTGCCCGACGTCATAATAATCATGGGAATTTCGACCATGCTGATATCCTCCTCGGATCATCCAATGACATTCCCCCGACACAATTATCGACCCTCAAGTCATTACTCTGATACCTCAAAGCAACGACTTGGGGGGACTCCTGTTCTGGACTGGACCGGGATTTCCTACAATCAAACAGGCCCAATCCATACAACTTGAAGAAGCCCAACAAAGTCCTAGAGAAGGGCACATGACCGCCATACACGAACCCAAAAGCATGTCGGGCACCCTGAGAATCCGAGGACACTTGAAGATCCAGAGACAAATGAAGGCATCACGCCCTGATAAGAGTCTCCACGACATGGTAGCCTCTCCCCGCGAGAATACTCCCAATCCCCGCTGACTCACAGGTCCTCGACATGCATGGATCGCCTCCATTAGGTCGAAGTCCAGACCGTGACCACCGCATCTCCTCGACATCATAGACTCTTCTCCAAGGAACCCTTCAACGGTCTTGTTCATACAAATACGTTTCATGTAACCGTCTAATAAAGGCATTAAAGGGACAGTTACACTAGGGCGTTGACCACGAGCTGATCATTATTACTACACGTAAGCCCTAGCAGTTACTTGGAACGGGTCACACGCTGGTCCCACCCGTGCAAGTAACCGTTGGGCACGCGCTGGGGTTCTCCTATAAATACCCTCTCACTTGAGAGGGCCAGGAAGTTAACTTCTTACTCTCATTCTTACTCTCTGTATTTGTTGTACACTAACTGACTTAAGCATCGGAGTGTCCTACAGGTACACCCCCCCCCCCCCCCGGCTGTCTTTCATCATCATTGAAGTAGCAGTTATTCCAGACATTGTTGGCCACTGTTAAATAATCTGATCCAGGTACGATCAAGCATCTTAGTAATAAATTTAGAGTTAGTTCATGCTCTTGTTCAGTTTTAAATGATTAATATTTATTCTTGTTGTTCAATGAGAATCTTAAATAGATAAAAGTACTCAAATATTTGCAACTTATTTTATTAATAAGAAGGAAGTTATTACAAGACAATTGGATTTTCTAGTCTGATGGATGAGCCCTAAGGAATTCCCTAGGATCATCTGACATGTCTAGATTATCTAAGAAATCTTGTCATTCTTCCTTAGAAAACTCCAAAGCCTCATTTCTTAGTTTGTTTCTGGGTCTGGATCCAAAAGATCTTCTTCTTCTATGAGTCTTCACAAATGATGCTGAAGAGGAGAGCACTTGTAAAGCTGTTTGCTTGCTTGCAGATCCTTCAACTGCTACCTTGCCTTGGTTTGCTTGAGTTGCTGCATTCAGTAGTGCTACCTTCCTGAAATCTCTCTTTGGAACCCAGATTTGCTTTTCCTTATACATCTTGGTGTTTTAGGGATTAAGTGATGATGAAAGAAAGCTTACTAGAGTCCTTTTTATAGACGTGTTACATACATTGTCTTGAGTTTAATATTATTTAAGTATTGATTAAACCTTATCAGTACTCTAATAATGACTCTTGGAAATGTGATCTAGCAGTCTAACCTATTAAGATTCTCTTAATAACTATGAGTTTATGTTTGATCTGTTTTAACTGTCGTTTCTATGTCAGTTTCACTTTGTTAATGTACTTTCAGAAAATCTAAAGAAATTAATGGAATGTACTTGCATGTTGAAAATAATTCTTGGTCAAATAAACTATTTCATTAATATTAAACTGATGGATTACAAAAAATATTTAAAAAGGGAACAAGATGATTCTAAAAGAGATCCCTAGCTAGAGCATCTCGTGCCCAACGGCGTCCACTGTTGCCATAACCCACCTCTTCATCTTCAGAAACAATCACTTCTTCCTCTTTTATGACTGGGAGAGAGTCGTAGAACTACTTGTTGATCCTCCTTTTCTTCTTTGACCTCTTCATGCTTTTTCTCTTTGCCTTCAAAGCAACTACTATTGAACCTCCTTTTGAAGGTCGTTCAGGTACTGCTGAAGTTGCCTCTTCTGAAGTAAGTATTGCTGAGGGCAAAGGCTCAGTTGTAGAGGACTCTGAAACAGCTCGCCTCTGAGGGGATTGGATTTCCAAACTTGTAGAGCTCTCGGTTACATCTGTTACGACGAATGTATTATGACTCTCAGTTGATAACTCTATAACTATAGGTTTTTGATTGATGAAAATGACTTAGGAGTTGGATGGTTTTATAATGGCTTTTGTGGATACCAAGAGTCTAAAATTAATCCTTTTTTAATTCTTGGAATAATAACGACCACTAAGACTTCAAAGCATGCACTTTACAAACCTTAATGACTCTTATTACTTTATTACTTTTCCTCTTTGGAAATTGATCCTGTAATAATGGTCTGAGATACATTTATTAGTGATATTCTTTCTCTTTCCTTTCTTTTCCTTTTATTCTTTTTGATGTGACAAAAGGGGGAGAAATAATAGTAAGTATTTAAGTGGAAACTGAACCCATTGAATACATGTTCTGTACATATTGGTCATTTATTTTCTTGTCATTTATTTTCTGTTTTTATGGTTTCCTTGCCCAGGGCGTACTTTTAACTTTCTTGTACATAGATCTAAGGAAAAGCTTACAAACCTCAGACTTAGCCTATCAGACCCAAAATGAGCTTACAAACCTCATATTCTGGTGTTGCCAAAGAAAGTTAAAAAGGGCAACATATTTTAACTCTTTTGTACATAGTGTTAAGTAAGAGCTTACAAACCTCTGACTTAGCCTTTTAGACTCAGAAGGAGCTTACAAACCTTATATTCTAATGTTGCTAAAGGAAGTTCAAATGTTGTTATTTTGGTTTTCTTAAATATGGAACTAAGGGGGGGCTTATAAACCTCAACTTTGGAACTATTTGACTCAGGGGGAGCTTGCAAACCACAGACCCTGATGTTACTAAGAAGACTAATTTATTTTTTCTTGAAAAATAGTTCTTGGTGTTAGAGTTAATAGAACTCAGCTGTGGACTATCAGACTTAGGGGGAGCTTGCAAACCTCATACCCTATTATTGTAGAGAAAATTAAATGCCCAACATTGTCCTTTAAATACTTGTGTTTGTCATCATCAAAAAGGGGGATATTGTTATAACAAGATTTGTTCATGACATATTCTCTTTAGTTTTGATGATAACAAAAGTATTAAAAGAACAATGGTTTATTTGATGTGTGTTTTATTTATGCAGGTTCTTGTTCTTGTACATAAATAATCAAAATCAGTTTTACGTAGACACACTTGAGAGTTGCTTCATTGCTAGCTTCTGGTGGCAGAGTCTGAAGAAAAATTGCTAGTGTGGCTTGGTGCAGACTCTGAGCTGAAGGCCTCAGCATTCAGACGAGTTACTACACTTGGTAATTGTATATCAGCATCTGGTACCATTCTGAGTTGGTGATAAAGTTGTGGATTGTCCGTACTGCAGAAAGCAAGTTGTATTGTCTTATCAGCTTGTAAGCTAGAGTCTACAAGATTGTAAGGCTCAAGAAAGGCTGGCATGTTCTACGGATGTGTGCTTCCAACGGCTCTATCAGTACAAAACCTCTTGAAGACTCAAAGGTTAAACGTGTTACACACTGGATTCAGAACCTGTTGTGCATCCATCTTCAACGTCTATTTTACTATGGAGTAAAGGCAAAGACACGTGATCAAGTTACTTCCTCAACGGCTAGTTTCTGCAAAGACTGTATATAAGGCTGAAGATTCAAGTTTTAATTTTAACAAGGATTCTTCTGATGAAAGAGTAGCAAGATCAAGCAATTATCAACTCTAATGTAATATGCAGATTTTCTGTTTTAGGTTGTAATTTTCAAAGCCTTAAGATTTCTTACCATTACATATCTTAGAAATATTAAGAGCTATAGGTCTTTGTTATGGTGATTTCATGTACCTCTGATGCTTACATCATGTACACCTTGTTCTCTATTCTGCTGAGCCTTCGGTAGTTTAGATTAAGTCCCTTGCTATGTGCTTGAGCAAAAGTCTTGTCTCATTGGGATTCAAGCAACAAGTCTTGAGTCAAGATGCTTAAGCCACGTAAGTCTCATTGCTTAAGTGCTTGAGCTGTGAAAGTCTTATTCAGCTAGTCTGATTGAGCAGAGGGGAAGTCTCTGTCATAGGGGTGTGAGCAAGAAGTCTCAAGAGAGCTTGAGCAAAGAGGAAGTCTCAGTCTAGATGGCCAGAAGAGCAGGTGGCTCGTACAGAGGACGTGAGAAAGGGAAGTCTTAGTCATGTGCACTAAGTAAGGGGAAGTCTCAACCTGAAGACCTTGGAGCAGGTGGCTCGGTCAGAATGTGTGAGCAAGGGAAAGTCTTATACATGTGCTCTAAGCAAAGGAAGTCTCATACAGTTGGTCTAAGCAGGTGTAGAAGTCTTATGCAGAAGCATAAGCGATTGTAATCATGAAGTGGTTATAATGAAAATCTCTTGTGAGACAAGGGGACTGGAGTACTCTCAGTTAGGGGATGAACCAGGATAAATCTTTTGTGTCTTCTGCTATTATTTTATATACTTCTATTATATCCGCTGCTAATGAATTAAAACAGAATATGAACACCAGTTCTGATTCTGAAACTTTGATCATAAGTTAAATTAAAGAAAACGCGAAACACAATTCAACCCCCCTTCTTGTGTACTTTTCACACCTTAATATTATAGTTCGAGCAACATGCTTCTAGTCAAATTGTTGAAATTTTGAATCAAGAAACACATTTGAGAATAAATCAAGTCATGTCAAGTCTGAATTCTAAAAAACACTTCATATTTTGTAAAATTTAAGTTTTTTGAAGTTTGATTCGAATCACAAGCTTACATGATTCGAATCGAAAATATAAGATAGCAAGAAATTGCTTCTGTGAAGTCATGATTTGAATCAATATATCCTGACTAAATCAAACACATTTCTAAAAAGCAGGATTCACCTATGTTTGTGTCATGGGATCACAATAATCCATGACTCGAATCAGAGAGGTTTGATTTGAATCACAGAGTGCTTGACTCGAAATCAAACACATATAGTAATTTTTGGGTTTTGGTTCTGTGTATATGATTTGAATCAGAGGTTTTATTAACTCAAATCATATGGCTCAAATCACAAAATAGGGTCAATTTTTCTTGGTTCTTGGATCTTTATTCAAATCATTCTATCTCTTTACTCATCTCATACTCTTTACTTATGACTCGAATCAAATAGCATTTTTTTGTCATTTTTTTGTTAGATCTCCAGCACATATATAAATATTTTTTTCTCAAATCCCTTTCACAATTTTGAAAAACATACACATCCATTTTTAATTTAGAATTCATAACACTTTTCTCTCAACTTTCAAAAGAGTTTTGAATCTTGTTTTGAGTTTTGCAAAAAAATCTTGTCATCTTCAACTTCTTAGATCATTCATTGTCATTTGGATCTAGCTATTATCTTAGGGTGTGAGATATGTGAGGTGTATCCTTATTGTGATGAACGTTTTCTTTGAAGATTTCTTGAGGAATACAGGACTTTGCATCTGTATGTGGGGTTGTGGCTGGGATTGACAAATCTAGCTGAAAATAAGGAGGTTCTTCTCTCCATAATTATTTTGGTAGAGCTACGTGGAAGTCGATAGAAAAAGTTGGAGTTTTTCTTATCTTCAGACAGGTCAAAGCTCAAGATACCAGAAGGATCGAGTAAAGATCTCTATAGAATAGAGACATGGAGTGGAATTTTTAGAGCTGGAAGACTTAAGTCAAAGTGGTGTGAAAATTTTGCAAGAGCTCAGTGTCAGATACTGTATACAAGTTAACGAGAATTTGGATTGATGATTTTTATTTTCAGCATTATTCGGATTGTGGTTGTACAAAACAATTATGTATAAATTTGTCAAAATTATAATGGAAGAAAAACAAATTTTCAATAGGCAAGAATTGGAGACTTAATTCGGTATAAGCAAGGACGAAAGAATTTAACCAATATAAATCCTGGTGCAATATTCTCTATCCCTATCTTTTTATTTTCTGTATAGTTACATATTTAGGTTTATCGCTTCTACTTCTTCAAGTGAATGAGGGGACGTTTTTAAGGGAAAACCCCCGCTTTGCTAGAAAAGATAGAAAGAATATTTCTTCTAAAACAACCTATCATAATTATGGTGATAAATGTAACACCCCATTTAATTATTTAGTCGTGTTGTAATTATTTTGTGTGTTGTTGTGATTTTATTGACTTAATTAAGGGTATGTGGTTAAGGGTGAGTGTGAGGAGTTAGCCTTAACGGAATAATATAAATAAAACTGTAGGATAATATGATAATGATAATTAATTAATAATAGGTGGAGAATATTAGTAACATTATTGTTATTATTATTAGTACCATTATTATTATTATTATTATTATTATTATTATATTATTATTATTATTATTATTCCTATTATTGCTATTATTAGTAGTAGTAATATGATTATTAGGAATTAATAAAGTAATAAAACATAATTAGGAGGGAATAGTGGGGAGGTTAGAGACCAATTTTCTACTACGTGAAAAGAGAAAGAGAAAAGAAGAGAAAGAGATCTAGGGCAAGAAGAACAAGAGGTTCCACCATTTTTGAAGGATCGAAGCTTGGAAATTTCAGGTAAGGGGGGAGACTGGGGTCAATAATGGTGTTAATAACATGAGAGGGTAGTGAGGGCTCTTTTCCCCCTTAGAATTCTGTACATTTTTCGTCTTCTTGATCTGTTGCATGATTGTGTGATTGTTGATGTAAATTCGTGTTTGAGTAATGTCTGATGTGAATGCATGTAAGTGTGAATCTGTGTTGTATGTTGAATTCGAACAGTAAATTCGTGCAAAGTGATATTGTTATTGCTATGTTCTGGTATAGAACGGATCTGAAAAATTGTGGGTTTTGGGGGTTAACGAACATAGGTTTTAATGATAGAAAATATTGACAAATTGATGAAACAATGAAGTGGAATAAGGACTTTGAAACTGTAATGAATTAAAGCTGGTTTTAGGTCTGATTTAGAAGCTTGAAAGTGATTTAATGGGGGAAATTTTGCACTGATGCGAAATCTGAGATTTTTAGTATGCATCTGGTCATACGCGTATAAGGGAAGGCCATACGCGTATGAGGGGACACTCCCAGGGGCATACGCGTAGCATACGCACCCCGTCCCAAGAACCAGCATGACCCTCTGCTGAAACACATATGGGACGCATCTGAGGAGTGGCCATACGCGTATGGGCAGGGCCATATGCGTAGGGGTAGTTTTGGAGGATTTGAGAGAGGAATCACTCTTTAGTGATACGCGTACCGCACAAGGCAATACGCGTATAAGGCCTGGGCAGATGAGCCCTACGCGTAGGATACGCAGGCCTGAGGCGAGGGAATTAAATCCATACGCATATGGGCATGATCATACGCGTATGGGCATGATCATACGCGTATGGGCATGGCTGTGTTGAAAATTTCCCGTTTTCGCGATTTCTTTCCCGATTTCGCGTGTAATGAAATTTATCTTAGTCCGTAAGACTACGATGGTATAATTGAACATAGGAGAAAATAGTAATAACCTTAAATAGGATAAAATGTAGGATTTTTTGAGAATGTCTAGTTGAGACGTGTTGGAGGTGTGTGAGCCAAGATAGTCGTGTGTGGACAGTCTTGCGTTGTGGTGGTAATTCCGGAGGGAATTACGGTGAGTATGTGGCTCACGTGGGATCATTGGGGATCGTGAATTATGCTTGAATAAATAATATATTGTGCATAATGTTGTGTCATGCATTCATGTCATGCGATGTGGAGATGGGTTGGGTGGGAATCCATGATGGGTGTCTAGTCTCATCCGGACTCTAAGTGGGAGTCGAGTGGAGATAGGTCGTAGTTCAGAGGAACGCATATGAGTTATCTGGATTCCGACGAGAATCGGGTTCTAGGGTGAACTGTATGTGATTATGATGGTACCACATACATTGTGTCGTGTCAGTTGAGTCACATTGCATATGTATATGATTGAATGTGGACTGATTATGCTGAATGATGATGTGACCCTTGTATGTGCGTTGTAATTGTATGATTGGTGTGTTTTGTGTATTAACTACTCCTTAGCATGTGTTTTTTACCGTGTATTATTGAATGTAGTTCTCACCCCTTTTCTGTCTGTTGTGTCTGTGCTCCTTGGGGAGTACAGATGATCAGGTACCTGAGTAGTGCTTGGAACATTTTGTTGCTATTTGATCAAATCTTAGGAGTCGCTCTGATACGTAACATGGGCAGGATGAGGATATCGTGATTTCTTTATGTTATTTGACTTTGTATTTGTTACGTATCTGGTTTTGATTTAATTGTTGTTGAACCACATATTATGTGGAGAGTTGATGTATTTGGAGTTTACATGTTAAACCGTTTGATTTAATTCCGTTGTTTAATCAAACTACTCATTTTTATGAAATGAATAAAATGTGAAGCGAATTAATACTTCACTTTGATGTTGTTTTTGTAATGTGACATCCTACTTGTATTCACTCTGATTTATTTTCGCAATATTTTCGATTTTTATACGAATGGGTAGAGTAGGGTGTTACGATTGGTATCAGAGCCTAGTTGGTCCGTCCGGCCAGAGTAGTAGTAGAGTCTGACTATAAAGTGTGTATAGTCGTGTGTTTCTTCTAACTTGTGTTACCTTTGGTGTTGACCAGTATGGCTAAGAGGAATGATTTTGCGATTGTTGCTGCGTTACAAGCTGTTGCGCAGGCGGTGATGGGTAACAATCGGAACGCTGAGGATGTCGGGTTCCACAATTTGGAAAAGTTCTATAACAACAAGCCACCTAAGTTCGAGGGTAGACACGAACCGGATGTGGCGCAGAAGTGGCTGAAGGATATTGAGAAGATCTTTAGATTTATGAGATGCATTGAAGCTCAGAAAGTGCAATTTGGCACTCACATGCTGAACAGGGAAGCTGAAGACTGGTGGGATAACACTCGTCAAAGGCTAGAAGCTGCAGGTGATCCCATTACTTAGACAGTGTTCAAGGATGGGTTTCTGGAGAATTATTTTCCAGAGGACGTTCATGGCAAGAAAGAGGTTGAATTCCTAGAATTGAAGCAATGGAACTTGACAGTTGCAGAATATGCGGCCAAGTTCGAGGAACTGGTGAAGTATTGTCCTCATTACAATAGTGATGCTGCTATGAGTTCAAAGTGTATCAAGTTTGAGAATGGGCTGCGTCCCGAGATCAAACAAGGTATCAGATATCAGAAGATCAGATACTTTCCTGACACTACGCCAAAAATAGCCTTAGGAAGCACTAAAAAGACAGCGCTTTTATCACAAAGCGCTTCTATAAGGAATAAAATAAAATTCGCTAAAAAAAAGCGCTGGTAAAGGATACCTTTAGAAAGCGCTGCTAAAGGCCGTAAATAGTCTCCACCTTAGAAAGCGCTTTTTAAAAAGCGCTGCTAAAGGTATAACCTTAGAAAGCGCTTTTAAAAAGCGCTGCTAAATGATATCCTTAGAAAGCGCTTTTAAAAAACGCTGCTATAGGACAATTAAAAGATAACCTTAGAAACCGCTTTTAATAAGCCCTGCTATAGGCCTATTCAAAGAAAGCGCTTTATTAGTAAAAAGCGTTGTCTTAGGTCAATGATTATTAAAAAATAAAATAACACTAAATTTTCAGAACCCTATTCATTTTCACTCAAGACTTCTACCTCCTTTCTCTCTCGCGATTTCTCCGACCACCATCGTTCTCCCACCAGCATTCTGTTCTTCGAACACCGTTGTTGTGTTCGTTCTCCCACCGCCATTGTTCTGTTCATTCTCCCACCGTCGTTGTTCTGTTCGCGTCTGTTCTCACGACTACTCCCTCATCTCTCTCTCGCGCGTGAAGTAAGAAGAGGTACGTTGTTGTTGATACAATGTTGTTGTCTTTTACGTTGTTGTTGATACATTTTGTGTCAAGGTATTGTCAATGGCTATTTTAGTGTAAATATATTGTGTGCATGCGTTTGGTTTACCATTTTCTATGATTGTCTTTTTCTGGTTTGCCATTTGTTATCTATTTCGATTCAAGAATGAAGAAGATGAAAGTTTATATTTAGTTTATATTCCATTCAAGAATGAAGAAGATGAAAGTTTATATGATTGTCTTTTGACTAATTTTGGTGTCACAAAATTAGATACAAAGAATGAAGAACTGAATTTATTTTGTCATTTTACGCTATGCGAAGTATTGTTCGCGTCGCGAACTTGCTCGCTCTCTCTCGCTTCCTTCGCTTCAAGGATGGTTTGGTTCTATCTTACGTCACTTCCTATCACTGTCCCTTGTTGTCCATCACTTATATCTCGCGTTCTGTCGCTTCAAGCGAAGTCTGTCATTTTGATTCTGCTTTGTTTTTCCTTGCTCGCTTCCTATCTTTGTCCGTCGCATAGCGAAGCATTTGGTCGCGATGCGAAAGTTGCAGGGCATGGCCTTTTCTTTGTTTCAACTGGTTTTTCTTGAGCCTAATACCTGCAAAACCATTCAAATTCCCAAGTACCAACCTTTTGGGTCTTTTGTTAGTCAATTCTCATAAAAAATGCAAAGGAACAATGCGATTCGTATAAGTTTTGACTAATGATATTAGTACTTTTAGATTGTTATCAAATTCTCCCCAACTTAGTTTCTTGTTTGTCCTCAATCAAGAGCATGAGATTTTTAACAAAGCAAGGACTTTCATCAATCAATTTGTCGTAAACAAACATGCGAAAATCACATAAGTTCCAACATCTTACAAAACAACAAAATTCCAGACAAGATAAAATTAAACTTGAAAACTAAAGATGGAAACATATAAAATTAACTTTGAAAGCAATAAATTTCTTGTTTTTGGCACGCTTTCCTTCATGATTTCAGCATCCTACTCCTCATCCATCTCCTCACTTCCATCATCTCCCACTTCCTCTTCTTCTCCTTCCTCCTCTTCTTCGTCTTCATTTTCATCCCCCTCATTTTCTGCAGTCTCAGTTGCTGCATCAACTTTACCTTCACCAGCAGAATAGCCTGTCCCCAGGCCAAGATACATGAGTCTGATAAGCCTCGGGGGTAAGGATCTGCTGCTCAGCTTCCTCGGCCTGCCCATTTGCAATTGCATCCGATACATGGAGTTTTGAATACTAGTCATGGCACGGTTGGTGGCCTCATTTTGGTCCCATGTATAGGAGAATGAAGCGCGGAACCGTGGATCCCACTCATCGAAATTCAAGTTGTCAGAACTAGGTTGGTCGGGAGCTGCCCTTGTGTTTGGTTCCTCCTTGCAAAAACGAGTAATATATTCATCATTCACAGTCCCCTTGAGAGTTTGGTGCACTTAGTTAGGGATTACCATGCGGGCAGCCCGTAGTAATCCCATGATTAGCCCCGAAAAAACCAATGGACATGATGCTTTGGTTCCCAATCTTGGTTCTGTCCCACTTTCCGCCACAATTTTCATTTCATTTGAAATTATGCGTGCCACACACACACTTTTACCTTTCAAGATGAAATAGAGTAACTGAGCGGTATCCATGGTGAATGTTGTGGTGTGACTCCGAGGACGGATGTTGTGTAGAATAAGCATTAATATCACCTGAGCATGCTGCCTGAGGTCCTTACGGAGAAAGTGTGTTGCCACCCCTGCTGTATTCTTCTGCACTCTCTTTCCTTGACATAAAAGGTACTTGGTGAGTTGTTTGACATCTGGTGCTGCATTCAAATTAAACTCATAATCACAAGCGTGGCCTTCTGAAATAACCAGAGGATGTCCAAGATATTCGTTGATGGTTTTGCGGCTGAAATCAATAGTGCGACCTTGGACCATGGTTTTGTAAGTAAAGGTTTCGTCACTTGAAGGAAGAGCGTTGGCGTAGAACTCTCTGACCATATCATAATTGAGATGCTTGGGAGGGGTGACCAACTTTTCCTATTTCCGAATTGTTATCACTTCCATGATCTCGTGGTAATCACCTTCCTCATTTATTTCAAACCTACGCTCAGGCCAGATACTTCTTGACTCAAGTTCTCTGAACCGTTCTGCTTGTACAGGGCCGACAAAACGCGATTGATCAAAGGGTCTACTTCTTGAAGTTTCTCCTCCCACCTTTTGCTTCTTTTGTTGGATTTGCTTTTTTGGTGCCATGTCTACAAAACAGAAAATTTTTTACAGCACAAGGATAACTTTGGTTAGCACAATATATTTATGAATTTGTTTGGCTGGGATTTACTGTGAACAAGGATTCGGTGGCTGCAATTTGATTTGCTTTTCTAAGTTCTTAGCCAAATCTTGACAGCTTGTACTACCAAACTACCCAACAATGATAATCACAGTAAGTTTCTCATATACCACAACAAGAGTTTAAAATATCCTTCAAACTCCACAGTAAAACTAAAAACCCTAATTTTTTAAAAGAGTGAACAAAAATTTCAAAACTCAAAGCCTAAGGATTTAGCAAGAATGATTCAGGCCAAGGAAATTCATGGTGTTTTCTTTTTTCATTTTTTTCCAAAGGTTTTGTTCAAGTTTTGAAGATTTAACAAGTAAAGAGATGCAGCCCTTTAAAATCTAGATTTACAGGAAAAAAAATTAGTGAAAATGAACATACCTTGAAGCTCTTAAGAGAAGTGAGAAATACAAACTTTTTTTCTTGAGATTTGATAATTGTGTGAATTGATTTGTGTGTGAAAAGTGAAGAGATAAAGTGAGAAAAGTAAAGAAATAGAGAAGTAGAGGCGCAGCAGATGAGCAGACACGGTCTTCTAGGGTATGCAGAGAGTGGGTGTGTGCAGTAACTATCATAAATGCAGGTTTGACCAACCTAATTTCGCGTTGCGAAATATTCATCGCGTCGCGAACTTTCGCATAGCGAAATAAGTTTCGCGATGCGAAAGTTGCAGGGCATGGCCTTTTCTTTGATTCAACTGGTTTTTCTTGAGCCTAAAACCTGCAAAACCATTCAAATCCCCAAGTACCAACCTTTTGGGTCTTTTGTTAGTCAATTCTCATAAAAAAATGCAAAGGAACAATGCGATTCGTATAAGTTTTGACTAATGATATTTGTACTTTTGGATTGTTATCAGCTTGCAATGATTGAGAACTAACTTATTGAATTTGCTATATATAGGGGTTACTTGTGATCAAAGTGTGAAAGTAGGATCGTTTCCCTACAGGTAGTTTTTTTTATTTTGTTTTTGTTTAGCTTAATTAGTATAACTATGGATAAGAAATGGATGTCTTCAAGTTGATTGTCGAAAGAGTACGAGAATGAGGTATCGGAATTCGTTAAGTTTTCTGTTGCGCACGCCGATGACCCCAGTCGAATGATATGTCCTTGCTTGGGTTGCTGTTTTGGGAGTCGGGTTGACGCGGTTCAGTTGGCATCGCATTTAAAGAGGCGTGGAATTGATAGAAGTTATACATGTTGGAATTTACATGGTGAGAAAATTAACGGGAATGTTGAACCGGGGGATACTATGACCTATTCTTCAATTGAAAATGGCACAGATACATACGATTATGATCGAGTCGAAGAGATTATAGAAGCTCTTGAAGAAGATCTTAAGGATTGTCCCAAAATGTTTGAGAGGTTGGTTAGCGATGTAGAGAAACCGTTGTATAATGGTTGCACTAAATTCACAAGATTGTCTGCGGTATTAAAGTTGTAGAACTTAAAGGCGGACAATGGATGGTCGGATAAAAGTTTTATAGAGTTATTGGCCCTTATGAAAGATATGCTTCCAGAGGATAATGTTCTTCCCAATCGAACATATGAGGCCAAAAAGATGTTGTGCTCTATTGGCATGAGCTATGATAAGATACATGCATGTCCAAACGATTGCGTTTTGTTTCGAAATGAGTATGCATCGTTAAATAAGTGTCCTAAATGCGGTGTCTCTCGATATAAGAAAAAGTTGTCTCCAGCAAAAGTCTTATGGTATTTTCCTATAATTCCGAGATTTAGACGCATGTTTCGTAGTGAGACCGATTCAAGACACTTGAATTGGCATGCAGATGAAAGAATTATTGATGGAAAGTTTCGACATCCGGAAGATTCACCACAGTGGATGAAAATTGATGATGATTATCCTAAATTTGGAAAAGAAGCAAGAAACCTTCGCTTGGCATTATCTACTGATGGAATGAACCCACACGGTCTTCAAAGTATCTCACATAGCACTTGGCCTATGATCATTATGATTTATAACCTACATCCATGGCTATGTACGAAGCGTAAGTACATGATGTTATCTATGTTATTTCCTGGGCCTAGACAACCAGGGAATGACATAGACGTATACTTGGCACCCTTAATCGAAGATTTAAAGTTTTTGTGGGAGAACGGTTTGGAGGTTTATAATGGGTATAGGAAAGAAAGTTTCAACTTGAGGGCGATGTTGTTTGGCACAATTAATGATTTTCCAGCATACGGAAATCTATCAGGGTACAGCATAAAAGGTCAATGTGCGTGTCCTATTTGTGAAGATAAAACAGATTCGACGTGATTGGAGTTTGGTCAGAAGAATGTCTTTCTCGGTCATCGTAGATTCTTAAATTCTAATCATCCCTACCGTGGGTGGAGAAAAGCATTCAATGGAGAGCCAGAACAAGGTAGAGCTCCACCTATATTGACAGGTGATCAAATTTTTGAAAAGGTGAAAGATTTGAGTACTCAGTTTGGTAAGTCTTTTGCACATACCCTTGTCAAGAGAGGGTGGAAGAAGAGGTCAAATTTTTTTGAATTGCCATATTGGAATTCATTGTATGTAAGACATTTTCTTGATGTTATGCATATTGCAAAAAACGTATTTGACAGTGTTATTGGTACGTTACTCAATATACAAGGAAAGTCTAAGGATGGCCTTAAAGCAGGAAAGGACTTGATAGCGATGGGGATAAGAACTGAATTAGGACCCTTGAAGAAAGGAAAACAAACATATATACCACCTGCTGCGTATACTCTATCTAGAAAGGAGAAAAAAGTATTGTGTAAGTTTCTAAGTGAAGTTAAAGTTCCAGAAGGATACTCTTCAGATATTAAAAGACTTGTGTCTATGAAAGACCTCAAGTTAAAGAGACGCATGATTGCCATGTTATAATGGAACATTTTCTACTAATAGGTATACGTTCTATTCTTCCAGAAAAAGTTAGAAGCGCAATAACTAAATTGTGTTTTTTCTTCAAGTCAATTTGCAGTAAGGTGATCGATCCTGCGATCTTACCAACATTGCAAAAAGAAATAGTTATTACTTTGTGTGATCTTGAAATGTATTTTCCTCCCTCGTTTTTTGACATAATGGTTCATCTAGTTGTTCATCTGGTGAAAGAGACACAATTGTGTGGACCGGCTTATATGAGATGGATGTACCCTGCTGAACGTTATATGAAAATATTAAAAGGGTATGTGAAAAACCGAAGTCGACTAGAGGGTTGTATTGCCGAACGATACATTGTTGAAGAAGCGATTGAGTTTTGTACTGAATATTTGTCCAATGTACAATCAATTGGACTCCCCAGATCTCATATTGTCGGAAAAAAAGAAGGAAATAAGTTAATTGGAAATGAAGTTGTGGCAGTATCAAGGGTCGAACGGGATCAAGTGCATTTGTATGTTCTGCAGAATGAGAATGAGGTTGAGCCGTATGTTAAAATGCACAGGGATGTTCTCTGAGGTTTAAATCCGAATAGAAATGAGAATTGGATAGTACGAGAGCATAATCGAAGTTTCATACATTGGTTTAAGGATCATATTTATTCAACGTATTGTTCAGATCCCGCTTCAATAACAGAAAGGTTGAGATGTTTAGCATATGGTCCAAGTTTGGTTGTGTTTTCTTATAGCGCATACGCAATTAATGGATACACATTTTATACCAAAGAACAAGATGATAAAAGTACTATGCAAAATAGTGGTGTCACCGTGGTAGCTGAAGCAATGCACATTTCAAGTGTGAAGGACTTAAACCCCAAATTTGAAAATCTGTCATATTTTGGGGTTATCGAGCGCATTTGGGTGTTTGATTATGAAAAGTTTCAGATTCCTATATTTCGTTGCAAGTGGGTTGAAAATAATAATGGCATACGAATGGATAAGTCAGGATTTTTGCAAGTGGATCTTAATAGGGTGGGGTACAAAGATGAGCCTTTTATTCTAGCCTCTCAAGCTAAACAAGTGTTCTATGTCACTGATTCGACAAGTACAAAATGGTCTATAGTGCTTTTATCTAACAAAGTAATTGATGAAAACATTGGAGATCAGGGTGATATTGATGTTGATATTGAATCATTTACTAGAAATGATCAAGATGAAAATATTATAGCGAATGAATCATATACTAAAAATGATCATAATGAGGGTATTTGGATCAATCCAAAGGTCCGTGTTGTTAAGAGACGGGTAGAACATATTCCAACCAAGAAAAGAAAGAGACGTTAGTGAAAAAGGTACTAGTTATAAAATTATAGCTTATATCATTCAATAATATTAAATAGTTGTCATGTTATATATATTCAATGGATTATGGATTATGGATTTTTATATTTGTCATTTAATTTTTGTTTTTTTCTTTCTTACAGGTCAAATGGCTAGTAACCAGGAAGACTCACACGAGACACATGATACAAATGAAGCTCAGAATGTAGAAAGTGAAATTAAACGAGGAATAACTATTATGAAGTCAATCATCCGTGCAAGAGATAAAGGGATCAAATTTGATGTACATTGGAGTGATGAAAACCAACTAATTGAGCCAAACGGTTCAATGTTGACTAGTTACATAGGTTCCCTTATCCGTCAGCACATTCCAATCACCAGTGATAATTGGAGGAATCCATTGTTGCAAGCCGGTAAAGATAAAATATGGACTGAGATACAGGTACTTACCAAATATGATTGATGTTATTAGATTTTTGTTAATGATTAAGTCTTTAATTTACTTATACTAACACACTCTATGTGTATGTTTTTTTGTAGAGGTCTTTTAATATTGATGAAAGCCGAAAAAAGTATTGTCTTCAATTGGCCGGAAAAAGACACAGAGGCTTTCGAACTATGTTATCAAACAAATTTCTTAGGGATGCGGAAAAAAATTTTGTTGAAGAAGAACTTCCACAGTTGTATGCGGACTTGATTGCATCTGAAGAATGGAGCACTTTTGTAGCCAAACGAAAATCCAAAAAATTCAATGTAATGTTAATTTGTCATGTCTATTAGTTGTATTATATACTTGTTGCATTAGTTTGTTCTGATATGACTTAAACTTGTTTATCCAGGAATTGAGTGCCATTAATCGTAAAAGAGCATCAAAACCCGCGTATCCATACAGAAAAGGGCGTGTGGGATATGCACGCTTACAGCAAAAATTGGTAAGTATATATAAATGCTATGATTTTATTAATTGTCTTATTATGTTATAATTGATGATCTTATTATTTATCTCAATGTGTAGTTAGAAGAGACGAAAATTGAAGAAACATCACTTCCAGACCATATTTTGTGGAAGGAAGCTCGTGTGGGCAAGGATGGAGTTGTTAGGGACGATGTTCAGCATGTTTATGACGAATGTGTAAGTATAACATTATGTCTTTAAGTTAATCGAAATTTTATTAAAATATAATTAATTTTTAATCCCCACTAATAATTTTCGATATGTCAATGAATTTCAGGAGACTCTATCTAAATCCGTAACCACAGGTGAGGAGGATTGCAGGAGCATACTTAGTCGAGTACTAAATGTTCCTGAGTATTCCGGTCGGGTGAGGGGTAAAGGATTTGGTGTGACTCTATCTTCCTTGTATAAGCAACCAAAGAGAAAAAATCCTAGCAATCGCGAAGTGATGCAATCGTTGGATGAATTAAAAGCGCAAGTCCGTGAATTGCAAAAGGATAAAGAGAGATATGAGGCAGAAAAACGCGGTTCAGAGTTGAAAGATACTAGTGACAAAGCTAGTATCAATTGTCAAAAGAAAATTCCCGAGGTAATTAGCACGTTTATTTTAATTGACATATATTTATTTTAATTAAATTAGCACATTTATTTTAATTGACATATATACACATTAACAGTTACATATTTATTATTGCTTTAGGGCATTTCATCTTGTCAGCTATTTTTATCGTTACCGACTTATCGCATAGTTGGCAAGGGAAAAGTGCATAACACTTTGGGAGATTTACTTCACCATAAACCGCTCCCTGATGGATATCTGAAAGTATCAGATGATATTGCATTAGAGCTTGATGCGTTGCTACCGATACCTGACGTTGTTTCAGAGATAACATTGTTACGGGATGCAATAGGATCGTTTGTTGCATGGCCGTCAGACCTCATTTTCATAGATGATGAGGTATGTTGAAAACTATTATGAATCTTTTAGTATTCAAATGTCAATCCTGAACCATTATGAAAATCATTCTGAACCATTACGTACATTTTTTTTACATGGTAATGTTAGACTCCTACAAAACCTGCATCTAAGGATAAAGGGATTTTGCTGCACAACGAGTTTGTTGCATCACAAAAAGAGGTACATTGAAAGTGTTATTCTATGATCCGAATTCAAAAGCTTCATGATTTTCTACTTTACCTAACTTATATGATTTTTAGGTTCCTGCTCAAGTTTCACAACAAGCCAGCAAGAAAAGAGCTCCTACAAAGACCGGGCAGGCAAAAATAGCTCTTACACCTCGCTTTCGGATGTGTCTTGAAACACTTGTGGCAACATCAGATTTGATGGATGGTGCTATTCGCCAAATAGACATGGACGAAGGTGTTTTTGGTTTTCCTCATTCCGAAATAATTGCAAAAGAGGACATGGAACAGATTTTTCGGCATCTTGAATTAGGCATCGGTGTTATGCATTCATACATCTGGTACTCTGATCAATCTATTATTTAATTAGTTGAACAATTTATTTACACATTTCAATGAAAATAGTCTAATGTTTATTATGTTTTTATTTAAGGTGCTTGTATGAGAAATTGATGCGCGGGAATCAATTGTCAAACAGATTCTATTTCTTGTCTTGCGCCTGTGTCAATGCACCGGCAATTGCTATTGATCCAAATTCAGTAAGAAATCACTTACTCGAGAGATTTATGGCCAGCAGCAGTACAGAAAGTTTGTATCTTTTACCGTATAATACTGGAAACGGGTAAGATTTCCATTCTAATTTCATTCTAATCTTTGTATCTTTTGTGTAGAAATTATCCATTTAAACTTTTGTTATATTTTACAGTGGACATTGGTTGTTGGTTACTATTAATCCTACAAGAGAAGTGGTGTATTATCTGAATTCATTAGATCATGATTGGACAACATATCAGAATATGAAGGATTTGGTTGATACGTAAGTGAATTGTTCTAAATATTCGTGTGTATTTGTATATTTAATTATTTCTGTGAGATTGTTCTAAATTTACGTTTTTCTTTTATAGAACAATACTAGTATACCGAGCACAAAGAGAAGCTCGAGTATCACGGTCTAAAGCAAACAACATTACATGGATCAAAGTGGAGGTATATTAATTTTCACAATGTTGCTTATAATAGTGATGCTATTTGAAAACACAAGACAACTATATATTAATTCTTATTTGTTTTTCTATGTGTAGTGTCCTCGTCAGCGTAACGGTATAGACTGCGGTTATTTCGTTTTGAGGTTTATGAGAGAAATCCTTGATTTGGATCGATTAGAGATTCCCATCATGGTATGGATTTATAACTTAGGATTTATTTTAATACTTATCGGATATTTCATATAATTTATTATTTTAAACTAAATCATGCATACTGTGTTTTGTTATGTAGTACTTTGATGAATACACGTGTGATCATTACACGAAAGATAAATTGGAACAAATCAAGGAGGAATTGTGTGAATACCTTATTGAGAAAAGATTCATATAAGGTATGGAAGTTGGTGTGTAGTTATGGAGTGTAATTGTATAGTTTTGGAAGTTGTTGTATATTAGGAGATCTTTAGAAGTTAAAGGATTAGAATGGTTTAATTATGTGAATGGTTTGTGGATTAGAATAGTTTAATTATGTGAATGGTTTATGTTTAATTATGTGAATGGTTTATGGATTTGAATGGTTTAATTATGGAAATGGTTAATGGAAATGGCCTAAAATGTGAATCATGGATTAGAATGGTTTATGTGATTTATAAAGATTAGAAATGGCCTAAAATGTGAAGGATTGGAAATGGCCTAAAATGCGAAGGAAAATATATACAGGTTTCTGCATAAAAAAGAAGGAAAATTTGGTTTTTTAAAAAAATCATTAAAAAAACGTGAAGAAAAGACAGCGCTTTTAAGAAAAAGCGCTGCCTATAGTGAAAATAAAAAAAAATTTAGACAGCGCTTTCAAAAGCGCTGTCTAAAGGGGGGAAATAGAAAGCGCTGCCTAAAGGTAAAATTAAAAAATAAATTAGACAGCGCTTTCAAAAGCGCTGTCTAAAGGGGGATAATAGAAAGTGCTTTTTCCTACGAAAGCGCTGCCTAAAGATGCCAATAGAAAGCATAAATGGATAGAAAAAACGCTGCAAAAGGGCCACTTTAGAAAGCGCTTTTTCAGTTAAAAGCGCTGCTAAAGGCCTACTTTAGAAAGCGCTTTTAAAGGTAAAGTGCTGCCTAAAGTAGGCCTTTAGCAGCGCTTCCTCATTAAAAAAACACTGTCTTTACCTACGGCAGCGCCACCTTAGGCAGCGCTTTTAAGCGCTGTTAAAGGCCAAAGAAAGCGCTGTCTTTTCCTTTGTTTAGCGTAGTGTGAGTTGGAGAACAGATGTCAAATTTATGATGAAGACAACGGGGCTCGGGTTGCTTACTACAAGGCCTGAGTGACAAAAGGGGTAAGCAGAGACATGGGAGTACACATTATAGTACTCCGACCGATAAAGGGAAGCAGAAAGTTGTTGCTGGCAAGAAGCCAAGTGGGGGAGGAAATTATTCCAATCCTCTCAAGTGTTTCAGATGTGGTGGCGCGGGTCACCGTGCTAATGAATGTCAGAATGAGGTGAAGAAGTGTTTCAAATGCGGGAAGCCAGATCATGTTGTGGCAGATTGTAGGACCAATATACCTACCTGTTACAACTGTGGTGAACAGAGTCACATCAGCACCCACTGTCAGAAGCTGAAGAAGTCGCAGACCGATGGGAAGGTATTTGCATTGGTGGGTGCTCAGCCTACTAGTGAGGATCATTTGGTCAGAGGTACTTGTTACATTCATAACACTCCTTTGATTGCTATCATTGATACGGGTGCGACCCACTCGTTTATTTCTGTTGATTGTGTGAAGAAACTAGGACTTGTGCCGTCTACTCTGAGTAAACGAATAGTGATTGATACTCTATCTATTGGATCGATCACTACATCTTTAGTGTGCTTGAATTGTTCTGTGTCGATCTTTGGTATAGATTTCGGAGTGGATTTGATTTGCTTACCACTCAGTGATCTGGATGTTATTTTAGGGATGAATTGGCTAGAGAGCAATTATGTCTACATTGATTGCTATAGGAAGAGGTTGTTATTTCTTACTCCAGAGGAAGAAGAGTTGGTTAGTGTCGCATCTGCGAAAAATAACCGGCGATAAACTAGAACAGAAGAGTCGCCCCCGAACGTTATTTATCCCGACGAAGGGAAAGGAAACGATCGAAGAAACCTCAAAAGGGATAAGACATGGTCATCGCAACCATAGTCTGGATTCGGGAGTCGGTTACACTAGGGGAAGGTATTAGCACCCCCACGCGTCCATCGTACTCGATGGGATCCACGCTTTGTTGTCTAATCAAAGGGTGAGTTATCCTAAAGTCTACGGCTAAACAGAAATGGGAAAGGGTAAAACAAAGACGGACTCGCAAGGATTATCGCAATCCATTGCCTATGTATCTTCATGGACGAACGAAGAATCAGAGTCAACGTAGTTCGACGGACTACGCACTAAAGGGGGAAGGTTGCTCCTCGAGATATCGCATCTCGTGCCTACGTATCCTCAATCAGACGGGAAAGAGGAATTAGAGCAAACGTAGTTCGACAAACTAGTTTTGTTTGTTTTGTGTTTTTTAGTTGAACAATGATGAATTCACACTCTGCGGCTCGACCTTTAGAGACTCATGCAGGGGATAGAGAGGAATCACCATGTTCTTAAGAAAAGAAAATCAAAGAGTTGGTTTGTGCTTTAACATGCATGAAGAGATAACCTAAAGCGAAAGGGAAGTCTCTACCTATGTTGGCATGCAAGAGAGGAACCTATGCTAAGTCTAGAAATCCTATGGGGAAGACGATCAAACCATACCAAAAGCAAACAATCTCGAGGAGTATCCACATCGCTCGAGTAGCACACATCCGACTGTGGATTCATGTCATCACAGTGGCAAAGGGAAAGGCCTAACAACGATATCTTGTCATCGAAGCAGGACAAAGCACCAAGGACACCTAACCACGATATCAAGTTATCAAGGTAGGATAGGGGGAAGCAAAGCAACGATATCATGTCATCGAAGCTTGCGAGATGTAGTAAAGAGGGTAGCCTGACCATGATAGCATGTCATTGGGTAGGACAGAAAATGCGGGGAAAAAGTAAATTGTGCGTACGAGCACAAAGCATCAGCGTCGGTCAACGCGAGCTAAACAAAGTGTGGGGGTTTGATTGCTAGACCCTTCTTCCACTTGACTATCATGACAAGATCAGGGCGCCTGTTCAAAGCATCAACGTGTAACGCGAGCTAAGAATGACTCAACAGAATGTGCGGGGACTGATTGCTAGTCCCTTCTTTGCTTGCCTTCTCCGAGGACTTATCAGGGGGAATGGGAAAGGGAGCCTCCTTTTTAGGTCTTTAGCACAAATATAAACAAAACAAACATGGCCTCCGAGTGAGGACTTTCCAGAATTGCCGGCCAAGGAAAGGCACGGACTCCCAGTCATGCATCTCTATTCCTACTTCTCATGGCATCGAAAGCGGTAAAGTGCGGAAAGTATTAAAAGAGAAACAGAAACTATACCAAACGGATAGTAATCGGTAAATAGAAACGCAAGCAGAACAAGAAATCCAGAGAGCAAGCTATCACCAAGCAAACAAAGGCAAGTCAGAAATCCGGGATAAGCGTCAAAGTATCGTCGGTGTGAAAATAAATCATCACTGACGTGTGGTGTGTACCATACACAACCACACAAGCAAACTGCAAAAAACGCAAACCAGACACAATACCACAAATACATATACATGTCTCAAGAATGAGAGACAAATTCGTGTCTCACAAATAAAGTGAAACACGACGCAAGCAAAAGCGAATTCGTGTCCCACAAATAAAGTAGAACACGAAGCAAAAGAGCGTCGTCGGAATGTCTTTGATGAGTCCTTGCACAAACTAGCACACAAGTTAGTAATAACAAGCAAACGCAACTTCAAAGTTGCTCATTCGTATCACAATTTAAAACCAAATAGAATAATGATCAAACAAGTAGTGAATATGCATCGGAACACATACTTTGAAAACCGGGCAGCAATGTCGTTATAACATGAAATGCACACAAAACCGAACCGGAAAAAAGTAAACTCAAGCACAATGGTTCACAAATGGCTAATAAACATAGGCACGTGTCAAAGCAAAGTTAAGACGCAAATCTCACACAAAACGGAGCTTAAAAGCAACAAATCGGAAAATGGGCGTCAAAAAAACACCGACTCGGAATCGAACGAAAATCGCAAGGTAACCTATAAACGTGCCAACGGATTCAAATATACAATCAGCTTGAATTAAATCAAAGCGGAAATATGACTTCCAAACCCGGGGTAGAACCAAAATCATATGAAAAATGCACTCGAAATCGCATAAAAATCATATCGGCATCATACGAGGAGCTACCAAACTCAAGCCGCCAATTATCCACAATTAAATCACATCGGAACCGCGGTTTTCAAGCATTCTAACCAAGCAAAATTCAAGTGTTGTTAACAAACATACATCCGGAATCACATATCAACACAAGAATGCAAAGCCACTTCATCAATTAACAATTATGATCAAGCCTCGACACACAATAAGTGAACCATCAATAATCAAGCATTTGAAAATAAGCTTCGACACGCAAATCACATTCACACAACAAAGAAATAATTCCACATGATAATCAATTCATGACACAAATTAATTATCAACAATTATTGAACCGGAATCAAACTTCGACACGTAAAATCCACAACAATTTGAACAAAATTCATCCGATTCCACAATTGTCCATAATCACTTATGTCAAGAATTAATTAATTCACCACAAATCAAATTTAATTCTCAAGAACTAAATGCAACAACAATTATCCCAGAATTAATCAATACCACAACATGTATCATTCAAGAACAATTCAATAAATCTCCATAATGTCAAATTCAATTCAAAGCCAAATTCAAGTATTCAAATAGGCAAGAATTCAAGAATTAGGATCCAGCAAATTACCGAATGAAGATCGGAAGAGAAAAAATCGTGAGACAGAGGGAGAGGCGCGTGAAATCCGGCGCGGTTGAGGGAGGGGCGCGCGGCGGCGGTCCGGCGGTCGGGGGCGGCGGCGTGCGGCGGCTGGCTGGCTGGAGAGAGAAGGTGTGGTGGTGAGAGAGGGAGATGATCCTTGAAGTTTTGTTCTTGAATTGATGAAGTTCATGATGCGTTCTTGAGAAACTTGTTGTAGAAGTTGAGAGAATTTTAATTTTCTTTTGTTTGATCTTTGAACAAGTGAAATTTGAGTATTTTGGTGTTTTTTGAGTTATGAGAAAGTTTTTTGGAGGGAAAGCTAAGATTTGAATATATAGAGTGGTGAAAAATAAGGTGTCGCGGTAAAATTCCGACGTGTCGACTGCTTAAGTGAAAATAACCCCTGGCTCGGTGCGAAATTCCGACTCTGAGTCTCTAGTGAAATTGTCCGCGTCTGAGTCACGGTCACAACGCAAAAAGAACAGACGTCATACGATAAAAATCAAATGAGTTATGATTTTTTGAACGTCGAGACAATCGTCTTTTTTCAGGTTTTTTACCGTCCGCTACTCGGAAACGTGACAAGCTCATGTCTTTCGGAGCAGAATATCGACTCGGCTTTGTCAAAAAAGTTGTAAATCTATGAGTAATTGACACCGTTTCAAAAGATGAGCTCGATCGTATAAAAAACGAGTGAGATATGAATGTTACGGTGGAGCAACGTTCCTCTTTTTTATTCGGTTCAGCATTTCCGTTTTGCGAAATGAACCAAAACGAAATTCTACGGAGCACCGTTTGAACTCGAGCTTGTCTTTGAACTTGAAGATAACAAAATTTTTTATCTTGAACTTCGAGAATGGACACGATACAATAAAAATTGACCGAGTTATGATTTTTGCAAAATCAGACAAACAGTGAACCGCATCAAAGAATTCCTCGGGTAATTCGCACTTTTAAAGTCCTTCTGCTCAGAATTGGCTCTCGTTGAAAACATACGGCATGAAGATAACATTAAGACGGAGATAATACCAAAAGAACGGGTCAAAACTGATGAACGAGATGAAAGTTATGAATTTTTTAAGATCCTAAATGCACCGGTTCAGCACTGATTTTCACTGTTTTTCAACTGCATCGACTTAGAGAATTCGCGTATTCGGAGATCTTATTTAAAGAATTAGCCTTTGGCCAAAACACAAAAGTTGGAGAAGATATCAAACCGGAACTTTTGGCACCATAACCGCTCAGAGATGTTGATCCAATCAGAAGTTATGAACTTTTGAACACCACTAGCATAGTTAACCAGCGAAACCGAAATTCCAGAAACAATTTATTCTCGCCACTTTCCTTGATGAATTGGCTTCCGAGCCGAACATAAAAGTTGTAGAAAATATCGAGACGATTCTAACCATTGAATATCAAGGCAGAACGGTTTCCGGGCGAGAGTTACGAATTTAGTAAATTGCACCGTAAAAACTGGCTTCTTCCGAGATTCTTGACATGTCGGAACACAAGAAATTAGGCTTGATGAGACCTTGACGGCTCGGTGATCATGAAGCATAGAGAAGTACTTTGTGCGTGTGTCAAATGATGAAACAGACGTCTGTCGTAACTAGTGAGAGCTTAGTGGAAATGCTTTGGTCCTGTCACGATGCATGTATGTATATGATGACTTAGCTAAAATGCAAATGAATGAAGCATAAGCCAGTTGAGTAGGGTAATAAATAAGAGGGAAAATTTTGAGGTGTTACAGCTGCCCCTATTCAATCAACTGTGGACCTAAAGGGATGAGAGCAGCGCTTTCAGACATTCGAGGTAAATAGGGATTGAATACCAACAGAAACCGAAAATTTGTACTTTGGGGGCATAAACCAGGGTAGAAGATCTGATGAGTGGGAGACTCTACTGGGGATGAAAAGGAATATGTGGAATTGAAAAGTATGTTATGGAGAAGACACGACATAGACTGGTGCCTAAAATCACGTGGTAGGATGAGTATCGGAAGATGATGTTCACCAGTATCAAAAGGAGAATGATACAGACACGACACGTGTACTGGATCGACGACACTTACCGGCGTTGAAAGATGATTCTTTCCGGCATCAAAAGAAGTACATACACGAATGAGTGTTCTGAAAATATGATACTTACCGGTATCGAAAGATGATACTTACCGGTATCACAAGAAAGATACAGACATGAATGAGTGTTCTGAAAATACGATACTTACCGGTATCGAAAGATGATACTTACCGGTATCACAAGAAAGATACAGACACGAATGAGTGTTCTGAAAATATGATACTTACCGGTATCGAAAGATGATATTTACCGGTATCACAAGAAAGATACAGACATGAATGAGTGTTCTAAAAATACGATACTTATCGGTATCGAAAAATGATACTTATCGGTATCAAAAGGAAAAAATGAGATGACGACGCTTACCGGCATCGAAAGATGACACTTTTCGGTATCAAAAGGAAGGAATGAGATGACGACGCTTACCGGCATCGAAAGATGACACTTTCCGGTATCAAAAGGAAGAAATGAAATAACGACGCTTACCGGCATCGAAAGATGACACTTTCCGGTATCAAAAGGAAGGAATGAGATGACGACGCTTACCGGCATCGAAAGATGACACTTTCCGGTATCAAAAGGAAGAAATGAGATGACGACGCTTACCGGCATTGAAAGATGACGCTTTCCGGCATCAAAGAAAAACTTAAAGAACGACGCTTACCGGCATCGAAAGATGATAATATCTGGTATCAAAAGAATTGAGGGTATACTGGCGTCCTAGTCAGACTACTCTACTAGGGGACAAAGACCAAAAAGGGATGAGTGACTGATCTACTACCCTAGCGATTAATTAAGGTGCCTACTAGAGGGCTACAGTTACATCGTTCTGCTGGGGATAAGAGAAGTCTGAACAGATAACTCTGCAGGGGAATACCAGTATGATGAACAAGTTCATTGGCAACTTCACTGGGGATAAGGTAAGACTAGTCCTCCTGGATTAAACCAATTTCTGTTGGGGAACTGTCTGGCAGCAAGAATATCCGAACCTGGCTTATGCTTCAAATGCACATGTTTGAATTTTCTATGGCGTAATGCTCCATTCGAAATGGAAATGCTACGCATTTTAAGGATGCAATGATTACTACATGCAAGATGCAAAGGGGATCCTATGCAAAATAAATGCTGAGGATACGAAGGCAACTCCACTGGGGATGACAAACTGAATTATCCTCAGGGTCACAAATCGTGCTGAGGGGGACAAATTGAACGGCCTTCCTGACCCCAAGCTCTGCTGAAGATGAAACCTGAAGAGAATTTCCACTCCGTTGGGGATTAAGAATGACAACTGATGATGATGGAACCCAAAGATCTGATGCAGCAAAGGCGCCCATAACCCTTGGACTTGGAATCTGCTGGGGGTGATAATTAGCAATTTTGCTGGGGAAGTGATCACTGATCCGATCTTCTAACTTTCTGTGGGGAAACAGATCACCAACTCGGTTTGGAGGAATGTTGATACATCTGGGCTCTGAATTATGGGTAACAATGACTTTGCTGGGAAGACATCACCTGAACCAGTCCTGCTTGATGAAAACCTATAACCATAGGACTCCACTGGGGAAATGACAACCTTCTGACCTGGTTGATGGGGGCTGAGATCAAATAGGCCTCTGCTGAGGAAGAAAATACTTCCTGACTCGATGACAAAATTATATCAGTACTCTGTGGGGAGAGAAACGAGTCTCCTGCTGTGGATGCCAATCTGCTTGGGGAGCAATCGAATCACCTTTACCCTGTCTGGGGTTTGCCTTCTTATTGGAGAAAAGATAAATCCATCTCTGGCTGGGGAGACCAACCTCTGGACTCTTGCTGGGGAGGATAATAAGAAGACATAGCCTCTGCCGAGGATGATACAACCTTGATTATTTCTGCTGGGGAGACATTTATTCCCATATCTGAACCATGTCACTAGTGTTGTGAGAAGAAAATGATCTTTGACCCGCGCACTGACCATTGAGTAAGAATACCTATGCCTGCAAACACAAAAAGGATACGCACATATGCCCCAGGGTATATATGGTTTGAATTTACCACCCAAGTACACTCAACATTCAAAGCAATTTTAAATGTTTGCACGCATGTTCATGTAGAGTTTATTGTTTTCAAATGCAATATATATCAAGAATTCGGACGTTCTTTGCAAACAAAACAGTAAAAATGAAAACAAAAAGAAAGCATGTTGAATGAAAATCAATTTTATTGATTGAATAGCCTGTAAATAGGCATTTACATCAGGAAGCAATTCCTAGAAAGAGGTAATTGCCTAAGAAGAAAAGAAAAGGATCTACATTAATGGCAATGTAAAGATGGATTCCCATTGAGTTTCAATCCTGTTATGACTCGTATGTCTTCAAGCTGCTCTGAATACTCTGCTTTCTGAGGAAGTTGATTGGATTGATTCCTATCCTTCGAGATTCCCAAATGTTGAAAAGAGATGATGTACAGACTACTCAGATCGCAGCCTTTCGCTTTAATCCCTAACTTTTGCCTGGATCGCCCTTTACGGGTTTTCAATCCACCGGGACACCCTTTTTTGCCTAAGTTTCCTTTTCAAGTTTTCAACTTAGCGGGTTTACCCATTTTTCTTCTATATATCCCTAATTTTTTCCCGAACCTTTTCCATTTTTATGGTTCGCAGGGATGCCCCATTTTCGCCTGGACTTATTCTTTTTACTGTCCAGCGGGTCTCTTTTATGCGAAGTATTTTTTAACTACGTCTGAGTTTACATGGGATGTAAAATCTTCACCGTCCATAGTTGAAAGCATTAAGGCTCCGCCAGACAAAGCCTTCTTAACAACGTACGGGCCTTCATAGTTCGGGGTCCATTTGCCCCTGTGATCTGTCTGTGGAGGAAGAATCCGTTTTAACACCAAATCACCAACCTGGAAACAACGAGTATGCACTTTCTGATCAAACGCCTTCTTCATCCTCCTCTGATACAACTGCCTGTGGCATACAACTGCCATTCTTCTTTCTTCAATGAGGCTTAGCTCGTTGAATCTTGTTCGGACCCATTCAGCTTCGTCTAGCTTCACATCCATCATAACCCTCAGAGAAGGAATCTCGACTTCAACTGGAAGGACTGCTTCCATACCATACACAAGTGAGAACGGAGTTGCCCCGGTTGACGTACGCACTGAAGTAAGATACTCATGTAAAGCGAAAGGCAACATCTCATGCTTTGTACGTGACAACCATCTTTTGCACAATCTTCTTGATGTTCTTGTTGGCTGCTTCAACAACACCGTTCATCTTTGGACGATACAGAGAAGAATTGTGGTGTTCAATTTTGAAGCGCTGGCACAACTCTTGCATCATTTTGTTGTTGAGGTTAGAACCATTATCAGTGATGATTCTTTCAGGGACCCCATAACGACAAATGATCTCTTTCTTGATAAACCGGGTAACCACCTGTTTGGTGACTTTGGCAAAGGAAGCTGCCTCCACCCACTTGGTGAAATAATCGATGGGAACTAGAATGAAACGGTGCCCATTGGAAGTAGTGGGCTTGATCTTGCCATTCATATCAATGCCCCACATAGAAAAGGGCCACGGAGAAGTCATAACATTCAAAGGATTCGAAGGCACATGCACTTTGTCAGCATAAATCTGGCATTTATGGCACTTTCAGGTGTATTTGAAACAGTCAGATTCCATGGTTATCTAGTAATAACCAGCCCTTAACAACTTCTTTGTCATAGCATGTCCATTGGCATGAGTACCAAAGGATCCTTCGTGCACTTCCTGCATTAACATGTCTGCTTCGTGTCTATCAACGCATCTGAGCAAGACTATGTCAAAATTCCATTTGTACAACACATCATCCTCGTTCAAGAAGAAACTGCCAGCCAATCTTCTTAGAGTCTTCTTATCATTGTTGGATGGCCCAGCCGGGTACTCTTGACTTTTCAGAAAGCACTTGATATCATGATACCATGACTTATCATCCACAACTTTCTTGGCCGCAAACACATACGCATGCCTATCAAGGCGCGTCACATCACATGGTTCCACCAATTTACTTTGATCAAGGAGAATAACATTGCCAGAGCATCTGCCATCTAATTTTCGTCACAAGGTATATGATGAAGCTTCACAGTAGTAAAGAAAGTCAACAATCTTCTCGTATAGTCTCTATATGGAATCAAGTTGGGCTGATGAGTATTCCAATCTCCGTTGACCTGATTGATCACCAAAGCGGAATCCCCAAATATGTCAAGAGTTTTAATCCTCAGATCGATAGCCTCTTCAATACCCATAATGCAAGCTTTATACTCAGCTTCATTGTTGGTGCATTCGAAAGTTAGTCTGGCGGTGAAAGGTATATGAGAACCCTTCGGAGTGATAATAACTGCCCCAATTCCACTACCATTCATATTAACAGCCCCATCAAACATCAAACACCATTTAGAATCAGGATCTGGCCCTTCATCAACTAACGGTTCTTCGCATCCTTCATTTTCAAATACATGATATCTTCATCAGGGAATTCAAATTTCATCGGCTGATAATCATCAAGTGGTTGTTGAGCAAGATAGTCAGACAGAACACTACCCTTGATGGATTTCTGGGAAGTATACTGAATGTCATATTCTGTCAAGACCATTTGCCACCGAGCAACCCTTCCGGTGAGAGCTGGCTTCTCAAAGATGTACTTGACTGGATCCATCTTAGATATTAGCAGAGTTGTGTGAGTCAGCATGTATTGTCTCAAACGCTTAGCAGCCCATGCAAGTGCACAACATGTCTTCTCAAGCATTGAGTATCTTGACTCGTAATCATTGAATTTCTTGCTCAGGTAGTAGATGGCGTGCTCTTTTCTACCTGTCTCGTCGTGTTAACTGAATACACAACCTATATAGTTTTCAAGTACTGTCAGATACATTATCAGTGGTCTCCCTGGAACTGGAGGCATAAGGATCGGAGGTTGTTGAAGATACTCTTTTATTTTTTCAAATGCCCTTTGGCAGTCATCATTCCACCTGACAACCTGATCTTTTCTTAGCAGCTTGAAAATTGGTTCACAAGTGGCGTGAGATGAGAGATGAATCTAGCAATGTAGTTCAACCTCCTTAGGAAACCACGAACCTGCTTTTCCGTTCTAGGCTCAGGCATTTCTTGAATTGCCTTTACTTTGGCCGGATCAACCTCGATCCCTCTTTCACTGACGATGAAGCCCAACAATTTGCCAGACCACACCTCGAAAGTGCACTTATTTGGATTCAGCCTCAATTTGATTTTTCTCAATCGTTCAAAAAGCTTTTGCAAATTCACCAAGTGTTCCTCTTCGGTCTGTGACTTCACGATCATGTCATCAACGTAGACTTCAATCTCCTTATGAATCATATCATGAAAGAGAGTCACCATTGCGCGTTGATAGGTTGCCCCTGCATTATTTAAACCGAAGGGCATCACTTTATAACAGAATGTTCCCCATGGGGTAATGAATGTTGTTTTCTCCATGTCTTCCGGTGCCTTCTTAATCTGATTGTAGCCGGAGAAGCCATCCATGAAAGAAAATACCGAGAACTGAGTTGTACTGTCAACCAAAACATCAATGTGAGGTAATGGGAAGACATTTTCCAGACTTGCTCGATTTAGATCACGGTAATCAACACACATCCGGACCTTGTCATCCTTCTTAGGTACCGGCACGATATTTGCAACCCATGGTGGATAACTGGTAACAGCTAAGAAACCTACATCCAACTGCTTCTGGACTTCTTCCTTGATCTTGATTGCCATTTCTGGTTTCGTCCTTCTAAGCTTTTGCTTGACAGGAGAACAACCCTCTTTGAGAGGCAATCTGTGCATAACAATATCAGTATCAAGCCCCGGCATATCTTGGTACGACCAAGCGAAGATGTAGACATACTCGTGCAGCATTTCAATCAGCCCTTTCTTTACATTCTCATTTAAGGCAGCCCTGATCTTGACTTCCTTCTTGGCGTCCTCGGTTCCCAGATTAATAACTTCCAGTGCCTCTTCATGCGGCTGAATGACCCTTTCCTCCTGTTTCAACATCCTGGCTAATTCCTCAGGAAGTTCACAATCTTCGTCACCATCCTCTTTGGCTTGGTAAATCGGATTGTCAAAGTCATAATAACCCATAGCAGAATCGTTATCAATGGAGTCCGATGAAATGCATCTGCATGAATGATGATTCACGCTTTATTTTAGAATGAGTGCAAGAAAAACAACATTGCCATTTATTATAAAAATAAAAATAGAAAGACAGTGAGCATAATATTTGAATGCAAAAGAACGTCTTTATTAATGCAAAATTGAATGTTTAACAATGTAAGCCCTAAAAAGAATCTCTACGCCTTGGGCGAGGCGCAAGATTTATCATGAAAACAAGAAAAATTACTCTTCACGAAGAGTGACTTGAATGAGGCCTTTAGAAGACCAATTGTGAAGGTCTTGTCCCGGGACAGCTGGGCGTATCCAATTGCTGATGTCGCAGTCACTGTCTCCGTCTTCATCGCTCAGTGCGAAAATATGACCAGGATTGATCAATCCAGCACTAGAGAATGTGATCGGTCCTTGACGGCCTTGAAACTTCGGTCCTCTGTAACCAATCCCGAACCTGTTTTCTTTGAGAGGCGCTTCAATCACCTGGTCCCAACCTCCGGAGTTGCCAGATTGTACGACAGCTTGGGCTTGCTTGTAAGAGGCAATAGAAACTTCTGGCTTCTTCTCGGACGAAGGAGAGACTTCTTGCACATTCACCGTTTCAAATGCTTGACATAATGTCTCATGCATCCATCTCAAAATATTTGAATGAAGATAAGTGACTTGCAAAAATATCCTCTTCACCACAGACAGTGACCACTAGTCCATCTACCACAAACTTAACCTTTTGATGCAGAGTCAATGATACAGCTCCGGCACCATGAATCCACGGGCGCCCTAGCAAACAGTTGTATGCAGGCTGGATATCCATCACATATAAAGTAGTATTGAATATTTGAGGTCCCACCTTGATTGGTAATTCCACTTCTCCGAAAACCGACCGTTTTGACCCATCAAATGCTCGAACTACCAAGTCGCTCGGTCTGAGCACCACTCCTTCCACATTCAACTTGATCAAGGCTTTCCTAGGGAGCACTTTAAGTGAGGATCCCGTATCTACCAGTACATGAGAAAGAACAACCCCTTTACATTCCATTGAAATATGAAGTGCTTTATCGTGGTTTTGGCCCTCCGAAGTCAAATCGAAGTCAGTGAAACCCAGCCCCCGATTGGCGTTAGTATTGGATATTACCCCTTCCAATTGATTGACTTAAATTTCCTGAGGCACATACGCAACATTCAGGACTTTCAACAAGGCATTGCGGTGTGCTTCGGAACACAACAAAAGAGACAATATGGAAATATTTGATGGAGTCTGGTGGAGATGATATACTATCTTGTAATCACTCTTCTTGATGATCTTCATAAATTCTTTGACATCATGTTCAAAAGATGTACCAGGCTCTGTTCTTTGCACAGGCTCTTTATTCACCACTTGCTTACCCTTGGCTTTTGCCAAGGCATCTGCATTATCCCCTCGAAGAGTTTGCGGTGCAAATAGTCTACCACTTCGAGTAAAACCACCAACTCCTACGTTATCAACCTTATGATCAACTACAGATGGAGTATCAACTTCTTGCTTTTGACCGTTATAGTATACCTCAGCACCATAGTGCCATGGGATTGCTTTTTCACTTTCAAATGGGATTGGTCCGGGCACCGTGATGGTAACCGGAGCTTTCCTTGTGGGCACTGGAATCTGTACCGGATTAAAAGGGATGGTAATAGTTGAAACATCATTATCAGTACTAGCAACTTGACTGAATTATAAACAACCCTCATTCATCAAATTCTGAATGCAGCCCCTCAACTTATCACAACCATTCTCAAGAATCAAATAATCTGTACAGTCCACATCACAACTCGGGAATACACCTCCATTCAATAGATGATCTTTCACAACCAGCAATGATGTTTTAACAGCCCTAACATCAGATACCAACATCCAACCATCGTCTTCTTCAACAGCGTTTACAGTTGCCCCACCATGGGGAGGCATCGGATTTTGAATGACATTTGGAGTGGCAGGAGGAGCAAAATTAATAGCTTTGGTATCTATCAAATCTTGAACCTTATGTTGAAAAGATATGCACTTCTCAATAGTGTGTCCAGGGCCACCTAGATGAAAATCACATTGCGCGTTTGCATCATACCCCGCTGGGAGCTTCACCGGAGGGGGACCCATTGTACGGGGTTCCACTAGGTTTAACTTGAGCAATTGTTGGAATAACATAGCATATGACATTGGTAAGGGATCAAAATATCAATCAATTGTTCTCTGTCTTTGTTGGTAGGCTTGCCTCGGGGCCTGATTTTGTTGGTGATTCTGTTGTTGTGTAGCAACGGGAATGGTTACAGCGTCGGTCTGAGGGTAAGGAGTCTGATAACCTCTATTTCTGTCTCTCTGAGAAGACGCAACATTGGTCTCCCCTTCACGCTTTTTATTGACACCAGTAAAAGGTTTCTTCACACCAGAAGTTGAACCCGTACTTTCTTGAATCTTACCCAGCTTGAGAAGATTCTCAATCCTTTCCCCAGCAACCACAATATCCAAAAAACCAGATGAGGTACTCCCTGCGAGGCGATCCAAAAATGTACCTTGTAGTGTCCCCATGAACATATCAGACACTTCTCGTTCGAGCAACGGCGGTTGCACTCGCACAACCAATTCACGCCACCGCTAGGCGTATTCCTTAAAACTCTCCTTACATTTATGTGTCATACTTTGTAGCTGAGTGTGGTTAGGAGCCATATCAATATTGAATTAATATTGCTTCAGAAATGCTTCACCTAGATCCTTCCAATTCCTCACATTGGCCCTCTCCAACTTCATGTACCATTCGAGAGACGCACCGGACAGACTATCTTGAAAGAAATACATCCACAACTTTTCATCAGTAGTATAAGCATAAATCTTCCTAATGTAGGCTTGCAGGTGGGTTTTAGGGCATGAATTGCCGTTGTACTTATCAAAAGTTGGAGCCTTGAACTTGGGAGGGATCCTTACTCCTTAAACCAATCCCATATCAGCTACATCAATGCCCAAATTATTATGACATTCTATAGCTGGGATTTTCTCAGCCAGCAGCTCGTACCTTCGGTCTCCTCCATCATTGTTACAGCCCATATCAACGTTCATCAAAGAGAACTGGTCATAGTTATTATCCTCCATATGAGGAACAGGAACAGGAATAGGGATAGCTCCCCCCAGCAGCTTGATCACCAGGAATACCACCAACGACCCCAGCAACAGGAATGGCACCGGCAATTCCACCCACAGGGACATCGTCTCCCATTGGGGGATCGACATGATTGTCAGCGTGAGGAATCTCCCCTTCAGGTCTCTGGACCATGGCTCTCAACTCTTGTTGGCCCTGTGCCACGCCTTGCATTAGGTCCATGAACTGGTTCATTCGATTTCACATTTCAGCCATCTCAGCTTACAATTGTCCATAGCTCATACTTGATTTTGACGTGTAGAGTAACTGTGGATGTATGAATCAGCAATTCTGCCTGCAGGGAGACAATAATAAGAATTCCGCATCCAGAACACCTGAAAAAATGCAAAAATGATATGCATGATATGAATGCTATGTTTGTCACTTTCCAGGTATCCATGAGTTTTGTCAACCCTTGAGAATGACGCGATAACCCGATGTAAGAGATAATCAATAGCGAGAAGATATTGAGAGAGCAGATATAGCAACAAAACAACACTTCATTCATTCATAGCAATAAGAGATCTAACTGAATTCATACAATCGACAACAGAGCGCAGTACACAAGCAAGAAATGTCTCACACAGAGAGATTAAGTACATCACACCAAATAATGATCCCATCTAACAATCCTGAAGGTATCATACAACAAGAATAAACAACAGAACTAAGGAAAGTCCTTCTGAGTAAGACAAGCTTCAAGGTACATGCAATGTTCGATCCACTTGTCGCACTCATGACAATCAGGCAAAGAGATGGGCACAGGAATATCCTCTACCTCCTTCAATTGCGCTTTGAGCTCGGCATTTTCTTTTAGAAGTCGTGACACACGGATGTCGCTTCCTCCGAGTTGAATCTCTGCAGCATGCCTTAGATCCATTTCCTTCTCTATCTGAGCATCCTTCTCCTTGAGTTGCTTTTCTAAATCTCATATCTTTCTCTTGTAATCATTTTCAACAAATTAATTATCAATAATTATTGAACCGGAATCAAACTTCGACACGTAAAATCCACAACAATTTGAACAAAATTCATCCGATTCCACAATTGTCCATAATCACTTATGTCAAGAATTAATTAATTCACCATAAATCAAATTTAATTCTCAAGAACTAAATGCAACAACAATTATCCCATAATTAATCAATA
This sequence comes from Lathyrus tuberosus, assembly GCA_022829125.1. Classification (NCBI taxonomy): domain Eukaryota; kingdom Viridiplantae; phylum Streptophyta; class Magnoliopsida; order Fabales; family Fabaceae; genus Lathyrus; species Lathyrus tuberosus. Next base: position 2,042,121 of record JALAZF010000599.1, on the reverse strand, counting down.
CCACAACATGTATCATTCAAGAACAATTCAATAAATCTCCATAATTTCAAATTGAATTCAAAGCCAAATTCAAGTATTCAAATAGGCAAGAATTCAAGAATTAGGATCAAGCAAATTACCGAATGAAGATCGAAAGAGAAAAAATCGCGAGAACGGAGGGAGAGGCGCGAGAAATCCGGCGCGGTTGAGGGAGGGGCGCGGGGCAGCGGTCCGGCATTCAGAGGCGGCGGCGTGCAGCGGATGGCTGGCCGGAGAGAGAAGGCGCGGTGGTGAGAGAGGGAGATGATCCTTGAAGCTTTGTTCTTGAGTTGATGAAGTTCTTGATGTGTTCTTGAGAAACTTGTTGTAGAAGTTGAGAGAATTTTAATTTTCTTTTGTTTGATCTTTGAACAAGTGAAATTTTAGTATTTTGGTGTTTTTTGAGTTATGAGAAAGTTTTTTGGACGGAAAGCTAAGATTTGAATATATAGAGTGGTGAAAAAAAGGTGTCGCGGTAAAATTCCGACGTGTCGACTGCTTAAGTGAAAATAACCCCTGGTTCGGTGCGAAATTCCGACTCTGAGTCTCTAGTGAAATTGTCCGCGTCTGAGTCATGGTCCCAACGCAAAAAGAATGGATGTCATACGATAAAAATCGAATGAGTTATGATTTTTTAAATGTCGAGACAATCGTCTTTTTTCAGCTTTTTTACCGTCCGCTACTCGGAAACGTGACAAGCTCATGTCTTTCGGAGCATAATCTCGACTCGGCTTTGTCAACAAAGTTGTAGATCTATGAGTCAATGACGTCGTGTCAAAAGATGAACGCGATCAGATAAAAAATGAGTGAGATATGAATGTTACGGCGGAGCAACGTTCAGCTTTTTTATTCGGTTCAGCATTTCTGATTTGCAAAATGAACCAAAACGAAATTCTTCGGAGCACCGTTCGAACTCGAGCTTGTCTTTGAACTTGAAGATAACAAAATTTTTGATCTTGCGCTTCAAGAACGCACACGATACAATAAAAATCGAACGAGTTATGATTTTTGCAAAATCGGACAGACAGTGAACCGCATCAAAGAATTCCTTGGGTAATTCGCACTTTTGAAGTCCTTCTGCTCAGAATCGGCTCTCGTTGAAAACATACGACATAAAGATAACATCAAGACAGAAATAATACCTAAAGAACGGGTCAAAACTGATGAACGAGCTGAAAGTTATGAATTTTTTAAGATCCGAAATTCACTGGTTCATCACTGATTTTCACTGTTTTTCCACTGCATCGACTCAGAGAATTCGTGTATTCGGAGAACTTCTTCAAAGAATTAGCCTTTGGCCAAAACACGAAAGTTGGAGAAGATATCAAGCCAGAACTTTTGGCACCAGAATCGCTCAGAGATGTTGATCCAATCAGAAGTTATGAACTTTTGAACACCACTAGCACAGTTAACCAGCGGAACTGAAATTCCAGAAACAATTAATTCTCGTCACTTTCCTTGATGAATTGGCTTCCGAGCCGAACATAAAAGCTGTAGAAAATATCGAGATGATTCTAACCATTGAATATCAAGCCAGAACGGGTTTTCGGGCGAGAGTTACGAAATTGGTAAATTGCACCGTAAAAACTGGCTTCTTCTGAGATTCTTGACATGTCGAAACACAAGAAATTAGGCTTGATGAGATCTTGATGGCTCGGTGATCATGTAGCCTAGAGAAGTACTTTGTGCGTGTGCCGAATGACGAAACAAACGTATGTCGCAACTAGTGAGAGCTTAGTGGAAATGCTTTGGTCCTGTCACGATTCATGTATGTATATGATGACTTAGCTAAAATGCAAATGAATGAAGCATAAGCCAGTTGAGTAGGGTAATAAATAAGAGGGAAAATTTTGAGGTGTTACAGTTAGTTTTAAATCTACCAAGGAATTGTGAACCCTGTCGGAAGATGAAGCTAAAATGTTTGCAGTGGTTGCCTCATTGTCTGTTGAAGGCAAACCGTTGATCAATGAATTACCTGTAGTGAAAGAGTTTCCAGAAGTGTTTCCGGATGATATTTCAGAGTTGCCTCCGCGTCGAGAGGTGGAATTTTCAATTGATCTTGTTCATGGTACCAAACCTATACCTATGGCACCATACAGAATGTTAGCATCAGAATTGGCAGAGTTGAAATATCAACTCGGGGAATTTCTTGATAAGAAGTTTATTAGACCCAGTGTGTCGCCGTGGGGAGCTCCAGTGTTGTTGGTTAAGAAGAAGGATGATATTATGAGATTGTGTATTGATTATCGTCAACTGAATAAAGTGACCATCAAGAACAAAAATCCGCTTCCAAGAATTGATGATTTAATGGATCAACTCGTGGGAGCTTGTGTTTTCAGTAAGATTGATTTGAGGTCGGGTTACCATCAGATTCGGGTGAAAGAGGATAACATTCAGAAAATGGATTTCAGGACTCGATATGGACATTACGAATATGTTATGATGTCGTTCGGAGTGTCCAATGCATCGGGCATATTCATGGAGTACATGAGTCGTATCTTCCATGCTTATTTGGATCAGTTTGTGGTAGTTTTCATTGATGACATTTTAATTTATTCCAAGTCGGAAAGATAATAAGTTGTTTTCAAAACTTTCAAAATGTGAGTTTTGGTTGCATGATGTGAGTTTTCTAGGACATGTTATTTCTGGTGATGGCATAGTAGTGGATCCATCCAAAGTAAGTGTTATACTTCAGTGGGAACCTCCGAAATCACTGACGGAGATTAGGAGTTTCTTGGGTTTGGCAGGTTATTACCGCAGGTTTATTGAGGGATTTTCTAATTTGGCCCTTCCTCTGACTCAGTTGACTAGAAAAGGTTAGGCCTTTGTGTGGAATATCTTATGTGAAGAGAGTTTCAGGGAACTGAAGAAGAGGTTGACTACAGCGCCAGTATTTATTCTACCAAAGTCGGATGAACCTTTTGTGGTATATTGTGATGCGTCTAAAATGGGATTGGGCGGAGTATTGATGCAAGACGGTAAGGTCGTGGTTTATGCCTCACGACAATTGAGAGTACATGAAAGGAATTATCCTACTCGTGATCTTGAGTTAGCTGCAGTGGTTTTTGTTATTTCCTTGGTTTTATGGTTGGCATTATTTTGCTAAAACTCATGTAGCAGCAAGTGTTGAATGAAGATGTCTAATAATATGTTTCATTACTCTCTGTTCAACATGTCGAATGAAGATGTTCCATGACTGCTCATAGGACATCGCGCAGTGAAGTCAGTTCTTAATGCAGATTCTGTTACAATGATTTGTAACTGAATATTCTGTGAATAATTGGTTATCCTATGTGGCATCCAAAGCATTTTTGGATTAGGGTTATTTGTTGGTTTTCGGATTTGCTGTTGTTTCTAAATATGGAGACATAATAGGAAACTTTGGATTGAAGACCTATTTTATTGGAGTTAATTTTGCAGATTTGTGAGCAGTCTAATTGCTGCGTTTTTTAAGCCCAATTCAGTCCAGATTTCAAGCTATAAATAGACTGATGTAAACCTAGTTTTAGGTGTCGAACTTACATGTATTTTTAGGGTTGTGTGCTTGTGTTTTGTGAGCCTAACTGGTATCTTATGATAACAGTATAAGGACTGTAGTGTAAGTTGTGTAAGGTTGATCATAAGCTTTTAAGCATTGAGTAGCTGTGTGTTAATTCTCATAAGCTGTGAAGTATTGAGAATTTGTGTTTCGACCATTGTTACTTGTCTTGTAAGGAACCAGTCACGGGTTGTGATTGAAGAGGGATTTGAGGAGGGCCTCATACCTAGGGGAGTCTTAGGTAGAATTCATAGGAAGGGTAGTGATTAAGTGAGCTGATTGAACCGGGTGTGGTTATCAGTGAATTGATACTATCGAATATTGATTTCATCCCTGGCTTGGTAGCCCCCAGATGTAGGATAGTTAGATCCGAACTGGGTTAACAATTTCTGGTGTTCTTTACATTTTCTGCACACTTTTGTATTGAACTTGTTCATTGTTGTTGTATATCAGTGTCTCGACATCTCGATAGGACATCTGATATATAGGCCAAAATTTCAATTGGCATCAAGAGCAGGCACCCTTTGTTGTTTCTGGGTGAGATTCAGGGAAGGTACTTTCTGGCACAATGGACAAGGATGGAGGAGCTCTGAATAAACCACCTCTGCTGGATGGTTCTAACTATGAGTATTGGAAACCTAGGATGATAGCTTTCATCAAGTGCATGGATGATCAAGCATGGAAAGCTGTTCTCGAAGGTTGGGAGCCTCCAAAGGTAAGAGATGGAGAAGGAAATCTTACTGATGTTCTGAAGGAAGAAGAGGACTGGGATGGTGCTGACTACAAAGGATCTGTTGGAAATTCTAAAGCCATGAATGCATTATTCAATGGTGTCAACAGAAATATCTTCAGGCTGATTAAGCATTGTACTATTGCCAAAGAGGCTTGGCAGGTCTTGAAAGTTGCTCATGAAAGGACCTCAAAGGTGAAAATGTAAAAGCTTCAGCTTCTCACTAGCAAGTTTGAGAGTTTGAAGATGAAAGAGGATGAGAGCATTCATGATTTTCATATGAACATTATTGAGATAGCTAAGGCCTCTAGTGCCTTAGGAGAAAAGATGTCTGACAGCAAGCAGGTCAGGAAGATTCTCAGGTCTCTTCCTAAGAGATTTGATATGAAGGTTACTGCTATAGAGGAAGCTCAGGACATTGACAAGATGAAGGTGGATGAGCTTATGGGATCACTCCAAACTTTTGAGTTAGGACTCGGTGAAAAAGCTGAAAAGAAGAAGAGTATAGCATTTGTGTTAAGTGCTGATGACTCAGATGATGAAGGAAAATTGGTCAAAAATGAAGATGTGTCCAAAGAGCTAGTGTTGCTTGGAAGACAATTTAATAAAGTGTTGAAAAGGATGGACTGGAAGTCAAGAGAAAATGTTCGGAACAAGTCTCTCGACATCAACAAAGACCAGGATGGAGGCAGAAGATCCAGAACTGAAGAAGACTCTAATCAAGGGAAGAGAGTTCAATGCTATGAATGTGAAGGATTTGGGCACGTAAAAACTGAGTGTCCCACTTATCTCAAAAGACAGAAGAAGGGATTATCTGTGACATGGTCAGAAGATGATTCTGAAACTGACGCTGATGAGAAATCTGCAAAGTTGGTGACAGCATTAACAGGAGTATGTGAATCAGATGAAGAATCTGAAGAGCTTACTTTTGAAGAGCTGGCTATCTCTTATAAGAAGTTGTACATTGAACATGAAGAAGTATGTCAGCAGAAAGAAGAACAAGCATGTGCCATTGTTCATTTAGAAGCTGAGAATACTGAGCATGTGTCTACTATAGCTGATCTACAAAGTGAAGTAAATGTTTTGAATTCAAAACTGGACAACATGATCAAAAATGTCAGAATGTTAAATGGGAGTTCGGTTGTACTTGATGAAATTCTGAAGTCAGGAAGAGATGCTAGAAATGTCAGTGGTATTGGATTTGAAGGTACAAATGAATTAAATGAAGGAAAGAAATCTGAGGGAGTACTTGTTCAAGATAAGAGAAGTTTGAAGATGTTGAATAACATGTTGCAACATCCTCCCAGACATCAGAAGAAATTCATAAAGAAGAAGAATCAAAGATGGACATGCTACCATTGTGGGAAGTTTGGTCATATTAAAGCTTTTTGCTACAAGCTACATGGTTATCCCAAACCCATGCAACAGTATAGTAGAAAAAAGAGTTGGGTTGAAACAAAAAGGATATGGACTTTAAAGGATAGTGTAAAAGAACATATGGACTACAAGTCTTTCAGAGTCTCTACAGATGAAAAATGGTTCTTTGATAGTGGATGTTCTCGACATATGACTGGTGTTAGTGGATATATGTCACATGTTAAGTATCATGCTCCTAATGAGGTGATTTTTGGTAATGGATCGAAAGGAAAAGTGCTTGGTGTTGGAAGAGTGGATTGTCTAGGACAGCCAATTCTGGAAGAAGTATTGCTTGTTGAAGGGTTAGATGCTAACCTAATAAGCATAAGCCAGTTGTGTGATCAAGGTCTTAGGGTCATCTTTACAACCCACGAATGTTTAATAATGGATGAAAAGAATGTTGTTGTTATGAGAGGTGAAAGAACCTCAGAGAATTGCTATTTGTGGAAAGACGAAAGCACAATTGTGGAAGTGTTAAACCAAAGAACTTGTGAATGTCACGTGTATAAGGACCCATTTCCAAAACTTATAAATAGCCCAACTAACACATTCCAACTTCAATCCTACAGTGCAAAAACTTCATCTAACCTATTCTTTCAAAACTCTTCTTCGCTAGGGTTTGCTCTTACTCTCTTCAATACTACATTTTGTGAGCAACAAAAAATGTCTCAACATCATGATTCTCCTGCTGATTCAAGAACTTCCCAAGTCAATGATGAAGACTATGATCCTCACCGAATGATCAAACTCACAGACCTTGTTCTTGATATCGCCCCGTTGAATGTTGTTCCTGCTGACACTAGAGGTGAGCAACCAGTTTCCCACTCTGTGAATGAAATTATGTCAAGTAAGAAGTCTAAACCCCTTTCATCTAGGAAGAAAGACAAAATGATTACTAGGTTGTATTCTGATAAGATAAACCCTAGAAAAAATGTCACTGAAAAGAATTCAAATAGGAGGGTGGATGAAACTAAGAATGATAGTAGGACTCTTGATGATAATGTTTTCAGTAGAGATCAGAGTCTTAGAAGATTTACCACCTTTGCTGTTAGTGAAGCTGATAAAGATGTCGGGTCTGACGTCCCAACATCCATGGCTAGAAATACAAATAATAGTCCTACTGATAGGACTGAGAATTGTATACCAGTTCAGGTGGCTAGGGAAAGAAGAAGCAAGAAGAGGGCTGAGATATGTAGTAACGTTGCTGAGAAAAACTCTGATGAGGAACCAATAGCTGACATACTACAAAGAATCAAGAGTAGAAAAGAGAATACCATTGTGGCTGAGAATTCAAAGGATGCAGAAATGATTAGGAAATCTGCTAATGTGGAGAGTAACAAAAGAAAGGCTGGAGCAGGTCCCTCTAAGCAATGGAGTAAAGTTGTGGTTCCAATCAAGAAAAGAAGGGTCACAGGCCTGAATGAGTCAAATGATGGAACTGATGTCCAGGACATCAGTGGGAGAAGGGAGGATCAAACTGTCAGGCAAACTGATAGGTGGAAAATTGCCAGCCAAAGAAGGGTAGCTTTAGAGAGAGAACTGGGAAAAGACTTCAACAAGTATAAGGAAGTGGTTGATCTTATTGAAGTTGCTGGGTTGATGAAGACTGTGTCTGACATAGGACCATGTTATGAGAAGTTGCTTAAGGAGTTTGTTGTGAGTATCCCTGAAGACTGTAATAGCAAACTCAGAAAAGTCTATGTAAGAGGCAAAGCTGTGAAATTTTCTCCCAAAGTGATTAATAACTTTCTGGGGAGACCTACGGACCATCAGGCTGAGTTAAGAGCAACAGATGATGAAATCAGTGAGGAGATAACAGGTGGTTGCATCAAAGTTTGGCCAAATGAAGGAAAGCTCTCTTCTGGGAAGCTAAGTGTCAAATATGCTATCCTTCACAGAATTGCAGTGGTAAACTGGGTTTCTACCAACCAAACTTCCACCATCTCATCCATGCTTGGAAAATTCATTTATGCTATTGGAAAGAAGGTCCCTTTCAACTTTGGAGCATATATCTTTGAACAAGTTTTGAAGCAAGCTAGCTCATCCGCTGTTAAGCTACCCATATGTTTTCCATCCTTAATCTGTGGAATAATCCTGGACCAATTTCCTGACTGCTTAGTAAGAAGTGACAAAGTCAGCAAGAGAAAACCTCCAATGACTTTGCATTATAGGCTGCTAGGTGGAGTTCATGTGTCTGATGTTATTGGGACATCCTCCTCAACTTCACGACGTGTCACTCTTGATGATGAAGCCATTGCTCAGTTGCAAGAAACTTGCAAGGAGCTGGAAGAATCTATCAAGAGAGATACAACAAGGAAGACAAAGCTCGAGCAGCTGATTAAAGCCTTGGTTGAAAAGAGAAATGCTGCTAAAGAGCAAGAGCTGACTGAAGATGATGGACAAGGTGAATCTACTGAGTCTGATAGAAGGAGTGTCCAACAGTCTGATGATTCTGGTTCTGAGAAGGGTGCTTCTGAATTTGAAGGTGAAAGTGATGAGGTTGCTGAAGAGGACAGTGCTGAATAGCTATAGGCTATCTGCAAGTTTACTTTCTGTTTTTGTTTGTTTTTTAGGACAACTTAATTCTATTTTGGTTTTGAATAATATACTTCTATGTAATTTGGTTACATTTGTCTATGACCTCTCTTTGTCATATTTGTGGCTAAAAAGGGGGAGTAGTAAGTGTGAGGGGGAGCAGCATTGTTATGTGCTTGTGCTGTTGAAGGGGAGTGTGTGTGCTGCAGGTAGAGTGTGTGTGCTGCAGGTAGATTCTGTGTGCTGCAGGTGGATGGTGTGTTGCTGCTGTTGAGGAGGAGTTGCTATGATGAGATGTTTGCTGGACTGTGTGTGTATATGCAGCTGAGTGGGAGTTTTTTTTTTGGGTGTTTTTTTCCGCTGCTGATACTGATGGTATTTAAGTGTGTGTGGAGTTTTAGCCAAAAATAAGCGAAAGGGGGAGATTGTTATTTCCTTGGTTTTATGGTTGGCATTACTTTGCTAAAACTCATGTAGCAGCAGGTGTTGAATGAAGATGTCTAATAATATGTTTCATTACTCTCTGTTCAACATGTCGAATGAAGATGTTCCATGACTGCTCATAGGACATCGCGCAGTGAAGTCAGTTCTTAATGCAGATTCTGTTACAATGATTTGTAACTGAATATTCTATGAATAATTGGTTATCCTATGTGGCATCCAAAGCATTTTTGGATTAGGGTTATTTGTTGGTTTTCGGATTTGCTGCTGTTTCTAATTATGGAGACATAATAGGAAACTTTGGATTGAAGACCTATTTTATTGGAGTTAATTTTGCAGATTTGTGAGCAGTCTAATTGCTGCGTTTTTTAAGCCCAATTCAGTCCAGATTTCAAGCTATAAATAGACTGATGTAAACCTAGTTTTAGGTGTCGAACTTACATGTATTTTTAGGGTTGTGTGCTTGTGTTTTGTGAGCCTAACTGGTATCTTATGATAACAGTATAAGGACTGTAGTGTAAGTTGTGTAAGGTTGATCATAAGCATTTAAGCATTGAGTAGCTGTGTGTTAATTCTCATAAGCTGTGAAGTATTGAGAATTTGTGTTTCGACCATTGTTACTTGTCTTGTAAGGAACCAGTCACGGGTTGTGATTGAAGAGGGATTTGAGGAGGGCCTCATACCTAGGGGAGTCTTAGGTAGAAGTCATAGGAAGGGTAGTGATTAAGTGAGCTGATTGAACCGGGTGTGGTTATCAGTGAATTGATACTATCGAATATTGATTTCATCCCTGGCTTGGTAGCCCCCAGATGTAGGATAGTTAGATCCGAACTGGGTTAACAATTTATGGTGTTCTTTACATTTTCTGCACACTTTTGTATTGAACTTGTTCATTGTTGTTGTATATCAGTGTCTCGACAACTCGATAGGACATCTGATATATAGGCCAGAATTTCAGTTTTTGTGTTGAAGATCTGGAGGCATTACTTGTACGGGTCGAGATTTGAGGTGTTAAGTGATCATAAAAGTTTGAAATATTTATTTGACCAGAAAGAGCTGAATATGAGACAGAGAAGGTGGTTGGAATTCTTGAAGGACTATGATTTTAGCTTGAGTTACCATCCCGATAAAGCTAATGTCGTGGAGGATGCTTTGAGTCAGAAGACAATTCATATGTCAACATTGATGATTATATAGTTGGATTTACTTGAGCAATTTAGAGACTTGAGCATGGTTTGTGAACTGACTCCTGAGAGTGTGATTTTGGGAATGTTGAAAGTCAATAACGAGTTCCTTAGTGAGATTAGAGAGAGTCAGAAACTTGATTTGAAACAGGTGGATTTGATGACCGCGGGAGGGTTGGATGTAGAAGGTGACTTCAAAGTAGATGATTTTGGTGTGTTGAGATTCAGAGGCAAAATTTGTGTGCCAGATAATTCTGAATTGAGAAAAATGATCTTAGAGGAAAGCCATAGGAGTAGCTTGAGTATTCATCCAGGAGCTACGAAAATGTATCAGGATCTTAAGAAATTGTTTTGGTGGCCAAGTATGAAGAAAGGCATAGCTTGGTTTGTGTATGCTTGTTTGACTTGCCAGAAGTCAAAAGTGGAACATCAGAAACCTTCCAGTTTGATGCAACCAATGGAAATACCAGAGTGAAAGTGGGATAGTATCGCGATGGATTTTGTGATTGGGTTGCCGAATACGGCGAGAGGCTTTGATGCTATTTGGGTGATTGTGGATAGACTGACAAAGTCGGCACATTTTATACCGATTAACATCAGTTTTCCTTTGGAAAAGTTAGCAGAGATTTATATCAGGATAATAATGAAGTTGCACGGGGTTCTGTCAAGCATTGTGTCTGACAAATACCTGAGGTTTACTTCCGAATTTTGGAAGAGCTTGCACGAAGCTTTGGGTACTAGTTTAAAGTTGAGTTATGCTTATCATCCACAGACAGATGGACAGTCTGAGAGGACTATTCAGTCGCTGGAAGACTTGTTAAGAGCTTGTATACTCGAGCAGGGAGGTGCTTGAGATACTCATTTGCTGCTGATTGAATTTACTTACAATAACAACTACCATTCTAGTATCGGAATGGCGACTTTTGAAGCATTGTATGGTAGGAGGTGTAGGACGCCTCTATATTGGTACGAGTTAGGCGAGAGTATTGTACTCGGACCCGAGACTGTACAACAGACTACTGAGATAATTCAGATGGTTAGAGAAAAGATGAAGGCATCCCAGAGTAGGCAGAAAAGTTACCATGGTAATCAGAGAAAAGACTTGGAATTTAGCGAAGGCGACCATGTTTTTATAAGGGTCAATCCTGTGACTGGTGTTGGTCGTGCGCTGAAATCGAAGAAATTGGATCCTAAGTTGATTAGACCGTATCAGATTTTGCAGAGAGTTGGGACTGTTGCTTATAGAGTGGCGCTGCCACCGGAACTTTCGAATTTGTATGACGTGTTTCATGTGTCGCAACTTCAGAAGTATATTGTTGACCCATCTGTTGGAATAATATCAGTGTGGGTTTTTGTTATCGTCTCCACAGGGATTGTCGGATATTTGATGTTTGCCGTTCAATAGTTGTGATATTCTAAGTTAAGGTTTTCAAAAGTTTCACTTGTTGTTATCATTCACTTGTAGCAAAGATTAATTAGGTCACAAAGATTTTTATAAAAGCATGTTAAGGTTAGGTTTCATCAATCCTATTCATGTATAAACAATTAATCAAGCATATGAACTCGGTTTCCAACCAATATAACCGCGTATCCTCCCGACTACGTTTATGTCTAAAGCGGAATCGTGAGTACCGTTGTTTAGACCGTTAGATGATGTCTCACGCTAACAATATAAGCAACGATCATTAAGATCAATACAATGCGAATAGCAAATCCTAAATCTATGTCTAGAGTTTGGTTTTTAAGAGATGAAATTGTTAGGTCAAGAGTTGTAAAGTCTATGTCTAGAGCAAAACAATTCACAAATGGATCATTAAGAGAAAACAACATCATCTATATTGATCAAAGACTTTGTTCATATACAAGAGATCAATATCAATACATAAAAACAGAATCAACTACCTCTAACCTCAACATTGAGTGATTAGCTACCACTTCTCATGGTAGCTTGGATGACAAGTAAAGAGAGGAGATGAATGAGCATCCACAACGAATAATCGAGAATGGATGCAAAATCAGCTTCTCCAATGAAAATACAAGCTTTTCTGAACAAAATACTGTAAACACTTAATTCTAATGTAAAAATGAGCAAGATCCCCATTCCAAAAAGTAACAATTCTATTTATACACTTTTCCTAACAGCACCATTCGCCCAGTGAAGGCCTTCATTCGCCTAGCGAATGCCCAAAAATATGGCACATTTAAGTGCCTCAGACTTAAACCACCCCTCAGAATTATCGTGGGTTCGCTAGGCGAACCAAAACATTCGCTTCGCGAGCATTCGCTGCAACCTTCGCCCCAGCGAAGCTTGGGTGTTTTTAAAATGGAAAGTTTCTGCCACCCTTCGCTGGCACATTCGCCCCGCGAGCATATCAGCGAGCATTCGCTGGCCTACTCGCCCAGCGAATTTACCCAGTTTTCCTACTGTAAGTTTTGCACACTTTCTGCCACCATCTCGCTGGCATGCTCGCTGACGTTCGCTAGGCGAACCTTCGCTGGCACCTTCGCCAACACTCGCCTAGCGAATACTGTTGTTGATTTCAATTCTTTGGCAGCTTGCACTATTTCTTTGGGTCTTCAAACTTTGATCTTTTCACTCCTATTTCTGCACATTTAGCACACAAATTACAAGCACCACAAGTATATTTCAAATAATGCATAACAACATCAATTCACACTAAAATCAACCTATTCCACATGAAAAGTCATGAAAAATGCCAAATAACTCATACTCAAATATATCATGATTGACATCTAACACCATCCCATGTGCTTCAGAGGGATGAAGTACAGATTCAGGATAATCTTACCGTGGAGGCGATGCCGATAAGGATCGAGGAACGCAAGATGAAGCAACTAACGGGAAAATATATTCCTTTAGTGAGAGTAGCTTAGGGAGGAGCTGCTGAAGGAAATGTGACCTGGGAATCGGAGAGCAAGATTCGATATTCGTATCTGGAATTGTTCTTGTCAGGTACATTTTTTAGGACGAAAATATTTTAAGTGGGGGGGAGTTGTAACACCCTATTTAATTATTTAGTCATGTGGTAATTATTTTGTGTGTTGTTGTGATTTTATTGACTTAATTAAGGGTGTGTGGTTAAGGGTGAGTGTGAGGAGTTAGCCCTAACGGAATAATATAAATAAAACTTTAGGATAATATGAAAATGATAATTAATTAATAATAGGTGGGGAATATTAGTAACATTATTGTTATTATTATTAGTACCATTATTATTATTATTATTATTATTATTATTATTATTATTGCTATTAATATTATTATTATTAGTAATATGATTATTAGGAATTAATAAAATAAATAAAACATAATTAGGAGGGAATAGTGGGGAGGTTAGAGACCAGTTTTCTGCTACGCGAAAAGAGAAAGAGAAAAGAAGAGAAAGAGAGCTAGGGCAAGAAGAACAAGAGGTTCCACCATTTTTGAAGGATCGAAGCTTCGAAATTTCAGGTAAGGGGGGAGAATGAGGTCAATAATGGTGGTAATAACATGAGAGGGTAGTGAGGGCTCTTTTCCCTCTTAGGATTCTGTACATTTTTCGTCTTCTTGATCTGTTGCATGATTGTGTAATTGTTGTTGTAAATTCGTGTTTGAGTAATGTCTGATGTGAATGCATGTATGTGTGAATATGTGTTATATGCTGAATTTGAACAGTAAATTCGTGCAAAGTGATATTGTTGTTGCTGAGTTTTGGTATATAACGGATCTGAAAAATTGTGGGTTTTGGGGGTTAACGAACATAGGTTTTAATGACAGAAAATATTGACAAATTGATGAAACAATGAAGTGGAATTAGGACTTTGAAACTGTAATGAATTAAAAATGGTTTTGGGTATGATTTAGAAGCTTGAAAGTGCTTTAATGGGGGAAATTTCACACTGATGCGAAATCTGAGATTTTGAGTATGCATCTGGTCATACGCGTATGGGAGAAGGCCATACGCGTATGAGGGGACACTCCTAGGGGCATACGCGTAGCATACGCACCCCATCCCCAGAGGCAGCACGACCCTCTACTGAAACGCGTATGGGACGCGTATGAGGAGTAGTCATATGCGTATGGGCAGGGCCATACGCGTAGGGGTAGTTTTGGAAGGATTTGAGAGAGGAATCACTCTCTGGTGATACGTGTACCGCACAAGGCAATACGCGTATAAGGCCTGGGCAGATGAGCCCTATGCGTAGGATACGCAGGCCTGTGGCGAGTGAATTGAGTTCATACACATATGGGCATGGTCATACACGTATGGGCAGGGCTGTGGTGAAAATTTCCCATTTTCGCGATTTTTATCCCGATTTCGCGTGTAATGCAATTTCTCTTGGTCCGTAAGACTACGATGGTATAATTGAACATAGGAGAAACTAGTAAAAACCTTAAATAAGATAAAATGTGGAATTTTATGAGAATCTCTAGTTGAGACGTGTTAGAGGTGTGTGAGCCAAGATAATCGTGTGGGGACAGTCTTGTGTTGTGGTGGTAATTCTGGAGGGAATTACGGTGAGTATGTGGCTCACGTGGGATCATTGAGGATCGTTAATTATGCTTGAATAAATATTATATTTTGCATAATGTTGTGTCATGCATTTATGTCATGTGATGTGGAGATGGGCTAGGTGGGAATCCATGATGGGTGTATAGTCTCATCCGGACTCTACGTGGGAGTCGAGTGGAGATAAGTCGTAGTTCAGAGGAATATAAACGAATTATCCGGATTCCGACAGGAATCGGGTTCTAGGGTGAACCGTATGTGATTGTGATTGTACCGCATGCATTGTGTCGTGTCAGTTGAGTCACATTGCATATGTATATGATTGAATGTGGGTTGATTATGTCGAATGATGATGTGGCCCTTGTATGTGCGTTGTAATTGTATGATTGGTGTGTTTTGTGTATTAACTACTCCATAGCGTGTGTTTTTCACCGTGTATTATTGAATGTAGTTCTCACCCATTTTCTATTTGTTGTGTTTGTGCTCCTTGGGGAGTACAGATGATCAGGTACCTGAGTAGTGCTTGGAGCATTGTGTTGATATTTGATCGAGTCTTAGGAGTCACTCTGATGCGTAACACGGGCATGATTGGGATTTCTTGATTTCTTTATGTTATTTGACTTTGTATTTGTTACGTATCTGGTTTTGATTTAATTTTTGTTGAACCACGTATTATGTGGAGAGTTGATATCTTTGGAGTTTACATGTTAAACCGTTTGATTTAATTCCGCTGTTTAATAAAACTACTCATTTTTATGAAATGAATAAAATGTGAAGCGAATTGATACTTCACATTGATGTTGTTTTTGTAATGTGACATCCTACGTGTATTCACTCTGATTTATTTCCGCAATATTTTCGATTTTTATACGAATGGGTAGAGTAAGGTGTTACAATAAAGGTCACATTAGGTCTCTTTGCCATATTTGGAATGTTAAAGTTCTTAATGGTACCATAGCTTGAATACCTAAGTGCTCTTTTACTAAACCTCCAATATGCATTAGTTGGGTCCTATATTACATGTTTGATTTTCTATAGGATGGTCTTACCTCCGCAAAAACGATGTAATTCCTAGATAGAGGATGTTCAAGACACACGACGGGAGACGATTCGATGTTTATCAAGTTTTATCACAAAGAAAGAGGCCGTGTCACTTGTGGAGACAAGAGTAAAGATAAAATTTTAGTAGAATGTTTTGTGAAAAGTCCCTCCACAATTACCATAAAAGGTATTTTATTGGTTAAAGGGATTAAACACAACTTATTAAGTGTTAGTCAATTATGCAACAAGGGGTGTTCAATTATTTTTGATCATTTGTGTTGCCTAATTGAACATAAGACTAGTAAGAGTCTTGTGTTTAAGGGTTCTAGAGTTGATAATATCTATTTGTTAGTCCTAGATAATGTGTCAATGTATGGTACTAAATGTTTGGTCATCAAGAATGAAGGTTCATGGTTATGGCACAGACGTTTGGGACACATACACTTTGACTTGATAAGTATGATAACATCCAAAAATCTAGAAGTTAATCTGCCTAATATAAAGTTTTCTAAAGATAAACTTTGTGATGTTTGCCAAATAGAAAAGCAAACGAGAGTCTCTTTTAAACTTAAAAATATTGTTTCAACTTCAAATAGCTTCTTCATCTATATTTATTTGGCCCTTCGAGGGCAAAGAGTCTAGGCGGTAAATTCGACTTTATTATAATAGATGACTATTCTACATTTACTTGAACGTTTTTTTTTTCTAGTCTATAAAAAAGAAATTTTTAAAGCTTTTGTTCAAAATCTTTTTAATTTGAAAATTTTCATTCTCAATGATATTTTTAACGAAAACAAGATAAGTCATATAATCTAATACACTATACAAAATATATTAAAAATATATTATAGGTTTTAAGTAACGGTATATGTGATGAGCAATCAACTTGATCTATATGTGGTAGTAGAACTACCTAAATTGGCAATAGATGATTTGGCCTTCCCATAATAAAATCAAATTGAATGTTACTGAAGGAGAGAAACATGTTCTGTTTCCAGTTATGCGGTCACTGAGCTACCAACCAACTTTGGAATAGTTCAAACTTATTCATGTTGCATTGGAAAGATGAAACGACGTTTATTTTGGAACAAGACTACACAAATCATCATTGAAGCTTATGTATAGGATAACTTATCTTCCTAAACAACATGACAGCAATGGTATATTAAAAATAAACTAAACTTCAATTTCTTTAAATTAACTGAAAGGAACTTTGTCATCAAGGTCTATATACAAAATCTATGTTCCCCATAATTTAAAATCACTGCAAACATATTGTCAATAATAAAATGAATTCAATATCCGGCGTCGACGGCGATTATCAGTGAACTCCATAAATTTCTGTAGTTTTAATTTCCATACTATTAAAATAGTATGCTAGCTATCAGCAATAAGAGAACACAAAAAATGGAACATAAAAGGGTACAACAATCGGAAGATATTATTTTGAAAAACTTCGACTACGGTTCCTGAAGTGCCTGAGAATGAAACTGTCTGCATATAATGGATAGTTCTTCCTGATCAAACCCTTTATGCATTTCCAATATGAAAAATCAACCATCTCTCCATCTTTTCGCACTATGAACATACACCTAGAGCTATCAAAATCAGGATGATATCCAATCTGCCACATGAAACATAAAAAATTGTTATGATCAGAACAGATAGATTTTTAACAAGTGCAGTAATGTATATTTCATTATACATGCGCGTGCAACACAAAAGTTACAGAGCAGAAGTGAACAATTAGACTACTCGAAAAAGCAAAACAGGTATAGCACAGCCAAAGCGGGGGCTATTCTGGTCAAGAACAGTAAAAGCTTTATGGTGGATTATTGGGCTTGACAGTCTATATCAATATCAGACATATGTGATTCTCGCAAAATTGCTCAGCCTATAGCATGATTGTCGGAGAAACATGCTTTGAGTATACTGAGGTAGCAGAGACAACATTTCAGGCATAGTCGCATGCTATCACTACACCTCCAGTGTTGGCTATGCCAAAATTCTCACAACCATTCTCCATAGTGTGTGATGCACAGGGCGAGGTTTAGGCACAGTCGTTAAACTCATTACTCAGGGTAAGCAGCCAATAGCAATTTTCAGCAGTGTTACCTCAATCCTCCTTGTCCAAGTAGGAGTATCATGTATGAGAATGAGTTGATGGCCTTGGTCAAAGCAATAAAACATTGGCATATGACGGTCATATTTGCTCGGGCGATGAATTATGATTCACATTTTATGAGCCAACACCTCAGCGAACTCTCAAACTTCTACTTAAGATTTGAAGGACTGTCACAGGTACTTCATTGGCATTTTACCTTCACTAAATTGAAGTCAATCTCGGACCACCTTATGATGAAACGGGAGAATGATACTTGGGAGTCCTGTCCTTGTGAGAGAGATGAGAACAGATAAACGAAGTTAGTACATCAAGTCAGAGAAACTGGTTTGTCAGATAGTGGGCTGAATTTGACATTGTGTACCAGGTTGGCTATTTTAATAGGATGGTTGATTCTTTTTTTAAGGGACGGTAAAGAGGTTGACCTTCAGGCTATTCCTAAACCTTATTGGCCGGGTTATTCTCCTATTCTGGAGGAAGTCAAGGTAAACCTAGAATTGAAAAGGATCATCCGTGATCTAGAGAACGGCATTAACTCTCATCCCCCGCCGTAATTTGGAGCAGAATAGGTTGTCACGCAACTTACAATGGTGGTTTAATGTAGTCAAAGCTATAAGATTTTAGATAAGGAGGGAAAAGAAAGCACAGAGACTTTGAAGTGATTATCACCGAAGAACAATCTTAAGATATCAAAAGATGTTTTCAAATCTTCAAACACTCCCTCGAGTTAAAGCTTACCAAGCTTAAGGTTGATATAAATGTATGGTTTGAAAGAGAAAAATAATAAAATCATACATTTGATAGTGAAGATGGCAAGGCCAAATCATGTCAAGAACAAGAGAGTGGACCAAATTTCAGTTAGAAAAAGTTGGGGCCAGACCACAATTGGGATAAAAACAATGGTGCCTAATCACAACCAAGACAAAACTGCACCTGAGACAAAAACGGTGCAATAAAGCATGAGACAACGGTGCAAAACTAAAACTGATAGATCTCAAACATGCTGGAAAGATGATACAGCAGAGCAGAGATTCTAAACTTGCTAGAAAAATGACACAAAAAGTGATTCTGAACACACTAGATAGATGTCATGGTTTTTAGAGAGAACCTAAACATGCTAGACAGACCGAGCTTCAAAACACAAACCAAACAGAAAACTTAAGATAGCTGAAATGTGCGTGCTGTACGACTAATGAGAAGAATAGAGTTTCAAAAGAAAAAATTGGCTTAAAACTTTGGAAAATTCAATAGAAGAATAGTGACTAAATAGGTCACAAAAGATGGTACTAATCTGATGCCATTTTCATGTTGTAACTTGTAAGGTTTCAAATAAGGAGGAAAAGTAATGTTAAATATGTAATTCATTGTTTTAAAAAGATTTGATTTGATTTAGAAAGATCAGATTTGATTTAGAAAGATTAAATTAGATATTTTTGAGCTTTTATAGTTTGCGTTTTACCTTGAGATGCAAGTTAATCCAAATCTATAAATAGAGAGGAAATCTTATCATTGTAATCAAGTTTGATAATTCACAGTTTGCAGTTGTAAGTGAATATTGAAAGTTTCCACAGTTTGTGGGCAGAAAGAATTTTGCAGTTTTTCATCTTCTTCTCCAACGCTACTATTTCTCTTTTCTCTTTCTTTCTTTCTCAATTTTTCTTTTCGTTACCATTGCGTGTGATTGTTAACAATCTTGAGATCAAGATTGAATAGGAATTCTCAAAAGGTTTTGGGTTAATTCCAACATCTGGTATCTAGAGCTCCGGTTGCGATTTAAGGAAAGAAAATCGTGATGGCGATGAATCATCCGAACGGACACTTTCCGGCGAGCCTTCCGATTCTCAAGAAAGATAATTATGAGAATTGGTGCAAACAGATTAAGGTGGTTTTCTGTTATCAGGATCTTTGGGATCTTGTGAAGAAAGGAGTAGCACCGCATGCAGAGAATGCGGCGGATCAAGAAAAGGCTGCACACACAAAGAATTGAAGAAGAAAGATTATAAAGCTCTCTTTATAATCCATCAGTGTGTCGATCCTGATAACTTTGAAAAGGTTAGTGATGTAGAGTCAGCAAAGGAAGCGTGGGAGATTCTTGAAAAGTCGTTTGGAGGCGCAGAGAAGGTGAAAGAGGTGAGGTTACAAACTCACAAGAGAACCTATGAGTTGCTTCAGATGGAAGACAATGAAAGTATAACAGACAAAAGTCACATTCAATGTTTCAATTGTCAGAAGTATGGTCACTATTTTAGTGATTGTCCATAAAGGAAGAAGAATCAAGAAAATAATGCAAAGCTGGCGAAACATGAAGAATAAGAGATGTTGCTGATGGTCACAACAAGAGACGAAGAGAGATTCCAGGACCAGCGGTATTTGGACTCAGGATGCTCATCACACATGACTCGAAGGAAAGATTGGTTTGTCAACATGAAGCCCTCGTCGAAGAACACGGTGAAGTTTGTAAATGACAACACTCTAGCAGCTGAAGGTGTTGGTGATGTTCTGATTATGAGAAAAGATGGCAAGAGGTCAACAATTTCCAATGTGTTGTACATACCAGGCATGAAGAGTAATTTACTCAGTATTGGGCAGTTGGTCGAAAAGAACTACAAGGTGTTGATCGAAAACAAGATGATGAGAGTTCTCGACGCAGGTGGAAGGTTGATCTTGAAGGCTCCAATGTCTCAAAATAGGACCTTCAAGATTGATGAACTCAATGTGATGGAGCACAAGTGCCTAGCAACTGCAGCCAGCAGAGATGAGTGGTTATGGCATTTTCGACTAGGCCATCTCTACTTCAATGACATCAGAGAGCTAAAGAGAATAAATATGGCTTCAGGATTACCTGAAATTGACATTTCAAATGAAGTCTGTGAAGAGTGTGTTCAATCGAAACAACACAAGAATAGCTTTAGCAAGTATGCAGGAAGGAAGTCGAAGGCAATTCTGGAAGTCATATACTCTGATGTATGTGGTCCAATCCAAGTGGATTCGATTGCAGGCAACATATACTTTGTCACGTTCATAGATGATTACAGTCGAAAGTTGTGGACTTACCTCATCAAGAAGAAAAATGATGTGATCGAGGTATTTTCCAGATTCAAATCTACAGTCGAAAGACAGAGTGGTCGAATTGCTTATTCTATGCCTCTATGTCGATGACCTGTTGATAACAGGAAGTTGAAAGAAGGAGATCGAAGATTTCAAACATGACCTAAGTGAGGAGTTTGAAATGTCAGACTTGGAAAATCTCTCATATTTCCTTGGTATCGAATTCTACAAGACTAATAAGGTTTGATGATGCCCCAAAGAAGATATGCAGGCGAAATACTCAAGAAATTTGAGATGCAAGATTGCAACCCAACTTCGACTCCAGTTGAGACCAGATTGCAACTGTTGAAAGATTCAGATGAAGATGATGTCGACCCTACCCAATACAGAAGACTTATTGGGTCACTTCGATACCTTTGTCACACAAGGCCTGACTTAGCATGCAGTGTGGGTATGGTAAGTAGATTCATGCAGAAGTCAAATGTATCACACCTAGTAGCAACGAAGAGGATATTGTGGTATCTGAAAGGGACTCTCGACTATGGTATTTTGTTTCCTGCAGCTGATGAAGGAAAAGAATGAAAGTTAGTGGGATACACCGACTCTAGTTGGTGTAGTGATGATGAGGATAGAAAATCCACAGCTGACTATGTGTTTATGTTAGGTGGTGCACCAGTTGCTTGGAGTTCGAGAAAGGAGTCAGTAGTGGCATTGTCGTCATGCGAAGCAGAGTACATAGTTGCTTTACTTTGTGCATGTCAAGCAACCTGGATGGTGAACCTGGTCGAAGAGATCACAGGGAAGAGTCATAGAGCAATTACCATGAAGATCGACAGCATGTCAGCTATCAACTTGGCGAAGAATCCAATAGCACATGGTCGAAGTAAGCACTTTGAAATGAGGTTCCATTATCTTCGAAAGCAGGTAGCAGAAGGGAAGATGAACTTGAAACACTGCAGAACTGAGAATCAGATTGCAGATATTATGACGAAGGAAATGCAGGTCGAAGTTTTCAGAAGACTAAGAGTCATGATGAATATAGACAGTTTAGACACAATGAATTATGTGGTGTGTTAAATATGTAATTCATTGTTGGCTTAAATAGTGTTTTCGTCCCTGTAAGTTAGCGTGTTTTTGGTTTTCGTCCCCGTAATTTATTTTTCTTGGCTTTAGTCCCTATATTTCACATTCGCGTTTGTTTTAGTCCTTAAAACCAAAATCCGCAGGAAAATCTGCAGGAAAACCCGCAGGAAACCTTCGTATTTTCCTGCGGATTTTGGCTTTAGGGACTAAACAACAAGCAAAAAGTAAGATATGGGGACTAAAACCAAGAAAAATAAATTACGGGGACGAAAACCAAAAACACGCTAACTTACAGGGACGAAAACACTATTTAAGCCTTCATTGTTTTATAAAGATTAGATTTGATTTAGAAAGATCAGATTTGATTTAGAAAGATTATATTAGATATTTTTGGGCTTTTATAGTTTGAGTTTTAGGTTGAGATGCAAGTTAACCTAAATCTATAAATAGGAAGGAACCCTTATCATTGTAATCAAGTTTGATAATTCACAGTTTACAGTTGCAAGTAAATATTGAAAGTTTTCACAGTTTGTGGGAAGAAAGAATTCTGCAGTTTTTCATCTTCTTCTCCAACGCTACTATTTCTCTTTTCTCTTTCTTTCTCAATTTTTCTTTTCGTTGTCATTGCGTGTGATTGTTAACAATCTTGAGATCAAGATTGAATAGGAATTCTCAAAAGGTTTTTGGGTTAATTCCAACAAGTAAGAACAAAGACATTGAGTTGTGACTATGATTTGATATGATTGATCATTATGGATTGATGGAAAAAGGTTAAGGACTAATTGTGAAAATGACAAAGAAACTAATCCTAGGAGAAAATTGAAGATAGTCTAACATATTATCAAAATGTTATTAAGATATTGATAGGTTCAATTTAGTATAATAGTGAAAATAATAGAAATAATGCAAGGGATTGAAGAGAAATCTGCTTAACTAGGGCAAAAGAAAACCAGAGTTCAAATGGGATCTGGTTCATACAATTCTAGTAGCAGAAAAATAGAAGAAAAAAAAAATAAGAGGCTCTTTGAGAGGCCTGCACTCTCCCACTGACTGATTTCTAAAATCTTCTGTACCCTTCCACTCACCCCTCCTAGTACATTTATTTCCTCACTCAAATATTCTCTCTCCACTAAAATACTGCCAGCTGTCCTCTGCCATGTGCAGCTCTAACAGAAATATTCTCTGTATTGTTTCTAGAATGGCTGACGTGTCCTTTTTCTTTTGTAAACCTTGTCATATCTACCAATTCTCCCCCCTTCAAACTTCTCCTTGTCCTCAAGGAGAAATGTGGGAAATTCTGCTCTCATTTTATCAGCCAACTCCCATGAATTTTCAAAATCTGGCAGGTTTTTCCACTTCACCAAAACCTCCAATTCACCTTGCTCCCCCTGTCTATAATCTATGGCCTTCTCAGGTGTTGGCTCCAAATGTCATTCCTCATCCAAGCAATCTGGCAGAGGTTGTGGGGCCATAGACTGAGCCATTGCCTTCTTTAACAAGGACGCATGAAATACTGGGTGGACTCTTGAATCCTCAGGTAGCGTCAACTTATAAGCCACTGCTCCTATCCTTTGGATCACTTCAAAAGGACCATAGTACCTAGGACTAAGTTTCTGATTCATCCTTTTGGCTAACTTCTTCATCTTATAAGGCTGGATCTTTAAGAAAACTTGATCTCCTACTTCATATTCCACTTCTCTTCTATGCTTATTGGCCTGATTTCTCCTGAGATCCTGAGCCTTCAGTAATTGTTCCTTCAACTCCCTCAATATTAATCAGCAGTCAATCTGCTGACCTCATCTACTGCTGATGGAGGAATATCTCCTCTTACTATCACAGGGGGGCCCTCCCATAAAGAGTTTCAAAAGGTGTAGTCTTTAGGGAGGCATGGTAATTTGTGTTGTACCAATGCTCTGCCCAAGCCAACCACTTGGGCCATTATCTTGGTTTCAATCCTGTCACACACCTTAGATAGGTTTCTAAACACCTATTCACCACCTCAGTCTGCCCATCAGATTGAGGGTGGTAGGCACTGTTGTACTTCAACTTGGTGCCTGCTTGTTTGAACAGTTCTGACCAGAATTGGCTCAGAAATACCTTATCTCTGTCAGAAACTATAGAAGTAGGAAATCCATGCAGCCTCACCACCTCCTGAATGAATAGTTCTGCAACCTCCTTAGCTATATAAGGGTGACTAAGAGGTACAAAATGGGTATACTTAATCAACCTGTCTACTACGACCATGACAGTATCCACCCCATGTGCTCTAGGTAATCCTCCAATGAAATCCATGGAAATGTCACTCCATGTTTGGGTTGGGATTGGTAGGGGTTGGATTAATCCACCAGGGCTTAATGTTTGATATTTGTTTCTCTGGCAAACTTCACAAGCCTGAACAGACTCTTGAATTCTCTTCCTCATTCCTTCCCAATAGACTACACTTGCAATTCTTTTGTAAGTTCTCAACTGGCCTGAATGCCCTCTTATTGCTGTATCATGAAACTCATTCAATATCCAAGCAATCCTTGGGGATTGTTTTGGAATAACAATTCTGCCTTCATGGTACAGTCTTCCTCCTTTCATGTAAAACCCCTGTTGGCTAGCAGGATCTACCATTAAGGCTTGCACAATAGCCTTTAATTTCTCATCTTGCCGAACTTCATCTTCTAAACCCTCCCAAGCTTCACATTGTATGGTGGTGATCTGATTATACATCGTTTGCCTTGAAAGTGAATCTGCTGCACTGTTCTCTTTCCCTGGCTTATATTTGACCTCAAAATCAAATCCCAACAACTTTGATAAATATTTTTGCTGCTCCTCCCCCATAACCTTCTGCTCAGTGAGAAACTTGAGACTCTTCTGATCAGTATGCACCTTAAAATGCCTGCCCAAAAGATAGGGTCTCCACTTCTGTGTAGCCATCACAATGGCCATTAGCTCTCTCTCATAAACTGATCTTTTTTGGTCCCTATCAGATAAAGTTTGACTCATGTAGGAGATAGGCCTCCCACCTTGCATTAAGACAGCCCCTATGCCCTTCCCTGATGCATCAGTCTCCACAATGAACTCTTTGTCAAAATCTGGCATGGCCAAAACTGGAACAGTGGTCATGGCAGCTTTGAGCTCTTCAAAAGCTACTTGAGCTTCATTACTCCACATAAAATTATCCTTCTTGAGCAGCTGAGTGAGAGGCCAAGCAATCCTCCCATAATTCCTTACAAATTTCCTATAATATCCTGTTAATCCCAAGAACCCTCTTAGCCCCTTAACATTTTTAGGGACAGGCCATTTCAGCATGTCTTCCACCTTCTTGGGATCAGCAGCAACACCACTGCCAGATATGATATGCCCTAAGTAGTCAATCTCCTCTTTTCCAAAGGAACACTTCTTTTTATTGGCAAACAACTTCTGGTCAGCTAAGACTTGTAAAACTAACTTCAGATGGTGCAAATGTTCTCTTCTACCCTTGCTGTATACTAAGATGTCATCAAAGAAAACCAAGCAAAATTTTCTTAGAAAAGGCCTCAACACTTCATTCATTAGAGCTTGAAATGTTGAAGGAGCATTAGTTAACCCAAAAGGCATCACTAAGTACTCATAGTGACCCTCATGGGTTCTAAATGCTGTCTTGGCTATGTCTCTCACATTCATCCTGATTTGATGATATCCTAATTTCAGATCCAACTTAGAAAAAATCACAGCTCCCCCCAGTTCATCCAACAATTCCTCAATGATAAGTATAGGGAACTTGTTGGGTACAGTCACCTTGTTCAAAGCCCTATAATCAGTGCAGAATCTCCATCCACCATCTTTCTTTTTCACTAATAAAACAGGGCTGGAGAAGGGACTGGTGTTGTGTCTGATAATGCCTGCTTGGAGCATTTCTCCCACTATTTTCTCAATCTCATTCTTCTGGTAGAAGGGGTACCTGTAGGGCCTCAAATTTGGGATGGTAGCATCAGGTTTGAGGATTATTGCATGGTCATGCTCCCTTAAAGGAGGGAGTCCAGCTGGTAGGTTAAATACTTCTTTGAAGCTACTCAAGAGCTCTTTCAAACCTTCATCCTCTACTGTTTGGTTCACCCATTCTGCTCCTTGGGAATGAACCACAAATCCCACTCCTTCATCACTAAGGGCCTTGACCAAAGCTTTCCATGATGCTTGTCTTGTGCAAAGAGCTGGATCTCCCTTGATGCTATATTTATGTCCATCTCTTTCCCACTTCAAACTGAGCTCTCCAAAATTTACTGCAATATTCCCTAGACTGGCCAGCCAATCCATCCCTAACACCATGTCTGTCCCTCCCAACTTCATCAAAAAGAAAGGTTGGCTAAATTCAACTCCTTGTACTAGGAATTTCAGCCCTTCACAAATCCCTTGATTTGTCACCCTTTCCCCATTTCCCACTTCTATAACATGTGTTGGAGTTTCAACTATCTTCACCCCTAACTCAGCCACAATGTTGGGGTCAATGAAGTTGCTAGTAGCTCCAGAATCAATCAAGGTCAACAACTCTCTACCCTCCACAGTCACCCATACCTTGAAAGATTTGTTTGAGGTAAACCCTTCTTTACTTTGCATGGCCAGTTGCAAAGTCTTAAATTCCTCCTCCTCTTGCCCCAACTCTTCTGTTTGGATCCCTATTCCTCCTATCCCCTCCTCATCACTACTGTTTTCACACAATTTCAAACTCATATGTTTGAATTTGCATATGTGCTTCCTATTCCATTTATCCCCACATTTGAAACAAAGTCCCTTCTTTCTCCTTTCTTCCAATTCTGCCGGATCCAATCTTTTGCTCTTAAATTTCTCATTTCCTCCACCATGGCCCCTTTCACCCTCCTTCCTATTCCCTCCCATGTCTCCAGGATCTTTGATCCTGAGATTTCCTCCCCTGTCCCTCCAAGAACTCCCTCTTTTTTGCACCACTTCATTCTTCTCCTCAATCAACAAAGCCCTATCCATCAATTCAGCCAGATCTTGGCTTTCATGAAGCTTCAATTCAGCTTGAATCTCATCTTTCAACCCATTCAAAAAGATAGAGTCCAGCATAACTCTCTCTTCTCTCCTCAAGGGTGCTACCATCATCTCAAATTTCTCTCTGTACTCCACCACAGTTCCCTTTTGCTTCAAACTCAGCAAGGGTCCCAAAGGGTTGTGCAATAGTCCAGGTTGAAAACGCCTCATAACTGCCACTTTGAATTCTTCCCATGTTCTCAAGGGTGCTTGTTCCTCCCACCATTGATACCAGTTTAAAGCTTTATCTTCCATAGCTAACACTACTGCATCCAGCTTGTCCTGGATCCTCACTCCGTTCAGATGAAAGTATCTTTCGATGCGAACTAACCAGCCATTAGCATCATCTCCCTTGAAAACTGGGATCTCCACCCTTCGATGACCTCTAGCAAACTGGAAATGACCTTCCCCTCCATGACGACGATGGTGTGGTCGTGATTACCTTGAAATCGTGCTTCTTTCGCTTCAGTCCTCTCCTTCTTCTTCCTCGCCACCACGATGACGGTGTCTCCGGTGTCTTGTTTGGTTTCGAACCGGACTCTCTTGAATGAGCTGACGAATCTCCTCCACCGTGACTTGCGGCCTCGACTGCTGCTCCATCACCATCTGTCTAATCTGCTCCATGGTAACTTCAAAGTTGCTCATCCTTTGTTCTATGGCTTCCACTCTATTTTCCATTGTGCTTCTAGTAACAACCATTCACCAGCGCAGTTGAAACCAAGGCTCTAGATGCCAAATTGATAGGTTCAATTTAGTATAATAGTGAAAATAATAGAAATAATGCAAGGGATTGAAGAGAAATCTGCTTAACTAGGGCAAAAGAAAACCAGAGTTCAAATGGGATCTGGTTCATACAATTCTAGTAGCAGAAAAATAGAAGGAAAAAAAAATAAGAGGCTCTTTGAGAGGCCTGCACTCTCCCACTGACTGATTTCTAAAATCTTCCGTACCCTTCCACTCACCCCTCCTAGTACATTTATTTCCTCACTCAAATATTCTCTCTCCACTAAAATACTGCCAGCTGTCCTCTGCCATGTGCAGCTCTAACAGAAATATTCTCTGTATTGTTTCTAGAATGGCTGACGTGTCCTTTTTCTTTTGTAAACCTTGCCATATCTACCAGATATTTTCTTATCTTCAAACAGATGCTATTGGCCATATCCATGTGGATTCCATGGCTACTCTAGGAGTTCCATCCATCCTGGACCAAGAGGCCCTCAGGATCGGTCACACTTATCAAATTTGCACAATCCTTTTACTCGGTCGAAATGACAAACGAATGATTTGCTTTTGTGGCATGCTGGCACCTTGCTTCATTTTCTAGTGGAGCAAATATGATGCCTCTTAGCCAGTTATTTTACCTCAGCTTATTCTCATTCCAATGCGGTA
Source organism: Lathyrus tuberosus (assembly GCA_022829125.1). Classification (NCBI taxonomy): domain Eukaryota; kingdom Viridiplantae; phylum Streptophyta; class Magnoliopsida; order Fabales; family Fabaceae; genus Lathyrus; species Lathyrus tuberosus. The sequence continues at coordinate 2,014,049 of JALAZF010000599.1, read as the reverse complement.
AGGAGTAGAATAGCACAGGGTGGAAGGAGCTTGTACTTGTGAATCAATAATGACTGTCAAGAGATTTTATAATTGTGAGTGGAAAGAGCTTGTTGGGTTGCAGAGGGTGACATTTCAAATAAGTATGATTTATCATCCAGAAATAGATGACCAGACTGAGATGCTAAATCACATTTTAGAGTCATATTTCAATCCCTAGAAAACTACTGAGGCTGTGAATAATCCGATAGATTGCTAAATCCGAAAAAGACTATTTTTATTGCACTAAAAACAGTATTATCAGAAAAGCCTTTAGTCAGTAGAATAATGTACATGCTATTTGTGAGAGGGAAAGAAAGATATACCGTTATATAATCGATTCCGCAACCAATCTTTTTGTGAAATTCCGGATGAAATGAAAGTAATTCTTCAACAATAGTCTTCTCATGCTCTGAATTTATTCTATCTCCAATTTCATATCTAGTGCATAAAATCACAACAAGGTATTAATTAGAAAAAAAGTTACTAGATAAATGAACACAGAACCTCCATAAAAATAAGTATCAATGTAATTTTCTTCAAAACTAATAAACAATTCTTGAATACAGAGGCTGTTACTAATAAGTTTTAGGTTAAAGTATTCTTATATTCTAATCATTCAATCTCAATAAGTTTAGAATTAATAAAAAATTAATAAAATAAAATACAAAATCCTTAAAAGCATACCGTCCAGAATGAAGAATCATTCTAACAAACCCAACCAAAGGAACAGTATGTTGTAAAATCTGATCTTCCCAATCAACCCACACATCTTCTTCCTGTTCTTCAGAATTATTATGTTGCTGCTGTTGTTCATCATAGTAATGTTCCTCCACAATTCCTTTCCCTTGTACAGGCTTCTCGAGCAAATTGTCAGCGGCAGAATCGGAAGCAGCGGCAGCTTTGAGGGAAGAGATAGAAGAATGAAACAACCTTGGGTTGTTGGATTGGTAAGAAAGGGATGGAATGAATCGAAAAGGGAAAGGTTTTTTGAAGGAGTGAAAGTGAAGTGGTGTCTTTAAGTTGCATAGTAAAGAAGCCATAACTCTTACTGTGGTTTTAAACTATAATTTATCAAAGGTCAATAAAACTCAAGGGAATGAATTGTTTATAGTTGAACATTGTTTTTATTTTGGTGCTTTTCTTCGATATTGTGTTATCAAAATTGTGCGAGGTGGAGAGGGTTGGTTCCCTCCCTCGCGTTCTTGGCAATTGCAAACGTTAACCGGATAAACAAGCCAGCTACGTGGCCTTCTTGCGTCTCTCCGATTTATTGTTATTTATTTTTAGAATATATTCGGGTATTAATTTCAAGGAAAACATTTTACTATTTTTATTCTATTGTAATTGTATTTCTGTGTATCGAATATGATCACATTTGATATATATTTATAGATAAAAGAGATATACACAATAGGTAATGTTATAATTTATATTTATGACTAATTGATTAATAATCAATACTAATTGATTATATACAGATTCTCAACACTCCCCCTCAAGCCGGATCGTATATATTGTATGATCCGAGCTTGTTACAAATATAATTCACTCGAGAACCCTTGAGAGACTTGGTAAACATATCAGCCAATTGATCTTCAGATTTGACAAATTCTGTGGTTATTTCTCCTGACAGTACATTGTCTCGTATATAGTGACAATCTATTTCTATGTGTTTGGTCCATTCATGAAAAACCGGATTGGATGCAATATGAAGTGTTGCTTGATTGTCGCATATGAGTTTTGTGGCCTGAAGGTCTCCCAACCTAAGTTCTGAGAGCAAATTCTTCAGCCATGCAAGTTCCTTCGATGCTGCTGCCATAGCACGATATTCAGCTTCAGCACTCGATAGTGCAACTGTGTTTTGTTTTTTACTCCTCCATGAGATCATATTTCCTCCAATAAGAACACAATATCCAGAAGTGGATCTCCTATCCGACGGTGATCCTGCCCAATCTGCATCTGAATAACACTTGATTTTAGCATCACCCTTATCTTCATATAATAGACTTCTTCCTGGTGCATTCTTTATATATCTGAGAATCCGAATGACTGCATTCCAATGAGTATCACACGGAGCATTCAGGAACTGACTCACAATGCTCATTGCAAAAGTAATATCTGGTCTGGTGACGGTAAGATAATTGAGTCTACCCACTAAACATCGATATCTTCCCGGGTCTTTCAACAACTCCCCCTGGCCCGGAAGAAGTTTGACGTTGGGATCCATATGGGTATCAATCAGACGACAGTCAAGCATACCCGTTTCAGTTAGGATGTCTAATGCATATTTACGTTGATTAATTGCAATGCCTAATGAGGACTGAGCAACTTCAATACCTAAGAAGTATCTGAGTGGATCCAAATCTTTTGTTTGAAAGTTTTTTGAAAAGATGAATTTTGAGTCGCTGGATACCTTCCGTATCGTCTCCAGTAATAACAATGTCATCAACATAGACCACAAGAAAGATGCGTTGACCGGTGGAAGAATGAAGGAAGAAAACAGAGTGATCTGCTTCATATCTAGTCATACCAAATTGTATCAAGGCAGAACTGAAGCGGTCAAACCAAGCACGTGGAGATTGTTTCAGCCCATAAAGAGAACGATGAAGCCGACAAACAAGTCTTGAGTTGCCAGGAATTGTAAAACCTGGAGGTTGATCCATATACACTTCCTCCTCCGATTCTCCGTGTAAAAAGGAATTTTTAATGTACAACTGATGAAGCGACCAATGATTAATAGCAGCCATTGCAAGGAAGAGACGGACTGAACTAATCTTGGCCATTGGAGAAAAAGTGTCACCATAATCAAGACCAAATATCTGTGTGTATCCCTTGGCTACTAAACGAGCTTTGAAACGATCAATCTGACCATCCGGTCCAACTTTCACTGTATAAACCCATCGACATCCCACTGTAGTTTTGTCTGAAGGTAAAGTAACAATGTCCCAAGTTTTATTTGAATGCAATGTAGCCATTTCTTCCACCATCGCCTGACGCCAATTGGGATCAGTCATAGCTTCACATGTAGACTTAGGAATAGACACAGAATCCAAAGCAGACACAAAAGAAACATAGGAAGTAGAAAGACGGTCATAATTTAAAACACAGACATATTTAGGATTTGGAGTATGAGATCGAATACCTCTTCGTAATGCTATTGGGAGGTCAAGTTCATGTGACGTAGCTGGAGGAACATTTGGAGCAGGAGGTGGTGCTGGTGGATTAATATCATCTCTAACTTCCGATGGACGGGGTGTTCGTCGTTGGTAAACCTGCAATGGGGGTTTAATAGTTGTGGGAATGACAGAAGGGGCATCTTGAGCATCTAAGTTACAAGTCTCATCGGGTGACACAGAGGCAGAGAAAAATGGGGAACCCTCAAAGAATGTAACATCAGAGGAAACAATGTACCGTTGAAGTTAAGGACAAAAACACTGATATCCTTTTTGTATACGTGAGTAGCCTAGAAAAATACATTTTAGAGATTTGGCAGAGAGTTTATCTTTACCTGGACTAAGATCATGAACAAAGCATGTGCAACCAAAGACGCGAAGCGAAATGGGGTAGAGGTCATGTTGTGGATTCAAGATAGAGTATGGAATCTGATCTTGAAGGACTGATGAAGGCATTCCGTCGATAAGGTGACAAGCTGTGAGGAGAGCATCACCCCAAAAACGAGAATGTACATTGTGGTGAAGTAAAAGAGTCCGTGCGGTTTCAACTAAATGACGATTCTTCCGTTCAGCAACACCGTTCTGTTGTGGTGTATGAGCACATGATGATTGGTGAATAATTCCCTGTGATGTTAAAAAAGATTGAAACTGGGATGACATATATTCACGAGCATTATCAGTGCGTAAAATTTTAATGGAAGTGTTAAACTGGTTTTTAATTTCAGCATAAAACTCTTGGAATATAAGGAAAACACATGAACGATTTTTCATTAGAAATAACCAAGTACATCGTGAAAAATCATCGATGAAAGTTACAAAATAGTAATATCCTAAGGTAGACTTCACACGACTGAGACCCCAAATATCATAATGAACTAAAGCAGAAGGTGATGCAACACTTTTATTTACTCGTTGAGAGTAAGTACTACGAGTATGTTTGCCTAATTGACAGGACTGATACTCAAAAGATGAAAGCTTAGAAAAACTGGGAACTAAAAGACGCATTTTATTAAGACTAGGATGACCCCAAACGTTGATGTGTGAGGTCTTGAGAAGTAGTAGAAGCACATGCCACCAGTTGAGATAGATGATATAATCCTCCAGATTCACTCCCTACTCCAATAGTCCGTCCTGTACGTCGATCCTGAACATAAACAGATTTATCATTAAAAAGAACAGAACAATCAAGAGTATGAATCAGCTTGTGAATAGATATTAGATTAAAAGGACAACCAGGAATGTAAAGGACAGACTCTAGAGACAAGTTTGGAAGTGGATGTGCCTGACCAAGACCATGAACTTTGATTTTAGAACCATCTGCCACAGTGACAGAAGGAAAAGAATCAGAATAAGACAAGTGAGATAAAAGAGATTTATTACTAGTCATATGATCAGAGGCACCAGAGTCAAGGACCCAAGGGCCAAGAGAAGATGTAGAGATAAAAGCTACAGGATTACCCGACTGAGCAACAATAGTAGATGATGATGGTAGTTGGGCTACTTTGAATTGAAGGAAATCATTGTAATCAACAGCGGAAATAGTGACGTCTTTATAGATATCCGGTTGAGCAACAGCAGTGACCCGTGGTTGTCGTTGTTGGTCTCTTACCTTTGTACGATAATCAGCTTCAATATGACCGTAACGATTGCAATAGTTACAACGAATACCATGACGATGTCCACCCCGTCCTCCAGTTCGTCCACCACGACCATAATAGTGGGAAGCAAGAGCAGATGATTCAGTAGGAGATAGGGTACAAACTGGTCCAAAAGCATGAGGGGTAGCCAAGCGCAACAGTTGTTCACTAACTGCTTCATAGTTAGGAACATTGGATCCTGATAAAATTTGGTTCCGAATGGAATCAAGTTCAGATGGTAGTCCGGCAAGTGCCACGATCATAAAATACTTACTTTGTTGTTCAGCATATGTTGTTGCATCTTTTGTAAAAGGCATTAGGGTTGTAAAGTTTGCCTTTAACACGTCAAGCTTACTCAGATAGGCTTGCATATCCATATTCTCCAATTTCAAAGAGTTGAGCTTGGTGATGACACTATAAAGATTATGGACATCATTAGAGAAGACTTTCTTAGCCTTTTCCCAAACCTCATAGCAAGTGGTAAAGGCTTGGTACTGTGCTTGGAGATTAGTAGCTATGGAAAACCATAACACAGTGCATAAAGAAGCGTCAGTTTGATTCCACTTATCGCGTTTGGCGGCGGGAATACTATCAGATTTTGTAGTCAAGTGATCCTCATAACCTTGACCGTGAAACCACATTTTGACAGCACCAGCCCATATGTTGTAGTTAGCTGTTCCGGTTAATTTTTTGCACGGGATAAGTGGAACCTTAGTGAATGTACCGGAGTCGGTATCTCCCATGATTTTTGATGACTTGGAATGGAAAAATGAGAGCAGGTCTAGGGATAGCTCGAGAAGGCGGTATCGGCGGAGTGAACGGCGACGGAGGACGCGGTGGGACGCGCTGCTGGAAGGGAGGCGCGTGAGATCGCGTCGGGCGGAAGAAGACGGCAGGATTTTCGGATCCCGACCAATCGGAGGAAGACGAGTCTGGTGGTGTGATTATGTCGCCGGAAAGTCTTCGGGAGCGGTGGCGCTCAGAACAGTGCGGTAGACGGCCGGAAAAAAATATTTCGGCGGAAAATCGAAAAAAAAAATTGTGGAAGACAGTAGGTCAACCAGCTCTAGATACCATATTGTAATTGTATTTCTGTGTGTCGAATATGATCGCGCTTGATATATATTTATAGATAGAAGAGATATACACAATAGGTAATGTTATAATTTACATTTATGACTAATTGATTATATACCATATGGTTTTAAAAAATGACCCAAATAACCTTCAATTCAAATTAATTACGGAACTGGTTATGGTTTTAAAAAAACCAATCTGGTGGTGCTATACCATATGGCGCCTCAGGCAAAATGAAAAAGACAAAAGTCATACCATATGACGCCTTGGTTCAATGCTCGTGCCCTAATTTTGATCTCTAATGGAGGCGTCATACCATATGGCGCCTCAGTCCATTTCTCTTTTTATAAAGTCATTTATTTGTTTTTTTTTATTTATAATTTTTTTTTAAATTGGTAGATACAGTATTTCATGTATCTATAAATAAGATTGCACCCTCATTTGTTACTCCACAACACTTGTCAACAATATCATAATCTCTCCCCTCCCACTATGTCTGAGTGGTTAAATCGGCGTCCATTGTCATCATCCTCATCGGAGGAACCGCTTTCAACGTTTCCACTTATGAAAAGAAATGCCCTAGTCGGAGCATTTGCATAGGGAACTGTATCGCTGGCTAGAAGGAGAATTTGCTACAGGTGAAAAGATCAAGAAAATTGAGAGGTTGGTTGAGGAGGCAAGCCTAAATGGAGTTACCCGTACTTGGAGAAAAGTGGAAAATGATGCTGGTGTCCTTATGATGATGTTAACACCAAAGAAAATTAGCTTGATGGTTGTAATATCCTAGATAAGTTGATTCGTTTAGTTGTTTCTTTTAAGTATGTTGTTGTTATTTTCCGAATTGGTATTAGGTTATGTCGTTGTTAATTGTTGTTGTTGAGCTATTAAGTTATATTTTGTTAAGTTATGTCGTTGTTAATTGTAATCGCTTAAGCTATCAATGAAATGAAATTTTTTGTTGTTATAAATAGACTAGGTTACAGTTGAAACTGTGATGTTGTGCTTGATCCCACATTGGGACATTTGGTACGATTGTGTCCCAGCTGACGGCATGAACTACATAACCTCACCATTTTGTTTGATGCATCCATCTCCGTTCGAATACGGGTGCTGTTAGGGCGACCCTTTTTCTTTCTTCGCATCAAATCATTATGCCAGACAATTTCCCCTTCGTATGACGGCCAGTAGTCCTCCCTTGCTACCACCTGAAAGCTAGTGTCGTAGACATTGCATAGAGTAATGACTTAGTGAAGAACAGAGAGATAGTTGGTTGGGTCCAGCCGAGCCTTCGAACATGCTACTATAACATGGGAGCAAGGCATACGAAATGCCTGAAACTTTCCACAGTCACACCAACTCTTATCCAGTTCCACTCGGTAACATCCCCTAGGCCTCCCTTCATTGTGATCAATAGACTCTGCAACACTGAAGCGACCTTTAGTACGGTCAAAGACCGTGACCACATGTGTGTTGGCCTTGGCAGCTTCATCCTTCATGAATGTCAAAGAACTATTACCGAACAGCTGCCCAGATTACAAGACTGAACCCCACTTTGTACGTCTGGTATCAAAAAGTCCACTGAGCCTAAAATATATTGACCTTACCAAAGCGGTTATCGATAGGTTTCAGATGCCCTTGAATACAGAGTTCATTGATTCAACGAGGTTTGTTGTCATGTGGCCCCATTGCTGCCCATTGTCGAATGCCCTTGTCCATTTCTCCAGTTGAATATTATCAATCCATCTGCGTTTGTCAGTCTGATCTCGTCACGGTAGTGTCTAAAAGAAGGCTCTATTAGTGAATAATCGGCGTTAATAACCTTCTTCCTTAGTGTTTTGTCCTTGATTTCCCGCATGAAATTTTGAGCGATATGTCTAATGCAATACACATGGCTTAAGGGAGGATCCTGCCAACCGTTATCAAGATTGTCGTAAGCATTCTCGATTGATGGGTGTCTATCAGAGATCAAACATAAGTTAGGTTGGGGAGCCACGTATTGTCGAAGATTTTTTAGGAAAAACTCCAACCTCCAGCAGTCTCCCCTTCAACTAGAGCGAAGGCGATTGGAAAAATGTTGTTGTTGTCATCCTGTGCCATGACCATTAGTAGTGTGCCCTTATATTTCCCGTACAACTATGTTTCATCAATTTGAATGATAGGTTTACAGTACGTAAATCCTTTGATGCATGGTTCAAATGCCCAGAAGAGTTTGTGGAAAATGTCATTTCCACTAACACAATTCCCATCTGGCGTATACGCCGGCAATGTCTCCAAGATGACAACAGTCCTTGGAGCATAGTATTTAAATGCCACCAGGTATTTTGGAAGTTCTTTGTAAGAGTCCTTCCAATTTTCTAAAATTGTTTCAACCGCCTTAGTCCTAGCTATCCACGTTTCCTGTACGAAGGAGTATAGTTGTATCTTTGAACCATATTCACGATTATGGTACTCACCTTCAAAGAAGGGTTGTCGCTAATGACTGATAGAATTTTGTTGCATATCAACTGAGAGCTAAGCTTGCGATAATCCTGCATTGGATTCGTGATTATACAAGTGTGCTCTGGACCCATTGAACCTATCTTCCAGACATCGCTTCACTTCCGGAAAGATGTTGTTAATCTAAACGGCACACCTCTTTACGGCAATATATCTAATACAGAGTCAGATTTGTTCGATCGACTTTATAATCTACAAACAAGGCCATGTGATATTGTTTTATAGCTCGGACACAATCTTCTTTTGTACGAAAATTGTCTCCCACTTTTAATACTCCTTCCGTTTGCAAGTATGGATTGTAAAAAATATCCATTGATGGTTCGTCTTCGCCTAAGTTGAGTTTTGTCATGTGTTGAGGTGGGCAATAAACATGACTGGCTGGTAATAGGTCTTCCTCGTTGTTTACCATTTCATCGACAATGACCTTAGCTTCTTCTTCTTCCTTGTTAACGACATCGACCTCAGCTTGTTCTTCATCGGATTCGTTAAAAACTTGAGAAGATTCAAGTTGTTGAGACAGTTGTTGTTGTTGTAACGTAATATATAACTCAATATCATTGAATCTAGAATACTCATGACTGAGAAACATATTACACACATCATAATCGTCCTGAATCTTTAACTGAAAAAATTTGCATTGCTCGTGCCCGCCAAAACACAGAGGACTTTTGTAGACGATTTGGCTAACTAGACCACGCTGTAATTTCTTTTCTAATCTGGATTTCAAATGTAAAAATTTGATCATCTATCAATTAAAAACCTAGTAACTTCTGTATCTCTAAAATTGAAACCGGTAATGGGACATTCAAACATCTCACCATTGAGATGTGCACTGATCATGTATTGTGGTGTTTGAGCCATGACAAAAACGTTACTAACTCGCATTTGGAAGAAATGGTTTACAACTTTTAGTGTTGGTAAGATTATGTTAACTAGATGATGTGATCATAAATTGTATGTTTCATGTGTATTAATAGGCGTATAGTTGATACAAGTTATGTCTCTTGTACGTTTTAATGCTTCAGAATGCTTTACAGCTTATGTCTTACCAACTTCACTTACAACACATTAAGGTCCACACTACCATGCCAAGATTATATGCATGACAAGACTACACTACCATGCCAAGAATCTCACAACATTATACGAAATATTTATTCATTTCTTTATCATGTCTATGCCTATACACCACACTAAAGCCTTACCAACGACACTTACAAGACATTAAAGTTGTAAAAGACAAAACCATTGATTAAATACATGCCTCATGTGATTCTCTGCATGACATGACTACACTACCATGCCAAGAATCTCACAAGGCTTTACAAGTTACTACAAAGACTCTACAAAGACACTACCATTGTGAATTAATGATTCACGGTGCTTTACAAGTTCCTACAAAGACTTTATTGATATTATGAATAATGTTTGTAAATACTTATTATTTTTATTATTGTTATTAATACGATTATTAAATACTATCACATGTCAAGACTATACGAAATCACAAGACTACACTATTCTTGCATGCCTCATATGATTCGCTGCATGACAAGACTATACAAAATATTTATTCACTTCTTTATCATTACCAACTACCTACACTTACAAGACATTAAAGTTGTAAAAATACACTATTTTCACATGTGATTCTCTGCAAAAATACATTATTTTCTATCACGTCCATTCCCTATTTCTTTAGCACACTATACGAAATAGTAATTCACTTCTTAGATGTCTTACCAAGAATCTCTGCATGACAAGACTACACTACCATGCCAAGACTTTCACATGTGATTCTCTGCAAAAATACACTATTTTCTATCACGCCTATTCCCTATTTCTTTAGCACACTATACGAAATAGTAATTCACTTCTTAGATGTCTTACCAAGAATCTCTGCATGACAAGACTACACTACCATGCCAAGACTTTCACATGTGATTCTCTGTAAAAATACACTATTTTCTATCACGCTTATTCCCTATTTCTTTAGCACACTATACGAAATAGTAATTCACTTCTTAGATGTCTTACCAAGAATCTAGGCATGCCTACACTTGTTAGATTCACGTGACATTAAATGGCTTCACATGTAATTCCTACAAGATTCCCTGATGCATACAATAACACTTACACGATTCCTTACACAAAGTGCATCACATTTCACCATGCATTTTCATGTGACTCCTCTCATCACATTCTTCACTATTATAAATACATTCTCACCACTTTATAAAATCTTCACATCCCAAACTCTTCTCCTACATCCCAACCTCTTCTCCTACATTACAAACTCTTCTCCTCAACTCACAAAATCTTTGCATCCATCACAAACTCTTCGCATCCATCACAAACTCTTCTTCTTCATACTAATTAGTAAAAAATGTCTCTACTCACCATAGGAAACGATCACAGAGGAACACCTGAAAATGTTGCAGATTTTGTAAGTGTTCTGTCCTTGATGTGTTTTGTCTTCCCTAACTTAGATGTATTTTTTTATATAACTAATATTATTTATATTTTTTTTCAGGAGGTATCAAGGTTTCGTTGTCGTGGTCATGACTACATACCGCACGACCTATTCATCAAAAGATACCTAACTGCACGTGGATTTGGTGATTTGATAAAAATCAAATTATACTCGCTTGACCCAAAATTTATTCTAGCTTCGCTAGAATGATGGATGCCAAAGACCCACATATTTCACCTTCCTTTCGGTGAATGCACGGTCACACTCCAAGATGTGTATATGTTATTTGGCCTACGCATCGATGGAACCGCCGTCAACTGCGATGTTTGTGTTGAAAACCAACTTTGCAAAAATTTGTTGGGTGCCCCGCTCTGTGTCGAAACACTTCCGCTAAGACGCGATGGTCAACCTAGGGGCCAAGGTATTAATTTGAAATACCTAAGAGATCAATATCATTCTATTATTGTAGACGAGGAATCCGCCGAGTATTACAAGATAATTAAAACTCGGTACTATTTAATGATCTTATTTGGTCATTTTTTATTTCTAGAAAGTACTGGAAATAGTGTAAATATTATGTATTTACCATTGTTGTCCAACATTAATAAAGTATGCGGCTATAGTTGGGGTTCAGCTGTCCCGACCCATCTCTATAGTTCACTATGTAAAAATTAAAAAAAAGACACATGTACTTTTTATGGATGCGCATATCTACTTCAAGGCTGGGGTTGGTCTAGAATGCCAACACTAGCTCCTATTAACCGGAATCCCTTCACATTCCCTACGCAAACAAGTAAGTTTAATTGTAAAACTCGAACATGTATACTTTGATGAAATGTTTATTTGTAACTAATTTATTTGTGTCACTTTTTTTTAGGTGGTCAGTTTCGGGAATGAATTACCAACGGAATCCAAGGAACTCAATAATCGTCTACCGCAACCCTATAGATCACATTGGGCCCGACGATGTAATTTATTCTTAAACTACCATAAATTTGTATAATAAGTTAACACACCGCAGAATTTCTCATTAAATCTTTTGTTCTTGTAGTTTGTCTGAAGGTCGTATGAGGGTCTCGACCATCAGCCCAACATGGAGGATGTTGCAGTGTGGACATAAAAAACATTCATCATTCGGTTCACTACAGTGGAGATGCATCAATATGACCGGGTGAAACTGCAGTTCGGAATGCATTAGGATATTCCAGTCGCTCCGACATGTTTGGGAAAATGGCATCAACGTAGAGTGGATACATAATGGTTTGTAGGTCATTGGACAAACTTTGCAAGAGAGATGTGTCAACATTGGGAGAATCGACATCGGCACATCTTAACTGAACCTGTTGTGGAAGGGGCTATACCAACTCAACAGTATATTATTTGGTATAGGTCGGTTACAACACCCCAACAATTTCTGTCTCAGCCGACGTATCTGATTGATCCGCGCCAACTTGCTTCTTCGTCACAGACACATGCCTAACATCAAACACCGTATTATACCCAACAACCAAATATACCATCTGAATCAATCTTCCAAAACCGCAACCCTTTCATGCCACCAACCCAGTCACAATAACAAGCGCCTTACCCCTACCACCTGCCTGCGTACACCGACCCCACTTCTGCCTATAGCCCTGATAACTCTTTCGAACCCACCCCAGCCCACCATAGCCCCCACAAATGAACATACAATCGTCCTACCACCAACATACCCACCCACTATTTGACTACCAAACCTCACATCAACCACTGGATCGGTTCCAAAACCCTTCAATGCACCATTTCAGCCAACTATACCGTCCACAACCAACCCAACCCCCCGTCCTTACTACGAAAACATGGGCATGCAACTGGATTACGGAAGCGCCGTTGGCGGCAACCCCGGGCTATTGGGGACAAATGCTTCAGAATTTGTCTGATACGTTGTGGTCATCTCAACAGATGCCTCTTCCACAGGTAAACACACAAAGGATAGAGACACCTCAACAAAATCGTGGTAGACCTAGACGCCGTGCAAGAGCCCCAGAATGCGGAACCGGTGGACGTTTCGATAGGCATGACTATTAAATTTTTATTTTCCATCAATTGTACAAATTTTTATATTCTGAACATTGTTATATAATTTTTGCTAGCCTTTTTGTAACACCCATATATAATAACATACATCAAAGCATATATTATACATGAATCCAAGTTTTGGTACTGAAATACCAATAAGTTCCTAGTAAACACATTGTATAAATTATCTGCCCGAGATACAAAAGGTACAATAAACGGCGGCATAATATATACAAGATGTTCAAAAGATAAATACTAAGAACTAGATCGACAATGATCTCAAAAACTCCACAACGGAAGCTAAGCCATCAAACAAGTAAGGATAATCACACGTCTTTATCCTTACCCTTCGCGGAACCTGAAGTACCTGCAATATAATCAACAACATGCGGTGAGATAACAAATCTCAATGAGTTCCCTATCTTATGGATTCTCTCGGCTTTACAAGGTTCTAACCAAAGTCCTAACTCAAGTCCAAGGGAAGGGAAAGGACTTTGAGTTCACAAATCTCACACTAGAGAATAACTCTCAAGTTTAACAACTCCAAACCTCACAAATCGACAAAACATGCCAAGACACCTTTCCCTGACCAACCCTTCAAGAGAGTTTCAACACGGGTCACGGATCCTTAAATGTAGACATCCATTCCCGACCAACCCTTCCAAAGAGTTCTCGACACGGGTCCCGGAAGCTAACATAGATAACTTTCCCCGGCCATCCTACGAGTCACGATTATCTACACACGGGTACTTTCCCCAGCCATCCTACACAAGAGAATATCGACACGGGTCACTAATACCACCCACTAAGCAACTTTCTCCGGCCATCCCACACAAGAGGATATCGACACGGGTCACGGCTACTTACTTAATAAATACTTTCCCCGACCATCCTACACAAGAGGATATCGACACGGGTCACTAATATTTATTAAGGGATAAAACATACATTTAATTCGGAGGAGCTCACAAAATCAAGCCTCGAACCTCCACTAATAACTACTTATCAAAGATACACCTCTAGTATCGATGTATAAGCATTGCCGTCTAAACCTCTATCAAAACCTAATTACATTCCTAGGTTATTCCATTGATCTTGGGTTTCCTCACTAACTCACATCTTGAAGCTTTTAGATTTTTCAAAAGTTCCTTTTTCATAAGTCACTTAATTCCGTTATTAAACATAATCGAATAAATTTCATCTCATAAATAATATTTTCACTTTCCATAGCATAGAACACTTTCTTAGCTTTACATCGGCCATAATTATGCCTCGGTCATTTACGATCCAAAAGATATGGATTTCAACATATCACATAACATTACATTCCTTCATTTTCCACTAAATAATTAATCTCACATCATACCCCTAATTTTCACTTTTTATTGGGTAGAGGGTCGTCATAGCTTTCCAATGATACCAAGAACGTCTCAATCCGAGTTACGGATCAAAAGTTATGGATTTTTAAAGAAAACAGCATTATTTGAAAATTCCCAGGAGCGCCCGGCGGTACAAATTTTCGCCCGACGGTACCCCTGCGCCTATGCTTTGCCCGGCGAAGCAGCGGGGTAAATCCCAATTCCAAAACCAGAAAAATTCCAGTAGCGTTCCATGCTGCACCCCTTAAGTTTCGCCCGGCGCAAGTGTTAGAAGAGTATTAGTGGGGGTTGTTTTTAATCGTATCCACAGGGATTGTTTGATATTTGATGCTTGCCTTTCAATAGTTGCGGTATTCTAAGTTAACGGTTTCAAAAGTTTCAATTGTTGTTATCATTCACTTGTAGCAAAGATTAACTTGTCACAAAGATTTTGTAAAAGGTTTTATAAAAACATGTTAAAGTTAGGTTTCGCTAATCCTTTCCATGTATAAACGATTAATCAAGCATATGAACTCAATTTCTGACCAACATAACCGCGTATCCTCCCGACTAAGTTTATGTCTAAAGCGAAATCGTGAGTATCGTTGCTTAAACCGTTAGATGATGTCTCACGCTAACAATCTAAACAACGATCATTAAGATCAATACAATGCGAATAGCAAATCCCAAATCTATGTCTAGAGTTTGGTTTTTAAGAGATGAAATTGTTAGGTCAAGATTTGTGGAATCTATGTCTAGAGTAAAACAAATCAAACATAAAGCATTAAGAGAAAACAACTTCATCTATATTGATCAAAGACCTTGTTCATATACAATAGATCAAAAGCAATACATAAAAACAGAATCAACTACATCTAACCTCAACATTGAGGATTTAGCTACCACTTCTCATGGTAGATTGGATAACAAGTAAAGAGAGGAGATGAGTAAACATCCACGCCGAATAATCAAGAATGGATGCAAAATCAGCTTCTCCAAGTAAAAATACAAGCTCCAATGGTAAAAAGACTGAAAACTATGATTTTGGATCAAAATGAACAAAAGATGCCTCCAACAAAAAGTGAAATTCTATTTATACATAGCAGAATTCTGCAGGATTCGCACTGCAAGCAGATCATTCGCACTGCGAATGAGGAAAAATGGCACCTTAAGTGCCTCTGAGACTTAAACCGCCCCAAACAGAAATCGTGAGTTCGCACTGTGAACCCTTCATTCGCACTGTGAATCATTCGCTAGCTTCATTCGCACTGCGAATAAACTAGCGAGCCAGAATTCTCAAAACTGGAACTCTCTGCCTCTCTTCGCCAGCACCTTCGCACTGCCAACCAACCAGCGAGCCTTCGCTGGAGCCTCGCCAGGAGTTCGCAGTGCGAACACATGGAAATTGAAAACCTGGATCTCACTGCCTCCATTCGCTGGTACCCTCGCAGTGCGAACCTTCGCTGGGCCTTCGCCAGATTGTTTGCACTGCGAACACCCTGTTGCAGCAATAAATCAGTGGAAACTTGCATTGGTTCCATGTGTTCACAATTTTTCTCCTTCCATGCCTATACCTGCATATTAACACACAAATTACAAGCTCCACACATATATTCCAATGTCAGCATTACAACTCCATTTTACCGCATAAATTCACCATTCACCGTTAGAAAGAAATGAAAAAATGCCAAAATTCCATACAAATAAATAACAAGTTTGACATCTAACAAACTCTCCCCAACTAACTCTTTGTTTGTCCTCAAGCAAAGTATGCCTCTCACGAGGATTTGCTCGAGCACTCAATTCAACCAAGACGCGAAAAACGGCTCAACTAAACAACGATCACAACAATGCCCAATTACACAATTCAAGAATTTGATATGAAAAAGAACTTGCGTCTTAAACAATTTCAAACAATGTTTCAAGAAACAACTAACTCATCCTGCATATGTCATTCTACACTCCTCTTCAAAAAAGGATTGAAGGCAAACGTGCATATAAGCACGGGACAATTACACTCAAATGACAAATGATGCAATACTAAGCAATTCATACCATATCTCAATGATCATAACAGAAATCATGGAAGTAAAATATCACTAAGGACTTCAAGGTTGTAGTTTGGTCGGGTGAACAAAAAAGGGACATTTCTAATGGGCATTGAAACGAAATTGCCGAAGCAAAAGAACATTCACTATACATATATTCACACAACACACTTCATTTCACCAATTTTTCATTCCACCTTCACAAACTACCGTGCACACTTATTGATTCTATTATATTTTTTTTTTATTCAAGCAAGCATTTTCTCCTTTGTACAACATATTCACACTCTTTTCTTTACAAGCTTGCTTGAAATTTTTTTTTTTTTTCAAAATTAGGAGTAATGCACCCATCTTCTTTTTATTCTCCCCAACTCATTTTCAACTCAACCTAAAGTGAATGTTCCTTGCTTTTTAAGGCAAGGAAGTCAAAGTATACAATTTTCAAAGGTTAAAGAAGAAAATGTTAAAAACTCACCAAATTCAATGATGAACCAAACTTGCAGATTATGTACATAAAACAAGTTCATCATTCAATTGAGTTCTAAACTGTTAAGGCTCAACGGGCTACCAAATGCTCACTACTCACGGGTGAATTAATATATGGACATAGTTGTGCTCAAATTCAAACAAGTGCCTTGATCACTTCTCATACTTCCACAAAATCACATGGTCACAAGATAAGGCATGAATTAAAAGTAAAGACAACATTCATCACAATCCTTAGCATATAGTAATACTTTGGAGGCTACTCACTATAATGGCTTTTGATCCTAAAATGACACATGCATTCAAAGGAAGTTGTAACATGAAACAACATTTTCAATCGCACCAAGACACAAAGTTCTAAAACATAAAAAATTCTCAAACTAGGTAACAATATACCTTGTCGCAACACAATGCTTACGGTACTATCATAGCCCTCACATCTTGGAGGAATCAACCTTTAAAACACAAGATTCTCCACCCTACTTCCCCAAATTCAACTCTTACTAACACTTAACAACAAAAACACACTTAATACTATAATTAAAAACCAACAATTTATTAGTAAAGCGAAACAACAAAAAAAAAAATTTTTTTACTGCAAACCATAATCATTACTAATAATAATCATAAAGTGCCTGGTGTATAAAACACCTACATAATCCAAAAAGTACCACACGGGTACGAGTACATCAATATTAGACTAGTAAAAGCTGAAAAAACAAAATACAAGAAACTTCACTTTGATGACCAAAGGAAGTGCACAGGTCTAAGATCCAAAAAGTCAGTCCTCCTCGGACTCCGTCTCGAGAACATCAGTACCCTGCTCATCCTCAGGCTCAGTCCCTAGTACATCCGTCCTCTGCCCATCATCATCATCAGAAATCATAATATCATCGCCATCTCCCCTCTCCTCAGCATCATCAGCAGCAGCAGGCTCAACAACATCCTCTCCCCAACTGAAAACAGGCCTGGCCTCAGGCCATCCAGCATGCGCGAGGAACTGCTCCCTCGACATCATAGTGTGCTGCGTAGAAGGGTCGCGGATCTGCAATTGGAGAACCTGTAAAGAATCATGAATATCAGTCATGGCACGCTGCTGGGCAGCCATCCAATCCCAATTATATTGGCAGATCTCCTGCTGATATGGATAAAAGCTGTGAGATCCAGAAGCAGCACCCTCGCTTGTACCGGTCTCAGCACCAACACCAGCCCCAGAAGATTCAGCTCTAACACCCTTCGATTTGCAGAATTTGTCGACATATCGATCATCAATAGTCGACGGCACAGTAACTTGACGACGCGAAGGCAAAGTCACTTCAGCATCAGCACATAAGGTCATAATCAAACAAGGGAAAGTATGAGGGGCATTCTTCCTCGAAGCATTCCCACCTAAACCACTCTCAACGATGGCCCTTATTCCATCAGCAATGATCCTTGCGACGTCAATTTCTACGTTAGTAAGGATACTGTGGACAAGGTGAGCCAAACGAATCAGAACTGTGGAGGAATGTGACTTTGGCGTAATGTTGGTCACAACCAAAAGTAAAACAAGTTGAGCCAAAGGCACCATATCTTCACGGTGATATCGAACAGCCACTCCTGAATGATTAAACTTTACATTTTTACCTGGGCGTAGGAGATCACGAGACATTGCGGCAATATCACGATAATTACTCAGCGTCTCATGATACCTATCCTCTTCGCTAGCCCGCAGTGGAAGGGGGTCTCCAAGAACTCTGTTAATAGTTCTTCTGTCAAACCTTACCGTTTTCCCGCCAACAAACGTAGTCCAAGTAAACAGATCACCCTCATCAGGAAGGGCGTTAGCGTAAAACTAACGAACCATTTCCACATCGTATGAATCAACAGGATTTATCAGTGTATCCCACTTTTTTGCAGTTAACAGGGCAGCAATGGCACGATAACTTCCCTGCTCATTCAGAACAAACCTCATTTTCGCAAGGATGGTCCTTGCTTCTAACAGCTGATACCTCTGAGCTTGTCTAATTCCTCTGAACCGGGTCTCATCAAAACGGACTGGCGCTTGTCTTGATGTGGATGCCTTTCTTTTCCTTATCATGGTTTTAGGACCCATCTGCAACAATGACAAACAAGTCCACACAAAAACACCAAGATAGATCATTAGAATTAAAGACAAACAAGTAACAGAATGAACTATCAGAAAAACAAAAATCTGGGCTGCTCGCTAGAATACTCGCACTGCGAAGCCTGGCGAACGCTCTCCCCAGGTTCGCAGTGCGAACAAGCCAGCGAATGCACAAAAATTTTGAAAAATTTATGCAGACCCAGATTTCACCTTAATCATGATTTTAAATGTAATCTATACTCAAAATCAGTTGAAAATTTTGACATGCATTGAACATTCCCCAAACAGAATTGAACCCTAACTTCCTACACATTTTCAAGCATAATTCATAACACAATTCAAGTAATTAGAAAGCACAGGGACAAGAATATCAAACCTGTTTGGCAATGGAAATTGAGTAAAAAAAACTTGAGATGGACAGAGTTTTCACGTGAGAGGGAAGGAGAAGTTGAGAGCTTTTTCTCTTCTTTTTTTTCTTAGGTTGAAAGTGAAAGTGACTTAGGGTTTGGCCCCCCCCCCAAGTCAATCTACACTTCAACAAGGGTCTTGGGCCTACGTGCAGGCCCACCCATCAAACCCTCCTCTTTTTTTTTTCTGATGTGGCAGCAATGGCAAGATGGCAGGTGCGCTGACGTTCGCAGTGCGAATGTCTGGCGAATTATCGCCCCATCTTCGCAGTGCGAATGGCTGGCGAACGTTCTCCCCACATTCGCAGTGCGAATGAGCCAACGAGCAAGACAATTTTTTTTCAAAATTACAGGTCTGTCTTGCTGCAACAATGCCAAATGCCCCAAAATGTAAAAATGACTAAAACAGCAAATTAAAGCAAAAATACTTACAATGTTGGGGTGCCTCCCAACAAGCGCTTGTTTAACTTCGGCTAAGCTCGACGGACCATCGCGACCTCACGGATCGCGGAAAGGCACAACTGCGGGATTCCGCTCGAAACCTCCTCCGAGATACACTTTCAGCCTCTGGCCATTAACTGTCCAATTTTCCTTTGACGTTGTGTCCTCAATTATGATTGCTCCATAGGGTTTGATTTCCACAATCCAAAACGGACCGGACCATTTAGATCTTAATTTTCCGGGAAACAATTTTAATCGAGAATTGAACAATAAGACCAGCTGTCCGACCTCAAACTGTTTGATGACAATTTTTTTGGCATGGTAAGACTTTACACGTTCCTTATACAATTTATTGGAATCGTACGCCTGAAGGCGCACTTCATCCAACTCGTGTAATTGCACTTTTCTTTTTTCACCGCTTAGAGTTGGATCAAAATTCAAAAATTTTAAGGCCCAAAACGCCTTATGCTCCAACTCTACCGGCAAGTGACAATTCTTACCATAAACCATTTTAAACGGTGTGAGACCGATCGGAGCCTTAAAAGCGGTCCGATACGCCCACAACGCATCATCCAGTTTGTTCGCCCAATCCTTTCTCGAGGCCGAAACAGTTTTCTCTAAGATACGCTTAATCTCACGATTGGATACCTCTGCTTGACCGTTAGCTTGAGGATGATACGGTGTAGCAACTTTGTGCTTCACACCATATTGCTTAAGAGCTTTGTCAAGCTGAGTGTTACAGAAGTGAGATCCTCCATCACTTATTAACACTCGAGGTGTACCAAAACGTGCAAAAATATTTCTTTTCAAAAACTTCACCACTGTTTTTCCGTCGGCTTTAGCACATGCTATCGCCTCAACCCACTTGGAAACGTAATCCACAGCGACCAAAATATATTCATTAGAAAATGAAGATGGGAATGGACCGACAAAGTCGATCCCCCAACAGTCAAAAACTTCAATTTCTAACATATTTTGTAATGGCATTTCTTGCCGCTGTGAAATACCGCCGCTTCTCTGGAACTTGTCACAACTAAGGGCATGCGCATGCGCATCTTTGAATAAGGACGGCCAATAAAAGCCCGACTGAAGGACTTTAGTGGTCGTTCTTAACCCATTGAAGTGACCTCCGTAAGGAGAGTTATGACAATGCCACAGAATATTCGTGACTTCCTCCACTGACACACACCTTCTGAGGAGGTTGTCGACACCAAGTTTAAATAAATGGGGTTCATCCCATACAAATGACTTGGCATCAGACAAAAATTTCCGTTTTTGGTGGTGCGTTAGACCGTCCGGTATCAATCCGGTGGCTTTGTGGTTAGCCATGTCGGCGAACCACGGTCTAACCTGCACTCTAAAATTTTTTTCATCTAGGAACTCCTCTTTTACCTCAAATTCATTTTTGGTCACGTCAATGTTGACCAGGCGGGATAAGTGATCCACCACCAAATTCTCGGAACCCCTCTTGTCACGAATTTCAAGATCAAATTCCTGTAACAAAAGGATTCGCCGAATCAGCCTCTGTTTTGAATCAGGCTTGGTGAGCAGATACCTTATAGCCGAATGGTCCGTATAAACGATGACACGTGAACCAATCAAATAGGCCCGAAATTTCTCCAACGCATACACGATGGCGAGCAACTCTTTTTCAGTTGTTGCATAGTTAATCTGAGCCTCGTTTAAAACTTTGCTCGCATAATGTATAGCGTGGAAAACTTTCATTTTCCTCTGACCCAAAACAGCCCCAACCGCATAATCGCTTGCATCGCACATTAATTCAAAATCTATTTTCCAGTTAGGCGCAACGATTATCAGTGAGGTTGTTAAACTTTGTTTTAAAAAATTAAATGCGAAAAGACAAGACTCGTCAAAGTCAAAAACCTTACCTTGGACAAGCAAGTTGCTCAACGGCTTTGCGACCTTTGCGAAGTCCTTGATAAACCTACGGTAAAACCCCGCGTGTCCAAGAAAGCTCCTTATACCTTTGACATTCATCGGCGGTGGTAATTTCTTGATAACATCCACTTTGGCTTTATCAACTTCAAGGCCCTTCGAAGACACTTTGTGACCGAGCATAATTCCCTCGTTAACCATAAAGTTGCATTTTTCCCAATTAAGCACCAAATTAGTTTCCACACACCGTTCCAACACCGTATCCAAATTTTTCAAGCAAAAATCAAATGATTGTCCAAAAACGGAGAAATCATCCATAAAGACCTCAATTGTCTTTTCGATCAAATTCGAGAAGATAGCTTGCATATACCGTTGAAAAGTCGCCGGTGCATTACATAATCCAAATGGCATCCTCCTATAAGCGAAGATTCCAAACGGACATGTAAAAGCTGTTTTTTCATGATCATCCGGGTTCACAATAATTTGGTTGTAACCCGAATATCCATCCAAAAAACAGTAATATTGTTGACCGGAAAGCCTCTCGAGCATTTGATCCATAAAAGGTAGAGGAAAATGATCTTTTCGCGTAGCCTTGTTCAACCTACGGTAGTCGATGCACATTCTCCACCCGGTTACGGTCTTTGTTGGAATGAGCTCATTTTTCTCGTTTCGGACCACCGTTAATCCCCCTTTTTTCGGTACCACATGAACCGAACTAACCCACGGGCTGTCAGAAATAGGATAAATCATCCCGGCATCTAACATTTTCACCACTTCCTTCCTAACCATTTCTTTCATGATAGGATTTAAGCGGCGTTGAGGTTGAGCAACCGGTTTAAAGTCTTCCTCTATGAATATCCTATGTATGCAATACGAAGGGCTTATGCCTTTGAGATCGGACAAAGTCCATCCCATTGCATCTTGATTTTTTCTCAACACTTGAATTAAGCGGCTTTCCTCCACTTCAGATAAAACATTGCTTAAGATCACCGGTTTATTACCACTATCATCGAGAAAAGCATACTTCAAGGTTGACGGTAACACTTTCAGCTCAAGTTGGGACTTTTCCTCAATCACCTCTTTTTTTAGAACTTCCTCTTCATACTCCCAAGGTTGCAATTCTTCCAAAGCTTCCAGCTCTAACAAACACTCTTCAAGAGCTTGCTCTTCTTCAACCGAGAATACTTCCAAAGAATCATCCAAAGCTCTTTGTAAAGGATCAATGACATGAATTTGCTTTGTAACTTCAAAACTTGATTTCTCCATTGCATCGATTCGGAAGCAATCACCCTTATCTTTCTTGTGCTTCATGGCATCATAAAGATTGAAACAAACCTCTTCATCTTGGACTCTCACTTTCATGAGACCATCGTCCATGTCAATTGCCATTCGGGCAGTTTTCATGAAAGGCCTTCCAAGAATCAAAGGTGCATCCTCATCCTCCTCCATTTAAATTACAACAAATTCGATTGGAAACAAAAATTTGTCCACTTTGACTAACACGTCTTCCGCTACACCATGAGGACGGGTAGTGGATTTATCGGCGAGTTGCAACGTCATTTGCGTGGACATCAATTCCATGTGGCCTAGCCGTTTCACAATCGACAATGGTATCAAGTTGATGCTAGACCCCAAATCAATCAATCCATTGCCCACATACATGTTCCCGGTCGTAACCGGCAATGTAACTCGTCCCGGATCACATTCTTTTCGCGGGAGAGTTCGTTGAATGATTGCACTACAGCTTGCATCCACCATAATCGTCTCCTGATCAGTATACATTTTCTTCTTCGTGAGGATATCTTTCATGAATTTCGCATATTTAGGCATCTGCTCCAAAGCTTCGGAAAATGGAATATTTATTTGTAATTGCTTGAAGATATCCATAAACCGAGAATAGTGCCGCGCACTATCTTTCTTTGTAGGAGCATGCGGATATGGTAGATGTTGAATTGGAATATTATTCATCGGCTCCTTTCTCTTCTTCGTTCTCTTCACTCTTTCTTCACTCTCTATTTTTTTCTCATTCTCACTTTTTTCTTTCTCATTTTTTTCTATCTCATGGTCAACTAACACACCCTCAACATTTTTTTCTACTTCAATCTCTTCCCTATCTTCTTCTTTTACAACTACAACCTCCTCCTCCACTCTCTTTTTACCTACACCCATGTCAATCTCTCTTCCACTTCTTGTGAGAATTGCTTTACAACCCTTAGGATTCGGAAGCGTATTTGCCGTAAAGGGCCCTTTTTGTTGGTCGGCCAATTGTTTTGATAATTGCCCGACTTGTGTTTCAAGATTCCTTATGGCGGCATCGGTGTTCTTCTGATTGGAAATTGCCATTTGCATAAATTATGTAAGAGTGTCTTCCATCTTTGTATTTCCAACTGGAGCTTGCGGAGGTTGAGTGTAATTTTGGTATTGTTGACGGTTTGATGGTCCGGCTTCTTGCGGTCTCCATTGTTATTGATAACCTTGGTTAGGCCTTTATTGGTAACCTTGGTTGGCTTGTTGATACGGAGGTCGTGGTTGGTAACCTTGATTTCCCGCGTAATTTGCTTCCTCCACAACGGGAGGACAATAACCGGTCGAATGGTCACCTCGACATTATTCACACACTAACACTTGCACATTTTTACTTGAAGATTCATGCATCTCTTTGAATTGTTGCGGCAGCTTAGACATTTGCTTTGTTAACAACTCAACCTGTTGTGATAACAATTTGTTCTGCGCAAGGATAACATCGCTTGTTCCTAATTCCAACACTCCCGGAGTTCGTTGAGTAGATCCACGATTGTGACTTCCTTGATGATCGTTCAAGGCCATCTTATCAATGATAGTTATGGCTTCCGCTGCAGTTTTGCTTAACAAGGATCCACCGGCGGTGGCATCCAACAAGGTTTTGTGTACAAGTTGCAGCCCATTTCTAAAGATATGAATTTGTGACAATTCATCAAACCCATGGCCTTTGCACTTTCGTAACATTGATTTGAACCTCTCCCAAGCTTCGTTGAGAGATTCATTTGCTCCTTGTGTGAATACCGCGATGGCGGTCTTTGCTTCCATAAACCGAGTGTGAGGGAAAAATCTTTCCAAAAATTTCTCTTCCAAAGCATTCCAATCCGTCATTATGGCAGTTGATTGATCAAGGTACCATTCCTTGGCCTTCCCAATGAGGGAATGCGGGAATAGTCTCTTGAACAGAGACTCCTCTTCTGCTTCCGGTGCACCAGTCGCTCCCGCTATTTCATAGAATTTTGTCAAATGGGTGAAAGGGTCTTCATGATCGATACCCGTAAATGGACTTTGATATAACAGTTGGAGAATTCCGGTCTTCATCTCAGCATGACGACCATTGTGTGCATGGCGAGCGAACTGAGCATTGTGTCTCAGACTATTTGTACATGGCCTAGAAGCAGGTGGTGGTGGTGGTGGATCTCCCTCCATAATTGGAAGTATTTGTGGAACAGGTGGTTGTGTAGAAGTACTTTCCTCTTGTTCTCGCTTCTGTCTCGCTAGCTGCCTCCTTCGTCTAGTCCTGCTGTTGATTCTACGAGCGGTTCTCTCAATCTCAGGATCGAAAAGAAGTTGGTCCGCCGGTAGTTTCCCCCGCATAAACTAAGTCTGTACACTAAACAAAACAGATTAACAAGCTCAAGATAAAGTGGTAACAGCTTAAAATAACTCAACTATCGCAATGCTTGCAATATCAATACACAATCCCCGGCAACAGCGCCAATTTGTTAGAAGAGTATTAGTGGGGGTTGTTTTTAATCGTATCCACAGGGACTGTTTGATATTTGATGCTTGCCTTTCAATAGTTGTGGTATTCTAAGTTAACGGTTTCAAAAGTTTCAATTGTTGTTATCATTCACTTGTAGCAAAGATTAACTTGTCACAAAGATTTTGTAAAAGGTTTTATAAAAACATGTTAAAGTTAGGTTTCGCTAATCCTTTCCATGTATAAACGATTAATCAAGCATATGAACTCAATTTCTGATCAACATAACCGCGTATCCTCCCGACTAAGTTTATGTCTAAAGCGAAATCGTGAGTATCGTTGCTTAAACCGTTAGATGATGTCTCACGCTAACAATCTAAACAACGATCATTAAGATCAATACAATGCGAATAGCAAATCCCAAATCTATGTCTAGAGTTTGGTTTTTAAGAGATGAAATTGTTAGGTCAAGATTTGTGGAATCTATGTCTAGAGTAAAACAAATCAAACATAAAGCATTAAGAGAAAACAACTTCATCTATATTGATCAAAGACCTTGTTCATATACAATAGATCAAAAGCAATACATAAAAACAGAATCAACTACATCTAACCTCAACATTGAGGATTTAGCTACCACTTCTCATGGTAGATTGGATAATAAGTAAAGAGAGGAGATGAGTAAACATCCACGCCAAATAATCAAGAATGGATGCAAAATCAGCTTCTCCAAGTAAAAATACAAGCTCCAATGGTAAAAAGACTGAAAACTATGATTTTGGATCAAAATGAACAAAAGATGCCTCCAACAAAAATTGAAATTCTATTTATATATAGCAGAATTCTGCAGGATTCGCACTGCAAGCAGATCATTCGCACTGCGAATGAGGAAAAATGGCACCTTAAGTGCCTCTGAGACTTAAACCGCCCCAAACAGAAATCGTGAGTTCGCACTGCGAACCCTTCATTCGCACTGCGAATCATTCGCTAGCTTCATTCGCACTGCGAATAAACTAGCGAGCCAGAATTCTCAAAACTGGAACTCTCTGCCTCTTTTCACCAGCACCTTCGCACTGCGAACCAACCAACGAGCCTTCGCTGGACCCTCGCCAGGAGTTCGCAGTGCGAACACATGGAAATTGAAAACCTGGATCTCACTGCCTCCATTCGCTGGCGCCTTCACTGGTACCCTCGCAGTGCGAACCTTCGCTGGGCCTTCGCCAGATTGTTCGCACTGCGAACACCCTGTTGCAGCAATAAATCAGTGGAAACTTGCATTGGTTCCATGTGTTCACAATTTTGCTCCTTTCATGCCTATACCTGCATATTAACACACAAATTACAAGCTCCACACATATATTCCAATGTCAGCATTACAACTCCATTTTACCGCGTAAATTCACCATTCACCGTTAGAAAGAAATGAAAAAATGCCAAAATTCCATACAAATAAATAACAAGTTTGACATCTAACAGCAAGCCCAAAGCGCCGCCCGGCGGTACGCATCAGAAACAGAATTTTCTGCTGCATTTTCCATGGTTCCAAGGGTCCAAAACTCACCCTTTCCACACCAAATCAGTTCCAAACCACAAAACAAGTATCAACAAATGATCATATACATGTTACGACTATACTACGCAATTAATACCGATTTTCAACCGTTAGATTCATGATTTTAGCAAGATTACTCATTTTCTCACAATAACAAACCTAACTCTAGAATTCAGGAAACTCTACAACTAAAGTCTATATCTAGAACCCACCTGGATTAGAGGATGATGATGAAGAAGATGAGATGAATTGATGAAGAAGAGGTGATGATTCTTGATCTTGAGTTCTTAGGGTTTTCTCCCTTTCTTTCCTTTCCTCTTCCTTCTCTCTACTTCTTCTTTCTTTCTATTTTCTATCTTTTGTTCCAAATGAAGAGAAAAAGGAAAATGAAATGATATAGAGAAACTCAATTAGATAGTATCACTACTAAATGTCCAAAAAGTTTCTATAACACCAAAAGTTAAAACCTCAGAGTCAGAAAATATTAATTTGATCTGCTCTGAGCTCATCAGTTTACTCTAATTATTTTATCCAATAAATTCTCAGAGTACACCGGAACCCAGTTGATCATACGAATATTATCCAGAGTAAAATAACTTACGGGGTATTACACTTTTTTTTATTTTTTACCATTAAATTTATCAATTTCCAAATTAAAATAAATAAAAAATAGTGACATCAACTGAGGCGCCATATGGTATGGCGCCTCCCTCTGTAACGAAAAATGAAAAAAAAAGGGCAAACCATTGTACCAAGGCACCATATGGTATGGCTTTTGCCTTTTTCATTTTGCCTGAGGCGTCATATGGTATGGCGCCACCAGTTTGATTTTTTTAAAACAATAGCTAGTTCCGTAATTAGTTTGAATTGGGGGGTTATTTGGGTTTTTTTTTTTTGAATAAAAGTGTTATTCTAAAAAAAATTCCAATATTTTTGTCATAGGACTATTGGATTACTTTAAAAATGATAAAGCAATTACATTAACCAAAAAAAGAAAAATACTAAGCTAAAATATTTTTGTTCTTTATAATCCAATTAAATCATTTTTTTATGAAATTATTGTTAGAGTTTAAAAGCAAACTTCTATTAATAATGCACAAAAACAAAGAAGAATTAAATTTCTATTAATAATGCACAAAAATAAAGAAGATGATGAACACTTGTAGAAAAAGAAAATGAAACGTAACTAATTTTTTCTAAATGTAAAATTTAAAATATCTGTTACAAACTCCAATTAAATTTGGGTTTTTATAATAATTCAAACTCAAACGCATATTAAATGCATACTCAATTTCAAATGCAAATGTAAATTTAAATGCAAATGAAACTCAAAGGTAAACTAACATGAATGTCGAATTACATTCAACATCACCCCTTAATTCACATTCAAGTTAAAAATCCAACAACACCTATTTCATCCCTCAAATTGATGAAGTGTTCAGTTTTATTGTTTTGCTCAACACATTTGCAAGTTGCTTTTGAGTGCTAACATGAACAACCTCAAGTACTCCATTTTAAACTTGATTGCACAGAAAATGGTACTTAGTATCAATGTGATTGCTTCTTCTTGCAGCACTGGATTCTTAGCAAGACTCATGGCATATTTATTCTTAATCATCAATCTGACTGGTTTGCTCACCTTGAACTTTAATTTCTATAGCAAATGCATCAGTCAAATAGCCTGACAAACTGACAAACACCAGCAATCTATTCAGCTTCACAGGTTGACAATGCAACCACTTAATGCTTCTTGGAACACCAAGAAATAGGGGCTCTTAGATACATAAACATGTATCTTGTACTGTTTCTTCTGTCTACTATGTCACCACATGAGTCAGAGTCTGAGTAGCATATCAACTCAGCAACATCTAAAACTCTAGATAGAAACAAAATTCCCTGCCTCAGAGTTCCTTTTACATACCTCGGAATCCTGACTGCAGCTTGGTAATGTGACCACTTTGGTTTACTCAAGAACCTACTCACCATTCCAACTGCATAACAGATGTCAAGTCTGATGTTACACAAATATCTCAAACAGTCAACCAACAGTTTAAAGGTTGTAGCATCTACATCCTCACCATCATCGTTAGAATCCAGCTTATGTTTTGTCTCAGCAGGTGTGACTGCTGACTTACAATTCATAAACTCAAATCTCTTCAGTAGCTCAAGTTCATACTTCAGTTGGTGCATAACAATTCCCTTATTATGCAAAATTTCCATCCCTAAAAACTATACCATATTTCCAAGGTCAGTCATATCAAATGCCTTCATCAACACCTTCTTGAACTTGTTTATCTCAAAAGTACAACTCCTTGTCAGAAGTATGTCATCCATGAAAGCTCCAAGGGTTTGACTAAATTTTGGTAAAATAGAGTGTTGGGAAAGATGTTCCAACACGAAGATTTATGCCCCAGACCAAAGATGTCGAATGAAATGTCACAACATGAAGACATCATGACTGTCAGAATAGGTTTTGTTTTTAAATATGATCCAAGATTCAAGGCTCGATTAACAGTGGATCAAGGAAAGAAGATTTAAAGCCCAAAGACAGCAGAAGACTATAAAAGAAGACCAAGACCTAGGGCAGAAAATAGACAGAGAACGACTTAGTCTTAGGAATCCTATTTTGTAAAGTAGAGTTTAGGGTTTTGAGAGTCGTGGGTTTCTCTTGTAAGTCTCTCTCTGTATTGATTTAATACATTGTGGAAGACATAGGTACTTATACAGATTCAGAAACCTGTAGGTAATGAATCATGTATTGTTCTTGGATGAAGCTTTTAAGCAAATCCAAGTTAACTTGTTAGTTAAGAATGCTTGACTGAACTTTGTATTAAAAAGGGTGTCTTTCAAGTAGAATGATACAATTATTGTGACTATAAACCAGAGGTTATGATTTAGGGAGTCAGATGGGTTTCTCTTATCTAGGAAGGAGTTCTTAGATAAAGTTTTCATTGGGTAGTGATAGGTAAATCAGAGGTTGTTTACTGTAAACCAACAGTTATTTACATAAAATTATACTACTGATAGTGGATTCTTCTTCCTGGCTTGGTATGCCCCCAGATGTAGGTGATTTGCACCAAACTGGGCTATCATATTCTGTGTTGTTTATAATTCTGCAATTTACAATTCAGTTTTGATTAACATGTTGTAACAGATGTTGAAACATCTGTTTTGCTGGTGTTACTGATATTCTGAATATCAGTTTGTTGTTTTGTTCTTGTTTTAAAGTTGTGCAGAGAACAATGTCTTGACATGTGTTAGGACATCTGTTATCTGTTATGCCATAATTTTAATTGGTATCAGAGCAGGCATCCTGTCTGTTTCAGGATGAGATCTTGGGAGATACTTTATGGCGCTTTAAACAAGGAGGAGTTTTGGAGATCATATCATTCACTCAGACATACTCAAGGGTATTAATGGACGGGATGTATGTTCTGGATCGAAGGTAACAACTACTGACGGTTTATCATGTTTTCTGAGGAGTTTCTACAACAACTGCATGAGGAGTGGCTAGTTCTCTTGTTAGGGTGTCTTATAAGATGTTATGACATCTTATTAGGGCATGTTGAATATGTTCCTTGGTGGTTCTGCTGCATATATTTCTGATGGAAGAACTCTGGTATTTATGGGATTCTGGAGTTGTGACTGAAGAAAGATGGTGGAAGATCTCAATTGTCGGCTTCTTCCTTTAAAGATATCAGCATCTATTCATTCCAAAGTCGGGAGCGATGGAATGGAGAGAGTTGTTGGTGGATGTCTGTCATGGTGAATTGGTACCTGGAAGTTTGGTTCCATCTAGTATCTTGAAGTCAGGTTGAAGGTATGGTGAGTTGAGACTGGGCTTATCAAGTTCATACTCTAGGAAAATGGTAAATTATTTTTCGGCTAAGTTGTCAAAGATACTTGAGACTTCTCTCAAGTCCACTCATAAAGACATCTCAGTTGTTCATCTGGAGACTTCTAGTTACTCTTCTGACTAGAGGGTGTTTCTGAGAAACATAAATCTGAAGAGAGTGGATGTGATTTATTTTCACCATCCAAATTTTCAAGGAAGGATTCTTCTTTCTTAATCCTAAGAATGAATCCAATCTGAAAGGAGATTTCAGATTTGTTGAGGTAAATAGGGTTTGTTCAGAAAAAATCTTAGTTACTTGAGTCAAGGGTGGCAGCCTTGATATCTCAACACTTTTTTTTTGTCAAGGAAGAGACTTGCAAAGATTGAATACTTGATAAGTGTTCATGAAGTGGTATGCTGGAGTATATCTTCAACAGTATGATAGGGTTACTAAACAAGGATTTAAGATCAATTGCTATTTGTGAAATTCAAAAATATTCAATTGATTATTCTTGTAATTGGAGTACAAGATCACTGATGACAAGTGGTACATCAGGAAGTACAACATCTCTTGTTGCATGGGAACTGATGTTCTATCAAATGTTGAAACATCTTGACAGTGGAGTATGTGCAGAAGCATGTTGATTCAAGGAGTGAATCTCTGGTGCAAGGGAGTTGTACCTGATGATCTTGGTACCATACACATGAGTGTGGCAGAATCAGTCTTTATTACAAGGCATGTATTCAGACTAGGAAGGTTCGTGGCAGGAAGCTTGACTAGAATGTGGTGCTGTTGGAAGTGAAGATGAAGACAATTCTCTTGGTTCAGTTTATTTCTGACTTAGGAGTATTGGAGTACAGCAAGTGTGTTCCAGTTGTTTTACTAGAAGCACCTGATTTTTATCTGGAAAGTTTCCTGGCAAGAGACATGTCTAGAATATGGTGCTGGTGATAACATTGATTGGGTCAGTTTATTTCTGATCTAGGTGCGTAGGAGCAGGTGATCTTGCTCATCTTGGAGGTGAAGGATAAGTGGAAATTATCTCTGACTTCCTGAAGAAGTCTCTACTTAATAAAGGTGGGATTCCTTTTGTAAAGATCTTGTGTGACAAATCTCTTCTGAAGAATCAAGCTTTGGTAGGTTTGGGATGTCTGAAGATGAGAGGAGTGTTGCAGTACAACAAAGCAGGATGTAGGTTGTCTACTCTAACTTGATATCATTGATCAAGTCTATGAGAACATGGAACTCTTGTTCTGTTATAGGGAGGAGGTTCTTCTAAGTGGCAGAAGGAAGAGCTGAATTCTTCAGCTAGATGTCTGAACAGATGTTGTGACATCAAGCAGAAACTTCAGGGTCTTAGTTGATGTTGTGGTGCATCATCGTAAGATAAGTTGATCTTCTCATAAATAAATGGAATTAATGCTTCAAAAAGGGTCTATCTCATGCAGTTTGCAGGAGCTGCGAGAAGGAGTAGATGTTATATGTCTGAGTCTTGGTGTATCTAAGATGGCTTGCTATAGAGTAAGTGGACTATGTAACTTGAAGATTAGGTTTCATTGGTGGATCAGAAGATTTTATGGAACTATGAAGAAAGCTGAGATTAATCAAACAGTGGCATTTGGTTGATTTATATAAGTGCATTCAAGTTGGGTGCTTGGAACTAATTACTCTTGTGTAGAAGGGTAGTTGGTTGAAAATCAAAAGAGGTTCTTGGTCTGTTCATATCTTGGAGCTTGTGGTAGAAGCCCTAAGGTGCTTATAGAAGATTACCTTCTTTTGGGAGTTGAATGAGAGTTTATTTCTCTCTTTGGTTATCTAGAGTTCTTATTGATCAAGCTGGAGGCGCAGTGTTGTCTGAAGATCTTCAGTTGGATTACTATGCTGATAGTAAGTCCAGTGGTAATTGTATCAAGAACCATAGTGTATGGTGTCTGTGATATGATCAGGATGTCCTAACTGATGTTAGAACATTATCATGGTTACTGAACTTGGAGTTCAGATTGTGGAAGATGATATTCACCAGTTGAATCAGAAGTATTCTATCTTATCATATAGGAGAATGATAAATTGAAGTCTGTCTTGGATCATGGGGTGTTTATCTGGAAGACTGACTCTTGCTGAGGTTAGAATGCTTGTGGAGAGGTGGTTTCTTCTACTACAAGTCATGCTAGGAGAATTGGATCAGTTTGGTGCTTGTGGAGCAAATAAGCTGAGGATTTCTGGAGCATGTGTTTGGTGTTTTCAAGTGTGAAGAACATTTAGGGCGAGCTAGCAAAAATGTTTTCAACTTTTGTTACTGTTGTGAGTTACATGTGTGCATTTGAGCTGCTGATCTGCAAATATGTCTCAAAGGATGTTCTAACGTTCTGGGTTCTAACTTCTTAGGTAGATTGTGTTTTGTGATCAGAGTTTGGAAGCAAGTTGTGTTTTGTGATCAGAGTTACATTCTCTATGTACTCAGTATCACAAGGGCAATGAGGAGGGGAACTTGAAATTATCTTATCTCTCCCTCATGAATGAGGAAAGGGGCTAGAGATTATCTTCTCCCTCTTCCTTGATACTTGCTTCAGGTTTTTCCACTGCATGCACCATCAAACTGAAGAATGTTTTAGCCAAAATTTGTCAAAAGGGGGAGATTGAAAGCTCCAAGGGTTTGACTAAATTTTGGTAAAACAGAGTGTTGGGAAATATGTTCCAACATGAAGATTTATGCCCAACACCAAAGATGTCGAATGAAATGTCACAACATGAAGATTCGACATCATGACTGTCACAACAGGTTTTGTTTCTAAATATGCTCCAAGATTCAAGGCGTGATTGGTAGTGGATCAAGGAAAGAAGATTTGAAGTCCAAAGACAGCAGAAAGCTATAAAAGAAGACCCAGACCTAGGCCAGGAAATAGAGAGAGAACGACATAGTCTTAGAAATCCTATTTTGTAAAGTAGGGTTTAAGGTTTTGAGAGTCGTAGGTTTATCTTGTAAGTTTCCCTCTGTATTAATTTGATACATTGTGGAAGACATAGGTACTTGTACAGATTCAGAAACCCGTAGGTAATGAATCGTGTATTGTTCTTGGATGAAGCTTTTAAGCAAATCCAAGTTAACTTGTTAGTCAAGAATGCTTGACTGAACTTTGTATTGAAAGGGATGTCTTTCAAGTAGAATGATACAGTTATTATGACTATAACTGTTAGATAATCACAGATTGTGATTTAGGGAGTGAGATGGGTTTCTCTTATCTAGGATGGAGTTCTTAGATAAAGTTTTCATTGGGTAGTGATAGGTAAACCAGAGGTTGTTTACTATAAACCAGCGGTTGTTTACATAAAACTATACTACTGATAGTGGATTCTTCTTCCTGGCTTGGTATGCCCTCAGATGTAGGTGATTTGCACCGAACTGTGTTATCATATTCTGTGTTGGTTATCATTCTGCAATTTACAGTTCAGTTCTGATTAACATGTTGTAACATATGTCGAAACATCTATCTTGTTGTTGTTACTGATATTCTGAATATCAGTTTGTTATTCTGTTCTTGTTTTAAAGTTGTGTAGAGAACAATGTCTTGACATGTGTTAGGACATCTGTTATCTGCTATGCCAGAATTTTAATCCACATAAAGACACACTAGAATCACATTGCCATCAGAAATATGTTACATATACACACCATATTCTATTTCACATTTTTTGAATCCCAGATGCTTGAAAAATGAATAAATCTTCAGATTTTAAGCCCTTGGAGCTTGTTTCAGCCTATACAAGGTTTATGCAGCTTGTACGTCATCTCTTATTTGTTCTCTTTCACAAATCCAATAGGTTGTAACACATAAACTCCTTCTTCCAATGGACCATTTAGAAAAGCTGACTTTACATCTAAATGTATTAGAGGCCAATTCTTATTTGCAACTATAGCAATAACCAACCTTATGGTTTCATGTCTAGCTACAGGTGCAAACACTTGAAAGTAGTCTAAACCAAACTTTTGTAGGAATCCTCTAGCTACTAACCTTCCTTTAGGCTTAGCAACTGAATCATCTGGCTTCAGCTTTATCTTGAAAACCCATCTCAGTTAGAACATACAATTTCCATGTCTTGTTTCTTTCAATGGCTCAAGTTCTTCCTTTATGGCGTTCACTCACACCTTCTTCTTGAGAGCCTTATTGATGCTAACAAGTTCAGAGTCCACCATCATGGCACTCTGTATGACTTCTCCTTCAGAATCAATCTCAGTATCTTGCAGGAACTCAAAATCTGCAAGTCTCCTTGATATCTGCCTAACTCTTTGTGGCCTCTAGAATTATGCAAGTTCACCTTCTGAAGTAGGACCACCTTTAGAAGCACCACCTTCAGAAGTTCCACCTTCAGAGGCTAGATCACCTTCAATGGCTAGGTTACCTTCTGTTGAATGCCAATTCTGAATAAATTTTCTCATTAAAACTTGACATTTTTCGAACTCTTTTGCATTTTCGATTATTAAAATCCATAAGTTTGTGTGAAATATCATAAGAATTGCATGTGACTTTGGTATCCCTTATTTGTGTGCTAGTGTGCAGGAATGGTGTCAAGAAACCATGGAAAAATGGCACAAAATCAAGAATTGGGAGCAAAGCACAAAGGCAAAAAAACTCAGCATCCTCGCCCGACGAGGCTTGGCGACCAGAAAGAGAGCTCACCTGGAGAACCAAAGGCAAGGAAAATCACTATAGAGGCAGAAGCAAAACTGCATCATGGTCGCCCGACAAAGTCTGGCAAACTGGCGAGATGTTGGTTGTCGAGCAAGATCAGATATTTCCAAGAAGACGGTTTGATGATCTGAGGCAGTTAGAAGTGCCTAAAGTGGACTTCGTCAAGCAATCCTTAGCTCGTCGGACAAGACAACCCAGATTTTGTTAGATATTTATAGGATCTCCTATTCACTTTTGGACATACTTTTGATATCATTTTATTTCCTTTCACACAAAAACCCTAGAACTCAGATTTCTAGCAAAAGAAGTGATCTTTATTTAATCGGAGCTGGATTTGCATAATTTGTCGATTATTCAACTTGGATGTACATTTATCTGCTTCCATTTCTTGTGAAGCAAGCTACCATGGTTATGGGTAGCTAAACCTCTTGTATCAAGATTATATGTAATTAATCTTAACTTGTATGTATTTCTTTTGATCTTTTGTATGTGAACAAATTGATAATCAATGTAGATGATAACCTTTGCTTTTATTGAATATATGTGATTTGAATCATAGTTGAGAAACATCTTTTAAGGCTTGATCTAAGTTTATCATCTCTCAATAATCAAATGCTAGACATAGATTTGGAGATTGATATTCACTTGTATTAAATCTTAAGGTTATTGTATTGTTTAATAGAGTGAGAGATCATCGATTAAATAATACGGTAAAAATCGCAACACCGTGTTAGAAATAAACGATATAGATGAGTGATACGTGGTTACGATGATTATAAATGAAGTTCACATGCTTGATTAATAGAATACATATGAAATAGGTTGATGAAATCTAGTCTTAATATGCCTTTTTAACTAATAAATCTTTCTAAACTTTTACTCATTGCTACAAACTCTTACGAATATTGATGTTACCGAACAAAAATCAATTGAAATCCTAACTTAAGACATTGTAAACCGTAGAACAGTGGTAATATCGCATCAATCCATGTGGAGATGATAAAACAAATACCCACTGAAAACACTTTCAACAAAATGGAGCCATTGCTGGGAATTGTTGTTATGATATTGCAAGCATTGCAATAGTTTATTGAGTTTTAAGTCTTTTTTGTATTGCTACAATCTATCTCATTTATTATCGCTTGTGTTTTTTAATTTGCTTGGTTAGCTTTTCAGAACCCTGTTTATCCGAGGAAGTGTACCCGCAGATCAACTTCTTTTTTATCCTGAGATTGAAAGAATTGCTCGTAAACTTAATAGCAATACCAGAAGGAGAAGGCAAATAGCTAAGGAAAGAATAAAACGTGAAGGAACTTCTAGTAGTACTCCATCAACAACTCCTATTCTTACACCAGTCATGGCTGATCCACCACTTCCTCCACCTCCCGCAAGAGGTCCATGTAATAATAGTATGAGGAGAAATGCTCAATTTTCTAGAACTACAAACAACGCAAAACACTCGGAGATGAAGACCGGGATACTTCAACTTTTGTATGCAAATCCCTTCATAGGGATTGATCATGAAGATCCTTACACACACCTTACAAAATTCTATGAGATTGTCGGTGGAATTGGAGCTCCAGAAGCGGAAGAAGAGCAAATGTTCAAGAGACTATTCCCTCATTCTTTGATAGGAAAATAAAAAAAAAAAGGAATCTTGATCAACATACTCAAATAATGATTGATTGGAATGTGTTGGAAGATAAATTTCTTGAGAGATTCTTTCCACACAATAGGTTTATGGAAGCAAAGACTTCAATTGCGGTGTTCGCTTAAGGTGTTAGTGAATCTCTTAATGAAGCTTGGGAGAGGTACAAATCAATGCTAAGGAAATGTCAAGGACGTGGCTTTGATGAAATCACTCAAATTCATATTTTCCGGAATGGACTCCAACCTCAACCAAAACTTCTTTTGGATGCAACTGCGGGTGGTTCTTTGATGTCGAAGAGCGCGGAAGAAGCAATAGCCATTATTGATAGAATGGCACTCAACGATCATCAAGGTCAACATAATCAAGGTACGACACAAAGGAAACCGAGAATCATTGAGTTGGGCACAAATGATGTAATTCTAGCCCAAAACAAATTGTTATCTCAACAGGTGGAGTTGCTCGCACAACAAATGTCGAAGCTCCCACAACAAATAAAAGAGATGCAAGAGATTCCTAACAAACATCAACAAGTTGCTTCTTGTGAATTGTGCAAAGGAGACCATCCTACCGGTTATTGTTCTCCGGTTGAAGAAGAAGAGAATTATATGGGGAATCCAAATCAAAATCAAGGCTACCAACCAAGGCAAGCACCTTATCAAAGCAACCAAGGTTACCAACAAATAGGAAATAACCAAGGTTATCAATAAGGTTGAAGACAAGATGTCGGACCTTCAAACCGTCAAAATCCTTATCAAAACTACAATAAACCTCCTCAACCTCAAGGTGGAAATTCAAAGATTGAAGACACTCTCACCCAATACCAAAAGAGTACCGATACGGCTATCAAAAATCTTGAGACTCAAGTTGGTCAATTGTCTGAGCAACTAGCCGATCAACACAAAGGAACTTTCTCAAACACTCAAGAAAATATGAAAGAGTATTGTAAGCCTATTCTCACTCGTAGTGGTAAAAAAATTGACATGGGCATTGGTGAGGGAGTTGTAATTGAAAAAGAGAAGGAAAAAGATGAGATTGAAGTAGAAAATAATGTTGAGGGAGAATTAACTGGAAAAAGAGAAAGTTGAAAAAGAAGAGATAGAGAAGAAAAAGAAAGATGAGAATAAGAAAAAAAGTCAAAAGGGGAAGGAAAAAGTAAATAATATTCGGATTCAAAATTTGTCATATCCTTATGCTCCTTCTAAAAAGGACAATGCGAGGCACTATGCTCGGTTCTTAGATTTATTTAGTCGGTTGCAAATCAATATTCCATTTTCCGAGGCTCTTGAGAAAATGCCTACATATACAAAATTCATGAAGGATATCCTTACAAAGAAGATAAGATACACGGATCAAGAGACCATCACTCTTGATGCTATTTGTAGCACAATCATTCAAAGAACTCTACCGTAGAAAGAAGGCGAGCTGGGAAGGGTTACATTACCGGTTACAATCAGAAATGTTTACATTTGAAAAACATTGATTGATTTGGGCTCTAGTATCAACTTGATTCTGTTATCCGTGGTGGAAAGATTAGGAAACATTGAGATGAAGGCAACAAGAATGACATTGTAATTGGATGATAAGTCGACAACCCGTCCTCATGGAGTAGCGGAAGATGTGCTAGTAAAGGTGGATAAATTCTTGTTTTCGATTGACTTTATTGTAATTGACTTGGAGAAAGATAATGATGCACCATTGATTCTTGGTCGACCTTTCATGAAGACATCTAGAATAATAATTGACATGGATGATGGTCTAATGAAGGTGAGAGTGCAAGATGAAGAGGTATGCTTCAATCTCTTTGAAGCCATGAAGCATTCCAAGGATAAAAGTGATTGTTTCCGAATTGATGCAACCGATGAGGCTATAATGGAAGTAAAAAGGCAAGTTCATGTGTCTAATCCCCTTGAAAAAGCTCTTATCAATACGCTCAAAGTTCTCAATGAGGACGAAGAAAAAGAAATTGAAGAATGTCTAAGAGAGCTTAAGGCGTTGGAAGAAGTTCATCCTTTGGAAGCAAAAGTTGAAAATTTGAAAGAAGAACCAAGGATAGAAGAGTCCAAACTTGAATTGAAGATGTTACCTTCACACTTGAATATGTATTTCTTGAAGAAGATGGGCATAAACTGGTGATTATAAGCAACGCACTATCCAAGAATGAAGAAGAAAAATTGATTAGCGTCTTGAAGAAAAATCAAAGTGCAATGGGTTGGACATTTTCTGATTTAAAAGGAATAAGTTCATCTTTTTGTATGCACGAGATATTGATGGAGGATGATTTCAAACATGTAGCCCAACCTCAAAGTCGCTTGAATCCTACTATGAAAGACGTGGTGAGGAAGGAAGTGGTGAAGATGTTGGAGGCCAAAATGATTTATCCAATTTGTGATAGTACTTAGGTTAGTCCTGTTGAGGTGGTGCCTAAAAATGGTGAAATGGCGGTGATTCGCAATGAAAACAACGAGTTGATTCCTACTAGAATCGTGACTGGTTGCAAAATGTGTATTGATTACCGTAGACTTAATCAAGCTACGAGGAAAGATCGCTTCCTTTTACCTTTCATGGACCAAATACTCGAAAGATTATCCGATCAAGAATTTTATTGTTTTTTGGATGGATACTCAGGCTACAATCAAATCATAGTTAATCCGAAAGACCACGAGAAAACGACTTTTACATGCCCTTTTGGTGTATTTGCTTATCGAAGAATACCTTTTGGGTTATGTAATGCACCAGCTACTTTTTAACGGTGTATGCAAGCTATTTTTTCTAACTTGATCGAGAAATGCATTAGATTGTTTATGGATGATTTCTCCATTTTTGGTCAGTCATTTGATCTATGTTTGAAGAATTTAGATACCGTGTTAGGAAGATGTGTGAAAACCAACTTGGTGCTCGATTGGAAAAAATGCAATTTCATGGTTACGAAAGGTATTGTGCTCGGCCATAAAGTCTCCTCCAAAGGCCTTGAAGTTGATCAAGCCAAAGTTGAAGTCATTGAGAAGTTGCTTCCACCATTGAATTTGAAGAGGATTCGAAGTTTCTTGGGTCATGCGGATTTTTATCGAAGATCATCAAAGACTTTTCCAAGATTGCAAAGCCTTTAAGCAACTTGATTAATAAAGATAAGTCTTTTATTTTCGATAATGCTTGTTTGATTGCTTTTAATAATTTGAAACAAAAATTGATAACTGCTCCAATAATCATATCACCCAATTGGAAACTCGATTTTGAATTAATATACAATGTTAGTGATTATGTTGTTGGAGCAGTTCTTGGTCAAAGAAAACCCAAAAATTTTCATGCGATACATTATGCTAGCAAGGTCTTGAATGAGACCCAAATCAATTATGCAACAACAGAAAAAGAATTGTTAGCAATAGTGTATGCGTTAGAAAAATTTAGGTCGTATTTAATTGGTTCGAAAGTTGTTGTGTACACTGACCATGCAGCTATAAAGTATCTGCTCACCAAGTCGGATTCAAAGCAAAGGCTCGTTAGGTGAATTTTGTTGTTGCAAGAATTCGACCTAGAGATTTGCGATAAGAAAGACTTGAAAAATATGGTATCAGACCATTTGTCAAGGTTAGTGAATGATGAGATCACAAAGAAAGAAAGTGAAGTTGCAGAGGCATTTCCGAATAAAAAGTTGTTTATGATTCAAGAAAGACCATGGTTTGCAGATCTTGCAAATTACAAGGCAACTGGTTTGATTCACGATAATTTTACTTGGAAACAAAAGAAAAAGTTCCTACGAGATGCTACTCACTTTGTTTGGGATGAACTGTATTTGTTTAAAATTGGGGCCGATAATTTGTTAAGAAGATGTGTGACTAAAGATGAGGCAAAGAGAATATTGTGGCATTGCCACAATTCTCCTTGTGGGGGTCATTACAATGGAGAAAGAACGACAGCAAAAGTCTCACAATTCGGGTTCTTTTGGCCAACATTATTCAAAGACTCCTATGAGCATGCAAAGAATTGTGACAATTGGCAAAGGGCCGGATGAATATCCAAACGTAATGAAATGCCGCTACAAAGCATGTTAGAAGTAAAGGTGTTCGATTGTTGGGGTATAGACTTTGTTGGACCATTCCCATCATATTTATCAAATGAGTATACCTTGGTCGCAGTTGATTATGTGTCGAAGTGGGTTGAAGCGATAGCGTCTACAAAAGCGGATGGTAAGACGATTATCAAATTCTTGAAGAACATTTTTACAAGGTTTTAGGGCACCAAGGGTGCTAATTAGTGATGGTGGATCACACTTTTGTAATGCTCAGCTTGCAAAAGCTCTGAAACATTATAGCGTCAAACACAAAATTGGAACACCATATCACCCTCAAACCAACAAACAAGCTGAAGTTTCGAATCGGGAAGTCAAACAGATTTTGGAGAAAACAGTGTCATCATCAAGGAAGGATTGGTCTTTGAAACTGGACGATGCATTGTGGGCATAACATACAACATATAAATCATCAATAGGTCTTACTCCTTTTCAAATGGAGTACAGAAAGGCATGTCATTTACCAGTTGAATTTGATCATAAATCCTTGTGGGCATTGAAATTTCTAAATAATCTCGTCCATTAGCCATGCCAATATACAAAACCAAAGTGATTTTCGTTATATCAATCATAACTAAACTCATCAAAGACCACTAATACTGACATAAATAAATGACATAGATTCATCATGAAATGTGTAGCATGAAAATCACATGAATTTGGTTTGCTCATGTCAATTTTCAACGGATCCTACTTTACTTTAGTGAAATTGTTTGATAACTATATTGTACAAAGTGCATCTAGTTTAATATTAAACTTTATTAATTGAAAAAAAAAATCTAAAACTAGGGTATGCATCCATAATATCAAACATAGAACGCAAAATTCATAGATGACTAACTCCCACTAAACCAAATATTCCTCAAACCATAAAACACCCATGTGAGTAGCGTGTCCATGAAAGATCTTAGGTGGAAGACCTTTTGTAAGAGGATCTACTATCATGAAGTTTATCCTTAAATGTTCTATGGAAATATGTCCACTTTGTACCATTTCCTTTACAGCTAGGAATTTTATGTCCATATGTTTTGACTTGTTCGAGCTCATTATTATTGGAACATATGACGGCTGGTTTTGTCTGCGTTCTTCCTGACCAAACCCTTTATGCATTTCCAATAAGAAAAATCAACCATCTCTCCATCTTTTCGCACTATGAACATGCACCTAGTGCTATCAAAATCAGGATGATATCCAAT
This sequence comes from Lathyrus tuberosus, assembly GCA_022829125.1. NCBI lineage: Eukaryota > Viridiplantae > Streptophyta > Magnoliopsida > Fabales > Fabaceae > Lathyrus > Lathyrus tuberosus. The sequence continues at coordinate 1,971,661 of JALAZF010000599.1, read as the reverse complement.
CTGCCACAGGAAACATAAAAAATCTGTTATAGATTTATGATTGGCACAAGAAAAACCAGACTAGTGCAGTAATGTGTATCTCATTTAAACACGCGCGCACAACACAAGAAAGTTAAAGAGCAAAACTAAAAAATTAAATTGCTCATGAAAGCAAAACGGTATAACACAGACATAAGCATAATCGCAATACGATGGCCACAAACTGATTTGGCCAGCTGCTAACTAGAAAGCAAAGATACAAGATGAGATATGGAGAGTCTTTTACAAAATATAGAGCACAGCACTACTGGAAAAACTAATAGATAAAATTAGCATAAAGTTGATACAAAAACACATCTAAAATTGAAAGAGAAGTCCAATGTGTTAAAAGTTGCATGAGTCATTATAAATTCTAAATATGTTAAAAGGCTGTCATGTCATTTATCCAATTATTACACAAGCATGAGTCCAGCACAGGTATGAATGACACGGCAGGCACCGCTGTTTTCAAATGTTGGTGCTTTTACTAGGGCATGCTTTGAGGGAAAAGGAATGCAAGGTGTGTGTACCAGAAAGAAGAAGGAATGGCAATTATTAGGACTATTAATATAATATAGGGCATTCAACGGATTATTACTAACATCCATTCAGATCGACCATTTACCAGACACATTTCATTGTGCTATGAATGCCGTCCTGCATCCCTTTCCATGGAAATCCATGCTACTGTTTTCTATCAACATATTGGTATACAGTAGAACATGGGAGACGCAGTTGCAAAAAGAGTGATTCACATCCATGCTAGCGTTTTCTATCAATATATTGCTATGCCAGCCACATCTGAAAAGGTGAAGTTTCAGGGAGAGGCGGGGTTGTTATAAATGTATGATTTGAAAGAGAAAAAGAATCAAATCATACATTCGATGGTGAAGATGCCAAGGCCAAATCATGTCTAGAACAAGAGAGTGGACCAAATTTCAGTTAGTAAAAGTTGGGGCCAGACTATAATTTGGATAAAAACAATGGTGCCTAATCACAACCAAGATATAACTGCACCTGAGACAAAATCAGTGCAAAAATGCATTTGAGACAATGGTGCAAAACTAAAACTGATAGATATCAAACACGCTGGAAAGATGATACAACAGAGCAAAGATTCTAAACATGCTAGAAAAATGACACAAAAAAGTGATTCTGAACACACTAGATAGATGTCATGCTTTAGAGAGAACCTAAACACGCTAGACAGACAGAGCTTCAAAACACAAACAGAAAACATAAGATAAGAGGGCTGAAATGTGCGTACGACTAATTAGAAGAATAAAGCTTCAAAAAAAATTTGGCTTAAAACTTTGGAAAACGCAACAGCAGAATAGTGACTAAATATGTCACACAGGATGGTACTAATCTAATGTCGCTTTGATGTTATAAGGTTTTAAATAAGGAGGAAAAGAAAGAACAAAGACTTTGAATTACGATTATGATTTGATATGATTTATGATTATGGTTTGATGGAAAGGTTAAGGACTAATTGTGATAATGACAGAAACTAATCCTAGGAGAAAAACGAAGACAGTCTAACATATTATCAAAGTGTTATAAGATATTTTCATATCTCCAAACAAGTGTTGTTGGCCACATCCATGTGGATTCCATGGCTACTCTAGGAGCTTCATCTATCCTGGACCAAGAAGTCCTCGGGATTCGATCACATTTATCAAATTTGCACAATACTTTTACTTAGTCGAAAGGACAAGGGAATGGTTTGCTTTTGTGGCATATACTGGCATCTTGCCTCATTTTCTAGTGGAGTAAATATGATGCCTCTTACCCGGTTAGTTTACCTCGGCTTATTCTCATTTCCAATGCAGTAAGGAGTAGAATAGCCCAGGGTGGAAGGAGCTTGTACTTGTGAATCAATAATGAGCATCTGATGGGACCTATTAGGAGAAAGGCCCAAATGGATAGGAGGAGTTATGAGTCGGGGAAGTTATTAGAGAGTGAGGGAGTTGGTTAGAGATAGTGAAGGAAAGTACACGTGAGAGGATTATATGAGGTGTCTGAGGGAAATAGTGGGGGGCATTCAGTATCATTTTGTATTAGAACCTTAGAGTTGGACAAAGGGAGAGTTTCTTCTTCCTTTGAGGAGCTTTGCTCTGGAATTACATGGATTATCTTCTGCAATATTTTCCTTTTTCAGTTAATAATATACTCTCATTTTCTCTCTTAATTTCAGATTCCTAACAATTGGTCCGACCCAGAGTTATTAATAGCGGATTGCGGAGCGGAGCGCTGACCCAAAAAATGGGATAGCGAAATAGCGGATAGCGGGATAAATTTTGTACTAATAATTATATAATAATCTATAAAACATATGTCATATACTTAATGTAAAACTAAACAAATAACACAACACTTAAAAGATTTATAAAATCTAATGTCAAAGAACAATGCTTAATCAAGATTCAAAATATTATAGAAGATTCAAAATATATTAGAAGATTCAAAACATCCCATCTTAAAATTCAAACTTAGAACTATTATATGAAAATTCAAGCAAACATAAAAATCAAAGATCATCATCAGATGTATTCTTCATAGATAATCAAAATATTCCTCCAATACTTCATCTTCATCATCATCTTCAACATCTTCTACCACCACTTGCTGTGCCCTAGATGTACTTGCAACTTCAAATAGCCTTGACCTCTTAGTGTAGATTACAGGCTCATTAACCCCACTTGCTTCGACAACTTGAGCCCAAGTTAAATCATCATTTTCATGAACCAAGTCTTCTTCTAAAGGTTCACCATCTTCTCCTATTTCTCCCATCTCTTCCACCAACCATTGAGTGTGATACTTAATTTCACCAAATTCCATAGGGTCAAAATCTTGTCCCGAATTTCAAATCTTTCAATCAAAGCTTGGTTATACTTGATGAAAACCAAGTCTTGCAACCTTTGATGTTCCAATTTATTTCGCTTCTTGGAATGAATCTAAAATACAATAACTTGAAGTATTAATTTAGTAATACTTGAATGTAAGATACTTTAATATCCTAGTAAAAAATTAATACTTACACGCTCAAAGATGCTCCAGTTACGCTCACATCCAGAAGCCCTGCAACCCAAACTCAACACTTTAACAGCTAACAATTGCAAATCCGGAGTTTCAGCTCCATAAGACTTCCACCACTCAGCTGCAAGTAAAAAATCAATAATTGTCGACCTCAGAATTATTAATAGCGACCGCTCCCGCCGCGATCCCGAGCGGTCCGGCGGGGGTGGCCCCCATCCGCGCGCAAACAACGGAGCAATTTGCAGGCAGCAAGAGCGGCCGATTCCGGCGCAGTAGCAATTCTTGGGTAACACTCCGATCCTGGGCGGAGCGGGTTACCTTGTTTTATTTTTATTTTTAAATTTTTTTAAGCAAAATTACGTTTTTGCCCTTAAATTTTAAAACGTTAAAACAACCTTTCTCTATTTTTCGTTTTCACGCTGCTTCAGAGTTCAGACACTTCCTCTTCTTTCTGCCCTAACTGCTTCAGAGTTCAGACACTTTCTCTTCTTTCTACCCTAATTGCTTCAGACACTTCCACTTCTCTCTGCCCTAATCATTCAACTCCACCGCTTCCTCCGGCTCCTCCTCTGTTCGCCTGTCTCTCTCCGGCCCCCATCTCTTCCACTCCTCCTCCTCTGTTTTTATATTGTAAGTTCTCTATTTTATGATTCATTCTTTTCTGAATTCTACTTCTATGTGTTCTGTTTTGAGTTATACTTCTACTTCTATGAGTTCTACTTCTATGATTGTTGTGATGGCTGTTTTGTTTATTCTCTTTTGATGGTCTATGACTGAGTTCTACTTCTATTTGATGTTAATGTTTATTCTGTTTTGATGGTCTATGAGTATGAGTGGTGTTTAAAATTTTAATGTTATGTTTTGATGTTAATGTTTTATGAGTGTTGTTTTGATGTTAATGTTCTATGAATGCTGTGATGTTTTATGAGTGTAGTTTTAAATTTTAATGTTAATGTTTTGATGTTAATGTTTTAAATTTTAAATTTTAATATATTGTTTATTCATCCATGAGTTCTGTATATGTTTTATTCCTAGACAATATGGCAACATCTTCCTCTACACTAAATTCTACTTCGGTTGCGTCATGTGGTCAAACCTTCAAACCAAGCGGTAGCAATATTGACATAGCATGGCAATATAATCATTGGAAGGATATAAATAACAAGAAGAAGGTGAAGAAGGTGACATGTGATTTTTGTAATCTAACTAGTAGTGGTGGAATTAGTAGAGCAAAAAGAACATCAATTTAGAATAAAAGGTGATGTAGTTCCTTGCTTGAAAACTCCGGCGGAAGTTAAAACAATATTACATGTTGATATGGTTGAGAAAGAGAGAATTAAAAGAGGAATAGAAGAGACGATGGTGCAACTAAATGCGGATGATACTGTAGAAATTCTATATTTCTTATTGAGTTTGTACATAATAGAATAGGATATATATATAGCCTAGGGAGTACAAGTAACTAAAGAAACTAATTAAGTCCTAATTAACTCAAATTAATTCCTATATACAAGAATGGAAATATTCTATATGGCTGTGTAAATAAGTATAAATGTATTTATATAATACAGCTATACAATCTGCATTGCTGTCCCTTATTAATGGCTGCATAGCTGTGCCTTAATGGTTGCAGATCAGCAACCAACACTCCCCCTCAAGTTGGGTCATAGATGTCTATCATGCCCAGCTTGAATCTTAAGTTTTCATAGTTGGTTCTAGGAAGTGCCTTGGTCAAGATATCAGCTATTTGATGCCTTGAGGGTGTGTGCTGAAGGGAAATTAATCCGTTGTCAATCTTCTCCTTGATAAAATGTCTATCAATTTCTACATGCTTTGTCCTGTCGTGTTGCACAGGATTTTTAGCAATACTTATGGCAGCTTTGTTGTCGCACAATAGACTTACTTCATGGTAAGTATGAACTTGCAGTTCCGCAAGCATCCTTTGGAGCCACATCCCTTCACAAATCCCATGAGCCATTGACCTAAATTCTGCTTCAGCACTGCTTCTTGCAACCACAGATTGTTTCTTGCTTCTCCATGTCACTAAATTGCCCCATACAAATGAGCAATACCCACTGGTTGATCTTCTATCAGTTACTGAGCCAGCCCAATCTGCATCTGTGAATATTTCTATTTTCCTGCTTGTGTCCTTTTTGAAATGCAGCCCTTTCCCTGGTGCCTTTTTGAGATACTGTAAAATACGGTTAACTGCTTTCATGTGAGTCTTTTTGGGATCGTTCATGTAGCGGCTAGCCATGCTGACAGAAAAACCAATATCTGGCCGTGTATGGGTTAGGTAGATAAGTCTCCCAACCAGTCTTTGATACATCTCTTTATCAACGGGTGGACTCTCTTTTTCCTCTCCTATCTTCACGTTAGATTCCATAGGGGTGTCTGCTGGCCGACATCCTAACATTCCCGTTTCTTGAAGTAAATCAAGAGTATATTTCCTTTGAGACAAATAAATTCCAAATTTTGATCGTGCCACTTCCATTTCAAGAAAATACCTTAACTGACCAAGGTCTTTAACTTCAAATTCCTTAGCTAGTAACAATTTTAACCCTTCAATTCCAGTATAGTTATCACCAGTAATAATAATGTCGTCTACATAAACAATGAAGATGGTTACCTTGCCTTCCTCCGAATGCTTTAAGAACATTGTGTGGTCTGTTTGACATTGAGAGAAACCATGCATCCTAACCACTCGGGTAAGCCTGTCAAACCAAGCCCGTGGGGATTGCTTGAGCCCGTATATTGATCTTTTGAGCTTATATACCTTGCCCGAGTTTTCTGACGTCTCAAGTCCAGGTGGTATTCTCATGTAAACATCTTCTTCAAGTTCACCATTTAGGAAAGCATTTTTTATATCTAGCTGATGAAGTGGCCAATCCAAATTTACTGCCAAGGAAAGGAGAACACGGACTGAGTTTAATTTTGCTACTGGTGCAAAGGTCTCTTCATAATCCACCCCATAAGATTGAGTGAATCCTTTTGCCACCAATCGAGCTTTATACCTGTTCACACTCCCGTCAACATTATATTTCACCGAGAATATCCATTTGCATCCAACTGACTTCTTTCCATCTGGAAGGTGACAGAGCTGCCATGTACCATTCTTTTCTAGTGCCTTTATTTCTTCCACAACCGCAGCCTTCCACTCTGGAACTAGGATAGCTTCATGGAAATTTTGAGGAATGTGGGTGTTGTCTACTGAGTTGATGAAATTTTTGTATTCCTGCGACAATTTTTCACTAGAAACATGGTTCCCAATTGGATGTTTGGTACAAGACCTCACTCTCTTTCTTATGGAAATAGGTAAGTTTAAGTTCTGTTCATAAGTGTCATTATCCAATAAATTAGAAGATGAGTCAATGCATTGTAATTTACCTTTGTGAGTAGGTTCAGAATCTGAATTTTGGGCAGAGCCTTGGTTCTGCTTCGGAAGAGTGCATGTTTCTACTTCCTTAAGAGTTTGAAGCTTGTTTTTCTTCCTTGTGTATACTTGTACTTCTTTTCTTCCACTTGTTGTCTTGGTAACATCAAGAGTGGTTGCTTGCTGGTCCAATTCAGGTTCAACCATTATTTGGGCAGATTCTGAATTTTTAGTAGTCGAGCCAGGTTTCGGTGGGTTAGAGTTTGGGACAAATTCTTGCGGGACAGATTCGGGTACAGTATCTAGAATGGTTTCTGGGACAGATTCAGGTACATTTTCTGGAACGGTTTTTGGGACAGATTCGGGTACATTTTCTGGAACAGTTTCTGGAATGGTTTTTGGGACAGATTCGGGTACATTTTCTGGAACAGTTTCTGGGACAGATTGCGGGACATATTTTGGTATAATAATTTCCCAAGGTTGGTGTTCATCAATTGTCACTTTCTCCCCCTGAATGGCAACCTTGGAATAAAAGGCATTCCCTTCATAAAATGTGACATCTATAGTGTGATAAATTCGTCTTTTCTGAGGACAATAACATTTATATCCTTTCTTGGTAGGAGAGTATCCCAAAAATATACATTTGATGGCTTTTGGGTCTAGCTTGTTGGGATTTGGTTTTTGATCATGTACAAATGCAGTACATCCAAAAATCTTTGGTGGGAGATTTGTGATGAGTTTAGTCGAAGGATAAAAGGACAAGAGGGTTTGGTTAGGTGTGCTTAGGTTGAGTGTTTTAGAGGGCATTCTATTTATTAGGTATGATGAAGAAAGAACTGCATCTCCCCAAAAATGGCTAGGTACATTCATGGACAACATAAGGGCTCGAGTGACTTCTAATAGGTGTCTATTTTTCCTCTCTGCTGTTCCATTTTGTTGGGGAGAATATGGACATGAAGTTTGGTGCACAATCCCATTTTTGACAAGGTATGTACCAAGGGTGTGGTGGAAGTACTCCCCTCCATTATCAGTTCTTAGACTTTGAATGTTGCTTTGAAATTGGGTTTGAACCATTTTATGGAAGTTCTCAAATATACCCCCTACCTATGACTTTTCTTTCATGAGAAACACCCAAGTGACTCTTGTATGGTCATCAATAAAGGTGACAAACCACCTTGACCCAGTAATATTGCTCACTCGTGAAGGTCCCCACACGTCACTATGAATAAGGGTGAAAGGTTTAGATGGCTTATAAGGTTGTATGGAATAATGAGACTTGGTATGTTTGGCTAATTCGCACACTTCACATTTGAAAAAACCAGAATCTTTATTAAATAATGATGGAAACATCTTTTTCAAATATATAAAATTTGGGTGTCCTAGGCGGTAATGCCATAACATTACATCATTCTCATTCTTTGATGAACACGTAAGGGCAGCCTTGTATGATCTTTTATTTTGTTCTTCAACTCTTAGGTAGTAAAGGCCTGCACTCTCCTCAGCATTGCCAATCATCTTCCCCGAATTCATATCCTGAAATTCGCACAAATTTGGTAAAAACTTAGCAGTACATCCCAAATTTTTGGTTAATTTACAGATAGACAACAAGCTGCAATTTAATTTTGGAACATGTAAAACTGAATCAAGAGTAATATCTTTAGTGATAATCACTGAACCTTTACCAGCCACTTTAGAGGTAGTACCATCTGCTATTCGAACAAAAGATCCATCTTGACAGGGGGTGTATTTGGTAAATACATTGATGTCCCCAGTCATGTGATCTGATGCGCCGGAATCAACAATCCATTGGTTTGTTTTCTGGTGATTAACATGAAGGGCAGTAGAAACATTACCTTTTTGGGCAAGAGTAGCAGTGGAAGAAGCACTAGTCTTTTGTATTGCTTGTTGCATCATTTTCTGCAACATCTCTATTTGTTCTTTGTTGAAAGGGCTTGCCTCTGCAGTACTTTTGGACTTGCTTTCATCAACAGCAGCAGCATATGCGCGTGTATCCTTGAATCGTGGTTTCAGATCCGTGGGTTTCCCGTGAAGCACCCAACATGTTTCCTTTGTATGTCCGGGACGCTTGCAGTGATCACACCATCCTCTACCTTTCTTTGGTGGACCTCTTGCTACAAGGGCAGAACCTTCAATGTTAGCACTTTGACTTCCCAGCATAACTTTTCTTCTACTTTCTTCCCTTCTTACTTCTGCAAATGCTTCGCGAATGCTAGGGAGAGGTTTAGTTCCAAGAATCCTTCCTCTTACTTCATCTAAATTTTTATTTAGTCCTAATAAAAATTGATAGATTCTATCCTTCTCGATCAATTTTTTATAGATTTTTTCATCCTCCGGACACTTCCATTCTGTGTCAGCATAGATGTCGAGTTGCTGCCAATACTTTGTGAGTGTGTGATAGTACTTCGTTACTAGAGAGTCTCCTTGTTGAAGGTTATGTAAGAGACTTTTGATCTCAAATATGGCTGAAGTGTTATCCACATTTGAGTAGGTCTCCTTGGCTGCATTCCAGATTTCTGCAGCATTGCCATAATACATAAAATTTTCACCACACTCATTTGTCATGGAGTTGAGTAACCATGACATCACAAGACTGTTTTCAAGTTTCCACTTTGCATGGTTTGAATCAGTCTTTGCTGGCTGCTTAGCGTCGCCGGTGATGTAGTCTTCCTTTCCCTTTCCTTGGAGGAAGAGTCGGACAGATCTGGACCACTGTGTATAATTCTGCCCATTGAGCTTGTAACAAGTAATGAGAATTGTCTCATTATGACTGGTGGTGTTTCCAGTCGCTGCCTTTGGATCAGCATCTGAGATGCTTGAGCTGTTTGTTTTTTCCTCCATGGGAAAACCCTATTATTTTTTCTCCGGATCAGAACGGTAGCTCTGATACCATGTAGAAATTCTGTATTTCTTATTGAGTTTGTACATAATAGAATAGGATATATATAACCTAGGGAGTACAAGTAACTAAAGAAACTAATTAAGTCCTAATTAACTCAAATTAATTCCTATATACAAGAATGGAAATATTCTATATGGCTGTGTAAATAAGTATAAATGTATTTATATAATACAGCTATACAATCTGCATTGCTGTCCCTTATTAATGGCTGCATAGCTGTGCCTTAATGGTTGCAGATCAGCAACCAACAGATACAAATGATATTGAGGAAATAAGTCGAATTTGAAGCGGAAAGAGGCTTGCTGAGACATCTTCAATGGCTGTCAAGAGAACCAAAGGACCATTGGATTTAGTCTTTAAGAAGACTAAGGACACACGCATCAATGATGCGTGTGATAAAGAAGCGAGGGCAAGATGTGTACAATATATTGCTAGCTTTGTTTATAATTGTGGAGTTGCTTTTAACGTGCCAATGCAAAAGCATTTAAGCAAATGTTGGAAGTCGTTGGCAGCTATGGTCCTCATTTGAAACCGCCAAGTTATCATGAACTTAGGGTTCCACTCCTTCAAAAGGAGTTGAACTATACAAAAAGTTTTTTGAAGAATCACGAAGTGCAAAAGAACAAATATGGATGTTCAATTATGTCAGATGGTTAGTCGGCTAGAAAATAGAACATTGATTAATTTCTTGGCCAATTGTCCGGCGGGAACGATGTTTGTGAAAAGTGTCGATGCTTCTGACTATGCCAAGACGGGGGGAGAAGCTAGCTGAGTTGTTAGACACTTTTGTTGAAGAAATGGGTGAACCAAATGTTGTTCAATTGATTACCGACAATGGAAGTAATTATGTAGCGGCGGATAAAATTTTAACTTCCAAAAGGGCAAAGATGTTTTGGACTCCATGTGCAACCCACTGTATAGACCTTATGTTAGAAGACATAGAAAAATTCCAAAGGTTGATAAGGTTATAAAAAATGGAGTTAAGGTTGTGGGCTACATTTATAATCACACATTTACTTTGAATCTAATGAGAAAGACTACTGGCAATGTTGAATTGGTTAAAAATGGAGTGACAAGGTTTGCTACATTTTTCCTTATTCTACAAAGGTTGCAAGAACTAAAAAGTAAACTTAGAGAGATGTTCGCCTGTGATGAATGGGTGAGTTCCAAGTGTGCCAAAGATGCTAGAGGAAAAAGGGCAACTAATATTATTCTTATGCCATCATTTTGGAGTGATGTTTTCTAAACTTTTAAGGTTATGGCGCCTCTTGTAGATGTGCTAAGAATGGTTGATAATGAAAGGAAACCCGCAATGGGTTATATATATGCCGCAATGGGGGTAACAAAGGAATCAATTGAGAAAGCTTTCAATTCAAATTCAAGCAAGTACAAAGTCGTATTTGACATCATTGATAAAAGATGGGAGTGTCAACTTCATCATCCGTTACATTCTGCAGGTTACCATCTCAATCCTGAATATTTTTATGAAAAACCAAAAATTGAGAATGGTCCTAAATTGATGAGAGGCCTCTGTAAATGCATTGAGACACTTAGTGAAAGTAATGATGTGGAAGACAGGATTTCAATACAATTCGCACACTACAAGGGTGCTATAGGTCTCTTTAGTTTAAGTGCCGCAATTAGACAAAGGTCGGCATTAGCTCCAGGTAAGATGGAAGTTAATTTTTTTACAATTATTGGAATTTGGCAATTGTTAGCTGTTAAAGTATTGATTTTTTACTTGCAGCAGAGTGGTAGAAGTCTTATGGAGCCGAAACTCCGGATTTGCAATTGTTAGCTATTAAAGTGTTGAGTTTAGGTTGTAGTGCTTCCGGATGTGAGCGTAACTGGAGCATCTTTGAGCATGTAAGTATTAATTTTTTAGTAGGAATAGGATATTAAAGTATCTTACATTTAAGTATTATTAAATTAATACTTCAAATTATTGTATTTTAGATTCATTCCAAGAAGCGAAATAAGTTGGAACATCAAAGGTTGCAAGACTTGGTTTTCATCAAGTATAACCAAGCTTTGATTGAAAGATTTGAAATTCGGGACAAGATTGATCCTATGGAATTGGGTGAAATTAATTATCACACTCAATGGTTGGTGGAAGAGATGGGAGAGATAGGAGAAGATGGTGAACCTTTAGAAGAAGACTTGGTTCATGAAAATGATGATTTAATTTGGGCTCAAGTTGCCGAAGCAAGTGGGGTTAATGAGCATGTAATCTACACTAGGAGGTCAAGGCTACTTGAAGTTGCAAGTACATCTAGGAATAAACAAGTGGTGGTAGAAGATGTTGAAGATGATGATGATGAAGTATTGGAGGAATATTTTGATGATCTATGAAGAATACATCGTTGATGATGATGATCTTTGATTTTTATGTTTGCTTGAAGTTTCATATAATAGTTCTAAGTTTGAAATTTAAGATGTGATGTTTTGAATCTTTTACTATGTTTTGAATCTTCTATAATATTTTGAATCTTGATTAAGCATTGTTCTTTGACATTACATTTTATATATCTTTTAAGTGTTGTGTTATTTGTTTAGTTTTACATTAAGTATATGACATATTTTTATAGATTATTCTATAATTATTAGTACAAAAACTTATCTCGCTATCTCATTTTTTGGGTCGGCCGCTCCGCTCCGCAATCCGCTATTAATAACTCTGGTCGACCTGAAGCTAATTGTCAAATTCCAATAATTGTAAAAAAAATTAACTTTCATCTTATTTGGAGCTAATGTCGTCCTTTGTATAATTGTCGCTCTTAAACCAAAGAGACCTATAACACCCTTGTATTGTGCCAATTGTATTGAAATCTTGTCTTTTACATCATCGCTTTCACTAAGTGTCTCAATGCATTTTCGGAGGCCTCTCACCAATTTAGGATCATTCTCAATTTCTAGTTTCGCAAAAAATATTCAGGATTGAAACCTGCAGAATTCAATTGATTCCTTCGCTACCCCCATTGCGGCATATATGTAACCCATTGCGGGCTTCCTTTCATTATCAATCATTCTTAGCACATCTACAAGAGGCGCCATGACCTTAAGAGGATAGAAAACATCACTCCAAAATGATGTCATAAGTATAATATTAGTTGTCTTTTTTCCTTTAGCATCCTTGGTACACTTGGAACTCACCCATTCATCACAAGTGAACATCTCTCTAAACTTACTTTTTAGTTCTTGCAACCTTTGTAGAGTAAGGAAAGATGTAGCAAACTTTGTCACCCCATTTTTAACCAATTCAACATTGACGGTAGTCTTTCTCATTAGATTCAAAGCAAATGTGTGGTTATAAATGTAGCCCACAACCTTAACTTTATTTTTTATAACCTTATCAACCTTTGGAATTTTTCTTATGTCTTCTAACATAAGGTCTATATAGTGGGCTGCACATGGAATTCAAAACATGTTTAGCCTTTGGAAGTTAAGATTTTACCCGCCGCTACATAATTACTTTCATTGTCGGTAATCAATTGAACAACATTTGGTTCACCCATTTCCTGTCTTGGCATAGTCAGAAGCATCGACACTTTTTACAAACATCGTTTACGCCGGACAATTGGCCAAGAAACTAATCAAGGTTCTACCTTTTCTATCCGACCAGCCATCTAACATAATTGAACATCCATATTTATTCTTTTGCACCTCGTGATTCTTCAACAAACCTTTTGTATAATCCAACTCCTTTTGAAGGAGTGGAACCCTAAGTTCATGAAAACTTGACGGTTTCAAATGAAGACCATAGCTTCCAACGGCTTCCAACATTTGCTTAAATGCTTTTGCATTTGCTACGTTAAAAGCAATTCCGCAATTATAAACAAAGCGGGCAATATAATGTACGGTTCTTGCCCTCGCTTCTTTATCACACGCATCATTGATGCTTGTGTCCTTAGTCTTCTTAAAGACTATATCCAATGGTCCTTTGGTCCTCTTGACAATCATTGAAGTGGTCTCAGCAAGTCTCTTTCCGCTTCGAATTCGACTTATTTCCTCAATATCATTTGTATCATCTGTATCTAATTGCACCATCACCTCTTCTATTCCTCTTTTAATTCTCTTTTTCTCAACCATATTGGTATATAATATTGCTTTAACTTCCGTCGGAGTTTTCAAACAAAGAACTACATCAACTTTTATTCTTAATTGATTTTTTTTCTCTACTAATTCCCCCCACTACTAGTTAGGTTACAAAAATCACATGTCACCTTCTTCTTGTTATTTATATCCTTTCAATGATTATATTGTCATGTTATGTCAATATTATAACCGCTTGGTTTGAAGGCTCGGCCACATGAAGCATCCGAAGTAGACTTCGGTGTAAAGGAAGATATTGCCATATTATCTAGGAATAAAACATAAACAGAACTCATGGTTGAATAAACAATAGATTAAGGAAAAAAAAACAAACTCATGGATGAAGCAAAACACATTAAACATTAAACAGAGGAGTAGAACATTAAACATAAACAAAAGGAACTCATGTATAAAGATGAGTATTAAACATAAACATAAAACAAAAACAGAACTCATGTATAAAGATGAATATTAAACATAAACATAACAGAGGAGTAGAACATTAAACATAAACAAAAGGAACTCATGTATAAAGATGAATATTAAACCTAAACATAACAGACAGAGGAACTCATGCATAAATCAACATTAAACATAAACAGAAGCGTAAAATAGGGAAGTTCATAACAACACAAGCGAAAAACAGAAAGATTTACAATATGAAAAAGAGAAGGACGAACAGAGATGGGGCCAGAGAGAGACGAACGGAGGAGGGGATGCCGATCGGAGAAAGAGAGACGAATAGAGAGAAAGACTTTAAGGCAGAGAGCAGACGTTAGGGCACAAGCAGAAACAGAGAAGACGTTGTCTGATGAATGAGTGAAAGGAAAATAGAGGAAAAATTTTGTTTTAATCTTTTAAAATATAAGGGCAAAATAGTAATTTTGCATAAAAAATTAAAAAAAAAACAAAACCAGGTAACCGGCTCCGCCGAGGTGCGCAACACTGCCCGCAACCTGCTATCGCTCAAAACTCGGCAGCGATCTCAGCCTGCTATTCGCTCCATACTTCTCGCACGGAAGGTTGCCACCCCGGCCGGACTGCCCGGGATCGAGCCGGGAGCGGCTGCTTTTGATAACTCTGGTCCGACCTACTGGATTATCGATGGAGAGCCGGTGTTCGAGATGAAAGAATACTACAATTGGTTTGTGAATGAAGGTCTGCCAGAATTTGTGGGTGAAGACCCCATCGGATGGATCATCAAAGCAGAACAGTTTTTCTGGAGCAGAAAATCCATTATTCTGATATGTGCAGTGAGCATCCATGAGAATGGAGGGTGTTGCTATGCTGTGGTTTGTTTCAGTCTTGGTATCAAGACAACTTTGATGTTAACTGGACATCATTTTCCATAGCTTTCATGAGAAAATTTGGGGCTCAGATAACGATGCAGAAATGTAGTTTATGGGTGATAAGCTAGTGTTGTAGCAAACTCTGTCGAAGTCGGATAGCTGGTGTAGCAGTCAAAATATGCTAGATTGTTAGCATGTCGAATTGGGGCAGTGTTTGGACCAATTGTTTACTATGTTAGTTGAAAGTTAGGGTTTAGTTTTCTTATAAATAACATACTAGTTCTCACTTCTCAACAATCTTAATAGGAAGAGAAAGTGGTGTGATTGAGATTCAATTATAAACATTGTTCTCTAATGTATAATTGAATCAAGAATCCATAGTTTTATACCACTTCTCAACAATCCGCACGAATTTGTCACCTATGTGTGGAGAAGAAACACACCACAATTAGTCATAATCTCATTTTCTCTCTTAATTTTGGGTTCCTAACAGCATCTGAGGACTGAGATCTTAAACTTTTGAGTGGAAAGAGCTTGTTGGGTTGCAAAAGGTGACATTACAGATGAGCATGGTTCATCATCCAGAATTAATGACCAGACTGAGAAGCTAAATCATATTTTGGAGACCTACCGACCATATTTCAATTCTTAGTAGCCCAGAGCCCAGGCTGTTTCACCCCATAGGGATGGATAGTAGTATAGCACAAGTAACCGCTCAATTGCTCATACATGCCATTTGAAATAGTCTATGATAGATCACTCTTTTCCTTATTGAAATGCATCCCCTTTAGGTAAATCTGATAAATTGCTAAACCAGAAAAAAATATTATTTTTATTGGAATAAAAACAGGTAATATGCCTTTAGTCGATGGTATAATGTATATGTTCTTTGAGAGATTGAAAGTGGGAAAAAGAGACGTTCGTACCGTTATATAATCGACTCCAGTTCCAATCTTTTTTTGATATTGTGGATGATAAGGAAGCAGCTTTTCAAGAACCGTTTTCTCATGCTCGGGACTTAGTTTCTGACCATTTTTATATCTAGTGCATGAAATCACATCAAGGTATTATAAGATAAATGAAGACAGAACATATGCATCCATAGAAAAGTAAGAATCAGATAAATTTAAAGATAAAAATAATTAATAAAAGTTTAATAAAATAAAATACAATATCCTTAAAAACATACCGTCCAGAATGAAGAATCATTTTGACAAATTCAACCAAAGGAACAGTATCTTGTAAAACCGGATCTTCCCAATCAACCCGCTTATTTTGTTCTTCTTGTTCAGAATTATTATGTTGCTGCCGTTGTTCATCGTAGCAATGTTCCTCCACAATTTCTCTCCCTTGCGAAAGAACATGCTTTTCAAGCAAATTGTCAGCCGCAGAATCGGAAGAAGCAGCAGCTGCGAGGGAAGAGATAGAAGAATAAAACAACCTTGGGTTGTTGGAGTGGTAAGAAAGGGATGGAATCAATGGCAGAAAAGAGCGGAAAGAGAAAGGGGTTTTGAAGAAGTGAAAGTGAAGTGGTGTTTTTAAGTTGGATAGTGAAGAAGCCATAACTCTTAGTATGCTTATCAAAGGTCAATAAAACTCGACGGAATGAATTGTTTATAGTTGAACATTGTTTTTATTTTGGTGCGTTTCTTCGATATTGTGTTATCAAAATTGTGCGAGGTGGAGAGTGTCGATTCCCTCCCTCGTGTTCTTGGCAATTGCAAACTTTAACCGGATAAACAAGCCAGCCACGTGGCCTTCTTTTAAAATGATGAAAATATAAATGAATATTTTTTATATTTATTTTTTAGTTTAATTTAAACTAGTCGGATATCCGTGCGTTCGCACGGATACTCATATGATACGCGCATTTTTTTTTAAATATAATAAAATTGATATTAAAAAAATTAAATTGTTCAACCAAAAAAGTTAATATTTTTAAAAGTTGGTGCTAGAAAGATAATGTAGATCCAAGAAAGTTATCATGAAAACCATTCTATTTTTTCACAAATATAATGTAGATCCAACATATTAAAAGGTTTATACACCTTTGATATCAGTAGTCATATTAAAAACATATTAAAAACATGTGAATAAAATAAATGTCTCATAAGTGCTACTAAGCAAAAATAGAACATGTCTTAGTATGATACAAACAAAGTGGTATTAATAATTTGTTGGAGTTAAAATAAAAATAGGAAAATGATGAATAATAATATAACTATTTTACGTTAACAGCATTGTCAATCCAAAAAGCTTCATGGGCTTGGCAGATTGAACCTCCCCTAATAAGATGCAACAAAACCTTGAAAAACACTTAAGTATTTGACATCCCTGCTTTTCTAATTTCCTAGAAAATGTAATTCAGAATTTTTGCTAACAAAAATGTAAGCCATTAAACCACCCAACAAAGCTTAGTACAGACATGTAATATACATTATATTATCCACCATGTCTACCAAACAACATGTCTACCAAACAACATGTCTTGTTGAAAGCAAACAACTAAGTTTAGGCAATATAAAATTAAAACATAACATTCTACAAAAAACCCATAAAAAACAGACTTTGAGTATCATACTTGTCTAATTTGCTTCAGGTTGCAACCATACAGCAGTAGCACGACACCAATCTAAGGGCGTTCACGTCTTCTAACAACGGAAACATAAAGCCTTCTGGGAGGAATCGTTATTGTGAACTGAAGCATAACACCCCTACCGAGCCTCTTACTGACAGCAAACTGGTACCAGCCATTCGCCATGAACTTCTCCATCTGGTTGATCTTTCCGTTACGCCGGGCAGAACGTACCTCAGCATGATAAATCCTCCCGTCGTCTACATCTACCAACTCAATGTCTGTCTGGTTCACGCCTAAAATGTCCCTTGTAACAGTCTTTGGAAAATGCTGAAAAAATGGAAGCATAAGAATGACTTATATAATTTGTATGCGTTAACTCCATTATGTGCAAGGACCGTGTAATTTGAAACTTACCATGACATTCCTTGTAGCCCTGTAACCGAAAGTGACTGTCTTTTCCCAGTAGAATTCATCTTCGCATTCCTGATCATCCAACATCTCATCAGATTCTTCGTTGTCCGACCGTTGTCCATCATCATCATCATCCACATGAATAATGTCTACACTTCCATCAGATGTGTGTTGGGGAACCTGTTCATTCATTGCAGACCTGAACTGAATGTTGAATAGATAGTGATTAGTATAAGGATAAAATGAAAATGACAGATTGAAAGTGCAATACAATTTCCATTGTTGATGACATGTCAAAAAGGTATCGAACTGAGTTATATTATTCATAGAAAGGATTTTATAACGAAATTGAAATAGTTGACAGCAGTAGTGTTAGGACGCAAAGCAGCGTATATGTTTAGTTATGTAACGTATTACCTGGGTTTGGTTGGGATGTCTGTGTTCTTCTGTATATTCCCAGTAGGATGCTGAGCAACCATGATGTTCTCAGACGGTAAAGGGTGATCCATCTGAAACTGCCCCTCTGATGCCTCTGTACTCAGTTTCCGTAGTTGGTCGTCAATCTCCTTTCTCTGCCTCAACCATGATTCCACGTTCCTACCATGACATGAAAAAATCAGAAGTAGTAATAATTAGGTAATTAATGTACGACGAACTTATTTTTGCCAGACCATAGAATTTTGTATCTACCGATTTGTAATGTTTCAAAGGACGTTACAATCGTGTTAAAGATGCATGAAAGTGTTATATGTCAGATGTACCTTGCCCTACGGATCCTTAGTGCATCTACTTCATTAAAATTTTCACCATAATTTACTTGACCTTTCTGACGGCATTCCTGCAAGCTATAGACATGTAATATATGGTTTTAGTTAATTATATTAACAACACTAACAACCTACCATGTCATGGAATATAAGCATTAGATATGAAGTGCATTTTATACTGATGTAAACTTTGGTAATATGCAGACAGCATGTTATAAAGTAATTTTGTAAGCTGCCTGTATACAAATAGTCATTGCAAGAAAAGTTTTTATTCGAGATTTTACCCGGAAGTCATTGGGATTGCAGGTCTTTCCAGCTGATGGACTACAGCCTTGCCTAGTGGAGAAACCTGTATAGGATCTTCAGCAAATGAGACCCCTTTTTTTGGTAGCGTCCGGTCGGTTTCAAAGTTACCCGCAGATGCTGCTTCATTAAGGTCCCGTATCTGGGATTCAATCTGTCGTTCGCGCTTCAACAATGAATCATCGTCTCTGCAATGAAAGGATACGAAAATTAGATATCATTTCATAAGCCATTTGTTAAACATGCATGCACAAAAAAGATCGTACCCGTACCTTGATTTCAAGATTCCCTCTTTCGTCCCACTGTTTCCTTCTTCTGCACCCTTTTCCAGAGACAGTCTGAGATAGTCTCCCTTAGTAAGGACGCCCCTAAGTCGTCTACGATCGTCATCAGTGGTTGCGGCTTCAAAAACCAATTTCTTCAGGGTTGATTCAACATCCTGCATGTGGGTGTTGCTGAAAATAGGAAAGCGGAAAATGGAAATCAGGTTAACAAAAGCCCAGAAGAAAGGGTGGATAATCGTTACAAAGATGCATGTTGTTTGCTTACCCTTGCAGGGAACGTCTTGATCGTTCTTCGGCCATGGATGGTGTGCTTTCGCAAGTGTGTTTGGGAAGACCAAATTTTCACTCACATACAATGTATTGTGTGTACACATTTCCCAAACTTAAAGTCTTAAAGTCCATCCATCATCAACCCTCATTTTGGATTCCCGAGACACTGTGTCAAAGTATGAGTTAATCCACACGTTAACTGTTCAGTTTCAGTATTTGGAACATGCATAATCCCATTTGCTATTTGTGTAACTTATTATTTGTCTAACTTATTTATGTAAGATATTGAAAACGTTTTTGCCACATGTAATACCCCAGTAGGTCCCCCTTTAATGTAAAATTTGGCACATGTAATACCCCATTAGGTCCCCCTTTAATGTATAATAATAATATTGAAAACGTTTTTGGCATGATAGTGGCATAGGAATTATGTTATATATTTAAAGGTAATGTGTTTGGTAAACATTTAAATTAGGAGACATAATATACATAATGTTAATGTAAAATATATAATTGCGAAGTAAAATATTTCTTAATGTCATGGATAGGAAAGGTATTTGTTTCGTAATGTTTGTAATTGGGTATATCATTTTTAAAGATAAAATCGTAGACATCGATGATAAGTAATATGGTACGGGAAATGTGTAGTATGAATTGTGAAATTATTTTTATGAAATTGCAATATTTATGAATTTGGAGACAATTCTGACTACTCACCTAAACTGAACATAGCCATTCTCTATTATGCTGGTAAAGAAATAGAAGCAAGGGTAAGTGTAATTCAATTTTTTAAAATTCTAGCTATCAGAATTGGTAGTTCAAAAAGTAGATTTGACACGAAAGAAAAATCTAACCCTACTATGAGCTCTTTCCATTTTCCTGATAATCAATTAAAGGAAGATAATGATGAATTGATAGGTTAATGGTGGATTATTGGGCTTGACAGGTTAATATCAATATCAGTGGTGTGTATGTGATTCTGGAAAAATTGGTCAGCCTATGACATGTTTGTTGGAGAAACATGCTCTTAAGTAGACTGAGACAGCAGAGACAGAGGTTGAAGCTGGTCTATACGTGCATATCCGATCGGTCAATACGCTTGTGCTGAATGGAACTATGGGTAAACTTAAGTCCTTTCTGTGTATTATTATTTTTTGGAACTATCTGTTTTTTAAATAACACTTTGTTTAGATTTTTAACTGTATTGGCACTTCACCCTAATTGGAAATTTAATTATTTTTAATTAGTGCAATTGCAGTATTGGAAAACGTACTGATTTTCTTCTTCCATTAATTGATATTCATTGACAGTATGTAGAGATTTTAGAATTAGATGCAAAAGATCCTTTTGTTAGACCAGAATATTATGGATGCGAAAGATCCTTACAACATAAATATTTATACATATGAAAATGGAAAAAAAAATAAAGGTGATGTGTGTCTTGCTTTTGAAGACCCATTTGCAACTCACTCTGTGAGAAACATTTTCATGACAATATGTTATGTTACATATGTTTCTTTTCTTATGTTGTTAGGTTGTGTGCATGGATTGTGGATGATATCCTTATGTAACAGGATGCTGATGGCAGTGTTTCCTTCATCTGGGGGACTGATGCTGATGGAAATCTTCTTTTTTTCGATGACACTGAGACAATAGCTAAGAGCTGTGAGATATCTTCTACACCAATTGTAAAAGGTAATATTTAGATTCACGTCGAAAGGTAGTTTGACTATACAAGTTCCCTCTCTGTGATGCTAACTGGTATAATAATATCCAATTGCAATTATATTTATTTGAACTAAGGTTTTTATCATAGCTCTGTACTCATTTAATTTTTTGAGTTCTGTTTTTCTATTTCCATTAGGGTTTAGTGTGATCTGCTTGCTATATAGACTATGGTGAGACTGAGATTAATTGTAAGTTGAAATCCCACTTTAATGTGAATCTGTTTTGAATAACATTCGAAATTTTTTTAATTTCTATGGTAATTTGGCGAAGGTTGTTTCAGTGAAATATGATAAAATCTAGAATTCATGTAAGCATTAGTATGATATTTGTTATCATCCATCATTCTATCTAAATACAGTTTTGTGTTAAGGATTTTTTTTTAGGTGCAAATGCAGAGACACAGTTGTTTAAAATTTTTGAAAATGTTGCAGGCATTACAATTGATATTGCGTTTGTTGCAGTGGTACAATTGCGGTTGCGGCATTGCAAGCTTTGTGGTAATGAACTACAATCGTGAGCTTCTGTATTAGTCTTTCATGGAATGTCAACTTTTTTCTCTTTTATGATTTTGATCGTAGCAATAAAAATTACTTTCTAATTGTAATTTATAATTTGCTAATAAAAGAATTTTAAATTCAAAAGGGTAGTATTTGAGTTACCTTATTAATAGAAGCATTTCTATTATTTATATGGTTAAAACATGTGGTACTGATATACCAATATCTTTTAGGTATGTTATGACAGGAGTAAAGGGGTAACAATAAAGACCAATATTTTCCTGCACTTGCCACATATATTTGACTTGGCTACTTCTATGAAGCTCTTATACTCTAAAATTGCTAAAATATTGTTGTTTTATCCGGAACAAGTACAAAAATATTGCACATTCTAAATTGTTCCCTCCATTATGATTTTTATTTTAAACAAATATTGACTATTAGACTTAGAATACAACTCCAATAATTTGTCTTAAAAGTTTTTGTGTTTATTTATTCTTCATTATGGGGTGAGAAGAATTGGATTACATTATTTATAGGAATAACAATTTGGGTTGTGCGTTCTATTATTTGATTATTAGCTATCATTTTGTTCTAATATTTTTTCAATTTATAAAAGTACTACAAAAATTAAATTAACTTTAAGATTTAGAATTAAAAAATAATAATTTTTTAATAAATTAAAAATAAATGAATGATTAAAAAAATGTATACTTTAAAAATTTGATAAGTGTCTCTTTACTTTTTATTTTGAAAAAATCAAAAGTAGTTTTAAAGATGTATGGTATAATTGATTTTAGTCTTTAATTATTTTTTAAAAATAAATTTGATTAGATATCCAAAAAGAGAATTTTAAATTAAAATTAGTATACATGAAAAAAAAATAGTAAGTATATTTTTATCAGAGATCTAAAAAAATAAGTTTTATCCAAATATTTTTTTAAATTTTTAAATTTTTTATTATAAATATTTAATAATTTAATGTAATATAAAATTGGATTTTGATGGTTATTAAAATAATCAGTTTTAAAATATTTGTGTAGCATGATTTTAAATATTTGTGTATTATGATTATAAGTACAGAAGTAACACAACAGCAAATATCATGAAATAAGTGATGTGGTTAAAAGAATAACCTGCAGGAGATATTCTGACTGAGGAGTAGTGGGTGTTGGTTGAATGATAGATAAAAAAATATGTTAAAATTCAACCAGTAGGTATGAAGTGGAAGGAGTAAAGTCAGGACACATGAATTGTACCACGACAGGGGCAAATGTTGATTCAATGTGTTGAATGGCAATTTCATCTTCATATATGAAGACAACCGATCCGTTAGCCCATGTTGGTTGCCACTTAACCTTAAAAGCAAGTTTGAGACCTACCAAAGCATCGAGGGCTAAAGGAAATTCAAGAGGGTCCGTGACTCCATCCTATTTGGGAAGGGGTATGAGAATGAACAGAATTAGTAGGGCTACATCCTTGAAACTGTGTAAGTCAATAGACATGAATTATGTGCATTGAAGATTAAAAGAATAGAGATTGACCTTGATCATGTTGATGCGGATTTGATCAGCATATATTTTCAACAGCTGTGAACACTCACGGTCCCATAGTACAAATGTCGCACGACAACCGTGACTTGCGACCTCAAGCATTATCTTATACCTATTTATGCCAGTTTATTATGTCGACACAGAAATGAAAAACATGGAAGATTAATGTTTTGACGTTAGTATATAATGACCTGTAAATCTCAGTCTCCGTATTATGGCCAGCACCACATATGTATGGTGGCTGTTGACCCTTGGCAACCCTTGGACACTCATGACACACTTGGTAATACCAGCCCCCGTGGGATGCTTTCAGTTTTTCGGTCTTCGCCACCGTCACACATTGTGTGATCTGTTATTTAACACAGTAAGTTTTAAATCATTTAACATAAGTAAAAGAAACAACCAATATTGATAGAACAACGAAGATGAAGGAATAAGAATATTTATTACATCTTTAAGTTGCACAATATCAGTTAGAGGAAGTAGTATAGCCTTATACATTAATTTGTCATAAGGCGTGAGTTGAGAAGAACCGGAAGTCTGAGACCAGTTCTGCGAGAGTGCTGTCAAAGTATTATTTGATCCCTCTTTGGCTACCATTGTTGGTAATCTATGTGATAACACATCAAAATAGGATAAACATGAAAGAAGGATATGTGCAGAATACAAAAAACAACAAAACATACATGACATCATACGCAAGAAGTCGTTACCTTTTTAGGAATTCACGAATCTCAGGTAACTCGTCATTGATGTGCAATTTTGTAACATTGAATGTGTTTGAAACACATAATGGATACTTGCCTAAAAAACCAATTTCAAAGAAATATTCAAATGGTGTAAGAAGTTGATACAGAAGTAATCCACAACAGATAAATTTAACAGTTTTATACCTTCTTCTTTGACTTTAGCAAATTGTAAAACGATAATCGTCGGTGCTGAAGTGTCTTTTGTAGTTTGTAGGTACTGATGGAACTGAAGAGCATAACCTTCCCACATGGTACAATGTATTGTGTTGTTACTGCATCAATATGGAATAAGATAGTCAGGCAAGGTTATATGGATGGAGACAGAAAACCAAAATGCAAAAAGACACAAAACGTTGGGATACAAACCCTAAGTCCTTCAACACCAAATTAACTTGTTGTTTTTTGTGTCCACTATGCATCTGTGTGTAGCCAATGTCAGTTACAATGCCCATCACATCTGCAACACAGATAATAGTATAAGAAACAAAGAGTTATGACACAGTATGGCATAACATTATGGAATTTATCCTTTCATTATATACAAACTTACGAATTAAAACATCCTTTTTCCACTTTCCAGTAATAATATCAGCAAATGGTGTGAAGATCAACATCTTTAGAGGTATTTCGTGTTTATTTTTCTCACTGATAGAAGTACCACCGGTGAAAACCAAGACATACATGTGCATAGATGGTTTGAACATGGCATCATTCGAAAGCACTTGGAAATTTGCAATTGTATATGTGTTATTGACAGTCAAAACAGAATCAAAAGATTGTTTAAACATCGTTGGAACTTTGATTTGTATATCTGTACCCTGAAAGTTTCAAAGAAGTGCGAAGGTTACTCAGACAATACATGCACGATGTTTCCAGTTGTAAATGGAAAGAAATCCAGGAATGGCATGTTAAACAATAAAGATTTGGGAAAAATGAAAACTGGGTTTAACGGTTATAAGCAGTTGAAGGGAAATATACAAAGATTGAAGAAAGTTCAAGCAAAATCACCTCTTTATCAACCACAATCATCTCAAAGTGCTCTTTATTCTTTGAAACCACACTCCACTTGTGATGGATTCTCACCGCAATCTTCCAAAGCTCCTTACCATCATTGATGTCCTTAACCATGGAAAAGGGTCTCGCCATTGCTGTTCTTGCTGAGTTTTAGAAGAATAACAAATGTTGTTCCAAAGCGACCGTGAGAAGAAGAAGACGGGAAGTGAAAAGTGAGAGCAAATATGGGATGTGGTCCAAATGTGAGTGTGAGAAGAAGGAGAAGAAGAACAAATGCAGCGCCCTTTTCCATGGTTTGCATCGGGAAGAGAAAATTGGTTTCCAAATGTCAAATTAGACCAAAAGCAAAATCAGTATTAGTAAAAGAGATAGTTGTGTGGGATAACTGAATATACACTGTTCAGTTTGGTTTGGATAAAATATAGTATATGAAGTGCAAAATAGATAGTTAGTATTGAATTAGATGCTGATTTGGTTGGAAATTGTTGGATTAAGACACAAATTGCCCCTAATTTAGTGAATTGTCAAGCCAAGAGCAAAGGTTAAATTAGTGTTATCAACAACACATGATTTCTTATATTATAGATTATTTATAAAAATAAGAACAGGTTACACAAAAACTAAATTTTGTCTTTATATAATTATTTATATATACAATATATTTATTTTTTTAAAAATATATTTCATGGAAAATATTTAACTATTTTTATTCAAACTCAATATTTTTGTTATAGGACTATTGAATTACTTAAAGAGAAATGCCAACGAATATCTTTTAAACACTAATTAAAATATTAAAAAGATAAGTTGAATATTTTTTAAAAATTATAAATATATATATTTTTTCAAAAATACATGTATTTAATGTGTTGAAAAATATAAATAATTAATTTTTTTAAAATCTTATGTATGACCGTTACTTTAAAATGATAAAGTAGATATTAACCAAAAAAATACTAAACCATTTTGGTTTTTTTATAACACAATTAAATCTTTTTTATTTATGTAATTATTACATCAATGTAGTTGTTACAATTATGGTCATTTGTCATCACTCTCTCAATGTCACTCACTAATGAAATGAATGTCGAACAAAAAAAATTTGATGACCATTATATAAATTATTGATTAAATTACAGTTTTGATTTCCTTATAATGCTCTGTTTACGAAATCAGTTCTATTATATTATTTTTAAACAGTTTTGATTTCGCATCTCCAATTTTGATCTAAAAATTGCTGAGATGTGAGTTTTTTTTAAATATGTGGTATTTTTGATGATGTGACATAACAGTGGTTAATTTTTTCACCACCATTTACTAACTACTCTTTACACTAACCACTCTTGACCACTTTTTTACTATATTATATTTACTATGGTTATGCATATTACATTAATGCCCCACATCTACTAATTACCATATACCAATATTTGCCAAATTTTTTGTCTTTTCACCACCCTTTCCTAACCATTGTGACGAAAAGCAAAAGAAGTGAATACATGTTTACAGTAAGCTCTGCTTATCCACCTCAAACACACTGCCCAGTGAAGTGAAGAGACAGCTGTAACAACTGTAGACTCTCCCATTTCATTTCGTCTGTGTCCGGCTTAGGCTCCTTCGTCAACTGTAGTCCCCATTTCCATTTCCTTCGCCTCTTCCGGCTTAGGCTCCTTCGTCAACAGCTCCTCAACAATGGCGCGACCTTTCGAACTCATCGCCAATATCAACGACCGTAAAGAGTTATGGAAGATCACCGTAAAGGTTCACCACAAATGGATAGTTAAAACTTCAGCAAATGAGAATTTCGAAATGGTCGTTGGCGACACAAACATGAGTTAGTTATGTTGTTTCTGTTGTATACATGATAGTTTTACACAAATCGCTCATTCTTGCATATTTGTCCATCTCTGCAGCTTCATCCGCTTTCTGAACGTCGGTGTTGCAAGTTTGGTCATCGTGTTGTTTATGTTGTCTTAATACGCATTTATTTATTTCTTGCTTGTGTTGTTCAGGATGTTCTTTATGTTGTTGTAGATGGTGTTGTTCAGCAACTGAAAGTTCTTATTTGACTTTCAACTTCAACCCGTTGCTCATGGTGTTGTTTGTGTTGACGTAAATAACCAATTATTTTCTTGTGTTGCATAGACTGAAATGAATTTAGACAAATGTTTTTCATTGCAGGGACATAACATTCATGTCGTTGTTCCAACTGTGTTTAAAAAAGCATTTGACTCGGTGTTGTCGGTTAACGTCACCTGCACGATATCAAACTTTCAGGTCCACCCTAACGATTTGCTATTCAAACCTACTAGCCACAAATATCTCCTCAAGTTCACAGGTGGAACAACCATTGGGGATATTGGCAAGCACAACATTCCTGATAAGATTATCAACTTTACATCCTTTTCTGACATAATTTCTGGCAAATGGCAGACAAATCTTCTCTGCGGTATATAGCTTTTCCTTCATGCTGTTGTTTGCTTGTCCTTGTATTTTTCTTACGTTTTCGCGAAACTTCTGTTATTTGTAGATGTTGTTGGTGTTATTGATGAGGTGGGATACTCCCAACCAAAGACTGGGGGGAAGAAGCCTCAAGTCAACCTGGTGTTGCGCGATTTAAGGTATTTCAATATCTAACGATTAGGTTTCCTAAGTGGTTGAACGTTTGTTTTCCAACTGACTGCGTTTCTTGAACGTTTACGCGATTTAGTGACCAGACGTTGTTGTGTACCCTCTGGGAGGACTATGCTATCAAGTTCTTTGAATATAAAAAACATCAACATGAGATTAACACCCCAACTGTTATTCTTCTGAAGTACGCAAAGATTAAGGAAGAAGGTATTCCCGTAACCCGCGTCAGTCTGCTATTTAATATCCCTTACCAATTTTGATGTTCTTGCTTAATTCCATAATATAATATATTCTGTTTTGGTCATGCAGGAAAGTACCCCCTAGCTGTGAAAAACACTTACAACGTGACAGAGTTACATATTAACGACGATTTGCCTGAGATCAAATTGTTTATGAATAGGTCAACAACTATGGACTTTCTTCCATTGATATTATCTGCCATTACTATTTTATAACAGAATTTTCATTTACAGCTTGCCCAAAGGGACTGACTATGGGAAAGCACTCTCCACGGCTAGCAACCAAACACGTGATTCGTCTCATATGTCGTTTGGTTCTCAACAATCTGCAAGTGAAGCTTTTATAACAAAATCTGTTCAGTTACCACTGCGAGAAATCATCCAACTGTACCAGATAACGCATGTTGGCAATGATATTCTTACAATTTCATGCAATTCAATAGACCTGATACATCTTTGAATATCATTCAGGTAACTGTATGCGTCACGGTTGTAACAACCGACAAACTTATCGCTTCGCCAAATGGGTGGTGCTACAGAGCTTGCCACCAATGTCCTCAAGTTGCCAAGGGCTCCATGCCTCCTTTTGTCTGCAGAGATGGCCACCGCACTGAGGCAGAAATATGGAGGTTGACCTTTTATAATCTTTATCGTAGTTACTGTTGTTTAGAAATTTATGTTTGCCATGTCTGAATTTGGTTGCATCTGTAGGTATAAAATAGAGGTGTTTGCGGTTCATGAGGGATGCTCGGCAATATTTGTTTTATGGGATGAAATTGCAGCACGGCTTTTGGCAACATCTGCTGCTGACTTACGAGCCACAATGATTGAGGTGAGTGAAAACTATAATCAACAACATTTCTAACTGTTTATGTTATCCAATTCAAATTCCATCCGTATTATTGGGTTTAAACGTGATGGCAAACAGGCCGGAATCACTGACCCGCTTGAGTTCCCACTAGCTCTTGATAAAATGTTGGGAAAGAATTTGGCATTCAAGGTGAAGTGGAATCCTCGGTTTAAGAGTTGCTTTGTCATCCACTATCTTGACGATGCCCAGCTGATCAACAAACTTGAAGGACCGCTTGCAATTACTCAGGTTACTATTGTGTAAAATTTCGTATTTTGTCTATCACAAATGTTTTGTTCAAATTTTGTTCTAACATTATTTTACCAATGGCAGGATGACAAGCTCATTCAAGACAGCGACCACTTTGTTGAGGCCTCCTCTAATTCAATGCAGGTAGCTTAATTATCCTTTATAACGATTCCTTTAGGAATGATGTATTACACGAACCATAAGGAAATACCAACTAATGACTCTAACAAGATGCTAATGCATTATGATTTACACAGGTTGTGGAGAGTGTTGGTGAGGATGTACCATTTGTAAAACTAACTCCTCATACGGTAATCTGTTCTTATATGTCATTCCTAAATTTACTGGGAGTATTTACCACAGCCTGCAATTGTAAGCCTTTCTGTGTTGTTGTCAAATTCAGGATGGTGAAATCACATCCACCCACGCTCCTGATCTTTCAACCCCTAAGACCAATGCTAAGCGGATGTCTACGGAACCAGCCGGTGAACCGTCGATCAAAACTGAACCAGATGGGGACCTTTCGTCCACAAAAGCCAAGAAACTTAACAAGCGGGGTAAAAAACAAGTTTGACCGTCGACCACTGCCGGGACAGTTAACATGTTGTTGGACTCTTTTTTAAAGTTTCACTTGCCACTACTACCGTGTCTATTTAATACAACAAATTTGTGTATATGTTTTGAAGTTTTTTTATCTTTGTTTGATCAAATCACTACAACAATAGGACAACTGAATATATGTTGTAACATATGTTGACCTCTATTGTTAACATATGTTGTAATATATGTTGTATTCTATTAATGTGATCTGTTTTCTCATTCAAGATATTTTGATCTGTATTGTTAAGATACATTGATACAAGCCCCCTAATCTGCAACTTCAATGCATTTGTATTAGAACAACTGAACCATAACAGATAAACATAAGCTAATGCTATACATTTTACTATTAACGAGACAGAAAAGCATTGGCAGCCACCCCTTACTAAGTCATGCCATTAGCATTATATTTACCACATCAGTCGATTTACTTGACAATATCAGCACAGATTTTGTTATTAAACAACACAAAACCATGTATGTCCTACTAACCATGTTACAATAATATTAAAATATTGATCCTACCAACTTTTGTACATTGTCCAGTAGCTAAACACATCTGCTCAGTAGGTAGCACTGCAAAGTACTCAAGCACCACCTATGTCATATGTCATGTCACCGTTCCTTCCTGCTTCATGTGAGAAAACAAGTACAAACTTAATGATAATTCCTACTTGCCTTCCCAGCATATTATAATAACAATAAAAAGAACAATACAAAGTTGGCATTAAAATATTAGTGCTCTGCTGCATCTATTTGGAGGGGTTTTTTAAATTTCAAATTTTTAGTGGAAAATGAATTCCAACACACAGCCAGTCCATCATCACCTCAGCAAAGCTAGCAACCTGTATTTCTTCGGTCCCACTGCTCATGTGATTGCTTACGATTTCAGACTTTCTCCTTCAAATTTAATGGTGCCAAATCTTTACTAGGTGTTCCTTTTGCACGTCCAAGGTTTTGCGACAGCCTTCCCATGGATGGTGACAGTCATACGTCTGCCATTATTGCAAGACAGAAAAGAAAATTATTCTTGAGTAACAAGAGACAACATAATTTGCGACCCAACAAGGAGAACAATGTTGTTTCACCATCAACACCTTTGCTTCCTAATGCAAAACACTCCCAAACTCAACGTACATCCCCCCACAGTAATGTCGATGATACGACACACACTTGACCGTTTATTCGGCACAATCTTCCTACTGCCCCTCCGAAGCATAGACGAATCGATATTAGTTCTGCCATAAATCTATTTCCCATGTTAAATTCTACCGTGCCTATGTCAGTAAGAGACATTAATTCTCCCTTGGATGCGTCCTCATCAACCAACACAGACACTTTTGCATCTACAAGCTATACTTCCCCACCACCCTCATTCATGCCCTGTGACTCCTCGCGGACGGTCCTCCACCAAATCCTGCCTCCTGTCGGAAGTAATGCACATTCACCATGTAATGCTTCTGCTTCTGGCACTCCACAACGCAACGCACCTACACATTCATCTTCTGAGGAAAACTCTAATTCAGATTCTGATCATACTGTTGCAGATTCTTCAGACTCTGACATTGAATCTGGTGTTGAAGATGTCGAAGATCACTTACAAGGTAATTTCTTTACCAATTTAACTAACATAATTTCCATTTGTTTCTTAGTCGCGTATTATGGACATCTAATTGTTACATGCATAAAATACTTCGATATCAGAGCTCCTACTTGGGAATGCCAGCATTGCAAGGCATGTATGTGGTACCAGGAACGTAAATCCAAACATAGACACACAACTGCACCTAAGTTTCACATTTGCTGTAAGTCTGGAAGAGTCGTGCTACCACTGATACTGCAGCCGCCACCTTTATTAGCTAAGCTCCTTTTCGATGGAAATTCCCCCTGTAGTAAAAACTTCCAGGCCAACATACGAACATACAACACTATGTTCTCTTTCACTTCTCCTGGGATGAATTTTGACACAACATCACAGAGAGGGAACGGTCCTCCAACTTTACGACTACACGGTCAGGTGTGTCACCGGATAGGTACTATGTTTCCCGATATCGG
Source organism: Lathyrus tuberosus (assembly GCA_022829125.1). Taxonomy (NCBI): domain Eukaryota; kingdom Viridiplantae; phylum Streptophyta; class Magnoliopsida; order Fabales; family Fabaceae; genus Lathyrus; species Lathyrus tuberosus. The sequence continues at coordinate 1,940,152 of JALAZF010000599.1, read as the reverse complement.
TCAACCTCCGTAATATGCTCAGCTATACATCTTCGATACGGACAATAAGGTTGAAAACATGATGGATTATTTCAGGTAGCTCAACTCTCTTTTCTCATATGTACAACTAAGTGTCTGTCAATTTCTTTGAAATGAAAATCGTATGTGGACTAATATATGTTCTTGCTGTTTATTGTAGGGACAACAAAAAACTTGAGAGGGAATTGGTCAGGGACTTGAAGGTGATGTTGGATTCTGTCAATGTCCATGCCAAAGCGTTTAGAAATGCTAGGGATCTGTTGAGGGATAATTCTTTTCTATTTGATAAGATTAACGATCATGTGTTGTCCATTATGCCAGGTACTCTCACTTTTTATTTGATAAGCTCCTTAACACAATACAGTTGGTGATGCCTTTCTTGATATACGGTGACTCATGTTGAAAATGCAGGTGACTTGAGGGATTACTATAGCTGTAATACAGTCGATCGATCGGAGATACATGACAGGGATGCTCTTACACCGGAGTTTCTCAGCTCATTAAAAACTTCTGGCTTGCCTAACCATCATATCAAACTTAAGGTCGGGGCACCCATTATGTTGATACGAAACATTGATCAGTCTGAAGGCCTGTGCAATGGTACTCGCCTAATCGTGACCAAAATGGCTACACATGTGCTTGAGGCACATATCATGGGGGGAAAACACCATGGCAACGTCGTATACATTCCCAGGATGGATATGTCCCTGTCACAGTCTCCTTGGCCTTTCAAACTAAGCCGGAGACAATTCCCCGTCATTGTCTCCTACGCGATGACGATTAACAAATCACAGGGTCAGTCATTGGATTGAGTCGGGCTATATATTCCACGAGACGTTTTACTCATGGCCAGATTTATGTCGCACTTTCAAGGGTTACAAGCAAAAAGGGTATCAAAGTATTGATACACGATGAAAACAACAATGCCAAAACATGTACATCCAATGTTGTTTACAAGGAGGTTTTCAACAATGTTTAGTTATATGAATTTAACTCCGTATGTAACCTTAATATGACGACTTTAACATTGTTGTTTAGGTGTCAGGTTTTTTGTTGCACTTTGTGGGATATCCATAGGTTTTTTTGTTAATTCACAACCGACTAATGTATTTTCACCTTCTGTATAAACAGTACAGAATTACATTACCTGCAGTCATACCTATTTTGCACTTCTGTATATAAGTATAATACAGAAACATACATTAATCTGTAAAGCATATCAACAGAGACACAAAAAGTTTTAATATCAAGTGCAAGCTTACCTGTGTCATATCTTATACACATGATACCCTTTGTTTTCATCAGTTGTATCCAAACGGAAGCGTATTCGGTCTCCACCTTTGAAATTGTTTAACACGCATAATGCATCCCAGTCTTTTCCTAACTTGGTGCAGTATGCATCATCGATGTTCAGTATCGACAGCATTTTACAACGTCCGTTGTCCCCATAAAGCAGCAGATCTTCGTAACCGAATTTTTGTAGAACGCCGGCAAAATCAGGTTGTAGCTTCTGAATGTGTATAAAAGATCACCCAATTTATCAGCTATTCAACTAATTTGCAACTATATCACAACTGATTTGAACATAAAAAACAGAACTCAACTAATTTCGGTGAGATCTCACTCAGTGGTGGGAGCACGACGTCAAAAGCATATATCGATTCGTTATACAGATACCTACTATGGAACCTGGGTAATTCCTGTTTTGCATGAATCTCTTTAAACCCACATATCCCAAAGTTATTATCCTCGTAGTAGCCGAACCAAACAACGACGTTTGCTGGTAGTGAGTAGTAATCTTCAATACCCTTCCACCCACTGATTATAAGTGGTTGAACCTCCCTATTGTTGTATACTAAAGTATGATGAATACCTTGGTTGTTCAGTACTGTCCACGTTTTGTTTAAGTCTCCCCGGTATGCTCGAACGAATACTGGCTCGATCTCAGGAAAGGCCTACACACATAACTTTCATATGATTTAGTTCATGAAATTAATATATAACACCCTATATTCAGTGATAAACGCAGACAAAAACCCAAACCACATATGTTTTACAGCCACATGGTTATACTTACTTGGAAGGATAACTTTGCTGTTACAACTGTGTCATTCACCTCTTTATGCAGCAGAGGACCAACCCTTTCCATTGCAACTCTATGAATTGTTAATTTGAAGAGGTGGTTGTAGGTATGTTGTGGCTATTTTTCCTAACGAGTGGATGGTATTTATTGCTTCAACTAATGTTTCCTCTACCCTATCAAAATCACATGTCAACAGTATGATTAATATTTTATATTTTCTCCTGCAGTGCGCCAGTGCCCATGTGAAGTGAGGGAATAATGTGGTCCTTTTAAAGTAATATCACTTGCTTTACACCTGTGTTGTATTTGTGTGCTCATTGTGTGGTCTACAAAACATGCATTAATTCTGTTTTCTCCACGTCTATTTTGTGTTTTTCCAACTATGTTTTAAATACATTACACAAACACTGCTAATAAAAACACGAACCATATTATATTTCCACACTTGGAAAACTGTTGGATGAAGACAGAAACAACAACATGAAATATAAAACTCCTCAACCAGAAGCATTCTCAATATTTCCATTGTAGCAGTCAAACATTACATCCTTTTACAGGGTGTTATAAAACAGAATCAAAACATAGTAGCTACATATGCTGCATATTGTTACTGATAAAAGTTACAAAACTATTACAACTCATGACAGAGACAAAACAAAACTACACCACCAGACAATTTAAACTACACCTAATTCCCACGCTTCTTGAACCACACCGCGGCACATTTCAACCCCACTTTCTCTACAAATTTCCAAACACCACTGTCAGAAAATTCACCGCCTCACATTCCCACGGTTCACAGACACCAATATTTCACTGGCTGGTGGGTGTCTGATGCAGAAATGCAGCACATCTCCATCTTGGATGTCTCGGTCTTTCACAAAGTCGTACCATCCACCGAGGAGATACTTCTCCATTTGTCCACGCCTCTTCTTCAATTCACAGTAGTAAGCACATGACCTATCGGTATCATATAGGTTGATAGAGTCATGTCGTTTGCGCAGGCACCTCTTGATCACCAGCCGCGGTATTTGCTGTACAACCAATAAGCCAACAGAAATAACATCAATTCATGCATGAAATCCTTACATAATAACAAACATAAAATATATATTACTTACGTATACATTCGAACGCAAGGCCTTCGCATCTTTCACTACACGAACCCAATTTTCTTCAGACTCTTCACAGTAAATGGGTGTAACCTCCCTGCATTTCAGAATAACCCATATCAATATCTCAATACCTCCATATGAACCAAACCGTATTGTACCTGCACCAATATATCAGTTGCAGTGAAGCTGCCATCGTAAATACTCACCCATCGCTATCAAACGATATACAAATATAGTCCGACTCTATTTTAACTTTCACAAAGCCAACCCCAACCTTGCTTTTCCCCTTGACGTCTTTCCCGACTGCCACGACTTTAGCTTTACCCTTCCCATTCGAAGGCTGATCATCAGCATTGTATATAACAATGCCCTTCTGTTTCTTCATCCCTTCAGTAGCCAACGCTGTACTGTAGCTACAGAATAACAAAAACACATGACTCCTGGATTCCAACGACGACCCTTATGCATGCAAACGGAGAAATATAACTTAAATGAGTGATGTTTAACAAATTTGACCTACCCAATCCATATATTCTTTCAATCTTACTGTACTCTACAAAAACCAACACCATGTTTTACCATTAACAAGTTCTGATCGAAGTCTTACCGTGATTTGCGTTCCGGTTTCGTGTAGGGAGAGACGAAATGAGCACCCATTGTGTCTTTCGCCGCCTGCGTCATCGTGAAGGACTTTGTTGGAATGCCATTGTTGCTTCGCCTGTGACATTTGAAGTGGGCAGCCATTGTGTCTTTCACCACCTGCTTCATCTCCTTTGCATGCGTCCGGTTGGTTGCAATGAAGACCACGGTGACCCTTTTGAGAAACAAGGGTTGTCAAATAAGTCTCCCAAGGGCATTTCTGGGTTTTCATGCTTACTATTAATTTATTTTTGGTTTTATTTTTTTTGTTTGTTTTATTTCTATTACTATTTTTCCAAGCAATATTAAATATTTTATTCTCAATTATACCTTTTAATTTTTTTAGGTGGGCTCATATACCTAACATTTTTATCTTTATAATTTAACTTTTTCTCTATCTCAACTTTTGTGATTTAACACTCTTTCATATTACATTTTTTTTGCACACTCCTTTAAAACTTGCAAATTTATATTTTGACATTTCAAAATATATTGGTCCAATTTCATAAGCCCGCCGCGGAACCCGTGCATCCGCACGGGTATCCCGCTAGTATCTTTTAAACACTAATTAAGATATTAAAAAGATAAGTTGAATATTTTTTAAAAATTATAAATATATATATTTTTTCAAAAATACATGTATTTAATGTGTTGAAAAATATAAATAATTAATTTTTTAAAAATCTTGTGTATGACCGTTACTTTAAAATGATAAAGTAGATATTAACCAAAAAAATACTAAACCATTTTGGTTTTTTTATAACACAATTAAATCTTTTTTATTTATGTAATTATTACATCAATGTAGTTGTTACAATTATGGTCACTTGTCACCACTCTCTCAATGTCACTCACTAATGAAATGAATGTCGAACAAAAAAAAATTGATGACCATTATATAAATTATTGATTAAATTACAGTTTTGATCTCCGTATAATGCTCTGTTTACGAAATCAGTTCTATTATTTTATTTTTAAACAGTTTTGATTTCTCATCTCCAATTTTGATCTAAAAATTGCTGAGATGTGAGTTTTTTTTTTTTTTTTTTAATATGTGGTATTTTTGATGATGTGACATAACAGTGATTAATTTTTTATATCCATGTCATTTATTATTATTATTACACAATAAATTAATAATTTTAATTAATTTTGTTGAAAGTTATTTTCAGATATTAATTATATATATAATAAAATCATTTGAGCTGTAGGCACACCTCTCCAACCCACAATCTAATGTTAGCTGTTGTTTATATGTGTTATATAAACACTCAAAGGAATGATGACCAAACGATGTGGTGTTAAAAAAAAACTTAAGGTTTTTTATCTTGATATCATGATTTTCACACTATTTATCAATTTCTATGAAAAACAATAAAAACGTACCCGGATCCATAATGCCGATTCTTGCCCGGTTCTCGATCTTGTTTCCAAAAGTTTTCTTCTCTCTTCCTTCTTCCTTTTGTGTATCCTTTGATGATGAAGATACTTTTGTATATTTGTGAGAAAATGAGAAGGAATGAGAAAAGTTGTTGTTGTTTTTCTAAAGGTCCCTATTTATAGGCTTCTTACTCCAACAGTCACATTTCATTCCAAAAGACATGTCCCAACATCCATGAAGAGAGAGAAAAGAGATTTAAATTTTGAATTTCAAAATAAAACCCCATTGGCTTAATTATCCATCCACCCAAATAATCATCACATTAGGGTATCCTTCATTTAAGCCAAACTTTTAATTACATGAGTCACAATTCTTGGATTAATAAATTAATCCAACAGTCTCCCACTTGACTCATGTGAAAACTTGATGTTTTAATCTTATACCATAATTGTGCGCCATTCATTAAAAGCGCCAAGTTATTATCTGTAATGAATTAAAATGATCGAATCATGACGGTCACAAATTATTCATCAACTTGATTCCTTCCATGTATCACAAATCAATTCAATTCAAATAACTTTAAGGGATACAGTAATGTGTCTTTCATGTCTTTACAAAGACACATTTGTCATCACATATTAATAATAATATATAACATAATATGGATAACAAAACTCAGCAGAAACATAATCTTTAATTGAATTTACAAGTGTCATATAATACAAACATTAAACTATACATGTATATGTACGAATCATATTATAATGTTAACAAGGACTTTTACATAATGCACATCCTTTCTACATGGCCAACAAATGTCTTGGGTGGTAAACCTTTAGTTAACGGGTCCGTTATCATTAAATCTGTAACAATATGTTCAAATGACACTTTTTGTTCCTGCACTTCTTCTTTCACTGATAAGTACTTCGGTTCCATGTGTTTAGCACCTTTGGAATATTTATCATTCTTAGATAAAAAGACAGTTGCGGAATTATCACAACAAATTCTTAGCGGTCTAGCTATACTGTGGACAATACCAAGCCCTAAGATGAAGTTCCCCAACCATAATGATTGAATTGTGACCTCAAAGTATGCCACAAATTCAGCCTCCATAGTAAAGGTAGCAATGTGTCGCATCTGCGAAAATCAACCGGCGGAAAAGAACAGAAGAGTTGCCACTGAACATTATTTATCCCGACGCATGGAAAGGAAATGATCGAAGAAAACCTCAACAAAGGGAAAGGAATGGTCGTCACAACCATAGCCTGGGTTCGGGAGTCGGTTACGCGAGAGGAAGGTATTAACACCTCCTCGCGTCCATCGTACTCGATGGGATCCACGCTTGTTATCGATCAAAGGGTGTAGGTTATCTGAAGCTCAGCTGCTAACTGGAAACGGAGTAGAAACAGAGGAACGGGGGAGAAAAGAAAAGGTGAAAACCAAAAGAGGACTCACAAGGATCGTCGTAATCATATGCCTACGTATCTTCATAGACGAATGAAGAATCAGAGTCGACGTAGTTCGACGGACTACGGTTTTGTGGGGGAAGTTTGCTCTCCAAGACTTCTCTGTCTCGTGCCTACATATCCTCAATCTAACGCAAAGGAGAAAGTCAGAGCAGTCATAGTTCGACCTAACAGGATCGGTTTTGTTTGTTTTGTGAAAAAGTATCAATCGCACTCGGGCGAGAGAAAAGGTTTGGTTAATTGGTTGGTTAACGTCTCGATCGCATGGGTGCGAGAGAAAAGGGGAAGTTAGTTGTTAGTGTTTTTTAAGTGAAAGACGCCAACGTTCACCTTCCAGCAGTTTATGTGTTGCCGCTCGTTGTATGGAGTCTTACGCATTTACCTGTTTGCGGTAGAACGGAAATGACGCATCCTTTATGAGTGGATTGAGAGAGATGAGAAGAGAAGATGATTATTTGTTATTGTCTTTTAGAAGAAGTGTTTTGGTTATTTTGTTTGCGATATGCAAAGTGTTAAAGTCTATGACATAGTGAACACTTTGCGTAACAAGTCACACGCCTCGCGCGACAAAGCATACTATGCACTTAAGGCTCATGGCACACAAAGCACATCTTTATTCATTAAGTGTTTTAGTTTTTCTTTGAGAGAGAAAAGAGATAACTCAAGGTTTGAAAAGAAAATCTAATGGGGGACTCAATCCCAGTGTTAGCATGAATAATTGATCCTATGATTGAATTATGAGGAAGAAAGGGAAGATCTCTACCTAAGTTAGCATACATGGATTGCTCTACTAATGTCTATCCTAATCCAAAGATTAAGTTAGATTAAGGAAGCCTAAGAGAATATGCAAAAGTAAATCTAAGACTTAAACAAGTCTTAAGATTCAAGGGAGAAGAAAAAAGTAAGAGATGAAGTAGAAGTGATACAAGAGTGATATAAGCAAGTATGGACCAGAACCTACAACATGTATTCAAAGTGTACAAATGACTTCAAGTAGTCATGGAAAGGTCATGTTAAAACATCTTGAAAAGTTGCACAAGTTTGTACCTAGTTTACTTATGATACAACAAGGATGTTCATTCACACAAAGCATGAACAAACATGGAAGTAAGCATACAAATCAGAAATGAGTGCATATTTAGGTGTTCACAAGTGATATTAAATCATCATGAAAGTATTCAAGTAATTGCACTTATGGAAGTCACAACAATTAAGGTGTTAAACAAACACCAAACATCTTTTAGGAACTTGTAACTTGTAAATAAAGTAAAATATGCAACATATAATCCATGTAAGCATGTGTTTGCATCAAGGTCAGAGGTGAAATGATATAAACAAGAGCTTCAAATCATCATTGAAATGCCATACAAGTTACAACAAATGCTCTTTCAAAGCTCATTCAAACTAGGCAAGCAAAACATCTTCTATAAGCATGTTACTTAGAATACAAGCAAGAGGGAAGAATAGGCATGGCTTAGTGGTATCCAAGTGTCTAGGCCAGAGGTGGATGACCTTGTAAAACATCTCAATTGAATTCTAAAACAAATGTGCAAAGGCAATCAAGCAAGTGAGCACTAAGCATTAGGCATTAAGAAGCACCCTTCATATTATCATTCACTCACAAGCAAACATCAATCAAATGCGTATGAAATGGCATACAAATACATGTGGGCAGGCCCTATGTCATGTTACAACAAGTAGGAAAAGGTGCACAAATGGTCTCCAAAGGAAGGTGGCCTAAAGGCATGAGCAAGCCAAAGTATCAATCCAATCATTAAGCATTATCGAGTATACAAATTAAGTGCACTCAAAGCAAATGAACCATGAACACATACAACATTCCACATGTCCCAATTAAGCATCAAAATAACCTCATGAGAGTGCTTTAAATCATCCCAAAGTTGGCTTCAAGGATCCTCATACAAATCCTAAACCATGGCTTAGTCCTAGGCATGTCCACTTATCACATGTTCATGTGGACAAATTGGTGAAAAATAGGAAAAAGCCTCTAAAAATTTGGATCAATTAGTCATGTTATTCCAAAGTCAGTAGGTACTTGCATACAAAAGATTGAACCAAAAAGATGTACTAAAAGTGCTCAAATAAATGCAAAGATCAAGCATGTCCCTATTAATGATCATGTAAGCACAAGTCACAAAACAATACTAAAAAATCCAATTCAGACACATGAACTATGCACAAGGCAACCATCAATATGTCAGGTATCCAATTACCAAAAAAACATGTCAAAAATCAGGGCCAAAAGATTAAGGGAAGGTCCCATTGTTATGCTTGAATTGTAATGTATGTTAAAAGAAATACCTCTCATACAAAAATCCATGAAAAATACCAGAACCTATTAAAATGCCAAATAAAATTCATAGAAAATTAATTAACATGCTTAGGAAGCCCCATGAATTAATTTGGAATTTATCACGAATGGAACTATTTTTTAAATAAAATTTAAAACGTGTATGAAAATAAAATAAAATAAAAACAATGGAAGACAACATGGGGGTGTGCATATAGTAAAAGCTTAGTTCAAATTCTCTTGGGCCACACAAAGGGAGGGTGCGAATAGCAGCAGGATATTGGGCCCAAGGAATGGCTATGGTCTGAGGGCGCACGGTGGAATACAGACAACATGTTGACTAGTCAGGATCGTTAGATCTATCATTTGCCTCATCCGATGGATGAAAACGAAAGGTGCATGGCAATAACCATGGATACGCGCGCACAAGATAGTTGAGAAGGATGACTGGACGGTAACACGTGTCCACTGTGGCGACACATGTGGCCGCCGGAATCACCAACGAGAAGAAACCTTATCCTTATCCTAATTACATAACATCAACGGTGGAGGAGAAATAAATCATGTGTAACAACAAATTTCATCTCTCTCTTTCTTCTAACCAATCTTCTCACTCTGCAATTTAAAAAACAAGAACCCTAATCTCTCCGGAGAAGGCGGCACGATGGCCGCCGCCGTCCTCCTCCGGTTAGCCACCTCTAAATTCAAAACACCTTACACATACCCTAACTAAAATCTCGTCCCCGTTACGAATCTGGAAACGATTTTCTCAAAAAACTCCTCAAACCACAGGATCGAAGCACAAAAGAAGGGTAATCAAATGAAACAAGGCAAGATAACCACAATGAACTCTACGTTCAAAGCCACAACTACGAGAAGGGATGCAAATTCGTACCTGGATGACGATGTTAACAGCAACGCTTGGTACTCTCTTTTCTCACTTCCGTTGCAAACCTCCCTTCAATTTGTTGAACTTTTCTTGTTCGTTCCTTCTCTCTTCTTATGATGTGTTGCGATGTTCTGAATGGTTGATGATTTGCAGGTCTCGTTGTGGAACGATTCCCGATCCTCTGCAAGTTATGACGATGATGATTTGCAGGTCTTATTTATGTAACTTTTGCTAAAAAAAATCTGTCAATTGGGACCTGTTACCGTCTATTGTAAATCTGTTATGTGAGTTTTGAACTTTGGTTATCTCTTACAAAACTGTTAGTTTGTTAGTGTCAAAAGGAAAAATTCTGCTATCGATTGGAGGTTATCAAAATTTCTACTTCTCACTCTGCAATAAGGCAACCACCACAGATCAAGAGTTTAAAATAATATGAGATTGCATAATCCATCAGAAATCTAGTAGTGCATTTCAACTCAGGACGCAAATTTGAAAATGAGGGCGACTTTGATTTATGTACTTGTCCCACAGTGGCTTATACCTGCCTATAGCTACCTTCAGCTAAGGTTTCATGTTCCCATTGAAGTGAATGATCACATCACTTTCAATAAGGTTGTTGTCATAATCCAATCCTCAAGCATGCCGTCTTCTGTCAAGTGGCTCTGTCAAACCATAAAAACTCAGAAGAGCATGAGGAAGTGTGCCCAACTTCCAGAGTGTGATATAGAGTCAACAACACCGTGAGCCAAAGAAAAAACCAAGTTGATCTATATCTATGACAATATTGTCCTTGGGTAGAGATAGATGCAGACTAAAGATATGCTTGGCTATATTTTCCAAAATCATATGTCTTCCCCATTTCATAATTTCAAGATGTGTGCAATCTGTTAGTTCTGCAGCTATGCAGTATTTGTGTTGGCTAAATTTTGTTAAAACCTATATGATATCTTTATGTCACTAAAGTTGTTTTAACATGCTGTTTTGTGTATCTGCCATAATAATTTAGTTGCAGGTTGTGAAATGTCAAGGAGGATGTCTTGACATGCTGTTCTGCACTAACTAGTTATGTTCAGTATCTGTCATATTAGATTAGTTGCAGGTTGTGGAGATGTCAAGTGTGATGTCTTGACATGTTGTTCTGCACTAAGATGGTATGAGTGCATGGTTGTTTTAAGGTGTTGTTGTTTTGCTGTCATGTGATGGTTAATTAAGATGTTCTAATTTACTGCATGCAACATGTCGAATAAAGATGTCCCATCCTGGATCATAGGACATCGCGTCTGTTATTGGATTAAAAGGAAGATTCTGTTAGTTGTTATTTGTTACTGAATATTTTGTGAATATTTAGTTATCCTATGTGGCGTCCAAAGTAATTGAGTTGAGATTTTGTGTTGGTTTTCGGATTTTCACTACTTTCTAAATATGGAGACACATTAGGAAATATTTGATTGAAGACCTATTATATAGCAGAAGTTTCTGCTGATTTGTAGCAACTGATATGCTGTGATTTGAAGCCCAAATCCAGTTGGGATGTAGGTTATAAATAGGAGTGTTTGTAACGTGATTTGGCAACGATTCCAAGATGTAAAATTATTAGGGTTTCGTTCTTGTGAACCACTCTCTATGAGAGTTGGTATGTGTGAACCACTCAGATTCTGAGATGGTCATTGTACTCCTCGAAGCTTTTAAGCAAGAGTGAGTGTTATTCTTGGAGGAAGCTCTTAAGCAACTCTGAGTATTGTTCTTAGTCATGTGTGTCATGTCTAGGTATTGTTATTGAAATGTGTCTTCTATTTTTCTGTGATTGAAGAGCTGTTGGAAATCAAGCTGTTGATGCAGTGGCTGAGGTGTTGACTGCTAGACACCATTGCGATGATTGGAAGTGAGATGAAGTCTCTTACCTAGGGAGCACTTAGGTAGAAGGGTCACTGGGTAGTTATTAAGTTAGGAGATTGTCAACTTGGTTGTTGAGTCTGTAATTTGATACTGCTAAGAGTGGACTTCCTTCCTGGCTTAGTATGCCCCCAAATGTAGGTTGTTAGACCGAACTGGGTGAACAAATTTTGTGTGTGGTTTATGCTTTTTGGTACTGTTATTGTTTATACCTTGCCATGTTTTCTGTAACAGACCAGATGTCGCGACATCCTGTAGGACATCTGGGATCTGTCTTACCAGAATTTCACAATCAACACCTTCAAATATTTTTAAACAGATAAGAAACCATAGAAGAAAAATGTGCAATTGCCTCATAGATCATATACACCTCATCCAACAATGACAAAATAGTGAGTCATCCAATAGTTATATCCAAAGCAGTTGAAAAAGCGGACATTTTTTGTACTCAAGGAATAACTACAATCCCTTATGCATAATATTTGAACGGTGATTGTCTTCAGTATTAAAAGTTGAACCTGATAGTCATTTGTTGAATTCTCCAAAAAAGCATTTAAGCTATTCAGATGAAGGTAGAAACCCATTGAAATCTTTCCTACGGATACATACTTATCATTGTTGGATTTTGGGAACAAGACGCTCATGACGAATAATCTTCACAAGTAGACCCTTGAAATCCACATAATTAGGGAAATAAACCCTAATCAAGTGACAGTGAGCACCGAAGAATAACACTCCTGATAATTGAAATAGACAGGCTCAAAGGATTCACCTGATGAATATAAGCAATGAGACCAACCCTAATCATCTGATCTTCATATTTTTTCCATGAGCCAAACCTTAATCCCTTAGAGGGAATCGATCCCATGTTTTAGGAAATCAATGTGATGTATGATTATGAATTCATGACCTAATGGGTATGCAGGTGAATGCGAAACGAAAGCCAGTTATTGATGATATAAATAGGAGGGCAAATTTTGGGGTACTATACAATGGACTGCTTTCCACTCTTCCATGATATTGCTCCTCCAACCATAAGATAAATATCCCAAATGTGGATTTTCTTGAGTCCACACATCCTGCAAAGTCTGAATCTGAGTAGCCAACCACTTCAAGTTGATCTGATATTCTATAAGTGAACATGTAATCTTTGGTGTCTTGTAAGTACCTAAGAACTTTATTTGCAACTTTCCAGTGATCCATTCCGGGATTACTTTGATATCGACCCAACATACCAACGAAAAACCTGATATCCGGTCGAGTACATGTTTAGGCATACATCAAGCTCCCAACCACTGATGCATAGAGAATAGACTCCATTTCTGTTCGTTCTAATTCATTTTTGGGACATTGCATTTGACTAAACTTATCCCCTTTCTGAATAGGAACTATCCCAACAGAGCATTTTTCCATTCTGAATCTCTCTAATATTTTATTTATATAACCTTTCTGAGACAATCCCAACAATCCTTGTGATGTATTACAAAATATTTCTATTCCTATCACATATGACGCCTTACCTATATCCTTCATTTCAAATTTATTGGAGAGAAACTTCTTTACATCATGTAACAAAGCTAAATCATTGGAAGCAAGTAAAATGTCATCAACATATAAGACCAAAATTATAAATTTTCTCCCACTGACCTTCATATAGATACACCAATCTACGGTGTTCTCTACAAAACCATATGACAAAATAGTATTGTTAAATTTAAGATACCATTGTCTGGAAGCTCGCTTTAGTCCATATATTGACTTATTTAATTTACACACTAAATTTTTCTTTTCCGAAGCAACAAACCCTTAAGGTTGAGCCATATACACTTCTTCCTCTAAGTCACAGTTTAAAAAGGCGGTCTTCACATCTATTTGGTGAAGCTCTAAATCATAATGAGCCACCAAAGCCAAAACAATTCTCAAAGAGTCCTTCTTTGAAACAGGAGAAAAGGTTTCTTTGTAGTCAACACCATCCTTTTGAGTGAAACCTTTGGCGATAAGTCTAGATTTATATCTTTCAATATTACCTTTGGAGTCTCGTTTGGTCTTAAAGACCCACTTACAACCAACTCGTTTTGAACCTTTAGGCAACTCAACTAGATCTCATACATTATTGTCATCCATTGATTTTAACTCTTTTTTCATATCATTAATCCTATTTTCAGAATTGTCACTTTCTATGGCTTGTGTGAATGAGACTGGATCCTCATCAATGCTCAAGTCACATTCATGTTCAAGTGAATAAATAACATAATCTTTCAAAATAGCTGGTCTTCTTTGCCTTTCAGACCTTCTTACTATTATTTCTTGTGTTTCTTTATTCACCTGCCCTTGCTCATTTGTGACTTATAGATTGTCAACCAGTTCATCAACTATGTGTTCATTTTGTGGGTTTTGAATATTAATTTGTTGTCTATGTGTGTTGTATGACGGTACCACGACTAGAGGAACAACGACCTGAGAAGACTCTTTAGGCGAAGAAGATTCTTCACGAGTCTCTATAATATCCACCTCATGTGATTTCTCACTCCCACTAAACTGGCCATTTTCAATAAACCGAGCATTACCAAACTCAATTATTATCGTACTGTGATTAGGACAATAAAATCTATACCCTTTTGATTTTTCAAGATACCCAATGAAAAAATCATTAATGGTTCTTGCATCAAGCTTCTTTTCATGTGGATTATATGCCCTTACTTCAGCATGGCATCCCCAAATATGAAGATGCCTTAAACTAGGTTTCCTTCCCGTCCATAGCTCATAAGGAGTCTTAGGAACTGCCTTACTAGAAATCCTATTAAGCAAATACGCAGTGGTCTTTAATGCATAAGTCCACAATGATGATCGTACATTACTATAATTTAACATTGACCTAACCATATTCATGAGAGTACGAGTCCGCCTCTCAGCCACACCATTTTGTTGTGGTGTGCCAGGCATAGTATATTGTGCACATATGCCACGACTTTCGAGAAACTTTGCAAATTGACTTGGACATTGTCCTTTCTCATTATATTTCCATAATATTCACCATCTCTATCAGACCTCACTATCTTTATTTTCCTATCCAATTGCCTTTCCACCTCATCAATGAATACTTTTAACATGTCCACTGATTGATATTTTTCCTGCAATGAATACAAGTAATAGTAACGTGAGAAGTCATTAATGAAAGTGATAAAATACTTTTCTCCTCCCCATGAAGGAACATCAAAGGGACCACAAATATCAGTGTGTATCAATTCAAGGAGTTCACTACTTCTTGTAGACGAATTCTTAGATATTTGTTTAGTGTGTTTTCCTTTAATGCAATCCAAACATATATTCCAGTCACCAAAATCTAATTGAGGTAATATTTCACCTTTCATTAACCTCATTACTCTTTCTTTGGATAAACATATATCCCAATCACCAAAATCCAATTGAGGTAATATTTCACCTTTCATTAACCTCAATCTCTTTCTTTGGATATGTGACCTAATCTTTGATGCCACAAATAAGCAGAACTCTCATTATTTGTACTTCGCTTACTACCAACAACATGTTCAATATTATACAGAGATTCTTTAAAATTAACATCAAGATTAAAACGATATAAACCATCAACTAAAATACCAGAACCATAATAGTATGAATCTTTAAATAAAGAAAATACATTGTTTCCAATCCTAAAATTAAAATTCAATCCATCCAACTTTGCAACAGAAACTAAATTCCTAGCACGTCCAGGTACATAAAGACAACTTTTCAGATCTATATGTTATCCAGTATCCAAGATCAATTTATACGTCCCAATTCCCTCTATTTGTGCCTTCATTTTGTTTCCCATGTAAAGAAACTTTTTACTTCCTTTTATGGTTTGGATCTAAAGGAATCCCTGTATCATATGTGACACATGAGTAGTCGCACCCGAATCAAGCCACCAAGTATTATTTGGTACTTCAATAAGATTTGATTCAAAATTTATGAAAACATAAAACATACCTTTCTTTTCGAACCGCATCTTCCTTTTAGGAAAATCCTTTTTGAAGTGTCCATTCTCCTTACATAAATAACACTTCTTTTCCTTTTGGACTCTGCCCTCATTAACCTTTAAAGGAGATTTTCCCTTCTTCTTGTCCTTCTTGTCAGGTTTGACCTTAATGCAACTGGCTCCATCATGAGTCGTGAGATAAACATAATGATCTTTCATCTTCTTTAGCCTTCCTTCTTCTTGAATCAACATGGCCTTAACTGTCCAAACTTAAGAGGAAGAGAGTTAATGATAAATTGTACAAGAAAAGATTCATTCACATCCATACCTAAGGACTTCAACTTTGCGGCCAAATTTCCCATTTGAGTCACATGATCATGAATGGGTTGAGATCATTCAAACTTTTTAGTCGTCAACTCACTCATCAAATTCCCCACAATAGATTTGTCAGTAATATCAGAATTTGAACACTCTTTCACATTTTTCATAAATTCCCTTGCATTTTTCAGTGTTGGGTATAAATGGCTTAACATTTTCAGCCATTGTCATTCTCATCAAGTTCAAAGACAACCTGTTGGACCTTTCCCAAGCCTCAAAAAGAGATCTTTCATTTTCTGTACTGTCCTTCGTGATGGCTGCAAGCTTCTCATCCATTATCAATGTCATGTCCAAGTCCATAACACCCGGTTAAAACTGGATCTTTTCAGACCAATCAGCATAGTTCAACCCATTGAACTTTGTAATTGTATTGCCCAAGGCAAATATATTAGTAGCGACTGCAAACATTTAAAAACACACTCATATGTTAATGCTTTGAATAAATTTTATGGATTCAAACCAATTTAACTTTAATCGTGTATCTAAATTCACCTTTGGGTGATGCATAAATACATTTCAATAAAATAAATCGATGTTAAATGAACATACTTTAATGAAGAATTAATCATACTCAAAATAACATGCATGTCTATCTTTGGATATATAAACAACAAGTATGTTAATAAACACTTTAATTTTATTAATTATAAGTCATGATCCATCTTTGGATGATCTATATATACCTTATAATAATAAATATCATTTAACATAAACATGTTATTTAGGCATGGCAACGGGGCGGGTCGGGGGCGGGTTTAGCTAGCCCCGCACCCGCACCTGCCTCCCTGTTATAGACCCGCCCTCGCCCCCAAACCCAGTCGGGGGTGAAAATTTACCACCCAGACCCGTCCTCGATAGAAACGGGTTTGCCCGCACCCGCAACCGCCCCCACCTGCAAAAAAATATTTTTTTTAAATAGTAATAAAAATTAACAATTTTATTAAAAACTTAACCATTTTAATAATAATCTCGTTTCTAAAGATGTGAGTTTGAGTGAATAGTGAGAAATGACTAATGAGAATTTTTAATTACTTCTTCAAAAGTGAATAAATGTGATATAAAATAATTTAAATATGGGTATTAAAGTAAATATTATAAGACCGGGCGGGGGCGGGGGCGGGTGCGGGCGGGTAGTAGCATCCCCCCGCCCCCGCACCCGCACCCAATAAAATCGGGTTTCCCCCGTTAATTTCGAGCCGGGTCCGGGCAGACCCCGGCGGGCCCGGGTTTTCTTGCCATGCCTAATGTTATTCATATATCATTAAATTAATTTTTTTATTAGAAATATAAACTTTAATGAATTTGACCACTTTAGTGATTAACAAATTCTTACTATAATAATTCCACAACAATAAATTATATTTAATACTAAAAGAAAAGATATATAGTGTTTGAAACTTTGAAACAATAGCATTTATAAATATCACCTTATGTCATAAAGCCTTTAATAAAACAATATGCAAAACATTTGAAAAGGTTAACATAACCATTAAAATAAATTATATGTTTTGGTTCCTGTACTATTTATCATTACAAAATAATACCAATTCTACTGTCTATAAATTAACATTACAATTTCATTTGAAAATCGCTTATGATCCAAATAGCAATTCTTTCAGCATTCATGAATTGAATTCTATTTAATCATTGAAACACGAATATATCATACTGATGTGAATGGTATATACCATTCAAGTGATTCAACCATTGAAATATAACATAATAATTTTCAAATCATAAAATAATATTTATAATAGTATACAATACTGTAACGTGAAAGCTACAAATTTATTATAGTACCAATGTAAATCAATGGTGTAAACCATCGCCAAATCACTTTTCAAATGCATGCCATTAACTACCATGAACCGAAACACACATGCAATGTTCTTATTTAATTTTAAGGCGTCGTACTCTAACACATATATAATATTGGAAAATCACAATATCGGTAATCAAAGGCTCTGATACCAACTGTTAAAAAAAACTTAAGGTTTTGGATCTTGATATCATGATTTTTGCACTATTTATCAATTTCTATGAAAAACGGTAAAAAAACGTATCCGGATCCATAACGTCGATTCTTGTCCGATTCTCGATCTTGTTTCCAATTGTTCTCTTCTCACTTGCTTCTTCTATTTGTGTATCCTTTGATGATGAAGACACTTTTGTATATTTGTGAGAAAATGAGAAGGAATGAGAAAAATTGTTGTTGTTTTTCTAAAGGTCCCTATTTATAGGCTTCTTACTCCAACAGTCACATTTCATTTCAAAAGACACGTCCCAATATCCATGAAGAGAGAGAAGATGGATTTAAATTTTGAATTTCAAAATAAAACCCCATTGGCTTAATTATCCATCCACCCAAATAATCATTACATTAGTGTATCCTTCATTTAAGTCAAACTTTTAATTACATGAGTCATAATTTTTGGATTAATAAATTAATCCAACATGTGGAACTTGATATTAAGGAATATTACACTCTTTCTTCAACTCTAGACCAGTTTTCTTCAACTCTTTATTCACTTTCCTTCTTGTACAAAGTATCTATTACTTCTTTATGTTGAATTTAATCATTTCATATCATCCAGTGATCGAATTACAACAAAAGAAATATGGTCAGCTGGAGGCAGGCCACTTCGGGGTTCAGTCTGGGCATCTCAGCGGCGCTCCACGCGAACAAGTCAATATTCTTTCTCAAGTAGGCTTTCAGCTACTGTCTTGCGAGGTTAGGGAGGCCAGTTCCGATTTTCACCCCTTTGTTTAGGTCGTTGCCGAGGAGGATAACTTCGAACTCGCCGTCTGGAATGGGTCGCCTAGGATGGGCATGTTTCTCGTTGTTATCTAGTGTTGGGGAGTTTTCAGCTGCTAGTCGGACTCCTCTCTCTTTTTTCTTCTGCTCCTTCAAGTCATCCTTAGTGAAGTGACTATCTAGGTCGATCGAGTTGACATGAGGCATTGGTTTCGGCTCATCCAAGGCGTTGGGTCGCGCTGGCTTGCTGGCAGTTTTGGCGACGTGTTGATGGAGTTCTGCCCCTTGGGGCCACTTCAAAGCATCTCCTCGCAACTTCTATGTCCCCGTGAAGGGTGGCGACGAGCACCTTGGCCATGTAGTATTTCATCTTCAGATGAACAGTGGATGGCACGACAATCAGTTCGGCCAGAGTTGGTCTTTTCCAGGATGCACTGGTACAAAGAATAGCAGTTTATTACTAGGAATTGGACTTTGACCGATTTGGCGGTCACGACCACTCCGATAGTGACAATCAGTTCGACATAACCCCTATGGCTTAGTGGTCGCGTCGTTGAAGCCCTGCAGATCAGAGCCCACATAGGGTGTCAAATGTGTTTCGTCGAGCTGCAACGTCAGGAACAGTTGAGAGTACATGATGTTGACCGAGCTTCCCTAGTCGACCAGTATGCAGCAAACGTCAAAGTTTGCCATTCGTGCTCTTATGAGCAAAGGGATGTTGAAGTTGGGGGATCCGCCGGGGAGCTCCTCCCGGTAGAATGTGATAGGAACTGAGCTTCCCTGGCACTTGTCGAGGATATAATTTTGGCTAGAGATTGCATCGATGAGTTGCTCGAACTTCCTTTTTACGGACCCTACGGTGAGTTTATTGAATCCCCACCAGATATGACCATGGCGGAGGGGAAGGTTTATCATGAGTTGTGTGCTGTAAAATGGAGGGGGTTTTCGGCCCCGTCGGGGACGTAGAAGTCTTTAGGCCGTGAGATGGACATGGTGATTTGTAGATTGGCGGTGTCGTCAGATGACAGTTTCTTCTCCTCAACCTTCTTCGCTTCCCGGGCGTCTTGCCGAGGAGCCTCTCTTCTCTTGGTGTACTGCTTCAGGTGCCCATCCCTGATGAGGATTTCAATCGCATCTTTGAGGTTGATGGACTCTTTAGTAACATGCTCGTGGCTCTTGAGGAAGCGCAATACTTGGTCTTGTCCGCGGTAGGCTTAGGAGGTGTTTGCCTGGGAAAATGGACTTCAACCTGGAGGAACTCTGAGTTTGCACATTCAGATATAATATGTTCGCAAGAAGCGACCTGAGGCGTGTATTCGGTAAAACAGCCAGCAAGTCCTTTGTACTCCCGAGACTCGCGAGGCTTATCCTTTTTCCTATTCTCTCCTCCTCGGCGAGGTGTCGGGTGGTGTCACGGCTCAAGACTCTGGTGTTTTCCTGGTGCCGTGATTCTCGAGCGTTGTTGGCAACTTCTTTCTCCTCGTACTGAATATAGGCACGGGCCTTAAGGAGGAGGGCATCCATCGATGCAGGTGTTTCAATGCCAACGACCTTGGCGAAGTCACTGCGCCCCCGCTTGAGCAAATACTTATTCATGTCGTCGGTCGTGGTGACCTGTACGGATTCCCGATTGAACCTCTCGATGTAGGCTCAGAGGGATTCATCTTTCCCTTGCATGATTGCCTCGAGCGTCGCCTCTGACTTTGGATGGCGACGAGAAGCGGTGAAGTGCCTCGAAAACTGCTTCCCTAGGTCTCTTCAGGAAGTGATGGATTCGTCAACGAGGCTCTTGTACTAGGACATGGTACCCTTCCTCATAGTAGTAGGAAACAATCAACACCTGGATAATCGAGCAGAGCATCGATGTTTTCGATGTACTCGTCGGGATTCGTCGTCCCATCGTATGTTCCTAGGTTCGATGGTTTTTCCAGTCCAACGGGAAGGAGAGTGTCCATGATTTCTCGGGATAACGGACCGCGGGGGTCGTCTTTGTCACTTCAAATCGGTGAGTGCGGCGGAGAATAGTCGTACTTGTCTCGCCGATGGCAGTCGTCGCAGCATGGCGGTGAGTCCTTTGGTAGACCCTTTGATTTGCGCGGAGGCGAATGACAATTATTTGGTCATCCATTGGCCTTTCTCTTCTTAGCAACCGGGAACATCGATCCTCGCGGGAAGAAGTACGATTGCGCTTCAAGGGTTGCAGCCTCTCTAATTACGGGCGGCGGCCTAGTCGTTGTGGCAACAGGCTTCGGGACTCGTACTGTTGGTGTCTCCGCGGGGGAGAGCTTGAACAACGATCCTTCTCCAATGCTCCGATCCTCTCATTCTGCTGGTAGATCAACGCGTTGGTCTGGTTCAACGTCGTGAATAGAGCCGCCATGGTTGGGTCGACGTTGGGTGGTATCGGAATCGGTTGAAACTTCTCTGACGCCTTCTCTAGAGCTTTGCGAGTTTCGACGTGTTGAACGCCGTGATCGGTCACATCGTCGGAAGAGGGGGAGATGGCGCGCCTGTTTCTCCTTGGTGGAGTGCTATCCTCCAGAAAGGGCATGTAATTGTTGTTGTCGGCGTCATGGCCGAGAGAGAGGATGGTTTCATGACCGTCGTTGTTGTCGTCGTGTTGACCGGCCATGGTTGGTTTCTGAAGTTTTATTGTTTTGATCTTTTGGTTTCAATGAAAGAAAAGACGGAGAAATAAGATTCCCACAGACGGCGACACTGGTATAACCTGTCGATCAGAGTAGGTGGCCAACAACACGTCTGTGGTCTTGAACGGTCGATGGAGAAGGGGTGTACATGCAGACACTCTGATGCTTAAGTCAGTTCGGGTGGAGAGATGAGTAAGAAAGGTAAAGAATATAATATCTGACCCTCCCGCATAGGAGAATTTTTATAGTGAGCCCCCAGCGCATGGTCAATGGTCTTCGTCGTGGGTTGAGTGTCCAGACCCACAACGGATGACTGCCAGGACTTCCATGTGAGAATAGGGATGAACAGCTCGTGCTCATCGTCCTGGGTCAATGCTCCGCACGCCCCAAATAGTAGACGAACTTACCCGTTACGAAGAGCAGAATAGTTTCACGAAGCGTGCAGGTCAGTTGGTGAGATGTCCGTGGAGCAACTCAATTAAATACTAAAAAATATTACTTTCAAATTATATTCAATATGTATATTTTAATGAACTTTGTTACAAGGAGCATAAAAAGCACGACCATCCGATAGAGAGTATTATTATTAATTAGATATTTTAATTATTATTTAATATAATTAATTAGTATTATTCTAGAAGTTTCTTAGGTCTTTTTTATTGTGCCACTTGGATGGTTAAGATATGTTTAGAGTTGTATATATATTGTAGTGCTCTATTTGTATTGACATAAAGGAAATCAATGAAAGTTTTTATTTTTATCTCTCTCTTAATTTTATTTGTCTTTTATTTTAATTAGAATTTATAGTTTTCTCAAGTCTTGTTAGGGTTCTAATTTTGCATTCTAACAATTGGTGCTTTCATCCTTGAACACCAAAACCTCCAATGACATACCAATATCATCCCACCATAGACACCACTCCTACCACACCTTCATTTCCATCTTTTCCATGGGAACTTTTTACACCTTGTTACACCCATATTGCATCTTCATCATCAAATTTGTACTTAAATCATGGATATTCACCACATACACCTAACCCATATCCCTCTTATTCAAGAACTCATCGTTCACATGTTTATCCCAACTACTACAACAATTCTCATGAACAACAACAAACAACAAATTTCACTCCACATCATCTACAACCATCCTATACCACTATCGCAACATCATACGCACCTCTTAGCTCCACCCCTACATTTCAACACCAACAACCAGCGTATACCACAACACCACCACCACCACACTCACACGTCCAAACTCCTCCATTATCCAACTCATGTCATCCATATCAACAACAACCTACTGAAATGATTCAACAATGTTTACAGGAATTGTTTCAAGCAGAAGAAAAATATAAGAATGAAATAAGAGTTATTGATGAGCAATATCAAGCCTCTATTCTTTCTTTTAAGCAAATATCTCAAAAAGTTTCTCAACAAATTTCTGATGTACAAAAAAATTTGAGAGAAAAATATTCTGTTAAACGTACTACAACAAATCAGCCAGAAAAAGAAGAAATAAAAAAAAATCTGATTTACAAAAATCATCTCCGGCGGTATTTCCGGCATCCGCTCCGACAGTTTTTCCGGCGGAATCTCCGGCGTCAGTTCCGACGTCGGCACCGCCGTGGACACTAAAGCTTATGGTTTCATTGAAATCATCTTCGGCAACAACTCCGGCAAAATCTCCGGTGAGATCTCTGTCCTCTTTTCTGGAGAAATTTTCAACTCCTATAAAAGTTATGGTGTCTTCTCCGGCAAAGATTTCAAAGACATTTCTGACAAATTTTCCAAAGTTATCAGAACCATCAGATCCACAACCATTAAATTTTCAACGGCCATTTTTTATCAAAACCGCCGGAACCACCACCATTTTTTATTTCATTCATCATTTTATTTCTTATTTTGTATTGATTAAAAAAAAAAAGAGAAAGGAAAAAGAAAGGAGGAAGAAAGCAAAAGTAGAAAGGGAAGATAAAGAGTAAAAGAAAGAAAAACGTGAGCAGGAAACAGAGAAAGAAGAAGTAGAAAGAAAGAGAAAAGAAAGAAAAAAAAAGAGAAGGAAGAAAGAGGAAAAGAAAAGAAAAAGCTGGGAAAAAAATAGTTGGTTGCACACTCCTAGAAATTTTTGTCTTTATCAAAAAATTTTCACTTTTTCTGCACGCGTACGTAGACCCACTGTCCCCCACTGTGCATTCACGTTTTTCAAACCTATTATCACAAAAATCTAAACTCACATTAAAAAAAAACACCTATTTTTAGACACATTTATTTATTTAGATGTTAATTTTAGAATCTTGAGGACAAGGTTCAAGTGAACCCGTCGACAATGAAAGAGAATATTATTATTAATTAGATATTTTAATTATTATTTAATATAATTAATTAGTATTATTTTAGAAATTTCTTAGGTCTTTTTTATTGTGCCACTTGGATGGTTAAAATATATTTAGAATTATATATATATTGTAGTACTCTATTTGTATTGACATGAAGAAAATCAATAAAAAATTTTATTTTTATCTCTCTCTTAATTTTATTTGTCTTTTATTTTAATTAAAATTTATAGTTTTCTCAAGTCTTGTTAGACTTCTAATTTTGCATCCTACCACCATCCTTAGTTACTTGCATAAACCTATTTATATTGCATTGAAATAAAATTGTAAAAGAGAGACGTAGAGACGAAGCGTAGGTGTGTACAATCAGCTTCCGTAACGTCGGCGGAATTATCCACGTGTACGGTCAACTAAGGCCGGCGTTACTTGGCGGTTCACGTTAGGTGCTGTGTTGCTGGTGACTCACGCGAACAAAATAAAAAATGACTTAAATAACCGCGTTTTAAAAAAGCCCAAACCACGCCACAACAAATAAATCTCTTATCAACTTCAACTGTCCACCCAATTTATCTGCAAATCCATTCAATATCGCTTTTCCTTTTAATTCGACGTTTTCTCTTACCTTAGGGTTTCACATTCATTCCACCTTCTTAAAAATCAATTAGGTTAGATATCCCCAATTTTTTCTGTTGTTGTTGACAATGCCGCCATTTTTGTCGACCTCGAAAGCTCTTCGATCCTTATCGACACGCAAAAGTGGATTCAATCAATTGATTAGGTCTAGCAAGAGCAGCGAGAAATTCGATGGATGTCGATGCTTTTCAACCATTGTTTCCAGAGACACTCATCAGGCTTTGCCCTTCACCTCCTCTGGCATTAGGTTTTTCTCCTTTTTGAGAAATTTGGATAATAACAGCTTTAATTCTATTCAATCGAGGCGGTTTATTGGATTTGGCGGAGATGGTGCAGAAAATGTTCTGTCCAAAACTTATGAGGAGAAGCGCGTTTTGGGGTAACACCTTGATTCTATTCATCTCCTAATTTTCTAGTGTCTAACTAGTTCTATTGTATTGGAATTTAATTGTTATAGTTTAACATTGCTTCAAACATTAAGTTGAGTTTTATGTGCCAAGTTATATGATGAATCTCTTACTTTGAATTCCCTACGTGTTTATGAATCATTACATTACCCTGGGCTTTGTAAGCATTATTGTTGATGCAGATTGTCAATAGTTTGTTATTGTTTTTATTTCTGGATATATAAGCTAATACACTCATTGGTCATTAGGTACTCTCCGGAGCAATTATTTGATGTTGTTGCGGCTGTTGATTTTTATCATGGGTTTGTCCCGTGGTGTCAAAGGTCGGAGATAGTTAAACGCAATCCAGATGGATCATTTGATGCTGAGTTGGAGATTGGGTTCAAATTTCTAGTTGAAAGCTATGTTTCCCATGTTGAATTGGACAGACCAAACCGAATAAAGGTATTTGATTCTGCCAATCTTTTTTTTTGGTAGCCTTTTGTGTTTATTTGTCTGAATGAATCAGAAATAGGCAAAATAATAATCTTTGGGCAAAATTACTGTCTTTTAAGTTTGACCATTTTCCTGGATTGGTCCTTTAAGTTTTTCTTATTATGTTTCAAACTGGTCCTTTATGTTACAATTAGTTTGTCCTGTTGTCTTTTATGTTATATTTCGTGACTATGCGAACCATAACTTCTGTTCCTCAACTAGATAAACATCTTTGAGATGCCCATTCATCACACTTCACACTAGAGATGAATCACCCTCTATTATATCCTACCTATGCATCACACGATCACAGCCAATCAACTGACTAATTGAGGCAGTGATTAGGTGTTAATTTGAAGCTAATTCCAAGCCAACAATCTGCAGTTAACTTGTAGCCTAATTAAAGTCGACTATATAATATATATTTTTAAGTTTCTAATATAAACGGGATCGTTAATTCCTCTAGTCATAAATGCTATAACCAAACCACCATAGTACATGGTGCTTAGATGAGCATTGACATATGAGATGATGATTTGCACAACATAGTTTAGCACTTCTATTTCAGGTCATTGTTCTCGTTGTATATTTATAATTCCTAGAGTGCTGATGTGTCCTTGATCCTTTCTAAGAAGATTCAATGTTATATATATGGGTTTGAGGTTCTTTACTATCAATCCAGTGCATGGCTTAAACTGGTTGACTGTTGAGATGGACCTTACATTTGTTGTATTGGTCTTCATTTCTGCTTCCTGAATTTTCTCATTCATTTTTATTGATCTGTTTTGGATTTATTTTACAGACAACGGTGTCAAAGAGTACCCTATTTGACCATTTGATAAACCTATGGGAATTTAGTCCTGGTCCGGTTCCAGGAACTTGCAATCTCTATTTTTTGGTGGACTTTAAGTTTCAGTCTCCACTTTACTCACAGGTATAGTTTTGTTATCATTTGTTTCATATCTTCATATCTTCATCTCAACTAGCTTTTTAATGCCTTTATTCTTTGCTTTGGGAATCAATCTTTATTCTGCCCACACTTTTCTTTTTCTCTAGCACTGAACATTTCATGTCCTTCATTTTCTGTGTATGTTAAGGGAAAAAAATGTTATTTTCGCTGATCAAATATTGATCTGTAGCAATACCAGTGTTTTGGCATTACTTTCCTCACATACACCTGCATTTATACCACATTTGCTTACACAACTCAATTCATTAGGACACTTCTAAAACCACCTAGGGTAGGACGTGATAATGTATTGGAAACTTCTGTTCATGATTTATCTTATATTCTTTATTGTGTTACACAGGTTGCCTCAATGTTCTTTAAGGAGGTGGCGTCTAGGATGGTTGGTTCATTCACTGAGCGTTGCCGCTTGATATATGGACCAGAAGTGCGGGTCCTTGAGAACTCATATGGACAAAGGACATGAAGCATTTTTTCTCTGCTATTAGTTTCTTGGCTTGAACATAGTTAAGGTCGATTTACTGTTTCTGCATTAATTGGGCGGTTTTTTAATGGTTTGCCCACCCAATACTGAATGATTAACCATTTCTCTTTCTATTCTTTAGTGATCATTGTAATTTATTTAGACGGATGCAACAATGTACGGTTCACCTTCTTGAAAGACATCAAATTGACATATTTTTTACTCACAGTTTTGCTAATAGTTTTAGGTAATTTCATTTTCAAAATATCACTTTTCATTTTGTAATGTGTGCTTTTCAATATCTGTTTTTTAATATAAAAATAAAATTAGAAGCTGTTCATAATAAATCGAACGTATATAAGTTTCATCTTGGTTGCTCATCAAACTAACAGAAGGGCCAATTAACCCTTCCAAGCCTCCTTGCACCATCTTGGGGAGAAATAAAACAATCAGAACCTAAATTGAAGTATAGATAAAAAGCTAATAAAAATATCTATTTTATTTTCAACATAAATGAAATCAAATTTACATGTACTTAATTGAGTTTTGAATCACATTCACAGCCAGACTCATCTACTAGTATCCGCAAACATTCAAGGGTATTACTCCTTTTCTTTTGTATTGTCTAGTGGAGATGGCCATTAAAAACTCCACTTGATAAATCCAAACAAAGTGAATTAGGCTGACAGGAGGACTAAAATATTTTATTCTGAGTTTAAATACAGAATGTTGTTGCACACAAAGACCAATTTGTCCATACACCAGTCGCGAGGGTGCTGTGACAGTGTGTACTTGAGCTTGAAGTTAGCTCAAAATATCTTCTGCTTCAAGAGATGAGTACTTGAGGATGGCAGCAATAATCCTTTCTTTGTCTCTGGTTGGGAATGCTTCCAACAGTTTCCCATCTTTGTAGAAGTGGAAGAGAGGCACTGCCTGCATTAGTTTCTTGTAAATTTGACGCACAATAAAGCATGAATACTGAACAGTACTGATTATTATACAATACACAAGGACTTGATTGTGGTACAAATGATGCACAGCTAAGAGATATTTATAACATGTATGGAGAAGGTAGAACTGCAATAGAATAACACAGTTTTGAGAGATAAATGTCAAAAGAACCAAACAAGAAAAACTGCATTATGAACCAATTGAATCATGTGGCATAAGAGACTAATCATTCAATGCAAATGAAGAAACTGACCATAAGTTTTTTTAAAGAAAAGTTAGACAACAAACGTGTAGAATAGATTGATGGTAGAGACATACTAGTTTGACATCAATAAAAGATAAATAAATACCCTGATTCTAAGCCGATCGGCAACCTCGGATTCTTCATCATACTCATCAATTACCTGCAAAAAGAGAAGAGATAGAAGTGATAATTAAGAGTCTAGCAAAAATTTAGCATGCTTAATCTAATAACTAAGTAACTATAAAGGAATTAAACCTATAAAATACTTACATTATGCTTCAGAAAGATAACAGGAGCATCATGGCTACCAGATTTCTTGCACAACTTTGCAAAACCTTGTTCTATATACCTACAACTTCCACACGAGGTTCTGAAGAAATCCACCACAATCAGAGTGTCAGTTCCTTTAGACTTTTCTAGAATTTTGCAGAACTCTTCGTCAGTCTTGAATTCTCTCACACATTCAACCGGACAGACATCGTCGTCTTCATCAGGCACGTCTTGTTGATACTCATCGACAGCAACTCGAATTTTACCAGGGAAAAAATCGTGTCTGATTTTCATAACAGGTTCAATTTTTGTCCCATGAAGACATAGTTTTTCATGATTGTGGTTAGGAAATGAGGTAAAAACTAAATGGGAAATTCTAGATAGAAGTGGTTTGTGAAAATACAGATCTAATCTGACACTTAGAAATAACTTGGTATGCAGAATATTCTGCCGGGAAATGGCATCGAAAACCAGTGGCATGTTTTCTCAAACAAAATCTCAAAACATGTTATTGAATGGACATTATGGAAGTGGATGCAACCATTTTAAACCTACAATTTTGAAGAAACATCAATCAGCAGTTTAAGAACCTTAAACTTGTGTTCTTTAGCTACTATTAGAGTAACTACTAACATGTGTTTCAACTTCGCATTCTCTACTTAAGATTACAATTACAATAATAATATAATAAATTTCAAATTGATTAAAGAGATAGTTATGAGTTACTTACCTCAATAGCGTTTGCAGGATGGTGGAATCCAAAACCGGGCTTTTGCCTATGCGATATCTGTTCAGCGTACATCTACGAATCAGAACAAGACACGTGCACTCTACCATATCCACCCACTGGTGTGTGTAATAATAGTTATATGATACTATTTGTCAAAGTGACAGAACTTACATCTGGTTTAATTTTATCTACTGAAAATAAATCAAAATTGACACTAACTGCTGTCCACTCATTCTCACAGGATTATCATCTAATGTTTTTGGATTTTTTTTGTATTAAATTGTCAAAATTATATTACTAAACTTTTATTCTCAAAAAGTTAATATATGTCAAAGTTATATATTTTATTACTTTTTGATACGAGACAACTTTTTATTATCGAACATGGATTTGTTTTTATAGGATGAACTCCTTTTTTATTTAATTGTAGATGGTAATAGTAATTAACATGAAATATTTAATTTATAAATTTGAGAGTGGCTCTAAAATCTTGATAAATATGATTATTTAGGAGGTTGATGACGAATATAACTTTTTAATTTTAATTTAAAAAAATTAG
Source organism: Lathyrus tuberosus (assembly GCA_022829125.1). NCBI lineage: Eukaryota > Viridiplantae > Streptophyta > Magnoliopsida > Fabales > Fabaceae > Lathyrus > Lathyrus tuberosus. The sequence continues at coordinate 1,910,561 of JALAZF010000599.1, read as the reverse complement.
AAGGATGATTCAGAAAAATTGACACATTAAATTTAATCATACTTTTTGTGGACGTTGAATTTTCGACTAAGAATTTGAAAATAATGAATGTATAAGGTGGTTTAGTTTGTGTAGAATGCCATTAGAATATTGAATATGCTATCATGAGTGGTGAGAGAAGCCTTGAGTGATTTTATCCTTGTTATATGAGTTTTAAAAAGTGTGAAAATTGTTTCTTTGCAACAACCGACAAAATGGAGGGATAATTTACATACTTTTTCCTTTACATTCAAGATGGTTTTTTTTTTTTTTTTTTTGAAAAGGCCAATATTATTAATAGAATAAGGCATAAGAAATGCCAAAAAAAAAATACAATATAGATCTGCTCAAAATACAACACAAACCAATACAGCAGAAAAAACAATAAGATCAAAACTCAGCCCCCCCAAACCCAAAGCAAACAGCCAAAGGATCCAAAAGCCCCCAATGCAAACACACTTTGGCTATACACTAGGCCCCAAACTGAAATACGACCCACCAAGCGTTGAGATAGAACAATTCTGAACTACACTACCAAAGCAAACAGGCTACAGCAAGCAAAAGGCAATGCCAAGACATCCTTCTATCAAAAGAAAACCAATTTAAACAACAACAACACCTGAAACGAAACCCAAAGCCAGCAACACAACAAGCTACAACACAGCCAAACTAGATTCGAACGATGCATCAATCATCACCGGTTGACACACCCCTGCCAAAAACTGGCGCTCCACTTGCTCAAATGCCACCAATTAACATGAAAACCAGATCCACTAAAAAATATTAGCCAAGATATCCCCTTCCATGATCTGCTTCTGCTAAGAAGATGGTTGATAACCACGTAATTAGCCCCAAAAAGAATGAAAAAAAACCTCTTAGACTTACATATTATGTCCCTTAATAAATTTCCTTACTTTTTTATTATTGTATTTGTTTTTTAATTCTTTTAAGTAGGTTTGATCAGTAGTCTTTTAAGATATCCACTCAGTATGACCTAATATTTAAGTGTGATTTGATTCTATTATTAAGGGAGATATTCAGAATTATTATTTTATTTTTCTTTTTTTTAAGTCTAATGGTGAAACCCAAATTTAAATAGTAGTTGCAGAATTCACCAATCTTCGGTGCTTTCATCTTTTTTCTCAACGTCTTTCAAAATTACAAACCATATCCCAAAAGACCATGATGTTTTTCTTCAAGCCACAAACCAACGTCTTTATGAGCTCATCTCCCATAACCACAACCTTAAAACAACTACGAAAGCTAACAACTAATCCATCTTTATGCAGTTGGATTAGCTGAAAAACAACAATTATAACCTTTCAATGTAGCTGGGTCAGTTGGCTAACAGTATTGACGGCCACATTAAAGCCATCTATGCAGCACTCACCTCTTTCATGACTAAATAATATGGTGTCATGACAACTTCCTCCTCATAGAACAGAGTTTCTGTAGGTATATCTTCTTTATCATTGAACCTCACTATCGCGGTGAGAATCAGATACCATAGCTATTGAGTTAACTAGGCTCACAAATCTTAATTCACCATCGATCTTTAATTTATCCAAGGGAAGGGAAAAAGAACGAATAACTCATGAGTATGCAATGCAATGCAAAGCAAAAGAGAATCTAAGGTTCGGGGGTTGGTTATACTTAGGGAAGGTGCTAGCATCCTAAGTATCTGTAGTACTCTACAGGAACCTCTTGTTTTATTGTGTTATTTGTTATGTTGCTTGCTAAGGGTAAAAGGGAAAGGAAGACCTAATGTGTTATTTCTAAGTATGCTCGCCAAAACATCGCATCTCGTGCCTACGTATCCTGACGGGAATGGAATAAGAGCATTCGTAGTTCCCCTCAATAAGGGTAAACAAGGTAAAAAAAAAGGTTGATCGCCAAGGATTGACCTTGTGCATACGTATTCTCAAAGGGATCTTGATAAATCAGAGCGTCCGTAGTTCGGACTACTACAGATAAAGCAATGTTTGTTGTTTTTAGGATAAGAGACAAGTTGTCATCTTAAGGAGAATACTCAACTGAACCACCACAAACATGTGAAAGATGGATCTTAGCTTCACATTAAAAGAAGGGCTCTGACTCGAATATAAAATCGACGAGTATGCCACATACTTCTCTCAAGTGGAAAAGAAATCAACATCTTTCTCAACTATGTCATGGGGTAGGAGAATTACATCTCAACTAGGGATGACTCATGTCTAATTCTCTCATGGGAGAAAAAGGGAGACTAACTGTGAGTTGTCTAAGGTTTGAACATCCTAAGGGAAACTATCCCGAGGGAAGCTATCCTAAGGGAATCTATCTAAAGTGAATTATCTAAGTATGCACATCCTAGAGGGAATCAACCTAAAGGGGAAGCAGGAATCACACAATGGGTGAGAAGTAAAAGAGGATAAAGATGCATATGTACATGACTATAAAGTTAACCACAAGCCCTTCCCTTGGACTTGAACGAACAATCATAAAGATTCAAAAAGCCACAGATGGATATCAGACAGAGTAAGCATCATGAAAATAATGTACAGTGTGCAAACAGCAAAGTCTCAAACATCAAAGATTAAGATCATGGACAACTAACAACATATGTACAAGACATTAATCGAGGTATGTAATCAAATCACAGTGGAAAGGTATCATGAATAAACATAGGAAAAATATGACCCAAAACAAAGAAGCAAACGAATCGCGAAAATGAAATCGGATCACAAAGGAATTATTAATCAAATTAAATATTAATATTTAATAAGATTAATTAACAATTTAATTAATCAATATTAAATAAAAATATTTAAAATAATTAATAACTATGCTACATTTTTGTATTTTTTTCATATTTAACAAAAGAATAATAAAATAAAATAAAAGAATATTTTTGGTTTTTTTTCTAAAAAATATGAAAATAAAATAAATAATTAAAAGACAACTAAATAAATTTAGGTTTTTCTTTCAAGAGAGAAAAAAACATATTTTTATATATACAAATTGAAAGGAAAAATAATTGAAACAACTAATAAAAAAACTAATTTTTGATGGGCCTAAAATAATCAACATCAACCCAAAAGTCTTAAACTAAATTCAATTTATAATAAAAAGAAGAAAAAAAATCATGAAAGAGAATAAATTAGAACAAGTTAGAAATTATTTGATACAAGTTAATGTGGTACCTTAGCAGCCAAAACCTCACGTTCATGTCCAAACACAAACGACTTGTTGAAACCTCCAATAACAAAATGCAACAGCTGCAGCCTCCGTGATCAAAATCTCTCACTTCTGTAGCGTGCGATTTTTTTCGGTGACGCGATCACCTTACCGCAATGGTTGGAATTGGGTGCTACTTTCTGATTTCTTATTTATCCTATGAAGCTGGAAAGAAAAGGGAAGCTATCTAAAACTAACCTTGCACGTAAATGTTTTCTTTAACAAGTGCTAAGAGATTGGGGGTCCGGGGTCAGGTTATACGAAGGGAAGTTGTTAATTACCCAGTGTATATATGATTAACCATAGATCATTTAGCATGTTCTACTGTTATCTACTTACTGGTGTTTGTCTGTAAATTGGGAAAGTTTCTTCTTTGGGAGTGTTGAGAGAGTGTTTTTTTTTGTTGTTTTCGGGTTTTCCGATGATTTTGGTAAGGTACTGGACCTAAGATTTTTTATTTGTGTGCTCGCTAAGATTTCGCAATCTTATGCCTACGTATTCCCGTAAAGATAACAGGGAAATCGGAGCAATCGTAGTTCCTCTTATTCTATGGGAGGAAAAAGATGTTTGGTGTCTTGTTCAAAGCCCAAGATTGAAGCTAGATGAGTATTTTGTGTCTTGTTCAAAGCCCAAGATTGAAGCTAAAGGTTTGACTGAGAGAGAATTTGTCATCTCTAAAGGGAGATATCTCACCTGTTCATCATAATTGTTGGGGTATTTGGTTATAAAGGGGAATTACTTTAACTGGGATATGAGAATCCAGTAATTCCATAATTTCCTTTACAAGGGATTTGTCCTGAAGGAGGTAACTTTAACTCAATGTTGAGCAATGCCATTTTTCCTTAGGAATCTTTCATGCTAAGAGAGGGACATTGGCTTTGATGTAAATAATCTAGAGTCTTGCCACTTACAGCAGTTAGATGAAAGAAGGGAGTTTACCAGGATAAGAGATAAACCACAACTTGGATTTTTGAATCAACATGTGTGTCACTTACAACAGTTATCTGGGATTAGGGTTTTTTTTTATTGTCTATTTTGATGTGTGATGTACAGAGAAATGTCTTCCTACAGAGAAATCTTAATTTCCTCTGAGGGGATGTTGATTTTTGTGTGCCTTGATCAAAGCCCAAGGTTGAAGCTAAAAGGTTGACTCTACTAGGGAGTTTTATAGCTGTCTTGTACAAAGCCCAAGATTGAGGCTGAAAAGAGATTGACTATGCTTAGGGAGATCATTATACAAAGCCTAAGAGGAGGCTAGAAGGAATTGACTCTTTCGGGGAATATTTTGTCTGTCTTGTACAAAGCCCAAGATTGAGGATGAAAGGGATTGACTCTACTGGTGAGAGGTTTTATCTGTCTTGTACAAAGCCAAAGATTGAGGCTAAAAGGGAATTGACTCGACTGGGGAGGTTCTAAATGTGTCTTGTACAAAGCCCAAGATTGAGGCTAAAAGGTTAACTGACTCAGCTGAAGAATATTTATATGTGTCTTGTACAAAGCCCAAGATTGAGGCTAAAAGGTGCTGAGGGATGATCATTATACAAAGCCTAAGAGGAGGCTGGTTGGGGAATTTCTTATATAAAGCCTAAGAGGAGGCTAGCTTCTGCTGAGGATTATTGAGATCCAGAGACAGGTCCAAAGTGGGGAATCAACTCTTTCTGAGGATTACAGAAGAGTTGAAATATCAGATGCCTTGAGGTTCTGATTAAGGGTTTATTGATAGTGATCTGACCCTAGCTGGGGGATTTAGAATAAAAAGTTTAAAGATTGTGTTTTAAAACCTATGAAAGTTTCAACTCTGCTGGAGATTGATTAAGTGACCAGGGTTTTTCCTGTGCTTTTAGGAAACTTGAGGGTTTCTTTGAGATTCAATAGGAGATGAGACTGTCCAAGTCTACTGGTACGAGGAGGTTAATATTTGTATGATGCCCAAGAGGAGGCTGATGTTTTTAAGGGATGAGAATCAACCCTAAATTGGTCTGATGTTTTGACTCTCTAGAGAATTGAACTAGCAAAAGATGACTAGGTTCTGTCCTATACCTGTAGGAGGTATTTGGGTCCTTGTACTAAGCCCAAGAGGAGTCTGAGAACTTCTAAGAAGCCTGAGGGTCCTTGTACAAAGCCCAAGAGGAGGCTAGGGATGCTTTTAGGAAGCCTGTGGGTCCAAGCTTGAGAAAAGTTCAAGAAAGGTTTTGATCGTGAAGGCTGGATCAGATCCCGTAGAAGTGGGCCACCAAGTACGTCTGAGATGCTGGTCGTATGGAGAGGAGGAGAGGGTGTACCTGCAAGGCACTCCGACGTTCAAGTAAGAAAGGGTCAGAGAAAAGGGGCAAGCACAAAGTATTAGTTCGTAGGGTAAATATTGGATACCTGACCCTCTCAAGCGAGAGGGTTTATATAGAGGCCCCAGCGTGTGGCCAACGGTCCTATTTTCGGGGTGAAATAACTGTTTTCCCGAAGAATAGGTAACTACCCAAACTAGCCGTTATGTCGGGCAGGGTGCCCAAAACTAGCCGTTATATCGGGCATAGGCATAGTTTTGGGTACATGCCCTTAGCTGTTCGGGGAGCGAAGAAGCCGTGCGGGACGGGCATTGTTTCCGGGGAGGAGTGATGCAGTCCCTGCCCGGTTAGAGGGGCAGAAAGGTAACTTTTGCCCCTTTGTGGATTGGACTTAGGCAATTTGGGTCGTTCTTAAGCAGAAGTGGATTGGGCCATGTCTAGCCATTGGTCCAGTCCAGAATAGGAGCCCCCCAAGTCGTTGCTCCCGAGCATGGGAGTGATAACTTAAGGACAGCTCGTTGCTCCGGGGAGCTAGCGTGAAGTTGTCGTTTGGTGACGAGGAAGGTCGCATCGGGGCGCCCGTGACTGGTGGTGTTCATGACCCCTGGTGTCCGTGGCATTCATGATTGTGACCGTGTTGCCCGGTGTCCGGGGAGACTAACGGTTAGTCAGAATTGGAAACGTTAGGGTGCCACATGTGCCTAGAGCTCTGTGTAGCAGTTACTAGGCAATGATGGCTAGTTAATAGCCATCATGACCTACGAGCGCGTGCCACTACACGTGCCCCTCTGTATTAAAGGGGGAAACTCACTTCATTTTGAACTTTTCACTCTGATTCCTCTTCGTCTTCTTCAGAATTTCTGCTCGTCACTGTCATCTGCTATTCTGGCCACCGCGTCAGCTTCCGGGGAACCGTCTTTTATCTTCTAAATCAAGTAAGTTTGCTCATTCTGTGCTTTTTTACGGTTGTTTGTAGTCTTGCATACGGTTAAGTTTAGGTGTAGGAGATGAAATAGATTAGTTTCCGGTGATTTTTGGTGGTGGACGGTGGTCGTGCCATTTTTCACTTTTGGTACGTCGTCAGACGTTTTGGTACGTCTTAGTGAGGAGGGCGGTTCACGGCGTCGTTGCGACGGTGATACATGTGTAACTGCTGTGTTTGTTCATCTTCTGAGCTGGTGATGAATTTTCTGGTTGAATATTCCCAGATTCCAGTGAAGCTTTGCGGTTTCCGGCGAAGCTTGAAACGGAAACAAGGTATGAGTGCGGGGAAGCTCCTCACTTGGGGATGATTTGTTTCGAGCGTCTCCTCGCGGGGAGGTTTCAGTTTTTCCTTTGATGTTAGGGCTCAGGGCGGGGACGTTGTCCTCAGCCCTTTGCGCGCCCTTTCACTTGACTAGCGGTGGAAGGGTGGATTTGATTTATTGTCGAATTTTCACTTTTTTCTCTGCTTTTTAGGTGATTGATATGGCGACGGGGCCAGATGGAGAGATTATCCTGGATTCGTCCGAGGAAGAAACAAGTTCCTCGGATAGTAGTAGTTCGACGACTTCGAGTACCCCCAGTGAGGCCTGGGAGGAAGAGGAGTTGGAAGATATGGATGAGGATGTCTTCGAGGGTTCCGTGGAGGAATGGGAGGTTTCCGAACCTGCCGAACATGTGTCAACTTTTACGAAGTACTTAGGGGACGTCTTTACGGAGGTCGGGACAGAGGGGGAGTGGAAGGTGCACTTTCCCTCTAAGGATAACAGGGTCTGCACGAATTACGGAGACCGGTTTGCTATGTATGAGTATGCCTTCAAGGACCTGGGTATGAGGTTTCCATTCACCGATTTTCAGCAGTCGGTGTTCGTGCACTTGAAGTTGGCCCCTACGCAGCTGCACCCTAACTCGTTGGCCTTCATCCGGGCGTTCGAGCTGGTGTGCAAGTATCTCGCCATAGGGGCTACTCTTCCTCTATTTTTCACTGTCTTCCATCTTCAAAGGCAGCTGTCGGGGAGGCAGTATGGTTGGGTCTCTTTGTAGCAGCCTCGCAAATTGTTTAAACCTTTTTCGGAGTCGATACAGACGTTTAAGGAGCGGTATTACGTTATCGAGCCCGTGTCCGAAGCTGCCCAAGATAGCACATACCTCTGGGAGATCGAGGTTAATGAGGAGGGAAATGATCTGCGCGACGAGACGGGGAAGTTCGTCGGGGAGAGGATATACAAGTTCCCTATTCACTGGGGACCCGACCATTTCACCAGGAAGCCCGGTGACTACGTTCTCCAACCGCACGAGCTACACGGGCAGGATGCCATGGCGTACGAGGCGTTGGTGAAGTACGTTAACTCCTTCTGGCTTGCAGAATGTTGGATGAATAAGGGTAACCCGATCTTCGAGGAGGACGGTAGTCAGAGGGTTGAATACCGGTTTATTAACACCAACGCACTCCTGGAGTGCAAGACTCCTGCGGAAGTCGAAAAGCTGCTTGGTAGTCTTAGTTATTTAGATTTGTTCGCATTATTTCTTTTCCTCGTATCTAATGTGCTCAACTTTTGTTTGTGCAGGTGAGATGCCTCAGGCCCATGAGAGGGTTGTGAAGAATGATCTTGCGAGGAACAAGGCCGGAGCGATCCCCCTCAAGTCTCGATTCGCTGGTGCGCGTGCTCCCACTTCGGTTCAGTCTGCTGCGGGGACTTCTTCTCCCACTCCCGCTCCCCGGGGATCTCCCCTGCCTTTGACCGGACGATCCAAGCGGCCAAGGATTACTGACGCTGTGGATCTCAGCCGGGCCCCAGAGAAAGGGAGGTTCGAGCTTCCTCCTTGCATACTTGATAGGATATTCTTTGAGAGGAACTCCTTGGTTGTGCCTCAGGCCGAATCTCTTCATTTGGAAAGCATGGACCGCCCGAGCAAGAGGGCGTTGGTGGCTCAAGATGCTTCAGCTTTGGTCAGGATGTTGGAGATGGCAGCCGTTTATGCTGAAGGGGACTCTGCAACTGAGTCCGAACTTAATGCTGCCCGGGCTACCATGGCGTCCCTCAAAGAAGAGGTCAAAAGTGCAGACGATGCTCGGAAGAAGGCTGAAGAGGAGGTGGCCAGGTTGAAGAAGGAGAATTCTACGTTGGCTGCGGAGAAGAGGGCGGCTGAGGAGCTGGTCCAACAGCTGAGGGCGGTCAATGCTCTGGGTGAAGATGAACCTGAAGATGTGAAGGAATTAAAGACAAGGTCCGAGCTGGTCGCCCGTATGCTGATGGCCGAGGATGACAGCATTGCTGTCGCGGATGAATCCTTCAAAAATGTTGTGTCTCAACTGCGGGTGGTGAACCCCGAACTTGACTTTTCTGTCGAGAGGTACCCATTATCTGGTGCATATTGAGGATGGCCGGATCGTTATGCCTGCCGCCCTCCTCGAAGAGAATGCCGAGGAACAGCCCGCGGAGAACCAGGATCCTCAGCCCGATCCCGCCGCCCAGATGGATGAATGATGGGTTTTCTTTATGTTGTTGTAATTTGTCCGGCCTGCGTGCCGCGTAATTGTTGTAACTTATTTTGGGGGCATGGCCCCCGGTTTATGTAATTCAGCACAATCGTGGTCCTAGTGGCCACTTATTATGTTTAAATTATATGCCCGGTCTTGGTGGCCGGTTCTGTTATTTGTGTGGTTTTACTTGCTTTTATTTTCTGCTAAGTGTTGTACTCATGCTTGTTGTGAATGTATGTCTGCCCGTGATAGGGAGTATTTGACTTATGTGAAGTTTTAGGGGATTGCTCGTTGTAGATGTGTTCGGCAGTGAGGGTTACTGGTCGAACGACCGGGGAATATCCTGGCGGGGGTGTGGAGCTCAGGTCGCGTTTGAGGTCTAAGTTCGCAGCGTGAACGTCCCATCGCGAGCTGGGGTTCTTCTAGTCATGGTACTTTGGCGACGACGATGCTCGATCGAGGACCGTTGTCGAACAGTTACTCGGCTCGTTACCGAGCGGGGTTCTGCTTTATAGCTATGTGACGCTTGTACCTAGGCGTGCATAGTGGTCGGCAGCTGACGTTCGCCGTCGTGACGAGTCAAACCGAGAATTAGGGCCTTAACTATAGTATTGTTTTAGCTTTTCGGTGTTCCATGGTCGAGCAAGTTCTTCCCCGTTGAGATGTTCTAGTTAATATTCCCCATTCTCCGTTTTTGCTCGGACACGATAGGGTCCTTCCCAGTTGGCGGCTAGTTTGCCTTCGCGAGAGTCTTTGTGGTTTCTCCTTAGAACAAGGCTTCCCATGTCGAACTCTTGTCGTATCACCTTGGCGTTGTGCCTGATGGTAATTTTTTGTTTTAGTGAGGCTTCGCAGAGGGCTGCCCCAGTTCGGGTTTCCTCGACGTGGTCGAGTTCTTCTCTTAATGATTCGTCGTTCATCTCCTCGTCTAGGGGTGACTCTGTCCGCCTGGAGGGTACGTGAACTTTGACGGGGATTACAGCCTCGGTCCCATACGCTAGACGGAAAGGTGTTTCCCCGGTTGTAGAATGTGGAGTTATACGGTATGCCCATAACACACTGTGCAGCTCCTCGACCCAAGGCTTCTTCGTTTCGTCCAGCCTTCGTTTGAGGCCTTGAAGGATGGCCCGGTTTGCCGCTTCGGCTTGCCCGTTTGTCTGGGGATGTTCGACGGATGCGAAGTGTTGCTTCGTACCTAGTTGGGCAACGGAGTCCTGGAACTTCCTGTCCATGAATTGTGTCCCATTGTCCGTGACTATTGCCTGGGGGACGCCAAAACGTGTTTCGTTTGTAGAAATGTAGTATGTTAAGGGCAGTTATTTTGGCTAGAGCCTCTGCTTCTATCCATTTTGTGAAGTAGTCTACGCCCACTATTAGGTATTTGTTCTAATTTGATCCTACTACGAAGGGTCCTAGGATGTCTAGGCCCCACCAGACAAATGGCCACGGGGAAGACATTGCCTTGAGCTCGTTAGGTGGAGCCAGGTGCATGTCCCCGTGCCGTTGGCATTTATCGCATTTCTTCACGTGTTCTTTAGCATCGTGCTGCATGGTCGGCCAGTAATATCCTGCTCGAAGGGCCTTTCAGGCAAGGGACCTTCCACCGAGATGTTGGGCGTCGATTCCCTCGTAGATTTCGCGCAAGATGTGTGCGACCATTTCTTCCTCGACACACTTGAGCAGCGGAATGGAGAATTCTCGCCTGTATAGTTTATCCTCGACCAGGATGTAGGAGCAAGCTCTTCGCCTAACTACGCTGGCCTCTTTTGGATCGGACGGAAGTTCGTCTTTAGCGAGATAGTTGTAAATTGGGTTCATCCAGCAGTTGTTGTTGCCGATTACCTGTACGTCGAGGGTCGGGGAGGCCTTCTCGATACTGGGTCGAGGAAGTACCTCCTGTATGATGGATTTGTTTCCGCCTTTCTTCTTTGTGCTGGCTAGTTTGGATAGAACGTCTGCTCGCACGTTATGTTCGCGGGAAACATGTTTCACCTCTACTGTTATGAACTTCGCCATTTCCCTTTTGACTAGGGCTAAGTATTCGGTCAGGTTGTCGTTTTTGGCTTGATATTCTCCTCGGACCTGAAGGGCCACGAGTTGTGAATCTGTGCAAATGACGACTTCTTCTGCGCCCAGGTCCTCGGCTAGACGTAACCCAGCGAGGAAGGCTTCGTACTCAGCCTAGTTGTTAGAGGCCGGGAAGGATAGGGTGGGTGATACTTCAACGATGATTCCTTTGTTGCTTTCCAGTATGATGCCCGCGCCGCTCCCTGCCGAGCTCGAGGCACCGTCCACAAAAACGGTCCATTTGCGCGCTTCGCTTGCGGGGGAGTCTGCGAATGTCATTTCTGCGACAAAGTCGGCCAGAGCCTGGGCTTTCTTACCTTCATACTGGATGTCAAATTTGGATAGTTCAAGCGACCATTTGAGCATTCGATCGGCCATGTCAGGTCATCCCAGCAGCTGCTTTATGGGTTGATCTGTTCGAACCACGATCGTGTGGGCCAGGAAGTAGTGTCTTAATCTTCTGGCTGCGTTGATGAGGGTCAGAGCCACTTTCTCTATCTGTTGGTATCTTAACTTTGGTCCTTGCAGTGCTTTGCTCATGAAATATATAGGCTTTTGTCCATCAGGAGTCTCGCGGATGAGAGCGGCACTCACTGCTTCGGTTGCTACGGCGAGGTACAGGTACAAAGTTTCGCCATTGTACGGGCGAGAGAGGATTGGTGGCTCTGAGAGCGCCCGTTTCAGATGGAGAAGAGCCTTGTCACACTCCTCAATCCATTCGAACGCTGCCTCCTTGCGGAGGAGTTTGAAGAATGGTAGGGCGTGCTGGGCAGATTTGGCCACGAAACGAGATAGTGACGCGAGCATCCCGTTGAGGGACTGGATGGATTTCTTTGACTTGGGCGTTGGAAACTCGGAGAATGCTCAGCACTTATTGGGATTAGCCTCGATTCCCTGCTCTGTTAAATAGAAGCCGAGGAACTTTCCTGCCCGGACACCGAACGTGCACTTCTCCGGGTTGAAACGCATTTTGTGTTTTCTGGCCTGTTCGAAGACCTTCCTTAAATGGGCAGTGTGATCGGTTTCCTCGTGGGATTTTACGATCATGTCGTCCATGTAGACTTCGAGCATGTCACCTATCTCTCCCCAGAAGACTTTATTCATCATTCTTTGATAGGTCGCTCCGGCGTTCTTAAGGCCGAAGGGCATTACGTTGTAGTAATAATTGCCCGATTTGGTTATGAAGGTTGTGTATTTTTTGTCGGCCATCGCCATTGGAATTTGATTATAGCCTGAGTAGGCGTCCATGAACGATAAAAGTTTAAAACCGGCAGAATTATCAACAAGTTTATCAATATTGGGGAAGGGATAGACATCTTTCGGGCATGCCTTGTTAAGATCGGTATAATCAATGCACATTCGCCATTTTCCATTAGATTTTTTCACAAGTACAACGTTGGACAACCATGTGGTGTACTTGGCCTCCGAAATAAATTTGGCCTCGAGGAGGTCCTTTACAGCTTTTTCTGCAGCCTCCGTTTTCTCCGGAGACTGCTTTCTCCTACGTTGTGCTACGACCTTGACGGCCGGGTCAATTGTTAGTTGGTGGCAGGCGACGGACGGGTCCAAGTCGGGCATCTCGGCGGCGCTCCAGGCGAAGAGGTCGCGTTCTCACGGAGGCAGGCTTTGAGTTGCTTCCTCGCTATATCGGGCAGGTCTGCTCCAATCTTTACTCCCCGCTGAGGGTCGTCGCCGAACAGAATGAGCTCGAAGTTACCATCCGGGATTGGGCGCATCGGATGGGAGCTGCCGCTGGACGAGTCGGTTGAAGCTGCCCGGTCTTCCTGTTGGTCCTCCTCAATGAAGCGGCTGTTGAGGTCGATGGAGTCGACCTGAGGCAGAGGCTTGGCTACCTCGGAGCTGCTGGGCAAGGCTGGCTTGTTCGATACCTTTGGCTTAGATGCAGTGGCGCTGAGCCCCTTTGTGACCATTTCAAAACATCGTCGTACAACTTCGATGTCGCCGTGGAGGGTGGCGACCATCCCTTTAGAAGTGTAATACTTCATCTTGAGGTGGACCGTTGAAGGCACAACTACCAACTCGGCCAGGGTTAGTCTTCCGAATATGCACTAGTAAAGCGACGGACAGTTGATTACCAGAAATTATACCTTGACAGATCTGGTCGTCTCAGCTGATCTGAAGGTTACGATCAGTTCGACGTATCCCCATGGCTTGTTCACTGATCCGTTGAATCCCTGCAAATTAGACCCCACATAGGGGGTAAGGTGTGATTCGTCTAGCTGAAGTGTTAAAAACAGCTGGTAGTACATGATGTCGATCGAGCTGCCCTGGTCGACGAGGATTCTGCGGACGTCGAAGTTCGCCATTCGGGCTCTGACGAGCAAAGGTATGCTCGAGTTTGGAGACCCCCCGAGCAGCTCTTCTCGGTAGAAGGAGATGGGGATAGAGCCCTTCTGGGCCTGATTGAGCGTGGTCACCTTATTAGAGCTTGTGTTGATCAGATGCTCGAATTTTCGTTTCACAGAGCCCACCGTGACTTTGTTGAAGCCCCCGCCGGAGATAACCATGGTGGAGGGAAACGTCTCCCACGGGTTGTGGGCCGCGAAATAAGCAGGGGCGCTGAGTCCATCCGGGACGTAGAAGTCCTCTGGTCGCGATATGGACATAGCGACCTGGATGTTGGGTTCTTCCGAGGAGGGCACTTCTTCCTCTATCTTCTTGGACTCCTGGGCGTCCTGTCGAGGAGTGTCCTTCTTCTTTGCGAACTGTTTCAGGTGGCCGTCCCTGATCAGTATCTCAATAGCATCCTTCAGATGGATGCAGTCTTCAGTAGTGTGGTCGTGACTCTTGTGGAAACGGAAGTACTTCGATTTGTCCGCGTTGGGTTTGGCCGACAGTTGTTTGGGGAAGCGGACCCCTGCCTGCTTAAATTCTGAATTCGCACACTCGGACAGTATCTTCTCCTTGGAGACGGTCAGGGGGGTATAGTCGTGGAATCGCCCGGAGGGCCCCTTGTTGTCACGGGAGTCCCAAGGATGGTCCTCGAGCCTCCGTTCGCCTCGACGAGATGTTGAGGCTTCCTCACCTCTGGAGGCCCGAGCGTTCTCCTGATGGCGTGATGCTCAGACGTTGCTGGCCACAACCTTCTCTTCGTACTGAATGTGCGATTGGGCTTTGAGGAGGAGGTCATCTAGGTTCCTCGACGGTGCGAGACCGACGGCTTTAGAGAACTCAGAGCCCGGGCGTAGTCCTTGCTCGAGCAGAAACTTTTTCATCTCGTCCGTTGTAGGGACCTGTACTGCTTCTTTGTTGAACCTTTCGATATATGCATGGAGAGGTTCGTCATTCCCTTGGATTATGGCTCCAAGGGAGGCCTCAGTCTTGGGGTGACGGCGAGAAGGTGTGAAGTGCCGCGAGAACATTCTGCCCAGTTGCCTCCATGAGGTAATGGACTCTTCGGGCAGCTGCTTGTACCATGTCATTGCCCCTTTTTGGAGCGTGGTCGAAAATAGCCGGCACTTGATGGCGCCCCGTACGCCACTGTAGTCTAATAGCGCATCGATGTTCTCGATGTGTTCGTCGGGGTCAGTAGTCCCGTCGTACGTGCCCAGTGACAGGGGCTTCTCCAGGCCCTTAGGGAGACGGGTAGCCAAGATTTCCTGGGACAATGGGCCGCGAGGTCATCGTCACTGCTGGAACTGGTGAATGACGGGGACCGAAGGGTACGCTCGCGGCGGCGATTCCTTCGGGGAGAAGGTGAGCGGTTCCTTCGGGGAAAAGGCGATCGGGCCCGACCTTTGGACTTGACCGGGGGTGATTGCTCATTCCTTCGGGTCCTCTTATGGCCGGGAGAGTGTTGGTTACGCGGGGAAACCTGGTCATACTTCCGGACAGCGTGAGGGTTAGACTCTTGGCGCAGTCTTCGGTCGATATCTCTCCGGGGCTGCGGGCTCCTTGATCATCATTGATTCTTCCGTGGAGGAGGGGATCTTGGATGGTTGAGCTCTTATAAAGCCCCGATCCTTTTGTTCTGCTGTAGGATCAGGGTGTTGGTTTGGTTGATCGCCTCCAAAAGGGCCGCCACAGCCGGGTCGGCGTTGGGCGGAACAGGAATGGGCTGGATGTCCAGCGAGGGATGACCGTTGTTGCGGTCAGCAGGGGTAGGGGAAGGAGAAGCTGTGGCCCCGTCCCTCAGAAAACGGGTATCTCGGAGAAGAGATAATGGGCCGTCAATGTCAGTCTTACTGACGGGGAGGACATCGGTTTGGAGAGCACCTCTGGCGTGATCATGAGAGGCCATGATGGTGATCTTGAAATTTGCTTTGATCTTCGGTTTTCGGGGAAAGAAAGATGGGGAAAACAATGGTTTCTATAGACGGTGCCACTGATCGTGAAGGCTGGATCAGATCCTGTAGAAGTGGGCCACCAAGTATGTCTGAGATGCTGGTCGTATGGAGAGGAGGAGGGGGTGTACCTGCAAGGCACTCCGACACTCAAGTAAGAAAGGGTCAGAGAAAAGGGGCAAGTACAAAGTATTAGTTCGTAGGGTGAATATTGGATACCTGACCCTCTCAAGCGAGAGAGTTTATATAGAGCCCCCAGCGCGTGGCCAACGGTCCTATTTTCGGGGCGAAATAACCGTTTTCCTGAAGAATAGGTAACTACCCAAACTAGCCGTTATGTCGGGCAGGGTGCCCAAAACTAGCCGTTATGTCGGGCATAGGCATAGTTTCGGGCACATGCCCTTAACTGTTCTGGGAGCGAAGAAGCCGTGCGGGATGAGTATTGTTTTCAGGGAGGAGCGATGCAGTCCCTGCCCAGTTGGAGGGGCAGAAAGGTAACTTTTTCCGCTTTGTGGATTGGACTTAGGCAATTTGGGTCGTTCTGGAGCAGAAGTGGATTGGGTCATGTCTAGCCATTGGCCCAGTCCAGAACAGGTTTCACTGGGAATAATCCTTTCTTTAGTGAACAGTTATAGGGTTTGAAGAAATTCAAGAGAGGTTTCA
The DNA here is from genome assembly GCA_022829125.1 of Lathyrus tuberosus. NCBI lineage: Eukaryota > Viridiplantae > Streptophyta > Magnoliopsida > Fabales > Fabaceae > Lathyrus > Lathyrus tuberosus. The sequence goes on along the minus strand of JALAZF010000599.1, from coordinate 1,894,548 downwards.
CCAGGAATAATCCTCTCTGGGGAAATGAATTTCTTGTACAGATATCTAATAGTGACAGTCTTGAGAAAAGTTTTACCGGGAATAATGCCTTTCTATGTTCCATATTGTATAAGCCCAAGAGGAGGCAAAACTGTATCTGGAATTTCCTACGCGGGAACTAGTTTTGACTGTGTTAAAAGAATAACCACTGGTTTGATCTAAACCTAGGCCTATTTGTAACACCTCATTTCTACCCGGCGAATAATTATAAAATCATAGTTTCAAAATTTCAACATACAAATGAGATGCTACACTTTCAGCTTAAAACGAATTCATGTTATCGCATGTTAATCAGATACATAACACCTTAACTCGGATGAACCAATAACAACAAAATTAGTCTTTACAATAAAACAACTTTTATTAACTAAATAGCGGAATCATACTTTTCGACTCAAATGACATAACATCTTTTGTTCATCTGAAAACAACTGTAACATAACAAGTATTCAATGACATCGACTTATAATTCAACAACTGAAATATAACAACTATAAAACAATGATCGTTCATCCCCCCCCGAGTGTTACCTATCAGAGCAAGACCCTCTTAACTTGCAATAAAGCAACATAAGGACTCCAAAAACTATTCCGAACTTCCACTGCTATTCTTGAGTACCTGCCCATTTCCCATGGTAGGGGAAATATCAGCAGAAGGGGTGAGATATCTAACAATATAATAAGATGTATGATAAGTAATATATTAGAATTTAGATCATATAAATCACCACTTCACAACTTTATAACAACATTTATTACAACACAAACATCAACATAATATAACAACAAATTTTATCATCCCAACAAAATCATCAACACGATATAACATCTATTTCATCAACACCACAACTCAAGATGCAACATGAAATGCGACTCATTACGATGCACATGCATGTGGTACCATTGGAGCAGAACTCCCAACTTAAAAACTGAGCAAAACTCCTAACTTAATAACTGCCAATTAATAGAGGCATCAACAAGGCATAAGCCTTCTTCGCAGGTTGCCAATACAGGCCAAGGCATAAGCCTTCAACTTAAATATTTTTCCAGTCCAGGCCAACTTAGTAATTTGCCAATCCAGGCCAACTTAGTATGTTATGCTATGCATGCGACAACAACTACAGCATCAACGTATTCAACAACACAACAACAACACAACTGCAACTTAACAACAATTTCAACTTTGGCCACCGGCCTACAACTTAATATCAATTCAACAGCAACTTCGCAGCAAATTCAACACTGGCCATAGGCCTACAACTTGGTATCAACATTTCAACAACGACATAACGACTACATTTCAACAGCAACTCAACAATAACAACGCAACAACAACAATTCGACAGCAACTTAACAACAATACAACACATCTACAACAACTTATCAACAACGACATGTTGACAACAATAATTCAACATCAACAAAAATATACAACAACGATCCGTAATTGTTCCGGGCAATTCTACTAAGATCGGTTAATTAAATACCAGCTACAAATACTAATATTTTCTACTCTACTAAAGTACTTATTATGCCTCTGATAAATTAATACTACACTATTAATATCGGTTCTGCCATATAATACTAGCTCTGCCACGTAACTAACCTGCTACTAAATTAATCCTACTATCCTTCTTTAATGAGCTACCATTATTATGACTTTGTTATATATATATATTCAGTATGCCACTTATTATAATCACCTCTGTTACTTACCCATACATACTCTGCAAATTTGGTACTTGTCTCAGCTATATATTTTTACTCTGCCAAATTAATGCACACTGCTAAATTATATTGTTTATTCCATTGCTTCATCTCTACTGCTACTTTAATTATACTACTATTTAATTATAGGTAGAAGACTGCTTTGCTAAACATGCATAGGTATACTAACTTAATTCAATTAATTAATTCAAATAAGTATACACTACTACTCTTAATTATATGTATCAACACTATGGTTTTCTGCTACTTTAAATACCAGCTCTGTTACAACTTATTACCTCATGCTACTAAATATTTTCTGCTACTAGTAATATACTATGCATATATATATATATATATATATATATATATATATATATATATATATATATATATATATATATATATATATACTGATTCTCAAATTAATTATGTTTTCTGCAAACACATTTGCTAAGTTCAGTTATACTATACCTACAGACATACAGCAACCAGAAAATCTTAATTTAATTTTTGTTATGCGTGACGGTCGTAACCAATCCGTGGCGGTCGTGACCCGCGTGACGGTCGTAACAAGGCCATGACGGTCGTCATGCCTCCCAGACAGGCGTCCCACCTGTTAGCCTTCGTTCTCTCTGTTTCTCTCATTCTTCCAATTTTCTCTTTCTTATCGATCTCAAACCAACCTTTCAACCATATCAATACACATAATTTAGGGCCATGATTATACTCACATTAACTTACATTCATTTTTCACGACTAAATTCAATAGCATCAACCAATTATTGATCTTCGGTATCAATTACGAAATCATCATACACAGACAATATAATCAACACACGCAGACAACATACGCAAGGCAACCCTAAAAATCTAATCCCACATATCATTCATCATATACCCAATTATATAGTAAGAACCCCACCCTTACCTTGGATTGGAGACCACTCTATAATTCCGATTGCATCACAGTTTTTCCATGGCTTCAAACCTTTTGCTCTTTTGGTCTGCAACGGTCCATGATCAATTTCTCCCAGACTTCTTCTTCCACTTTTCTGCGATTTCAACGAACTCTTCTTTTCTCCACAACCCTCATTCTTTCTCTTCTCCATAACTTCCACGTTCTTCTCCTATTTTTCCTCTTTTTCTGCAACTTCCACTTTACTGCTTCTTCTAATTCCTCTTTATTTCCAAAACCTAATATAATAACTCTATTATCTTATTTTTCTTATTGGGCCTCATTACTATACCCCCCACTATTACTACCATCTCTCTAAGCCCAATATTCTCCTATACTTCTAATATATATTAACACCCTATTATTTCTACAACTTAAATCAACATTTTCTGATTAATTCAACTAAAACCGACATAGCAACTCAACACGACATTTTCGACAACCAACACAAAACACACAAATAATACGAAGATATTTAATTAAATAATTAATTAAATAAACGGGCATTACAACTCTCCCCCACTTAGAATATTTTCGTCCTCGAAAATCTATTCAATACTACCACTTTTAACGCAATTCCGCATCCAACTCCCTGCTCCTCAACTCGCGTTTGGCAACACCTCGATCCCTACATTTCCGACATAAAAACAACTCAACATGATTTCAATCCAATACACACATGCTAATCATTCAACATCTTCTCGACATAATCGTCAATAACTTATCAACCACTCGATAATATCTTGACATATCAACATCTAAGTAGCTACATCCATACACACTTATACCTGGATATACATAGTCACATTACCATCTTATCAACATCCTCAACACCCCAACACATCCACAATCTCATTCTCATATATGCGTATGTCACTCATCAACAAAATTTCAACAACTTATTCATATCGTCGTATCACTCTTATAGTGACATCAACCTAGCCAACATAATCAACTTCGTCATACCATGCAGCATTACTCACCCTTATATCAATAATCCACCCAGTCAAACATGTAGATCAAGACTTATTATTCCCTTAGGCTTCTGATATTTAGTCCTTCCCTTCTAACGAGTCGTACACACATAACAAATGCGCCACATCACGCTTCAGCTGCGCAACTCTGATCATCAATCTTAAGTCACCGTCCTTATTAAAATTTCCGTCAACTATATGGTTTACAAGGTCAATCTAGTTTCGTACTTTCTTTAACATCCACCATAAAATCGTCGTTCACTTGATATTCTCAATCTTTCACTTTGCGACGTTAGCTAGCATATAAACCCGCTACTCCAAATTGTTCAATACGTCTCAACTCTTTCCTAGCCATTCCTCTGGTAATCCACGCCAACTGGTGAGCGACTATCCTCACGATATAACATCAATCAATTTACACACTATTAAGATAGCAAGACAAGCCTATATCATCCAACACGGTCTCGTCTACTATCAACAAGAGATTGAGGGTGATCATTTCCTCAATTTGTCAATAGATAGCCAACAACCATAACGGAGTATAAACTATCGTTACCAAACTATAATAGTGTTCCTTTAGAACTTGTACACAAGTCACCTAAAGCACCATAATCCAATAATTTCCAATGAGGTTTACAAATACTCCCACAATTTCCCTCTCATTCGATCTTGTCGATGAGACACCAACTCCCAACACATTACACGGTCCATATTAAACTCACTTACCCTCACACGAAGGTTAAGTATTCTCCGACTCAAGAATTACTACTATACCAGTACATTACACGTCGTCTCGTTCCAATTGAAATCTCAACAATGACGTTCCACACCGCTTTGGTGATAGAACCTCTCCAATTCTTCTTTTACACATGCCACTACATTGGTATCATAAACACGACTCTAATTCCTCTTAAAAGCATCTTCCTTTGAAAGGACATCTTCATTCTAATCATTGTTAATCATCATAAGCCGCACCTCTATGCGCTTCTCCAATACTTTCACATCCTTTTTTTTTATAATGCCGTACATTTCATTTCTCAGCTTATTCGCCAACCACGTATTACGCTTGACCTCGTCTCGAACAACTACGATAATAACCATTTATGCCCAAAAATCCTTTAGTTCCGTAACTGACTTCAGAGTCCCTCCATATAGGAATGCATCTACCGTATTTGAAAACACTTTCATAGGATAGAATATATTTTTATCTCCTCATAGGTTCAAACAGAACATCAATCCGATACTCGGAACACAAGATATGAATTTCCAAAGTTATCCGAAAATGCAAACACCGACGTCATGCAGCGACATACTATTACACACCTTACGATAACATCAGAACAGAATTTCTTCGTACCAGTACCAACACTTATTATTCTTGAAATCATACTCATCTCCTCGCATTTCCGACTCTGTCTCGCGATCCAAAACATTCCAACAACTTCAACAACTTTAATAATCACTCACAAGGATCCCACGACACGGTCTACAGAAATCTGTTACTCCCTCACTGCTCAAACGTCGACATCTTACGCAAGGGCTACTCAAACCGACAACTTCACAGTCCACCAGCAATGCTGAAATATCGCAACTTTCTAAATTCCGTCTTCTAAAAATTATCCTTGTTACTTAACAATCACCTTCAGAAACATCAGGTATTTACACTCTACTCATATATCAACAACCGTTACATTGCTCCTCATCCTTCGAGAAGTAAACATCAACAACGTCTGATCATCCTCCCTCAAGACATTCCAACTTGATTAACAAACAAAATCTTGAATCCATGTCATCTTCGGATTCGGGAAACAACAAAACTTCAACAATACTTGCACTGTCGCCATCAGCAGCATACCGAACCAACATCTTACAACCGAAACATATCCGAGAAGCAAAACTTCTCCCCCACTTATCTTCAAACCTACTCCTGCATACCATCGATTAGGAAAACAAACAAGTACCGACAGTGTTCCACACACTTGTCGCGTACTAAGGGATAAACAACATTAGACAACTTGGTCGGACAGACCGACCTGCTCTGATACCACTAATGTAACACCCCATTTCTACCCGGCGGATAATTATAAAATCAGACTTTCAAAATTTCAACATATAAATGAGATGCTACACTTTCAGTTTAAAACGACTTCATGTTATCGCATGTTAATCAGATACATAACACCTTAACTCGGATGAACCGATAACAACAAAATTAGTCTTTACAATAAAACAACTTTTATTAACTAAATAGCGGAATCATACTTTTCGACTCAAATGACATAACATCTTTTGTTCATCTGAAAACAACTGTAACATAACAAGTATTCAATGACATCGACTTATAATTCAACAACTGAAATATAACAACTATAAAACAACGATCGTTCATCCCCCCCCCCCCCCCCCCCCCGAGTGTTACGTATCAGAGCAAGACCCTCTTGACTTGCAATAAAGCAACATAAGGACTCCAAAAACTATTCCGAACTACCACTTCTATTCTTGAGTACCTGCCCATTTCCCATGGTAGGGGAAATATCAGCAGAAGGGGTGAGATATCTAACAATATAATAAGATGTATGATAAGTAATATATTAGAATTTAGATCATATAAAATCACCACTTCACAGCTTTATAACAACACAAACATCAACATAATATAACAACAAATTTTATCATCCCAACAAAATCATCAACACGATATAACATCTATTTCATCAACACCACAACTCAAGATGCAACATGAAATGCGACTCATTACGATGCACATGCATGTGGTACCATTGGAGCATAACTCCCAACTTAAAAACGGAGCAAAACTCCCAACTTAATTACTGCCAATTAATAGAGGCATCAACAAGGCATAAGCCTTCTTCGCAGGTTGCCAATACAGGCCAAGGCATAAGCCTTCAACTTAAATATTTTTCCAGTCCAGGCCAACTTAGTAATTTGCCAATCCAGGCCAACTTAGTATACTATGTTATGCATGCGACAACAACTACAGCATCAACGTATTCAACAACACAACAACAACACAACTGCAACTTAACAACAATTTCAACTTTGGCCACCGGCCTACAACTTAATATCAATTCAACAGCAACTTCGCAGCAAATTCAACACTGGCCATAGGCCTACAACTTGGTATCAACATTTCAACAACGACATAACGACTACATTTCAACAGCAATTCAATAATAACAACGCAACAACAACAGTTCGACAGCAACTTAACAACAATACAACACATCTACAACAACTTATCAACAACGACATGTTAACAACAATAATTCAACATCAACAAAAATATACAACAACGATCCGTAATTGTTCCAGGCAATTCTACTAAGATCGGTTAATTAACTACCAGCTACAAATACTAATATTTTCTACTCTACTAAAGTACTTATTATGCCTCTGATAAATTAATACTACACTATTAATATCGGTTCTGCCATATAATACTAGCTCTGCCACGTAACTAACCTGCTACTAAATTAATCCTACTATCCTTCTTTAATGAGCTACCATTATTATGACTCTGTTACATATATATTCAGTATGCCACTTATTATAATCACCTTTGTTACTTACCCATACATACTCTGAAAATTTGGTACTTGTCTCAGCTATATATTTTTACTTTGCCAAATTAATGCACACTGCTAAATTATATTGTTTATTCCATTGCTTCATCTCTACTGCTACTTTAATTATACTGCTATTTAATTATAGGTAGAAGACTGCTTTGCTAAACATGCATAGGTATACTAACTTAATTCAATTAATTAATTCAAATAAGTATACACTACTACCCTTAATTATATGTATCAACACTATGGTTTTCTGCTACTTTAAATACCAGCTCTGTTACAACTTATTACCTCATGCTACTAAATATTTTCTGCTACTAGTAATATACTATGCATATATATATATATATATATATATACTGATTCTCAAATTAATTATGTTTTCTGCAAACACATTTGCTAAGTTCAGTTATACTATGCCTACAGACATACAGCAACCAGAAAATCTTAATTTAATTTTTGTTATGCGTGACGGTCGTAACCAATCCGTGGCGGTCGTAACCCGCGTGACGGTCGTAACAAGGCCATGACGGTCGTCATGCCTCCCAGACGGGCGTCCCACCTGTTAGCCTTCGTTCTCTTTGTTTCTCTCATTCTTCCAATTTTCTCTTTCTGATCGATCACAAACCAACCTTTCAACCATCTCAATACACATAATTTAGGGCCATGATTATACTCACATTAACTTACATTCATTTTTCACGACTAAATTCAACAGCATCAACCAATTATCGATCTTCGGTATCAATTACGAAATCATCATACACAGACAATATAATCAACACACGCAGACAACATACGCAAGGCAATCCTACAAATCTAATCCCACATATCATTCATCATATACCCAATTATAGAGTAAGAACCCCACCCTTACCTTGGATTGGACACAGCTCTATAATTCCGATTGCATCACAGCTTTTTCATGGCTTCAAACCTTTTGCTCTTTTGGTATGCAACGGTCCATGATCAATTTCTCCCAGACTTCTTCTTCCACTTTTCTGCGATTTCAACGAACTCTTCTTTTCTCCACAACCCTCATTCTTTCTCGTCTCCGTAACTTCCACGTTCTTCTCCTATTTTTCCTCTTTTTCTGCAACTTCCACTTTATTGCTTCTTCTAATTCCTCTTTATTTCCAAAACCTAATATAATAACTCTATTATCTTATTTTTTTTATTGGGCTTCATTACTATACCCCCCACTATTACTACCATCTCTCTAAGCCCAATATTCTCCTATACTTCTAATATATATTAACACCCTATTATTTCTACAACTTAAATCAACATTTTCTGATTAATTCAACTAAAACCGACATAGCAACTCAACACGACATTTTCGACAACCAACACAAAACACACAAATAATACGAAGATATTTAATTAAATAATTAATTAAATAACCGGGCGTTACACTATTTGCTGGGGAAAACTCTAAGTAGATATATACAAGTATATACAGATGAAATATATATAGACAAGTATGTTGAAGAGTGTAGTAGGACTTACAGGCGAGCAAGCTTTCAGCAGTATAAACATAACTGTAGGGTTAGTTATTCAAGAAATTAAAAGAATTTTTTATACAACTATACATTTGAATCTGAATCAAAAGAGAAAGTTGTTTTAAAGAAAGTTTGGGGCTTATACTCAAGGAGAGGCCCAGATGAAAACAACGATCGTATCGTTGTTTTTGAAAATCGCGTAGGGGCTTATACAATGACTGAGGCCCAAATTAAGGTTTGTACAACAAGGGATGAGTCTTACACTCTTTTAGAGGTCCAAAAGTGTTTGAAAAAAGAAGAAAAATGAGACTTACAACACAAGGGAAGGCCCAAATGATTTTGTTTTGAAAACGGCGATCGCGCTGAGATTTTTTAAACGTACTGGGACTTATACAATGACTGAGGCCCAAATTATTTTTGCACAAAGGGGGTTGGGTCTTACACTCTATTAGAGGCCCAAAAAGTTAAAAAAAAAAAAAAAGAGAATGGGGCTTACAACTCAGAGAGAGGCCCATGTGAAGGACAGTGATCGCACCGTCGTTTGGAGAATCGTATCGGGACTTGTACAAATGACTGAGGCCCAAATTTACTGTATGTGACAAGGGATGAGTCTTACACTATATTAGAGGCCCAAAAAGTGTTTTGAAAGATGATTGTGAGGGTGAAAATAATCAAAACCCTAATTTGATTTAAAAATGCATTTTAATTGAATAAAATTCAATTAAAATTATCAAAATTATCAAACATGTGTAAAAAATAAATTGTGACCTTGGATAAATGTTTGAAAAATCATGTTATATCCATAGAATGATTTGAGAATCATTTGAATTTGAAAAATCAAGAGAAAGAAATATTTTTAAATGTTTAAAAACAAATAAAAATATATTCTATACAAAAATATCAAATATATAAAATAAATAATATTTTTGTGAAATTCTTGTAAAATAAAATATTTTAACATTTTTGTGAATTTTGAAAAAAAGAATTAATTCAAAAACCTCAAAATTCAAAGAGAAATTAATTTTTGAATCAATTAAATAAAATATCAAAAATTCAAATATTCAAATTTTCAAAAAAATGGCGCCAAGAACACGTGTTCTTGGTCGCGCGTGTTCTTCCTCCCTTGATTCGCATTTTCTCACTTTTCTCTCTGATTACTCAATGGTTTTGCATGATTCAAACACCAATCTCACTCGTTTTTGAACAAGGATCACAACCATATAGATTAATTGCATTTATATTAAGTATGGAGTGAGAAATCAGAGGATAACCTCAAGAACCCTAATTTCAGAATGAACACTATGAAATTTCATACATGATTTATACATAGTAATTGATTGAGGGTTATCACTTTATATACATGCAGAAACAAGATGGTAACTCAAAAATTCATTTATGATGCATGTAATATGGAGTTTGAAGGCTTCAGGCTTACCTCTTGCAGCTGGTGATCGAATTCTATGTTGGAGGTGTTACATATGTTGTGTGATGATCTGAACAACTTCAATGGACCTCAAGTAATGTGTTTGGAAGCTTGGAATGGATTGAATCAGCCCAGAACTGGTTGTGGCACCTCAACTGCAAATAGACCAAAAGCTTGAGCAAATGGATGGTGACTTTGTGATTCTGAGGTTCCAGATGTGTTTCAAGGCCATGGATCACTCATATATGATGTATATGAGGTGTTGGCATGATTGGTTTGGTTTGAATTGCTTCCTATTTCAAAATTCGATAGTGACTTGAAATAGAAGGAAAATCTGGTTTTTTGAGAGTAATTTTGAGGAAAGCATCAGTTGTGGTGCTTTGGTGTACTTAAATTGATCACAAATGAGCTCTATTTATAGTAGAGCAAGTTTATTTTGCAAGGAATAGTGAATGGCAGCTGGGATAGTCCTTTGGATAAGGTTGATCAAAAGGAGTCATTGGTCTTCTCTAGCCATTGACTTGGCTCTGTGCAGCAGGTTATTGTAGCTTTGGTTCATAGATAAGGCTTGACTTAATTCAGTTAGCAATGTCTTGATGCTTGCCACCTTGTGAATCCATTGAATGCATTGAAACAAAATTGGAGTCTTTGAGATTTTTAGCCTTTTTAGGGGACACATAGCTACATGTAGATCCTTGGACTTGGGAGGCTTGTGGATCAGATATTTTTCCTTTGATGTTATCCCCTGAGGTGTCCAAATGGATGAGAAGGCTTATAATTGTCTGATTTAGCTAATTCGAGCAAATGACCTATAATCTGCCTTGTGAAGAAACCAGTCTTTGATGCCATGTTCCAAGGGTTGTAACTCCTTACTCAAATTGAATTTGGAGATGATCTGGTACTTGTTGGAAAGCTCTCATAACCTACTTTAACTTTGATGTTCACAAATGGACTTGGTTCAGCTTGGATCATGATGAAAAATGACCTCAAAGTTTGGAAAAAGTGAAACAGATTCTGACTTTTTGAAAATTTCACCAAGTGTTGGAAAAAGTGGTTATTTTCACTTTTTGTGATTTTGATCAATCTATAACTTAAAATCTACGAGGATTTGGAATCTTTTGTAGTTGACACTTTTGAAGTATGTAATGAGGGCTTTCATTTGAGCTTTAGATGGAAGAAAAAGGGCTTAAGGTTTGGGAGTTATGGCCTTGCAAAGTTGGTACCAAAGCCATTTTGTTCCATAACTTAGAAAAATTTAAGTTTTCTAAGGTTACCCCTTTTGCAAGTTACCTCACTTTTCTTGATTTTTCTTGATGAATGATGATCAAAATCATACATTAACATTGTTTTGGACTTAGGGGAACCATTTTTGTGAAAAATTTCAAAAATTCAAACTTGATTTTAGGCACAGTTGACTTTTTGTCAGATGAATTCCAAACTGTGTGATCCTTTGTGCAATCAAGTGTTGACCTAATTCAAACCTAATGGATGGATTCTATAGGTGTTTTAGGGTGTATTGAATCATGTCCCAAGGTTTGGGAACATGTCTTGGTCAAAAGTCAAAGATACAGTTGACTTTTTCTTCAAAACCCTAATTGTGGTCCAGATGAGTTTGAAACTTGTGAATCAAGCTTCTTGGATCAATCCATTGTTGTAATGGGTCAATGTAGTGTATTTGAGTCCCTCAAATCATGTCTTGAGGTCTTGGCTCATGCTTTGCTCCAAAAGTCAACTTAGGGGTGAATTAGGTCAAGAAACCCTAATTCCTGATTTTTTATGAATGCATCCCCTGAGGCTATTTTGACTTGATGATGGGACTCATAAGGTTCCTTGGAGTATCTTAGGTTATGCTTTGAAGCATTGGCTCATGCCTAGAATAAAATTTTCATCTGGAGGTCTTGGTCGACCAAAACCCTAATTTGGTGAAAGTCGCGATCTTGAGGCTTGATCCACTTGGAATGTTACAATTTTGTGCTTGATTCTTGATATGGGAGTCCTCTTGATCCTTTATGGGTGTTTGAGAGGTTAGAAAAGTTGAAGATCATGTCATTTCTTGATTGATCCTTTGTCTAAGTGCTCTGAGAGGGTTCAAAACCCTAATTCTTGATTGTAGTGAATGCTCAACAATCCTTGAGGAGATTGATGAGGCATGATGGTACATCCACATTGTGGCAATGATTTGCAATATGATGGGAAATATTGGTGGTCAAAATTTGGGGTATGACAACTTCGCGCAACAATCCGAGAAAAATCTATGATTTCGATGGATGCAACCTTCAAGCAAAGAGTCCAACTTTCAACAATCAACAACGGTCATGACGACATCTCCTTCCACATCTTCGCGACGAAACAAGTAGCAACAATATTTACCCAAAGCGACACCGTCGTGTTAGCTCATAAATTCGACGCCCATATGAAGTTGGAAGTGTTGATGGGAATGTTAAGCTCTTAAAGAGGTTTAGAGAAGCTTCTGACAGGATCTGTGTGATAGGTTTAAGGCGAATGTTCTCGTAAGAGGAAATGATGTCTTTTTGGGACTTAGAAAATATTTCTAAGAGTTGAAGAGGGCACCTTCGACCGAGAATGCTGATGATGTCCGACGCTGGGAATTCAAATTCAAATAAAGGAGGGAGTAGTTATTGTGGTTCGCTCTTGAAGAAGGACAGGTGGCGTACATCCAAGTGATGGAAGCATGCAATGCGACACTTGTCATTCGTTTATTATTTCAGGCAGTTTATAACAGTTAGTTTTAGGCATTATAAATAAGGGTTCTAGCAATAGGATTCAGGGTGTTGTGTTCACTTTGTACAAGTAACTCCAAATTCACTCAAAGTATCTGCGTGTTGAGAAAAGGGTCTTGTGAGAATGTACGTGATGTAAACACCATTTATCTTTCAATGCAATTTACTTCAACTTTTCATTAAGCTTTTATCTCCTATTTGACGCAAGTTATATTTCTGCACTTTCTATAGTTTTCAACCTTTACTGCACGCCTTCGACTTTTTCTTTTTTACCCTTTTTCAGTCTTTTAACTTAACATTTTAAAAACATTGTCTAGATTGTTCTTTCAACCAACTTTCTTTATGAGTTCTGACGAAGTACTTATTTCCTTAGAATGCGCCTTAGATCAATTGTTAGAACATGTCCTAGGATCAATCTGATCGATCCTATGAGTCACCAAAGTTAGATTTGGAAGATCAGCGGTTGTTTACCAATTTTCACGGCAAATAAATTGGCACGCCCAGTGGGACTGTGCTAACTTGATAATGATCTTTCTAAATTTTTTAAAATCTTCAGTCATAGTTTCCTTCTTAAAAAGCTTCGTTGCATGTTATTGAGAAATGGTAAGGTAGCCACTACAAACGAAGAGAGACCAAAGAGAAGATATACTAGAAAAATGGCGACGAACACTAGTCAGCCAAACAATCCAAACCCTCAAGGGAGTGGTTCTAATCCTCAGTCAAGTAATTCGAATGTCCAGCCTAGTAACATAAACCCTCAAAATATGTCTAGGAATGATGTGATACCACCTCCAGTTCCTTCGATCGGAGAGCCAGTCCCACCTCCTGTTATGTCCGACCCAGTGCCATCAATGACAGGACCAAGGTCAACATATATAAGGGCTTACACTCAACCTGTTTTGGAGTACGTTGGGCCACAAACATCTAATCCCCAAACTCCGCCAGGAGGAACTTCGACACTTAGGCATCTTCCCCTCCAGGATTTTCACAACCCTTACCAAGGAATCCACCTTATGAAATGCCAACGTCAATAATTCAAAGCCTCCAAAATGCCCCCCCAGTATTCTCAGACAATGTAATGTCTTCGCCATTACAAGGATCGGGATCTGGGATAAATGTGGGTCGAAACAGCCAAAGTGTAGGTATAGGATATTCCACTCAAGGTCCTAGTCTGACAAACACGTCTATAGCATGTTTAAGACAACAAATGGATGAGAGTAACCTACAAATGGTACAAACTTTGTCTCAAACTATGGGGGAAAATTTCCAGCCTTTGATTCGGAACACTACCCAAACTAACCAACAACTAGCAGCGCAACTGGCACGCATGGCAGAATTTATGGGGGTGCCGGCCCCTGTACGAGGTGCGACTGTGGTAGGGAATATCCCACGGCGGAACCTAGAGACTATGCCTGAGGCTGACCTGGACCCCCTAGAGTCGAACTCCCCAGATTCGAACCACCTAGGAACCAAGGGCCAATTCCTGAAGAAGGGGAACAAGGGGTAGTGATAGTGAATAGAAACCAAGATGCTGACTGTGTTGTACAACAGGTTTGACGTAACAACATAGCAGCGGATAACAACCTAGCAGCCATGGTCGAAAGAATAATGGCTCGAAATGGGGTGAATTTTGGCTTTACTAGGCCAAACTATACCTCACCCATAGTGGATTATATCCTGCAATCAGAATTACCTCCTAGGACGAAGGTCCCAAAGTTTACCAAGTTCTCAGGAGATACAACTGAATTTACTGTCGAACACGTAGCCCGGTATATGATAGAGGCTGGAGAGATCACAAATGACGAAAGTCTTAGGGTAAAATACTTCCCAAGTTCTCTCACCAAAAATGCTTTTACTTGGTTTATAACCCTACCTCCTAACTCAGCCTGTAATTGGACCCAGTTAGAGCGCTTGTTCCATGAACAATTCTATATGGGGCAAACTAAGATTAGTTTGAAGGAGTTGGCTAGCATAAAGCGAAAGTTTTCTGAGCCAATAGACGATTACCTAAACAGTTTTTGATTACTTAAGACTAGGTGTTTTACTCAAGTGCCAAAGCATGAGATGGTCGAAATGGCCGCTGGTGGCCTTGATTACTCTATTAGAAAGAAATTGGATACCCAGTATCTGAGAGATATGGCCCAACTGGCTGATAGGGTTCGACAGTTAGAACGTCTGAAAGACGAAAAGGCTAAGTTCAATATGGGTAAAAAGGTAGCTTATGTTGAATATAATGAGGATGTCGAAGGTTTGTACGACGAACCATTATATTTTGACGAGAGTGAGGTAGACGTTGCTGAGTTAAAGCAAGGCCCTCCGTATGCTTGTAAAATGTTAGCCCCTTCGACTGGAAAAAATTCTGGCGAATCCGAAAAGAATGATAAGTTTCCCAAGAAAACATACACTTTCAATATCACCAAATGTGATGAAATTTTTTATTTGTTGGTAAAAGATGAGCAGATGATAGTGCCTCCTGGCGCTAAAATGTCGCCTTTAGAACAAAGAAAAAAGAGAGGATTTTGTAAGTACCATAATTTTTTGGGTCATAAAACTTCTCAATGTTTTCTTTTCAGGGATCTGGTGCAAAATGCTATTCAGGAGGGCAGGCTGAAATTCGGAGAGAAGAGCAAAGGTCAGATGAAAATTGATTCCGAACCATTGCAAACAGTAGATGCTCATTATGCTGAGCCAGAGGTACATATGGTTGAGGTTGCTGATGACTTCGACCGTTCAGTCAATATGGTGGAAATTACTGAAGATTTCGCCAACAAAGCTGTGTTAGCCAAGGTTACTGAAGACCTTGATATTTATGCTATAGAGAAACTCATGAGAGGGGCCGTTGATAGCTTCGACGAAGCCACTGAGGGTTTAAATGATGGGACCAATGAGGGTTCCAACATGATGCTGGTTACTAAAGAGACTGCTGAGAGTTTCGTTAAGATGGATAAGGCTGCTGAGGGCCTTGATGTGGACTTCTGCAATCTGAACCTTAGTGTTGATGTCGACATGGACATAAATATGGTCGAGATTACGCAACATAAGACCATGGAGGTGGACGAAGCAAGCCGCCAAGAAGAGCGTAACAAAGTGGCGTATCCAAAACAGAATGAAACTATCATTGAATTCCTTCACCGCTGCCAAAAAAAGGGATCAGGCGTCATGTTATGCCCCAGATGCAGTGCAATCTTCGATCAAAAGGCTGCTCACAATCTTGAAGGGATTAGGAAGGCTAAAGAAAGAAGGGAGCAGAGAGCATATCATGGTCAAAGGGGTTTCGACCCTAGAAGGTCCTCTTCAAAACAAGTGGGAGGAAAAACATAGTTCCCAGGGGCCAGACCCAGTACCTTCAAACCAACAAGCAATGCACCGATAAGGAGCTGGATGAAACCTGTCGAAGGAAAGGAAAAAGGTCAGAAAAATGGCAGAAGTTTGATGTGGGAAGAGGCTCTTCAATAGAGTATCGAAAGGAGTTTCAGACCTCTAACAAATCGGCATATGTCTCTGAAAATTATAAGGGGAAGAACCCGTTGTCACGATCTCAATGGAGGAGAGAGCGATGTCGAAGGAAGGCTCTCAGGGAGGCCCAGTCGAAGGATCAAGGAGAGTCCAGTACTAATATCCCTACTGACAATAATGGAGGGAATCCAATGAAGGCTCTTGAAAAAATACCTGTAGGACAAAAACTGTTTGCCTCTCAAGAGGATAAACCCTAGAAGACTGTCGAAGAGGATGACGAAATGACATACAACTTCGACTCCGAATCTGATGCTTCTCTTGACATCATAGTCAATGTGGTGGCTGTGATGCCCAGAGAGTTCGACCAGTTCACAGAAGTCGAAGATTTAGATGCCTGCACTGAGGCAGAGATGGCAGCACACAAGCCGGTATACTACTATATTATGAACAATGGGTGTGTCAAAGAGCAGAACGATTTTTTCGAGCGACCCACAGAGGAAATGAAGGGTCACCTAAAGCCCCTCTACATTACTGGCAAGGTGGAGAACGTGCCAATAAATAAAAATATTAGTCGACTGTGGCGCAACAGTGAACTTGATGCCACATTTCTTACTGAGCAAGATTGGCAAATATGATACTGACACTAAGCCACATAACATGGTTCTTTCAAATTAAGAAGGAAAAGTTGTCTCTACTCTGGGGGTGATACAAGTCGACTTAACAGTGGGGACAATCACTAGGCCTACTGTCTTTATGGTAGGAGAAACAAAAGCCAACTATAATCTGCTCTTAGGACAAGAGTGGATACATAGCATTGGTGCAGTGTCATCTTCAATGCATCAACGCATCACCATCTGGAGGCCAGACGACATAGTCGAAAACATTGAAGTTAACCAGGGGTATTTTAAAGCACCAATCAATCATGTAGACAGACGTCAGTTCGACAAACATTTGGCTCACATTGCCCCTTGTGGTCCAGCAGATTTTGAGTTTGTCCCAGACGACGAGACATTTTGCTCATTGTACTTACATCCCGTCGAGGGTTTCCGTTGGGATAAGGAGGTGCCAGGGGAAAGACTTTCATACCTTGGCGAGCCTGCGGTAGACCCCACGGGGTGGGGGAGTGAATTTAGTGATAATGACTGAGTTTGAAGCATTGAGAAGAATTTCGGCCTACGTGGTTGAAACCAGACTACAAGCGGCTTTGGAGGCTGCTAACGAATATATGGCTGGCGAAGCCAATCCTGAATTCCACCAAGAAGGTCCTGGTAAGGACTTCGACCCAGAGCCACCTGATAAGATTCAGGGTGTAGAGCAAGGCCAGAGGCTTAACGCCATTTATGACGATGAGCCTTTGGGATTCGAGAAGGATCCGCTGGCTAGTAACACTAATATGCTAGCTTAGGATCCACTGGAAGAAATCGACCTAGGAGAAGGGGTGATTAAAAGGCCAACATATGTTAGTGCCAATCTTGACCCACAACTTAAGGTCAAAGTTACCCAGCTGTTAGAGGAGTTTAAAGACCGTTTCGCCTGGGACTACGATGAAATGCCTAGTTTGAGTAGAGAGTTGGTCGAACACAGGTTGCCGATCAAGCCTGGGAAGAAGCCAGTCAAACAGAATCCAAGACGGTTTGCCCCAGAGGTTCTCTCAAAGATAAAGGAGGAAGTCGAAAGACTCCTTCGATGCAAATTTATCCGCACTGCCAGGTATGTCGAATGGTTAGCTAACATTGTACATGTTATTAAAAAGAATGGTTCCTTAAGAGTTTGCATAGACTTTAGAGATTTAAATGCTGCAACTCCTAAGGATGAGTATTCTATGCCTGTGGCAGAAATGCTAGTCGATTCCGCCGCAGGACATGAGTATCTTAGTATGCTAGATGGGTACTCTGGCTATGACCAAATATTCATTGCTGAAGATGATGTCCCCAAGACAGCTTTTCGTTGCCCTGGAGCCTTAGGCACCTACGCGTGGGTGGTGATGCCTTCGGCCTCAAAAATGCTGGGGCAACATATCAACGAGCAATGAACTCAATCTTCCATGATTATATAGAGACTTTCATGAAAATATATATTGATGATATTGTGGTCAAGTCTGTTTCAGGGAAGAATTATTTAGACCATCTTCGACACTCCTTTGAAAGGATGAGAAGGCATGGACTTAAAATGAATCCTCTTAAATGTGCATTTTGTGTGCAGGCAGGGGATTTTCTAGGCTTTGTGGTCCATAAAAAGGGGATCGAGATCAACCAGAACAAGACCAAGGCCATCATGGAAGCGAAAGCGCCATCAACGAAAAAGGAGCTGCAATCACTGCTGGGCAAGATCAATTTCTTAAGAAGATTCATATCGAACCTAAGCGGAAAAATGCAGGCCTTTTCACCATTGCTTCGATTCAATAAAGATGGGTTCGAATGGGGGCAGGAGTAGCAGGCAGCCTTCGACAAGATCAAGGAATACCTGAGTCATCCCCTAATTCTTTCACCACCTTGTAGGGATAGGAGTATGAGATTGTACATAGCTGCATCAGACAAAACCATAGGGAGCATGTTGGCTCAAGAGGATGAGGATGGCGTCAAAAGAGCCATTTACTACCTCAGTAGAGTTTTGAGTGATGCGGAAACTAGGTATAGCGTGATAGAAAAGTTATGCCTATGCTTGTATTTCTCTTGTACAAAATTGAAGCAATATATAAAGCCAGTTGATGTTTATGTTTCATCTCATTTTGATGTTATTAAGCACATGTTGTCTAAACCTATCTTGCATAGTCGAATCGGTAAATGGGCACTAGCATTGACTGAGTACTCTTTAACGTATAAGCCTCTGAAGGCGGTTAAAGGACAAGTGGTAGCAGACTTTATAGTCGACCACTCCATAAACGAAAGCATGTTGAATTATGTCGAATTGGAACCTTGGAAGTTATACTTCGATGGCTCCAGCCACAAAGATGGCACAGGTGTAGGTGTGCTAATTATTTCTCTGGATAAAATTCCAATAAAATTTAAGTACAGGGTCGAAGGACTTTGTTCCAACAACGAGGCTGAGTATGAAGCCTTAATAGATGGACGTGAAATTTTGTTAGAATTGGGGGCAACCCGAGTCAAAATAATGGGAGACTCAGAGTTGGTCATAAAGCAAATTACAAAGGAGTACAAATGTGTTAAGGAGAATCTTATCATGTACTTCGTAGTGGCCAACAGACTATTGAAGAAATTCGAAGTAGTAAGCATTCGACACATACCTCGACTGGAAAATCAAATGGCCAATGACCTGGCTCAGGTTGCTTCTGGGTATAAGGTTTCGAAGGAAAATTTACAAGAGGCAATCGAAGATAGAGGCAAAGTGGTATCTGTTGGATTATGCCCATCAGACCTAGAAGTGACAAAGCTTGGATATGCTGATGAAGAAAATTTTGAGATTTTTGCAATAGACAGCTTGACGGATAAAGACTAGAGGAAGCCTATAGTTGAGTACTTGCAAAACCCGACAGCTTCCACAGAGCGAAATGTTAGGTATCAACCCTTAAGTTATGTCCTTCTAGGCAATGAATTGTTTAAAAAGACCCCTGAGGGGGTCTTACTTAAATGTCTTAGTGAAACAGAAGCATATCTGGCCCTTTCGACTGTCCATAGTGGGGCATGTGGGGCCCATCAGGTAGGCCATAAGATGAAGTGGCTATTGTTTCGACAAGGCATGTATTGGCCTACGATGCTAAAAGACTGCATTGAATTTGCCAAGGGTTACCAAGAATATCAAGTTCATGCTGGCATATAGCATATCCCTGCAAGTGAGTTGCATTCCATAGTCAAACCATGGCCTTTTAGAGGTTGGGCTTTGGATCTGATTGGAGAGATTCGACCGGCATCCTCCAAGAATTAGAGATACATTTTGGTAGGAATTGACTACTTTACGAAGTGGATCGAGGTGGTACCTTTACCAAATGTGGATCAAGGGGATGTGATCGAGTTCATTCAAAAATACATCATTTACAGGTTTGGGATCCCAGAAACGATCACAACAGATCAAGGATCAGTCTTTACGGGTCGAAAGATGCAGGAGTTTGCAAAAGAGATGGGTTTCAAACTCCTAACCTCCACACCTTATTATGCTCAGGCTAATGGTCAAGTCGAAGCAGCTAATAAAGTGGTGATCGGCCTGATCAAGAAACATGTGGGAAAGAAGCCTAGAAATTGGCATAGGACATTGGACCAGATCCTTTGGGCATGTCGAACCTCTCCCAAGGAAGCAACCAACACTACTCATTTTCGATTTACTTTTGGTCACGATGCAGTGTTACCTGTTGAGATATATCTCCAGTTGGCTAGGATTCAGAGACATCATGAAATTCCCTCTGAGCTTTATTGGAATATGATGTTAGACGAACTGGTAGATCTGGACGAAGAAAGACTTAAAGCCTTAGAACTTTTGAAGAGACAAAAGAAAAGAGTGGAGAAGTCTTATAATAAGAAGGTTAGAATCAAGACTTTCTCACCTAGAGATTTAGTTTGGAACATAATCCTGCCTATGGATCGAAAGGTTAGAGCCTTGGGCAAATGGTCCCCAAAATGGGAGGGCCCGTTTCAAATTACGCAAGTATTTTCTTATGGAGCCTATGAAGTTGAAGAAATAAATGAGGATAAAAGAATCTTGAAAGTAAATGGCAAGTATTTGAAAAAATATAAACCAGCACTTCAAGAAATTAAAATAGTTAAGGAGTAATTCGACATAACAAGGGTAAAGCCAATAATGGTATTTATGAATGCCAAAATGGCTTAGTAGTCATTACATATAAATGCCTCAAAGGGTCATAGAGCATCAAATTAAAAAATTATAAAGAGAGTAACAAGCTAATAGGGGAGATTCTCCTTCATCTTCAAGTACTTCGACTTTTGTAGGCCAAGACGCTTTTCACATAAGGCCTTGTCAGATTTTAAGTATGCAACTTCCTTCTTCAGTCGTTGAGCTTCTTCAGCAAAAGTTATGGCATTTTCAAGCTCTTTTGACAAGCCAGAGTCATCGAAGGCAGACAATTCAGCGTTACACTTTTTGGCCTTTGAGATCTTGGCTCGAAGTTTCTTGATCTTTCGCTCCCAGGAAGCAATACTTTCTTCATTGGAGGTGATTTCTTGCTTGTTCTTTTCTTTTGTTTCCTCCAATTCGGCTACCTTATTCTCAGAATCAGTGGCAGCAGTCCAAGCGGCAGCCTCACTTCCAGCTTTGGTTGAAATGGCCTTTTCGATTTGGGGCTGGCGTTTGAGGTCACCGTGGACTTGGTCAATCATAGTGCCAAGCTCTAAGATGACATTGGCAGATTCTGGAGAAATAGCGTGAATGTCAACTTATTGGAGGAGACTTTTCAAAGAGATATGAGTGACATCATCCATCTGTAAGAGTCTGAAAAGGTCACCCTTAAAGATCTTGTTTTTTATCTTCAGAAGGATATTGTCCTTAGGCTTGCTTGAAGGCGGATCCCCAGAGGTAGTCGAAGCACTGGGAGTTTTATCAGATGAGCTTCCTCGACGCCCAAGAAGGATCTTTATGTATTAACGAAGGTTGCTAGTCTTCAAGGCATCCAGTTCCTCTTCAGAAAGTCCTGCTCCATACACAGTTGAGGCTGCCTTGCCTTCAATCGCAACAGTAGGTGTTGGAGTAGTAATGGCTTCGACATGGGTTGGCTCGTTGATAGGTCCTTTGTCAGCCTTCTCCTCCTCACCTTTATTCTCCTCCTCTTCATATTCGTCCATTTTGTCTTCATCTGCATTGTCATCATCATGGCCATCAAGTTCAGATTGGTGCATGGTCTCATCATCATCTTCTTCCATTTCTTCCTCTCCTTCTGGGTTAGCATTGGCAGCCCCAATGGATTCGTCATTTGGGGATCCCTCTTCATTGACCAAGGGTGGGTCTTCATCCATGGCAGTAGCTTTTGGATTTTCTGTGTCAGGATCCTACTGAACATCGTCTGTCTCATGCTGGGTAACAGTCTTTGCTGGCGAAGGGGGAGCTGTTTCAAAACCAGGCTTGTTAATTTCACCTAGTGAACTCATTCCAGAGTCCAAGTCAGAAGTGGGATGGTATGTGGGCTCACCTTGGCTATTCAGGAGGGTGGTGGGAGAAGGAGGATTATCCACCGGTGGGTTCGAACCACTAGCATCAGCCTAAATCAAATCGAAGCAAGTCAGATTAAGGAAAACAAGGTAAAGAAGTTTTTATTTAAAGAAAATGCGACAAGTTACCTTGACTCCTTCAGCATCAGGGCTAGAGTTATTGCTTTCAACATGACCTGCAGCTGGTTTAGAGGCGGTTCCAGAAGGGGCTTCTGCAACTTTACTCGTAGTAGTGGTCTTTTAGGGGACTTTAGCCGTTGTAGGCTCAGATTGGCCACCAGCAGCACCAGATTCTTGGCTTGGCATCCTCCTCTTCTTGAGTTTCAAATCTTCAGGAGCAGATTGGTCTTCATCCTCGGAATCAAAGATAATTTGGGCAGTACCCCTCTTTGACTTCCTGTGAGGTGTCGGAGGTGGTTTGCGAGAAGCCTGAAATTGAGAAGCATTAGGGGGAGAAAGAATAATCAACGAAAGGAAAAGGTGTGTGATGTACCTTGCTGCCTTCGCCTTTGGCTTCGATCAGGTGCTGAGGGGTGTTCTTTTTTGGTACAGCTGCAAAACAAGCCAAGTTACCACATGTCAGTAATGATAAAGTTCAAGTGAAAGAGCATATAATCGAAGAATCCAAACCTTCATATATTTCAGATTTGACGCGAACATCTTCGATACCGACATAAAGGTGTCCTTTGAAACTGTCTAGCGTATGTTTAGTCGGAACCACCCGCTGAGCCTTGGGTTTTGACTACTGGCAAAGGATCTTTATAGAGTCCCCACAGATGAACCAATTTGGAAATTGAGGGGCAAGAGCCACTCCAAAATCAGCAGATGGCAGTCGAGGAGTCTTTGGAGGAAATAGTGTGAAAGCCACTTCATAGCGTTTCTCAGGAGTAACATATGAAGGGAGTTTCAAACTCTCCATTTTCTTTTAAAAAAATTCCTTTAGCGTAACCTCAGCTTCGCGGACGGTTCGACTAATATCGTCTGGTCGATAAACAGTTTCAAAGTACTTCTGGAAGGCCTGAATCTCCTTAATATGAGCGGATTTACCCTTCTTGATCTTCTCCTGCACATCAACAAAAGCTTGGTCAATCAACTGAGCGGAGCTGGAGACATCAAGGAATTTTGCAGCATAATGTTTTGACCACCAGTAGTGGAATTCTTGGGTGCAGAGATGAGAAGGTTCAAAGTAGACGGGAGTCAAGAGTGATCGATGAGCATGTCGCGCGAGGTGTGTCGAACTCTCTATGGCATCATAGATAGTGTTGGGGAGGATAACATTGACTTTCTTCTCGTACAGACACTTGGGTAGAGTCTAGACTAAACCAAACTGTCGAGAGACAAGATTTGGTTGATAGGCCATTAGAGAGGTTTGGCCCTTTAGCAAGTTGAGTCGATGAACAATAAGTCTAGAGATGAGGAATGTCTCCCAGACACGCTGCGATTCTTCTTCATGTTTTTTGAACGAAGGAGGAAAGGGCCTGGTAAACCATTCAGGGCCATATTTTCGTTCAGCGAAGGGTGCCATCCTTGGTGTGAACTCATAACGCTTAGCAAACATTTTGACGAAGCCAGAAAAGGATGCCCTGAGTGACTGCCCTTCTTCGTTTGGGGTCAGTTGCACCAGTCGAACCCATTCGACTCGTCTCTCCTTAATCTCCACAGCTTCTTCGTCCACAGGCCCTTTATTGGGGAGGCTGGCTTCAAAAGTGGCATTAAGCCAAAGTTGAAGCAACCAAAAGGGTCCTGACAGCAGGAGGTCCCCGTTGCTCTCTTGGTTTTTTAGACGACCAGCACCTTCACTCAAAGACTCGTACAGACTGGCCAATATCATTTCGCTTAGGCAAATGCCTCGACTAAGGTGTAGTTGATTGACTAGAGTCAGATATTTTCTTGCCACCTGCAAGAATTTGGTACAGAATACGCAGCGAGAAAGCCACATAGCCAGGAATGCTATATGATCTTTGTCCTCGACTGTGTCAGTTTGCTTGTCGTGATAGTGGTTTATGAAATGAGTATAAGTGTGTTTGGTGGTGGTGAACCCTATGGTGTCTAGAGCATCTATTTCAGGGTCGTAAACTAACCCATGAGGCTTTAGCCCTGTGATAGCGGCTATGTCAAACAGGGTGGGCGTCATCATCCCACAAGGGAGATGGAAGGTATAATGGGTACTATCCCAAAAATACAAAGAGGATGCCAGTAAAGTCAGACAGTAAGCGGGTCCAGTCTTCGACATCATGATTAAGTCGTAGATTCCTAAGTTCTTCCAAGTTTCTGCTTTCACTTTCTCTAACTTGGTTAACCAGTTTAAATAGAGGTCAGAATCCTTAAAATACGGGGTACCCCTAAACAACCTAGACCCATCATTCAGATACTTCAAATCCAGGTTCTTTATTGCTACATTATCATGGGGTTCAGATGTTACCCTAGTTTTGTCTTTCTGCCCTAGAGGTTTGGTTTTACGATATGATGGAAAGAAATCACTAAGGGTTGTATAATCTATATCTAAAGAAGATAAGGGACTAGATAAAGCTAATGGTTTCCCAGAAATGGTGATAGGAATCAGTACCTGGGATTCGTAGATGTGTCTTTTCTCCTCCTTGAGAGGCTCAGGGATGAATTGCTAAATCTTTACCACCTTAGGTCCATTTAATGTAGCGAATGGAGGGAGTAGTGATACGCCCCTTTGTCCTTTGAGCTTCTGGGTTTTCTTTGGGTCTTGAGTAGTAGTAGTTGAAGAAGCCATTGGTGACAAAAAAATTTGTTGAAGGTGAAGGGTTGAACGTTTTGGAAGAAATGAGAAGGTGCGTAGTGGATACTTGGGAGTGGAAAAGAAAATAAAAGTAGTTTATGAAGAAATTATTTATAAAGTGCTTTGGAAACACTAAAGGGCTCACTAATCATCATTAAGGAGCTAAGGCTAGTGGGACACGTGTCCTCCCAGAAGCCAAAGTAGGGGCGGTGGCAGTTGCCACCTATGTCCACGATCTCCTAGACTATAGGAGAGGTTATGGTGATTTGCGGCTTGATGTGATTTCCGAGGGGACATTCAGTCATAATCATAATTGGTTGTGATGTCATAAATTTGATTGAAAAGAAACTGAATAGTTTCTTGGAACGTGGGTTAATCAGTTTTGTTTGGACCCCTATGCATGGTCGAAAGATGGCGTCGAACGAACACTATCAAAAAATGCCCTTTTCTACAATACTGTCGAAAAAGACATTTTTGGGGGGCAATATGTTAGCTCATAAATTCGACGCCCATATGAAGTTGGAAGTGTTGATGGGAATGTTAAGCTCTTGAAGAGGTTTAGAGAAGCTTCTGACAGGATCTGTGTGATAGGTTTAAGTCGAATGTGCTCGTAAGAGGAAAGGATGTCTTTTTGGGACTTAGAAAATATTTCTAAGAGTTGAAGAGGGCACTTTCGACCGAGAATGCTGATGATGTCTGACGCTGGGAATTCAAATTCAAATAAAGGAGGGAGTAGTTACTGTGGTTCGCTCTTGAAGAAGGACAGGTGGCGTACATCCAAGTGATGGAAGCATGCAATGCGACACTTGTCATTCGTTTATTATTTCAGGCAGTTTATAACAGTTAGTTTTAGGCATTATAAATAAGGGTTCTAGTAATAAGATTCAGGGTGTTGTGTCCACTTTGTACAAGTAACTCCAAATTCACTCAAAGTATCCGCGTGTTGAGAAAATGGTCTTGTGAGAATGTACGTGATGTAAACACCATTTATCTTTCAATGCAATTTACTTCAACTTTTCATTAAGCTTTTATCTCCTATTTGACACAAGTTATATTTCTGCACTTTCTATAGTTTTCAACCTTTACTGCACGCCTTCGACTTTTTCTTTTTTTACCTTTTTTCAGTCTTTTAACTTAACATTT
The DNA here is from genome assembly GCA_022829125.1 of Lathyrus tuberosus. Taxonomy (NCBI): domain Eukaryota; kingdom Viridiplantae; phylum Streptophyta; class Magnoliopsida; order Fabales; family Fabaceae; genus Lathyrus; species Lathyrus tuberosus. The sequence goes on along the minus strand of JALAZF010000599.1, from coordinate 1,868,157 downwards.
TAAAAACATTGTCTAGATTGTTCTTTCAACCAACTTTCTTTATGAGTTTTGTCGAAGTACTTATTTCCTTAGAATGTGCCTTAGATCAATTGTTAGCACATGTCCTAGGATCAATTTGATCGATCATGTGAGTCACCAAAGTTAGATTTGGAAGATCAGCGGTTGTTTACCAATTTTCACGGCAAACACGTCGATGCTGCTATTGCTGCAGGTTCGATTTTGTTGTTGCTTTTGCGTACAACCAGGTGAAGGTAAGCCGTACATGGCCATGAGCAGATCTGGAGAGTTGTTGTGCGGTGAAGAAGTTTCACGGCGGTGGTAGTGTTTTGTTTTCCCTTTTTTTTTCTATGTAGCGAAGGAGAGAGGTATATTGAAGGAATAATGTTCTCATGATTTCACAGTGAGAAAAAGAAAGAGATGGATAGTGAATTTTTGTTGAAGATGTAGAGTAATGGGTGCGGAAATCGGTGCATACTGAGAGGTTTTCACTTGAAGTTTTTGGTGAGAGAGAGTGGTAGCATGAGTTTGAAGATAGTGTATGGATTTATTATGGTAGAGAAGGACAAAGAGAGTATTGTAGCAGCTGTGTTGTTTTTTTTTTTGGATAATGGAGGAAGGAGTTGCGGGTTGTTTGTAAGTAGGGGGAAAGTTTGAGGGAGTTACATTTGTTGTTTGAGTGAGGATAAAAGAAGAGGTTATGATGGAAGATGTTAAGGTTAGATGAAGTGATAAGAGGAAAAAGTTAGTGTGTAGTAGTAAGGTTATAAGTGTTGATGGAGTTATGGTTTTTTTATTTCACGCAGAATGTGTGTTTGGTGAAGAAAAAAAGTTACAGTAAGTTATTTCATTGGTGGAGGATGGTGTCTACATGGTGGGGAGTTAAAGATGATGACTCGAAGGCTTGTAAGAATGACAAGACATTAGTGTGAGTATGAGGTGGCAACGTAGATTGATGGTGGTACAGCGGTGAACAAATGGTAGTGATGACAGTGAGTTGTGGCGATGTGCTTTTTTCATGGTTTTCTAAGGAAGCAAGTGGTTTAGAGAATGCAAAACAGGTTTGGGTTGTTAATGGAGGAAGTTTGATGGCGGATACAAGGTGGTGAATGGTATGGTATGGAAAAGGTATGGAAGTTTGTAACAGTAATTTTTATGGCTTTGTATGAAGGTTTTGGTTGTGATTTATGGTGGTGTAACTTTGAAGAAAGGGATAGTGTTATGTTGGATAATGTAAAAAGAAGGAGTTTGAGTATTAGAGTGTGGTTATATGGTGTGGTTTTGTTAGTGAATCGTGTCTGTATGTATGTATCAAGTATGTATCAAGTGTCTGTGTGTATTAAGTATGAAGGCGATTTATGGATTGTGTGTAATGCAAGTGGATGAGGGATGTGATGCTTTTTTAGCTTGGTTTTTGGTTTGGTGGATAATATGAGGGAGAAAGAAATCACGGCTACGATGATGATAAAGAAGGAAGAGATTCTGGTGAATGGTTGTTTATGATGAAGATAATGAGAGGGTGTCGTATGGTCTCTTCAAGTTTGTGTGAGAAAACAACATTCCTTTTTTTTATCAATCAATTCCTTTTTTCACTTTATGCCCTGTGGCCATTGTCCTAGCAAAACCATCTTTTATTCTTTCCTACCCATGATGTGCTGCTACGCACCATCCTTTAGTTGTCAATGGTTACTCATTGCAGTGTAATATCACAATCATAACTTCTCAAAATAAGATTTTTTTTTAATATAATACATTTTTTTTTTAAAATACCAAAAAAACTAACATTTCAGTTAATTTACCAAAATGACTGGGTTTGGAAACCATCTATAAGGGTGGCGCCATATGGAATGACGCCTCAGTTAGAGGCCACATGCCAAACCATATGGTGCATCAGGCAAATGAGCCATGCCCTAAAAATTTTCAAAATTCCCTGAGGAGTCGCCATCTGGGATGGCGCCTCAGGTGTTCTTATTTTTTAATTTTTTTTAATTTTGGAAATTGAAAAAAAAAATAGTTTTTTTAAATAGTTTTTTTAATGTTTTGTTTAATTTGTGAAGAGGCATGCTAACGAACAGTGGAAGCAGAGTGTCGGCATGCAGAGATGTGTGGTCTTGTCAAGGCTAGTCTGCCCATGCAGAGTTGTGTGGTCTTGTCAAGGCTAGTGTAGTCATGTAGAGTTGTGTGGTCTTGTCAAGGCTAGTGTAGCCATGCAGAGCAGCACATGGTTCTTGGCAAGACTATTCTGAAGCAATACTCCTATTAATACACATCAAATATACATCTTATCATCACATACTTGCAAACCATTTCTATTATGTAAACCATTTCTTCCAAACTTTAAAGTTTGTAAACCATTTCTTCCTAACACAATTTAGTTATGCCTCAAAGACCACAATACCTGATAACTGCACATCTCAATCGTGAGATATTTGATTGTCCAATGACGGGTTTCAATTTTAGGGATACAGAAGTGACTAGGTTTTTAATTGATAGAAGAACAAATTTTTATCATTTGAAAGCCCGGTTAGAAAAGAAATTGCAGTGCGGTCCAGTTGGGCAAACTGTATACAAAAACCCTATCTTTTTTGAGGGGCATGAGCAATGCAAATTTTTTCAGATGAAGATACGGGACGATGATGATGTGCGTAATATGTTTCTCAGCCATGAGCATTCTGGGTTCAATGACGTTGAGTTATATATTACGTTACAACATCAACCATTGTCTCAACAACTAGAAGTTTCGCAGATTTTTAACGATTCCGACAACGAACAAGCTGAGTTGGACGTCGTTGACGAGGAAGAAGAAGAAGCGGAGGACATTGTCGACGAAATGATAAACAACGACGAGGCAGACCAATTGCCAGAGAGTCATGTTTATTGCCCACCTCAACACATGACAACACTAAGCTTAGGCGATGACGAACCATCAACGGATATTTTTTACGACCCATACAGACAGACGGGGGGAGTATTAAAAGTTGGAGACAATTTTCGTACGAAAGAAGATTGCGTCTGAGCAATAAAACAATACCACATGAACGTATCTGCAGATTATAGAGTTGATCGAACAAATCCGACTCTATACAAGATCTACTGCCGCAACGAGGTGTGCCCCTTTAGATTAACGACATATTTCCAAAAGCGAAGCGATTCCTAGAAGATAGGGTCAATGGGTCCAGAGCACACTTGCATACTCACTAATCCAAGTCAGGATCATCGCAAGCTCGACTCTCAGTTGATATGCAACGAAATTCTATCAGTCGTCCGCGACAACCCTTTTGTGAAAGTGAGTACAATAATAGCTCATATGGTTCAAAGATACAACTACACTCCCTCGTACAGGAAGGCGTGGATTGCTAGGACGAAGGCGGTTGAAAGGATTTTTGGAAATTGGGAGGACTCTTACAAAGAACTCCCAAGATACCTCGTGGCCCTAAAACACTATGCTCCAGGGATTGTTGTCATGTTGGAGACGTTGCCGACATATACGCCAGACGGGAATTGTGTAAGTGGAAATGGCATTTTCCACAGACTCTTTTGGGCGTTTGAACCATGCATCAAAGGATTTCCGTACTGTAAACCTATAATTCAAATTAATGGAACATGGTTGTACGGAAAATATAAGGGCACACTACTGATGGTCGTGGCATAGGATGGCAACAACAACATTTTCCCTATCGCTTTCGCTCTAGTTGAAGAGGAGACTGCTAGAGGTTGGATTTTTTTCCTAAAAAATCCCCGATAATACGTTGCTCCCCAACCTGACTTATGTTTGATCTCCGGTAGACATCCCTCAATCGAGAGTGCTTACAACAATCCTGATAACGGTTGGCAGGATCCTCCCTCAAGCCATGTGTATTGCATTAGACACATCGGGCAAAATTTCATGCGGGCGTTCAAAGACAAGGGGCTAAAGCAGATGGTTACTAACGCGGGCTATGCACTAACAGAGTCTACCTTCAGATACTACCGGGACGAGATCAGACAAACAAACCCAGATGCATTGAGTTGGATTGATAACATTCAATGGGAGAAGTGGACAAGGGCGTACGACAATGGGCAGCGATGGGGCCATATGACAACAAACCTCGTTGAATTTATGAACTTTGTATTCAAAGGCATCTGAAACCTGCCGATAACCGCTCTTGTGAGGTCAACTTATTTTAGGCTCGCTGTACTCTTTGATACTAGACGTACTAAGTGGGGTTCAGTCATACAATCTGGGCAGCTGTTTAGTGAAAGTTCAATGACATTCATGATGGACGAAGCTGCAAAGGCCAACACACATGTGGTCGCGGTCTTTGACCGTACTAATGGTCACTTCAGTGTTGCAGAGTCTATTGATCACAATGAAGGAAGGCCTAAGGGATGTTACCGAGTGGAACTGGATAGGAGTTGGTGTGACTGTGGAAAGTTTCAGGCATTTCGTATGCCTTGCTCCCATGTTATAGCAGCCTATTCCAAGGTCCGGCTGGACCCAACCAACTATCTCTCTGTTCTTCATCTAGTCGTTACTCTATGCAATATCTACCATACTAGCTTTCAAGTGGTCATAAAGAAGGACTACTGGCCTCCATACGAAGGCGAAATTGTGTGGCATAACGACTTGATGCGAAGAAATAAAAAGGGTCGCCCTATCAGCAGTCGGATTCAAACGGAGATGGATACCGCCGACAAAATGGTGAGGTTGTGTGGTTTGTGCCGCCTGCCAGGCCACAATCGTACCAAGTGTCCAAATGTGTCGGGCTCTAGCACGGCATCATAGTTACAACTGTAAACTTGTCTATTTATAACAACAACAAATTTTATTTCATTGATGGCATACATAACTCAATACAACGACATAACATAACATAACTTAATAGTTAAACATCAACAAATAACCATCTACGGAACCTAATACCAAATCAGAAAATAACAATACCAAACCTAAACGAAACAACTCATAGAATCAGCTTATCTAGGCAATTACAACCATCAACTTAATTTCCTGTTCTAACATCATCATCATGAGGACGCCAGCATCATTTTCCACTTTCCTCCAAGTCCGGGTGACTCCGTCTGGACCAGACTTCTCAACCAGCCTCTGAATCTTACTGATCTTTTCATCTGCCTAAAATTCTTCTGCTAGCCAGCGGCGAAGTTCCCTGTGCAAATGCTCCAGCGTCTGGGTGAGGGAAGGGAGGAAATTAGGGTTTTGGTGACAAGTGTTGTGCAATAACAACTGAGGGTGAACCCTTATTTATAGGCACATGATACCCTATTAAATAATATAATTAATTATATATTAAATTCACAAAATTTAAATTATTTAAAATAAAAAATGTTTTTTTAAATTTCCAGTTAATAATAAATATTAAAAAAAAACTAATTACACTGAGGCGCCATCCCAGATGGCGACTCTCTAGTGTAAATTAGGGCATGGCTCATTTGCCTGAGGCGCTATATGGTTTGGCATGTGGCCTCTAACTGAGGCGCCATCCCATATGGCGCCACCCTTATAGAGGGTTTCCAAACCCAGCCATTTTCGTAAATTAACTGAAATGTTAGTTTTTTTGGAATTTTTTTAAAAAAATGTGTTATATAAAAAAATTCTCAAAATAAAGTCAAAACAAAAATAACTTCCTTAAACTTAGGGAACAAGTGTTTCCAAGAAGAGAAATAAAACAAATATTAAATATTAAAAAAAGAAAATGATAAATAAATAAAAAAGAGAGAATTAACTATTTAAATAAAATAAAATCTGATTAAAAAGATTATTATCTAAAAATAAAAATAGAACCGGTTAAAAAACGAGTAAACTGTGTCGGTATCGAAGTGCTCAAAAAAACAAAATGAATACACCAAAATGATCAGCGCAAATTTCGAATTAAATTTTACCTGCTGAAAAGGCTTTAACAGTCGAAATAAGTTTGGAGTTAGGTACCTAGTTTTTCTTATGTTATCATATTCCTTTTCTTATCCACTCTTGCTTAATTAATTGGTACTAGAGATTAACATTTTATGGTCCTTATCATTCTTTTTCTCTTTCTTTTCTCTTTTTATTTTGAAGAAGTTATTATCACTTCTTGATCTTCTCTTAAATTTTTTGAATTTTTTTAACTAATTTCTCTAATATCCCAACCCCAAACTTAAACTTTGCTCAATTCCAAGAGTAACCCCAAACTTATTCTTCTTCATATGACAAAGGAACTAAATTTTCTACCTAACTCCAAAGAAAGGGTAGAAAGATTTAATCTTTCAAGTCAAATGACTAATATATTTGGCTATGTCACTGAAAGAAAGGGCTTCGCTCAAAGTGGTTAGCAAAGGATAAAAACATTATATACGAGTTAGCTTAAAAATGCTAAGAGTTTACTACAAACAAGTGCCTCAGTTTTTATTTATCAAACCAGTATATTAAATCATAAATAATTCAAATTCTAGAAAATAACAATTGTACGGATACTCTCATAAGAAGGAAAAGTAAACATGGAATTTTTGGCTCAAACTTTACTAGCTAAGGTATCTGGAAATTGAGTACAAGCTAGTTAGTAGTTCCTTTCTTCATCAACTCTTAATCCACAAGGGGAATTTCTGTGATGATTAATATTTTCTTGTGATTTTCTTTTTGTTCATCTAGTCACTGGTAAGGTAGCAAATTATTCACTACAAGAAATAATAGTCACAAACTCATTTGTTAAGTAAAGCATTAAAGAAGTTGTACAAAAGAGAACCGAGTATTATAGCTACTACTCTAGATTGACTTGAGAAATTGGCATGTAGGACGTAAAAGGAAATTGCGGAAAATAATACAAATTCTGAAAACTCCACATTCATAAGTCATTGGAGCATAAAAAGTCTTGCACATCTTGTATGGTGTTTTTGAAGTCTTGGTTCTGTTTGGTCCACTCTGCCCTCGTCTGATTGATGTTGAAGCTAGAGGTGCAACTTCGTTTTGGACCCATTACCTGAAAGAAGAACAAAAACACTAGAAAGTGAAAATAGATTAGAGATAAAAGTTAGGATTATAGAGAATTTTTATTCTCTTTTATCTTCTTTCAATCGCTTTCTTAAGAAAAATTAAATCAAATCTAGAATAAAAATAAAATAAATCGAAACAAATTAAAAACTAAATGTAACAAATTTCGCACAAAAATTGCCTTGTTGAAATTTGCAATCCCCGACAACGGCGCCAAAAACTTGATGACTTCTCGGCAAATATACCAATAATTTCGAAGTAATATAAAAATATATCGTATCTACGAGGATTGCGATTTAACAAGGTAAAACTTATACGAATTAAAAATACAAATGGGGGGTTTTCAAATGGTTTTTGCGATAAATAAATTGGTTCTAAATTCAATAACGAGAAAGTGATTAGGTTTTACTTGAATCCTTGTATTATCCCTTGTTGATGTTTAATGAATAATATGAATGGTAATGTCGTTATATTTTCACGACGAACTAACAAAACCGCTATACTCAATCCCTTGGTGTATAACACACTAACTTATACTAGAGGTCTCATATCTCTATTTAACCGGCGTAAGTGAAGTTATGCATTATTATGGTGAGTTAATTCAAATTCCTCTATTAGAGGTATCATATCCCTACTCAAACAATGTAAGTAGAGTAATTGCCCTAGTTCAGGCGCATAGGCTAAGGGTCAGTATTCCTTATACATCCAATATCATATTAGCAGTGTATTACAAATAATACACATTACACACAAGAGGAAATTAAATAAAAATATAACTTCAATTATTCATATAATATCAAATTAAACATATATCCCAACAGGTTCAATGCAAGCTCATCTCATAAAACCTAATCAGAGTAAATTAACTACTCATATTACAACAATAATTTGCCAATATAGGTGATGAAGTTTGCATTAAAATCCCTTGAAGAAACTGGCCTCTAATGGCTTCCATCACTCCATTGGTGCTCCTTGTGTCATTTTCTATCTCCAAATCAGAAAACTATCGCGCGCCCATCGCGCGCGTGACTGCTTTCTGTCGTGCCGTGAAAAATACAGAATTACCACATAACTTTATTTATTCCAAAGGAAAGGGAAAATATCTATAAAACCCTTAAAAGAAAAAGAAGATAGTCACCGCAACCAAATTCGAGTTCTGGAGTCGATTAGGAAAGGGGGAGGTATTAGCACCTCTCTCATTTATTGTACTCAACAAAAATCATTTTGATTGTTTTGCGCGGATGGGTATTATCATCTAAAGGTTACTTGCGATTGGTTTTAATTAAGGAAAAATACGTTTTTGATTAATGTGCTCGCCAAGATTTCGAAATCTTGTGCCTACGTATTCTCATAGTGCAATGAGAAAATCGGAGCTGCATAGTTTGTGGGGTAGGAAATAAGTATTTGTTGGTTATTTTTATTAAACGATGTTAACGTCCGTGTTATATCAGTTAAACATTACTTGTATACTTGCGCATTGGAGGTTTCAACGTTGTTTGTATTGTGGTAGAACGAAAATAACATGTCCTTTATGAAAAGCTTTAGAATGCCCAAGGCGAAGAAATTGAATTTGATTGGTTGTGATTGATTTTAAGTGGGAGACAAATATCAGACCATAATTTAAGTACGATTGGCAATCCAAGTACTCGGGAGTTGAAAGGACAAGTGCATCCTAACTTCTCTTTTTCATCCCAAAAGTTTTTGTATATGAAATTTGTGAGGAGATTTTAATCGTTGGTACTTAGAGGGAGACATGCATCTAACAATAAGCTAAGTACGTCCGACAATCAGAATAATCGAGAGCTGAAATGACAAGTGCATCCTGACCTCTCTTTTTCATCCCATGAGGACCGAATTAAACTCGTTTATTTTTAAGTGTTTTGAATGGATGACAAGTATTTGGCCAAAAGTTAGGCACGACCGACAACCCAAGTACTTGAGAGATGTTGTGGACAAGTAGATACACCCCATCCTTTTTCATCCAGTTTATTGTAAAAAATATTTTTGAAAATCACTTGACGTTGGATCAAGTGTTTGAAGTTGATTATGACAATTGTGCGAATTAAATGGAAGAGGTACTTGATGTTGGATCAAGCACTCGCGTTGCATTCAATTAAGTTTGATTTGGAAAACACTTGATGTTGGATCAAGTTTATTTTTATTCTTTAGGAAAAGGTTCTTTTTAGGTCGCCTTTGATTATTTCTAAGTTAATGGACGAATATGAAAAGTTATATAATGGAAAACGATAAAATTATTACATGTTCATGGGAGTGGGGTACATTTTGTCCAAATGAGGGATAATCATACACCATACAAAATTAAACCACAAGCACATATGAGTCATTCAATAAGCAAGAATAAAGCATTCAAGTAACAATCCACAATCACAATTCATGAATTCAAAAATGCAATCAAGAGTAAGAGTCATGAATAAAAGAAATGTAATCAAAATTAAAGGTATGAATAAAAGAAATGTGAATTTGCTAATTTTTTAGGATAAAGTATTAAGATAATCTCAAGTTTTTTTTACACAACCAAAGGTATTTTTTTTTATATATTTACGATTAAATTTTAAATGTAAATTCATGATTAATAATTATAGGAAGGTATATAGAATCAATTAATTCTAGCACTTAAACCAATTACCAATTAAAATAGAATATGTGCTAAACTATATATTAAAATACACTGTTATAATATTATAATAATAAGTAGAAAAAGTTACCTTATATATTAACTTGAATAAAACTAATAAATAGTAATATAGAAAAGGGAATGCTAGAAAGAAAAAAAAAATAAAGAACCAAAATAGATGGAGTAGATGACGGCCAATTCCACACATTGTACTCTTTTTTTATACACAACCCCCTGCCCAAGTCTTGGATTTGCCATCTTAGAGGAGATGGAGTAGAGTTGGAAGACAACTTTTCATCTTCAGCTACATGTTCATCTTCAGCTACATCTTCATGTTGATGTGATGTATCGACCATATCCACATCAGTAACAAAAAAACCTGGCCAATCCATGAGTTGGTCATCAGTTAGGTTATAGTTGGGGACTGACTTAGATGGTGGGTTGAAGGTGGTTGGAGGGCTATGTTGGATGGGAGGATAATAAACATCTTTAGTGCGGTAGGTAGAAGTGGGTTGAGAGAGTGAAAGGTTAAAGATTTGTTGTTGTGATTGGGGGTAAGAGAAATCAAAGTTAGGTCGAGGAATTAGAGTGAATTGGAAGGATGGTCAAAATGTGGTTTGTTACTGGTATTCTTGGTGGTAGTAGAAGTTAGCTTGAGGGGTTAGGATGTGTGTGTTGGTTGTTGAGAGGAGGTGGCAAAGAATGTGTGTTGTTGTGTGGTTTGGGTGTGTTGATATGTTGGTTGGGATTGTGTGGCTTAGGGTGATGGTATGTGTTTTGGGGGAATGAAGATGTTTGCGATTGAAATTACGAAGGGTTCATTTGGGGGATTTCCTAATGCATGGATGACGAGGCTCTCTATTGTGATGAAGAAGACGCATATTGATGGGGGTTGTCTAGGAACTATACTTGAGAAACATGCATAAATGGAATTTATAAAACCATTGCATATATGCAGCGCTATGCACATAGTCACCATTAAACATGTTTCCCCTCAAAGTCAAATTTCTTCTATTTCTCCACTCGTTGTTCTCTTCTTTATTCATATTGCGCCAATGATCTCCCCATGTATTGGGCATTTCAGTTTCATGGTGTTCGCGTAGACATCTAGGCTGATTAGGGATTTCTTGTTCAAATCCAAATTGAAATTTGACCCTATCAGCTTGATGCATTTCAACAATATGAAAACTGATGATTGAAGTTGTCGCGCTCCAAATCTGGCTATCATCAAGGACGCTAGGTGGGTAGCTCGGGTAGGGCCTCCAAATAAACTGTTACAGAAAATATAATAGTTAAAGTACAAATACATATTTTAGCATCTATTTAGAGATTGTAGTGGTAACAAACTTACATCATTTGTCCTCAATATATCTAGTGCGAATCTATATCCTCGTAGGTGATAACGAGAATTTTTTCAGTAAGCCATGCCTCGTTGAACAAATCTTGCAATTTTAAAATAAAGAAATGTAATAAAGGGATGGCCATAAACATATATGCGTATAAAAGAAAAGAAAGTCTAAATTATATTTACCTTTTTGCGTAAGGATGAGATAGCACGACGAAACTCTCAGGAGCAATTACTGGTATATGCCAATATGTTCAAACAATTACTAAGAGAACGCATCCTCCAATACTTTTTACTTCTACCTTGCATGCTTTACACATATGCCTATATAATGTAGCTAAACAAGCAGAACCTCAACTATATCTATTGCATTTATCTAAATCTCCTACTAGGGGTATCCAAGAAGAATGTAATAAGTTATGACTCTTGTCTGGCATTAAAACTTTTGCTATGAGTAGTAATATATAAATTTTTGCATGGAGAATGTTCTCCTCTTCGATTGGCGATTCGTTTTGTCTTAATTGTGCTAATAAAGTTTGTAGCCAAACAATTTTAACAAAAGTTTTATGTTTATCTGAAGTAGAAGGTTCTACACCTAAATGGTCCATATATACATCACTCCATACTTGAGTAGGACCATTAACAACCCTACCGTTTACACGGAGACCAAATAACATACTTACATCATCCAACGTTATGGTACATTCACCAGTTGGAAGATAAAAAATATGTGTTTCCGGTCTCCATCTTTCTACCGTACAAGTTTCAAATCAACATTGATATTGCTTATTTTGGCAACTTTTGCGAAACCTGCTCGTTCCAAATACGATTTTATTGCCTCACTTGGTGCATCAATTACATGAGAATGAAGCCTAAATCTTTCTTAGGAATTTGAGAATGAACGTGAACCCCCAGGCCAATTTGTGTCTCATATCTGACCGACATCCATCGATCAAGAGGGCTTACGATGATCCTGAAAATGGATGGCAACATCCTCCATCTTCACATGTTTGTATCTTCATACACATTGCGCAAAACTTCATGCGTAAGTTCAGAGACAAAGAACTATGGAAAAAACTTGTCAACATGGGTATGCCTCCATTTTCACATGTTTACAGTTACGATAAATATTTATTGAGTTATTGATATTCAAATGTTTTGCTTAACATTTTTACTACATGATATGCGTTGACGGAGGCAACATTTAACTACTACCGAGGCAAAATACGAAGATCAAATAAAGCAGCTTTGGAGTGGATAAACAGTATTCCCCGAGAGAAGTGGGCGAGGCCGTATGACGGAGGACAGTAGTGGGGACACATGACAACAAACCTGGACGAAGCAATGAACTTGGTACTTAAGGCTACACGAAACCTTCCAATTACTGCATTGGTCAAATCTACATACTATTGTCTGGGATCGATGTTTGGCAAAAGAGGCCCTGGTTGGACAAAAATGTTGGCTTTTGGTCAACCTTTCACAGATAAATATAATAAGGGAATGGCTGAAGAAGCGAGTAAATCTAGCAGCCATAATGTCATCTAGTTCGATTGCGAGAGATTCTGTTTTATGGTGACCAAAAGGATTAATCAAAACGATGGCCGATAATTAGGTACTTTTAGCATTGATCTCAGGAAGGGGTGGTCCGATTGTGGGGGTGTTTCAAGCATTTCATTTACCTTGCTCCCATGTAATCGCAACATGTGCTAGTATACGGTAGGACCACAACATTCATATACTAGATGTTTTCAAGGTTCTGAGTGTTTTCAAAGTCTACAAGGAAAGCTTCCTTGGACTTCCACACCAAGAAAATTGGCCAACATATGAAGGATTTACTCTTTGCCATGACGAGACAATCGAAGGAATAAGAAAGGACGTCAAAATAGTATAAGAATTAGAACAAAAATAGACAATGTTGAGAAAGAAATGAGAATGTGTGGAATTTGTCGGGAAATAGGTCATATGCATAGAAAATGTCCAAATGTAGCAGGCCCGTCAAATCGCCCGTCTAGATTATTTTTGAAAGCTCCTATGGTTTGACAAAATTTTGGTAAAACATATTATTGATAAAGATGAAGAAATCTGGCCATGAACAAAGATGTCGAAGAAGATGTCCCAACCTGAAGACACGACATCCTGGAGTTATACAATGATTTAGCAGATTTTAAATCTGTAACAAATCTACCCAAGAATTGATGCACTTTCTAGGAATTGATCAAGGACCAAAGATATGAAGCCCAAGACTGCTGAAGCCTATATAAGAGGACTTAGATCTAGGGTTTTAATATACCTTTTTGTAACATAGTTCTTGTATGTAATATAAGGGTTTAGGGTTTTGAGAGTCGTTGTCTCTCTAGGCTTTGTAAGTCTTCCTTTGTGTCGTCTGATGCATTGTGAAAGGCATATGTACACACAGATTCAGAAGCCTTTAGGTAATGAATTGTGTATTGTTCTTGGATAAAGCTTTTAAGAAAATCCGAGTTAGCTTGTTAGTCAAGTATGTTTGACAGAATTCTGTATTGACAGGGAAGATTTAGATATCACAGATTGTGGTTAACGGAAGTGAGTCGTGGTTCTCATATCAAAGAAAGTGTCTTTGATAAAGATTTCATTGGGTAGTGATTAGGAGATAAAGTTGTAAACGGGGGAGTTTAGCTTTATAATGATACTACAGATAGTGGAGTCTTCTTCCTAGATTGGTATCCCTCAGAGTAGGTGAATTGCACCAAACTGGGTTAACAATTGCTGTGTTATTTTATCATTCTGCAGATTTACATATTCTATTATTGTTCTTGATAAACATGTTGGAACAGATGTCGAAACATCTATTTTTCTGCAGTTACTGATAGTTTTAGAAATCAGTATGCAGTTCTGCTTCGTTGTTTAATTATTATGCAGAACAATGTCTTGACATTTGTTAGGACATCTATTGTCTGCTATGCCAGAATTTCAATTAGTATCAGAGCAGGCTTCCTGTCTGTTTCTGGATGAGATCTTTGGGAGATACTTTCTAGCGTTTAAACAAGGAGGAGTTTTGAAGATCAGATCAATCAACTCAGACATAATCAAAGGTATTAATGGATGGGATGGATCAAAGGTAACAACCTGGTGGTTGTTCATGTTGCTGAAGAGGTTCTACAACAACTGCAGGAGAAATGCTAGTTCTTTTGTTGGGGTGTCTTATAAGATGTTCTGACATCTTATTAGGGAAAGGTGAATTTGTTCCTTGGTGGTTCCGCTGCATATGTTTCTGACGGAAGAGCTCTGGAATTTATGGGATTATGGAGTTGTTACTGAAGACAGATGGTGGAAGATCTCAATCGTCGACCTTTATATTTGAAGATATCTGCATCTTTTTATTCCAAAGTCGGGAGCGATGAAATGAAGAGAGTTGTTGGAAGATGTCTGTTATGGTGACATGGTACTTGGAAGCTTGGTTCCAATGTGCAGTTTGAAGTCAGTTGAAGAGAAGAGGAGTTGAGATTAGGTTTATCAAGTTCTTGCTCTAGGAGTTTGAAAATTATTGATCAGCTAAAGTGTCAAAGATACTTGAAAAGTCTCTCAAGTCCACTCATAAAGGCATATCAGTCGTGCATCTGGAGTCTTCTAGTTATTCTTCTGACTAGAGGGTGTTTCTTTGAAACATAAACCTGAAGAAAGTGGAGGTGATTTATTTTCACCATCCAAAACTACAAGGAAGGATTCATCTATTTTAATCCTAATGGTGGATCCAATCTGAATGGAGATTTCAGAACTGTTGAGGTAAATAGGGTTCGCTCAAAGAGAATCTTAGTTACTTGAGTCAAGGGTGGCAGCCTTGGTATCTTAACACTTTGTTTGTCAAAGAAGATACTTGCAAAAGATTGAATACCTGATAAGTGTTCATGGAGTGATATGTTGGAGTATGACTTCAACAGTGAAGCAGGGTTATTGAACAAGGATTTAAGATCAATTGCTATTTGTGATATTCACAAGTATTTAATTGATTATCCTTGTATGTGAAGTTCAAGATTGTTGATGTTCAACACAATGTTGGAACATCTCTTCATCTGGTTTATGCAGAATCATGGGAGGGGTACTGCATAAGTTTTTGGATCTATTTCTCTTGGGTGTTGACCTAAGAATTTGCTTCAGTTTGGTGTGGCAGAAACATCTGATCTCTGGAGAGTTTCCTAGCAAGAAACTGGTCTAGACAATGCTGATGTTAAAGATGAAGAAGAAGACATCATAATCTTGATGAATAGTTCTTGGATCAATTTATTTATGATCTAGGAGTATTTGGAGTGCAGCAGGTGTGTTCCACTTGTTACTTGAAGCATCTGATATTTATCTGGGAAGTATCCTGATAAGAGACTTGTCCAGAATATGGTGCTGATGTTGGCACAACTTGGGTCAGTTTATTTCTAATTTAGGTACTTAGGAGCATGTGATCTTGCTCATCATGGAAGTCGAGGATAGATGGCAATATTTGTGACATCTTGAAGACTGCTCTACTGAGGGAAAAGTGGCATTTTCTTGGTATAGCTATGGTGTAGTCTAGGACTACTTATCATCTGAAGAATCAGACGTGGCAGGTGTGAGTTCTTTGGAGTTTCAAAGCAGATATTCATCAAGGTGTGAGCTTGAATGGAATACCCGTGACATAATCAAGTAGGATGGAGGTTGTCTACTCAAACTTGGTTGTTGAATCAAGTCTATGAGAGCATGGAACTCTTGTTCTATAATAGGGATGAGGTTCTTCTAAGTGGCAGAAAGAGGAGCTGAATTCAGAAGCTGGATGTCGTATCAGAATGTTCTGACATCAAGCTTAAGATCAAGATCTCAGCTGGTGATGTAGCACATCAGCTTAAGATAAGTTGATCTACAGGAGAATGGAAGTTATGGATGCTTCAAAAATGTCTAACTCATGCAGTTTGCGGGAGATGTGGAAGGAGAAAATGTTACATGTCTAAGGCTTGGTGGATCCAAGATGACTTGCCATGGAGCAAGTAGTTCATGTAACTTAAAGATGAGATTTCATTGGTGGATCAGTGTATCTTGTGGGAGTTCTGAAGAAGGGTGAGATCGATCAAAAAGTGGGATTTGGTTGGTTTCATATTCAAGAAGGATGAGGCAATCAAAAGTGGCATTTGGTAGTTCTCATTTATGGATTCGAGAAATCAAGATAATCAAATTATGGCATTTGATAACTCTTGAGGAGTGTCTTGGAACAAATTGCTCTTGGACAGAAGGGTAGCTGGTTGAAGAAGTGAGTAGGTTCTGGTATATCTTGGAGCTTGTGGTAGAAGTTCTAAGTTGATGATGGAAAATTACCTTCTTTTGGTGGATGAGAGTTTATTTCTCTCTATAGTTATATGGATTTCTTGTTGATCAAGCTGGTGGCGCAGTGTTATTTGAAGATCTTCAGTTGGATTACTATGCAGATAGTAAGTCTAGTGGTGGAGTATATCTAGAACCATGTTGGTTGGTGTCTATGATATATGAAGGATGTCCTAACTGATGTTAGAACATCTTCTGGGTTGGTTAACCTTGGAGTAGGATTCTAAGTTCTAAGTGTGGAACTTGACACTCATATCTTGTCTAAGAGGTATTTATCTTGTCATACAGGAGAATGATGGATAAAGGATTGTCTTGGAAGTCTGATGTGGATAGGACATGCTGGAAGTGGATCAGTTTGGTGCTTGTGGAGCAAATGGGCTAAAGATTTCTGGAGCATGTGTTTGATGTCCTTCAAGTGTGAAGAACGTCTGTGTGAGCTAACAAACTAAGGGGTCTTGTGTGTCTCTTTGAGGAATGTGAAGTATTCCAGATTCAATTGGGTTGTATCTCAGGGAACAAGGAGATCTATACATGAGATTCAGGAGGAATTCGTGTGGTGTATGGATGGTTTCTGGACGAGAGGGATCAATGGAGCTTTGGTCTCAATCCAAGAGTTTGTTGGTTGGGGTACAAGGATGCGTTCCTGGTACTCTCACTATGTGATCATGAAGTTGTCATGGTGTCGCTCCCGAGATTTTCATCCAAGTACAAACGCGAAAGTGGCACCGAAACAGAGTCGCCAACAATGTGTATTTATCCCAAGAGAGGGAAAGGAAACACCGCATAAACCTGAAGGAAGGAAAAGAACATGGTCTTGCGACCAAGAGAACTGGGTAAGGGAGTCAGTTACGCGCGAGGAAGGTATTAGCACCCCCACGCATCCATCGTACTCGATGGGATCCACGTTTGCTTGTCTCGATCAAAGGGTGATAGAAAAGAATACTGGAAAAGGAACTGAAAGAAAGAAAGAGAAACAAATGTAGGGAAAATAAAAGAAGTGCTCGCATGGGCCCTACCCCACTGCCTACGTATCTCATCAGGAGCATGAGAATCAGAGTGACGTAGTTCCCCTCACTAGGGATGGATTGTTTGTGTTTTTTGGTGGAATACGTCAGCGTTCGCGTTCTAGCAGTTTAGGTGTTACAGCTCGCTGTAGGGAGACTTAGGTGTTACCTGTTTGCGGTAGAACGGAAATGACGCATCCTTAATGAATGAATGAAGGAGATGAGGAAAGAACTCCCGAAGGAAAGACGTTATTGTTTGTTTTTGTCTTTTAAGAGTTTTTTCATTTGTTTGCATATGATAGTGTATCTAAATCTTAGTCATTGGAATGTATACATTCTCACATTCCAAGATGGAATGAGTAAGAAAATATACTAAGAGTGAAGAAGATCCCCACACTTAGTTCCAATTGTCAAGGTTCAAACACACTAGCATACTTGTGTTTATTACGTGTTTTTGTTGATTATGAAATGAAGAAGTGTTTTATTATTTGTACCTTCAACAAGTATTACATTTAAGTCCCTCATACAAGATCAAATGTTTAACACATTGACCCAAGATGGGATATATGCTACACATTCTAAGATTATAAGAGAAGACCCCTTATAATCTTTTCTTTATATGAAATGCCTAAATGCAATAAATGCCTACCTTTATTAGATATTTTGAATTTTTTTTGAGATGAGAAGATGAAAGACTCAAGGGAGAGAAAGGTAAAATCTATGTGAACTAAGACTCCATCTTAATTGATTAGTTAAGGGAGTGATCCTAAAGGTTTGTGAGGTTGCAAAACCTAAAGTCTAAAGAAGGAATGAGCTAAACAATTCACTTCTAAAATAGAAGATGAATTGTAACTCAAAAGGGAAAGTAATGAGTTAATCAAAGAAATCACATAAGTGCTTAGCAAAACACAAGATTTAATTGTAAAAGAAATGAAAGGAGAGAAGTTTGAATGTGGATTCCTTATCCACACTCAATTTCAACTTACCAAAGCCCCTACATGGTTAGTAAACATGGAAACATGCATAGGAAGTAAAAAGAACACTTAATGCACATTAAAGTTCAAAAGAAAAAGATGAAGAATCAAATCATAAAATCACAACCAGAATGTGAATCATATTGACAACAAGTGAATATCATCATACAAGTTCAAGTGAACAAGCAACAATCATTATCCATTAGCATTTAAACATGTTACCCTAAGAAAGGAAAGATGAAAGATGAAAAGGAATAAAAGGAAAATGCATAAATGGAACATGCAAACCAACAATCAGAATTGAAACCAAATGAAAAAAAGGTTTATAAACATCTCAAAGTATTCATGAATCAAAATTCAAGACATTCAAGAAGTGGTATAAGAAGAATTGAAATGAAAGTTCAAAAGGAAAGGGCACACAAAACATGTTAAAGATGCACAAAGTTCAAGTTGAAATGAACATGTAAAGATGACCTATGATTTGTACCAAAGACCTATAATGTCATATGAATAGCTCATCTAATATGCAAATGCTCATACAAATATGCACAAAAGAATTCATGCAAACATGCACAAAAGTTGAAATGATATGACATGGATTATGCTTCAAATGTAATGCATCAAACAAAAATCAAATGGCCATATGAAAATTATGCAAGCATGGTATTGAATGATCTAAGTCAGAAGTGAATCATACATCAAGATAGCATGTCAAAACTCAAGGCAAAATGACTTCAAACAAGGCAATTAGGTCAAGTTGAAGCATCATGCAAAGTAGTGCAAAGATAAGCATCAAAACATGCCATAAAGTGACCTAAAAAAAAAACATCTAACGTAATTCAATGTATTAGTGAATCAATTCAAAAAGAATCAAGTCAAAACAATTTGTAATGAGCAAGAACAAAATTCTACAAAATCATGTATCACATTTGGAATGCACACAAATGGAAATTGAAAGAAAATTATGAGACAGGGGCAAAAATGTCATAAAGTCATGAAATAAAAATATCAAAAATTTCATAAATGTCTTGAAGATGTTCATGAATTTTTTTAGAATTTTCTAATGTTGTTTGGTAATTTTAAAAATTAAAAAGGAAACGTGCATAAAATGAAGAAAATAAGAAGAAATTGAAAACAAGCAGGGGGTGCAAGCATAGCAAACTATCAGTTCAACATGTTTGGGCCTTAAAAAGGTGAGGTGCAAATATCAATCAAGCTTAAGTCCATTAAATGCGCAATCCACACTAACTACTGTGCACTCTCAGTCAAACAATAGTCAAGCACTGAACACCATTGGATCAAGTCCAGTCAACCAAATAGTCAAAGTAATCACAATCAAAGCACATGCGTGAGGGAAGACATTAACTAACATGCGCTGCACCGCACAACGTTTAAAATGAAATCAGAAAATAACACGTGAGGAGCACGCATATTTTAATGTGCTGGCCAATCCTATACCACACGATGCAAGCAAATCCACGGCCATGATTAAAACTGCAAACAAACCCTAACACATGATCACCGGCCGGAGAGGGACCTCCGGTCACCTTCTCCGGTCATTCACCACCGTCTGCAATTTCACGTTATCATAGAAATGCACAATGCGCATACCAAAATGAAGCTGAGCTTATGGAGATTAAGAATACACCAATATTTTTCACATAACAAGCACGTACATACAGAACAGAGAGGATCAAACCATGCCCTAAGTTTTGGATCTAAGCCTCTACAAGGCCTATCAACTAGCCGGAGTAAGCAGAGCTTCTATAAAGCTTAAATTAACAAAAACAAGCTAAAATTAATGAGAATCAACTGAAGCAAAGTTGAATGTTGAAACCTGAAAATATGGAGCAATTGGAGATGCTGAGAAAACCAGAGAAAAGCTTGATATGCTGAGCTTCTAGATCTTCAACCTTAGCAAAATAAATGCTATGGATTCGCGAGTAGATGAAGGATATTGAAGCTTGCAATGATGCTGAACTTGTAGAAATGGAGTTGTTCTTGTTGTTCTTGATTCAAACACACCAAGCAATGATCAATGGAAGAACAATGGAGTCGAAATCGTGGAGAAGAAGATGAGCCAATTTAGAGAGAATGAGAGAGTTTCTGAAGTGAAAAAGGAGAAAATGATGTTGAAGATTGAAATGTGAGTGAAGCTTACTATTTATAATTTGCTTTAACCATGGTTAAATGGGTGAGTTAACTGAGTCCAAGTGGAGTTTAGGTGAGTCATCCCTAACTAACCGAGTCAAGTTAGTTAGGAAGAGTAATGATATGGTGATGATAACTTATGGTAAGCTGTGGTGGAGGTGAAGAGAAATGAATGGCAAGGCTGGTGTAGCATGAAACTTGTTCAGCAAGTTGTTTTTTTCCATTCTCATGTATTATGAAGCACGTGGTATTATGAATGTGATAAGTGTTTGGTTAAATGAAGAAATGGTTGGAGGGTGTGATCAATGCACGTGCAAGCTGAAGTAGAGTTTCAACATCAACGATGAACTTTCATGCTTTGGTAGCAACAACACCCTTGATGCATCAGTGGGTGTTTAAAGGTGAAATTCTCCATGCATTGTGGATGGTTTGATGAGGTCTTGAGGTCAATGAATCAAGGATGTGTAGCACTACAAGTTTTATGTGAAAAATGAATTGAATTGAGGCATGGAAGAGGTTGAAAAGTGACTTAAAACATTCATGTTTGAAACTGCATCATGGGCGAGGCAAAGAGGTTGGCTGGCAAGGCAAGCATGGCATGGAACTTCAGCAAAATCACCCTAACTTGAGACCACTACATCTCCATCATAACTTGATCAAATGAAATTTTGTCCAACATGAACATTAAAGAGGGCATTGCAAGGAACAATTTTGATGTTGACAAGTTTTTCAAATGAAGCCTCTAACCATGAGAAAAATGAGTGAACATTTGGCACACCACCTGTTTGTAAAAAAGATGGCGCGTGGGCCTAAGAATCCTTGGTCATGACCTGATTTTGGACCTACTTTGCTCAAACTTTGATCAATCATATCTCACTCAATTTTTATCCAATGGAGATGTTCTACACATGGATTTGAAGCTTGAAACAAGATCTTTTGTTGTGGCCGAGTGGAATTTTCATTTGATGCTTCAAATTTGAATGGCCTTGGTTCAAAGTGTAGTGCAAAATGGTTCAAAATTACTATTTTTGGAAACCCTACTTCTTCCAAAAATGACAACTTTCCCAAATCTTGATTTTTCATGATCCTTTTGGAATTTCTTGATCAAATTTTGTACATTGGACACATATAACATGAATTTCATGAATTTGGCCCCAAAAAGTCAAGAGTTGACTTTTTCCTTTGATTATTTGACTTAGCCCCAATTTCCTGATTTTTTATCCTTCTTCCAATTGAACCACTTCTAAAACCAATTGAGAGGCAATTTTTCACACACATACACTTAAGGACATGTAGAATACTATGACATCAAGTTTTGTCCAAAAAATCAAAGATAACCTGATTTAATTGGAAACCCTAGTTTTGGCCCCTTCTGGTTAGGAGGAAATTGCACCTCTTCCAAATCCAAATTCCTCTGAGTATGTTGTGCATCCTCTTAAAGGATGATGAGATATGCCACTTGAGGATGATTTTGAACCAATAAGCTATCTCTTTTGAGGGTTTTTCTTCAGTTTTTTTTTTGATCTCTTGCATAGTGTAGGATGTAGTGCTTCAACCTCCTATTGAATCTCACTTTCTTGAGATTTTGGATGATCAATTGAGATAGTATGAGACATGAAAAACCTCTTAACTTGCCTTGAGACAACGTGTTTGACCTTTTGTGCTTTGAATGATTCCTTGGTTGTCCATCTTTCCCCTGATCACATGCCTTGATGGTAAGAGGGATGTTATGCTTCATTTTTCTATGCAAAGATGCAATGCAATGCTAATGAGATGGATATGATATGATATATGATAATGCTATGCTATGATGACAAAAGGGAGAGCAAATTTTGGGGTATTACAGCTGCCCCTATTCAAACGCTGTAGACCTGAATGCCTGAAAGCAATTGCTTTCAGACTTTCAAGGTATATGGTGATTGAATACCAACTATAACCAAAAATTTGCTCTGGATGACGAAGAACAAAAGGGATATAAACCCAACAAGACTGCTGGATTGAATCTTCAATGAAACGTTGGAGAGATCTGTCTTTTGAACGACGCCAGACGACTACTGGCTTGCCACTCTATGGATGGACTTTCGACAATGTCTTTTTGAACGACGCCAGGCGACTACTGGCTTGCCATACTGTGGGTGGACTTTAGCTGCTCAGCCATTCTAGACAATGGACTTTTACCAATTCGTGTTGGATTTCTGCCAATCTGCCGTTAGACTTGTACCAATTCGTGTTGGATTTCTGCCAATCTGTCGTTGGACTTGTACCAATTCGTGTTGGATTTCTGCCAATCTGTCGTTGGACTTGAATGATTACCAAACCAGCTTTGGAATCTCCAAATTGCCATCCTCAGATGGACTTTTGTAGCTTTGCCAAACTAATATTGGACTTCGACGCTTACCAAACCGGCTTTGGAAGCTTTGCCAAATGATCATCCCACCTGCTGGAAAAGTCATCCGCAATACTATCCCACCTGCTGGAATAATATGAACAAATATCTGTATGATTATCCCACATGCTGGAACAACCATCTGTAATACTATCCCACCGCTGGAATAATATGAACAAATTGTATATAATGATCATCCCACCTGCTGGAACAATCATCCGCAATACTATCCCACCTGCTGGAATAATATTAACAATTATCTGTACGCCAAAAATAAATTGGACTTTGAGTTGTAAATGAGCAATGCTGAGAATTACACCACCAGCTGGGTAATATCATACGCTGACACTTTGCTGAAAAAGAGATTCCCTCCATCTATTTAGACCTTGCTGGGAAATGAGAATGAATGACGTCCTGCTAGGGAAGAAAAGTCATTAAAACTCTGCTTGGGGATCTACCAACCTCGAGATCTTTTGCGGGGATCATCAGCCTTCTAGCTCGGTTGGGGAAAGAATATGCTACCACTCTGCTGAGGAAGAGACTCCGTTGATCTGATAAACCTCTAGTGGGGAGAACAACAACTCAGCTGGGGAGTACTATTGACAAGACTCGATGATGAACTCTGTGGGGATACCATTATCAGAGATACGATCTTGCTGGGGATCAGGGCTATTCTGTCGGGGATGTGCAAATCCTGATTGGAAGAGTCCCTAGAGATCTGCTGGGGAAACCCAAAGCAATTCCACGGTAGTCTGCTGAGGAATAAAACTGTCAATCTTAGGATAAGTGTCATAATGCCCCATGTTAGGCGAACTTTCCTTTTGACGAATCCGCTGGGGATGATGAGTTTATAACAAACTCTGCTGGGGAAAACTGCTTTAAAGCGTCTCGTGTTGGGGATGCCCTTTGAGAGGATTTTACAGAAAACCAAACGTCTTCCAACTCTACTGGGGTTAATAGATTTGGAACATCTCCTACTGGGGAAATTCAACATGCCCCAAGTTTGAGAGGGTCAACCATCTTGCTTTTTGTTCCATGATACAAGACTGATCTGAAGAAACGCCATAAGAGGATTTTACAGAAGCTTAAGCACCTTCAAACTCTTGGCAACTTCACTGGGGACACTACTACGAGAAGCTTCATCTCTTAAGAGGATTTTATAGAAAACCAAGCGTTTTCAAACTCTTAGACGAACACCCTACCTTTAGCTTCCGAACATTCGCTCTTGCACTACCATTCACATCACCTGCGAGGTACCGAAAAATTTGCACTTGTCATGGACATGGAGTGCTCACTGCATTAATAACCGTTATCAACACAGAAGAATTTAATCTTCGACAACCGTCATCGTCACAAAACCCGGTGGGAAATCTTGAATGAGAGAATCAACTTAATAAGATACAACAGTATCAAGTAATAGCAAATATCTGTTGGTGTTGAGAGATGACTTTCGTGCTGCCTGAATCGATCGTACTCATTACCTGCAACAGAAAAAGAATATGCACATGCCCCAGGATATTGCATGGTTTCTTGAGTCCACCATCCGAGGTTGTCCAACAAGCAAAGTAATTTTAATTGTCTTTTTGTGCTTTTTTTTTGCAAGGCCATGATATTTTCAAATCAATGTTTTATTATCAAAAATCGGACGTTTTTGCAAACAAA
Source organism: Lathyrus tuberosus (assembly GCA_022829125.1). NCBI lineage: Eukaryota > Viridiplantae > Streptophyta > Magnoliopsida > Fabales > Fabaceae > Lathyrus > Lathyrus tuberosus. The sequence goes on along the minus strand of JALAZF010000599.1, from coordinate 1,843,723 downwards.
ATAGTAAAATGAAAATAAAAGCTTGTGACTGAATATTCAATTTTATTGATGAAATGCCAAAATCGGCGAATTTACAATCGGAAGCAAACCCCTGAAAGAGTTGATTGCCATAAAATTGAGAAAAGAAATCTATCCTAATGATAATGCGGAAATTAGATTCCAAATGATTTCTGATTCTGTTATAACCAGTATGTATTCCAACTCTCTTGACTATCTTCGCCTTCGGAAGTTCGTGGTCAGAACAATTCCTCCTTCGGACACTTAGCTAGTTTGCTGAAGAGTAGAGAACGTACAGATTAATTCAGACTGCAGTCATTCGCTTAAATCCCTCTTTTGCGTGAATCGCCTTTTCAGGTTTTCAATCCACCGGGATACCCATTTTTGCCTAAGTTGCCCTTTCGGGTTTTCAACTTACCGGGTGTACAATTCTTTTCAATTATATCCCTAATTTTTGCCCGAACCTTTATTCTGTTTTTGGTTCGCCGGGAAGCCCTTTTTTGCCTGGATTTTTTATTCTTTTATCCAGCGGGTCTATTTATACGAAGTATTTTTTAACTGCATCTGAATTAACAGGGGATGAAAAGTCTTCACCATCCATGGTTGTCAGCAATAAGGCTCCACCTGAGAAAACCTTTTTAACCACGAATGAACCTTCATAATTAGGAGTCCACTTGCCTCTGTGATCTGTACTCGGAGGAAGTATTCTCTTGATTACCACATCTCCGACCTTGTAAACTTGAGGTCGAACCTTCTGGTCGAATGCCCTCTTCATTCTGCGCTGGTATAGCTGGCCATGACATATTGCTACTAATCGCTTCTCCTCAATAAGGCTCAGCTGATCAAATTTGGCTCGTACCCATTCAGCTTCATCTAGTTTAACATCCATCAATACTCGGAGAGAAGGAATCTCAACTTCGATCGGTATAACTGCCTCCATACCGTACACAAGTGAGTATGGTGTTGCCCCAGTGGACGTGCGGACTGATGTTCGGTACCCATGCAAAGCAAATGATAACATCTCATGCCAATCTTTGTACGTGACAACCATCTTCTGCATAATCTTCTTGATATTTTTGTTGGCCGCTTCGACCGCGCCATTCATCTTTGGGCGGTACGGAGAAGAATTGTGATGTTCGATTTTAAAGTCCCGGCATAACTCAACCATCATCTTATTATTCAAATTAGAACCATTATCAGTAATGATTCTTTCGGGAACTCCATATCGACAAATGATATCTCGTTTCAAGAAACGGGCTACCACTTGCTTAGTGACATTGGCATAAGATGCTGCTTCAACCCATTTAGTGAAGTAATCAATGGCGACCAAGATGAAACGATGGCCGTTTGAAGCAGTAGGCTCAATTTTCCCGATCATATCAATGCCCCACATTGCAAAAGGCCACGGAGAGGACATGATACTCAACGGATTTGGAGGAACGTGTACCTTGTCTGCATAGATCTGGCATTTGTGACACTTGCGGGTGTATTTGCAGCAATCTGACTCCATTATCAACCAATAATACCCCGATCTCAACAATTTCTTAGCCATCGCATGTCCTCTGGCATGGGTACCGAAAGAGCCTTCGTGCACTTCAATCATCAACAGGTCTGCCTCGTGTCTATCCACGCATCTGAGCAGAACCATGTCAAGATTCCTTTTATACAGCACGCCATCTTTGTTCAAGAAGAAACTACTGGCTAGCCTTCTTAATGTCTTCTTGTCTTTGGAAGATGCCCCAGGCGGGTATTCTTGATTTTTCAAGAAGCATTTAATGTCATGGTACCAAGGCTTGTCGTCAGACACTGCATCAACATCAAACACGAAAGCAGGTCTATCAAGACGAGATACATCAATCCTGGGCACAAAGTTCCAACCATGCACTTTAATCATCGAAGATATAGTGGCCAAGGCATCTGCAAACTTGTTTTCATCTCTAGGAACATGGTACAACTTGACAGTTGTAAAGAATGTCAGCAATCTCCTCGTATAATCTCTATACAGAATCAAATTCTGCTGATGTGTGTGCCAAGTTCCCTTTACTTGATTGATTACCAGTGCTGAATCACCAAAAATATCGAGAGTCTTAATTCGTAAATCAATAGCCTCCTAAATCCCTAGTATGCAAGCTTCGTATTCTGCTTCATTGTTGGTACATCCGAAAGTTACTCGGGCTGTGAAGGGCATGTGAACACCTTCTAGCGTAATGAGAACTGCACCAACTCCGCACCCATTCATATTAACTGCCCCGTCAAACATCAAACTCCATTTGGATTCAGGGTCAGGCCCCTCCTCCAGAAGTGGTTCCTCGCAGTCTTTCGCTTTGAGAAACATGATGTCCTCATCAGGGAAATCAAACTTCATGGGCTGGTAATCATCAAGAGGCTGTTGCATAAGATAATCTGGCAGTATACTTCCCTTGATTGCTTTTTGCGAAGTAAATTGAATATCGTACTCTGTCAGTACCATGTGCCACCTTGCAACTCTGCCTGTAAATGCTGGTTTCTCAAAAATATACTTGACCGGATCCATTTTTGAGATCAACAGGGTTGTATGTGTGAGCATATATTGTCTCAATCGCTTTGCGGCCCATGCGAGTGCACAACATGTCTTCTCAAGCATTGAATAACGCGATTCCCAATCTGTAAACTTCTTGCTCAGGTAGTAGATAACATGTTCTTTCTTACCTGTCTCGTCGTGTTGACCGAGAACAGAACCCATGGATCCTTCGAGCACTGTCAAGTACATAATCATTGGTCTCCCTTGAACTGAAGGTATCAGAATCGGAGGTTCCTGCAAATATCTTTTTATTTTATCGAATGCATTTTGACAATCATCATTCCATCTGACCGTTTGATCTTTTCTTAGCATTTTGAATATCGGTTCGCAAGTGGCAGTTAGGTGAGATATGAACCTTGAAATGTAGTTCAATCTCCCTAGAAAGCCGCGAACTTCTTTCTCAGTTCTTGGTACAGGCATATCTTGTATAGCTTTCACTTTAGCAGGATCAACCTCTATTCCTTTTTCGCTGACCATAAAACCCAGCAATTTTCCGGACCGTACGCCGAAAGTACACTTGTTAGGATTCAGTCTCAACCTGAATTTCCTCAACCTCTCAAACAACTTCTTCAAGTTGATCAGATGTTCCTCTTCTGTCTTTGATTTAGCAATCATGTCATCCACATAACACTCGATCTCTTTATGAATTAGATCGTGGAATAACGCCACCATTGCTCTTTGATAAGTTGCCCATGCGTTCTTCAACCCAAAAGGCATTACTTTGTAACAGAAGGTACCCCACGGGGTAATGAATGTCGTCTTCTCCATGTCTTCAGGCGCTATCTTTATCTGATTGTACCCGGAGAATCCATCCATAAATGAGAACACTGAAAAATGAGCAGTATTGTCAACCAGCACATCAATATGAGGGAGTGGAAAGTCATCTTTAGGGCTCGCCCTGTTGAGATCTCTGTAATCCACGCACATTCTGACTTTGCCATCTTTCTTCGTCACCGGTACTATGTTGGCCACCCAAGGAGGATAGTTGGTTACTGCCAGAAAACCTGCATCCAACTATTTCTGCACTTCTTCCTTGATCTTCAAAGCCATTTCGAGTTTCCTTCTGCGCAACTTTTGCTTGACCGACGGACAATCCTCTTTCAATGGTAGTCTATGCACAACTATGTCTGTATCTAAACCTGGCATATCTTGATATGACCAAGCAAAGATGTCAACGTATTCACGTAGCATGACTATCAACTCTTGCTTTACATCAGCCCGCAGACTTGCACCGATCTTGATCTCTTTCTTGCTTTCTTCTGACCCAATATTGATAACCTCAAGAACTTCCTGATGAGGCTGAATGGTCTTCTCTTCCTGTTTCAACAACCTAGCCAACTCTTCCGGGAGTTCATAGTCTTCATCACTTTCCTCCTCGGCTTGATAGATCGGATTGTCGAAATCATACGTGGGCATAACAGAATCATTTTCAGGGGAATCCACAAAATCAAGTCTGCATGATTGGATTTATGCTTTATTTTAGATTATTTTTTTGCTTGAAAACAAAAGAAAAGAAAGTGCATTATCATTTTTAATTTTCTTTGTGCAAAAATAAAAATAAAGAAGAAATAACGGAACATAAATTTGTAAACAAAAACGTCCTTTTATTGATGTTTGAACATTATATGAGAAAATATGGTGGCCCTACAAATGGATCCTTACACCTTGGGCAGAGTGTGGGATTTCATGCATTATGAAAGACAAGAATTATTACTCTGAATGATGTATAACATGAATGACTTCTTCACTAGACCAGTTTTGCAATGCCTCGCCCGGAGCCAGTGCATACACCCATCTGTCCAGATAATCTGAGCTTTCAGCATCATCTTCTATTGCTGAGCAAGACTGATTAGGCTTGATAATTCCTCCACTGTTGAAACTGATTGGCCCACGGAATCGGGGAACTGGCGTCTGGCCCGGTTGGTATCCAATGCTGAACTTATCTTCTTTCACGAACACGTCACTAGCTTTACCCCAACCTTGGGCATTTCTGCTTTCAACCACTTCTCTGGCCTGCTTGTAGGACGCAATTGATGCACTCGGCCCAACTGGCACATTTGACACTACTGATGCTGAAGTAGATTCCTGGAATTGGTTGATATTCAGGGCTTCAAAGGACTGGCACAGAGTTTCATGAATCTCCCCATCCATTTCCACATATTTGAAAGTGGATAGATGACTCACAAATATATCTTCCTCACCGCAAACAGTAACCACTTGACCCTCGAACATGTATTTGAGCTTTTGATGCAGTGTGGAGGTAACTGCGCCTGCTGCGTGAATCCACGGTCGGCCCAACAAACAGCTGTAAGCAGGCTGAATGTCCATAACGTGAAAGATTGTCTTGAATATCTGTGGACCAACCTGTATTGGTAATTCTACCTCTCCAAACATCGATCTTTGGGATCCGTCGAAAGCTCTCACAATCAGATCACTGGGTCTAAGAATCAATCCATCTACTTTAATTTTCATCAGGGCCTTTTTGGGTAATACATTCAATGAAGAACCTGTGTCGACCAGCACATGCGACAAAACAACTCCTTTGCATTCAAGTGTGATGTGCAATGCTTTGTTGTGATTACGTCCATCTGGAGTCAAATCCCTATTTGTAAACCCTAACCCGTGACTCACATTGACATTAGAAATTACTCCCTCCAGCTGATTCACCGTAATCTCATGGGGAATGTATGCCATATTCGAAACCTTCAACAAAGCAGCCCGGTGTGCATCTGAACTCATTAACAGGGATAATATTGAGATTTTAGAGGGTGTCTGATTGAGCTGATCAATGATCTTGTAATCGCTCTTTTTGATAATCCTCATAAATTCCTCAACATCATTATCAAAATTGACTTTAGGGTCCTCTTCCTGAACAGGCACTTTGTCATCAACAACCTGTTTTCCTTTTGCTCTTGCAGCGACATCAGCTTCTTTATCACTCCTTAGAGTCTGGGGAGCAAACAGTCGACCACTTCTAGTAAAACCACTTGGTCCACTGACATTCTCAACACTGGTACCAACAACAGCCTCTGCTTTCGGTTGACTTCCTCCTTGATGAGTATTAGTTCCATAGTGCCATGGAACTGCCCTATTAGACACATAAGAAGCAGATTCAGGAACTATAATCGTAACTGGTCTCGGCCTCTCGGGCACGACGATAGCAACAGGATCTTCAACAGGCACCTGTATTTCAACTGGATTATAATAAATGGTAATGACAGAAACATCTTCTTCCTTCTCTACCTTATCAAACTGAAGGCTTTCTTCATCCATGAGATCCTGCAGTCCAACTTTCAACTTACTACAGCCATTAATCTGTCTTGAACAATCCTCACAATTAGAGCCACATCTAGGAAATACCTTTCCTTTTAACAAACGCTCTTTTACAATCAACAACGGAGTCTTTACCAAATTAACATCGGTAATCAGATTCAATCTCTCACCATCAGAAATAGCATTCGTGCTTGCACCTCCATGATGGGGCATTGGATTGTCACGAACATTCGGCGGCTTAGAGAAATTAATAGCTTTTGCGTCAATTAAGTCCTGAACCTTATGTTGAAAAGCCCAGCACTTTTCTGTCGAGTGACCTGGCGCACCAGAATGAAATTCACATCGAACATTAGCATTATAACCTTGAGGTAATTTTCCAGTATCTAGCGGCCTCATAGTCCGTAGTTCAACCAACTTCTCTTTGAGCAATTGTGGTAACAAAGCAGCATATGTCATAGGCAAGGGATCGAACTTACGGTCCCTTTATCTATTAGTCTGGAATCGGGGTCTAGCTTGCTGATCTAGAGCTTACTGTCTTGCTGGAACCGGAATGGTTACAGCGTCCACCTGATGGTAGGATTGAGTCCTGCCTCTGCCCTTTCCTCTATACACAGCACTGGACTCACCTTCTCTTTTCCTTGGTCCATTAGCAAAGGGTTTCCTCGAAATCGAAGCACCAGTCCCACTGACGTCTTGAATCTTACCCAACTTCAGCAGACTCTCTATTTGTTCCCCATCAATAACAATATCGGCAAACCCTGTTGACGGACACGCAGCCAATCTATCCAAATAACGCCCTTGGAGTGTGCTCATAAACATATCAGCCATCTCATGATCAGCCAAAGGTGGTTGAACTCGAGCAGTCAATTCCCTCCATCTCTGTGCGTACTGTTTAAAGCCCTCCTTATGATCCTGAGTCATACTCTGCAGCTGAGTACGATTGGGTGCCATGTCCAGATTATATTGATACTGTTTCAGAAACGCAGTGCACAAATCTTTCCAGCTCTTTATATGAACCCTGTCCAGCTTAACGTACCATTCCAGGGAGGCGCCTGACAGGCTGTCCTGGAAGAAATACATCCAAAGCTTTTGGTCTTCAGTATAAGCGGCAATCTTGCGATTGTAAGCTTGCAAATGTGTTTTGGGATAGGTACTGCCATTGTACTTATCCAATGTAGGAAGCTTGAACTTGGGAGGGATTCTCACACCTTGCACGAGACCCATGTCTTCCACGTCAATTCCCAGAGGATTTTGGCTCTCAATAGCCTTGAGTCTTTCATCTAACCCTTCATACTTCCGATCTTCATTGTAGAACCCCATATCATTGTTGAATGTGGTAAACTGATCATCTTGACCATCCTCCAAGCCATTATTATCAAGTCCCAGATGTACCCCACCTGTGGGGATGTTGACGACAGGAGGAGTGCGCACGTTGCGATTTGGGATTTCAGTCTCCAGCCTCTGAATAGTGACTCTCATGGCATCTTGACCAACCCTCATGGTCTCCTGACCGACCCTCAGCTCTTGCTGACCTTGAGCAATCCCCTGCATAAGGTTCATGAACTTCTCCATCCTTCCCCTCAAATCAGCTAATTCAGTCTGAACTTATTCCATGACTCTGGCTTGATTGCGTCGGGTAGAGTATCGGTGAACCGGGGTATCAGCTATCGTGCCTGAAAACCAAATAAAGGTTAGCAGGCGCCTGCAAAAAGAACCTGCAATGCAAAAATGATATGCTATGCAAATGCATAGTTATGTTTGTCATTTTAAGATACTTTTCATATCCTGCTTCCAATCGTAACCACGAATTCCTGAAGACCAGAAATCATGATTATTGAGTTTTGCCTTGAAGAGATATTCAGATACACCAATCACAAATGTCTGAAGACCAGAAATAGTGATTTGGTAGTGTGCTAGTGTGCATATATCTTATCATGTCACATATATCTGAAGACCAGAAATTGTGAACAGAAATAGCTCATTTCATACAAATTCCCAAAAGTTTACAAGCACATTTGTCATAGTTTCAGCAACAGAATAAGAAACAAGCAGTCAAATGGATCCATCAACAATTCTGATGGTAACCATTGTAAATTACAAAGAAATGACAAAAATCATTAATCTGATAGCTCTACGTCCTTCAACTTCTGGCTGGAATACTTAATCTCTTCGAACAGGATGCAGGTACGCTGATGATGTGGCTTCTCAATCAGCTCTTTGATTACGACGTCCCTTTTCTCCAGTGCATCAGATAATGAGCCCATGTGCATCAACAAGGCTTCATCTTCACCGGCTCCTTTACGCCTCTTAATTCCAGCTTGAATTTTAACCAGCTTCAGCTCTGCCGTGACATCTTCAAGCTCTTTGTTGGAAATTTTCAGCTTATCTTCAGCATTCTTTACCTGTTCTTGACTTTTGCCAAGATCCTCTCGATACTTTCTTCTTTCTACATGTGCTTTCTTCAGCTTTTCATCTTTATCTTTTAACTGGGTTAGCAATTCAGAGTTTTCAATTCTGACCTCATCCCAAGCTTGACGAAGTTTAGCTAATGAATCCTTGCTTCGGGCTAACGCCTGCTTTGTAGCCTTGTGAGCCTGACTAGTATCATTTGCTCCCAAAGTGAGTTTCCGGAAGTACCGAGCTCTATTGTCAAAATCTTCTTCTTTGTCTGCCAAGATTTTCTCTGCTTTCAATGCTCTCTTCTCTAACTCTTTGTTATCAGCCAAAGCTTTCTGAAGACATTTGCTCATTCCAGAGTTCTCTATCTGTAGCTCTCTAACCATTTTCTTCCATTTCTCGCATTCTTCAGCCGGTACCATGGAGTGTTGATTTGGGCATAAGAGAATCTCTCTTGAAAAGGGTAGCAACAACTCTTTGACCTTCATCTCAATCCAAGCATCGTAGTCAGGGTATGATCTACAGTCTCCTTTGCCAAAAACTAACTTTCCTTCTCTTTGCCTAAATTTCCAGGCATTTATTACTTCTGGCACTCTTTCATTCTTGGTTCCCACGAAAAACAGAGAAGCACTAATCTCTTCATCAGCAGGAGGATTTCTCGAAGCATAACCAAATTGTCTAACAGCCAACACCGGGTTATAGTTAATCCCACCTCTTCTTCCAAGTAGAGGCACATTCGGAAAATTTCCACATTTAACAGTAAGCTCTATTGTCAGCAATTTGGGATCAAACCAAATGATGTTACTGGCAGTCAAACCTATCAATCTCTTGGACCATTTCATTGTCTCAATAGTTTCTACGAAAGCACCCGTTCGAGGTAAATGTTTGAAGAGCCAATGACATAACAATTGGGTACAGCAACTAACCCGACTTCCTCTTCCCTTCTCATTTTTGTAGTGTACTGAGTAATAAAAATCCCCTAGAAGGGTAGGAATCGGATTCTTCGAAACGAACACTTTCATCGCCTGCATATCAACAAAGTCAGGTTGACCGGGGAAAAGCACCAAACCATAGATACAAAGAGCTAACACAGCATTGTAAGTAATCCAGTTTTTAGCCTTGGCGGCCTCCTGAGCTTGTTGGAAAAGAAACTCCAAATGAAATCCTTCATCTTCTTTAAGTCTACTCAGGCCACTTTTCACAACAAATAGGTCCAGATGTAGAACAACAGCAATTACTTCGGGGGTAAGAGCATCTCCAGAAAAATACGGTATAGAAGACGTGATTGGAATTCCCAAAATAAATGAGAATTCCTCCAAAGTGGGCATCAAAATGTAGTCAGGGAACATGAAACATCTCATTGATGGTTCATAGAACTGTAAGAAAGTGTGCAACCCATCCTTATCATACTTTGTGAATGCACATACCATTTTAATCAGCTCTCCATATTCCTTCTGAAAAGAGCTGAGAACACCAAAACCAGCCATGCCTATCATCTTGTTCAATGAATCCAGCTTAGGATCAGGGAATTTATATGACACATTATTCTTCCTTCTAACCTCAACTTCTTGGAAACTCATGATTGGAATCAGACAATATGGTAGGTACCTGAAAATGACAAACATAACCTGTTATGATATGAGTATGCAAATGCAAAAGGCATGTGATCAAGCATCCAGGTGTCTGTGTCTGTGTTGAACTGTGTGCACTGTGTCTCTGTACTGAATCTGGCAATATATCTGAGGTGAATACTCAAACCACTGTCATAGGATACACTGTCTATAACAATCATAGGATCACAAATAAGGTATGTAGGAGGCTAGGTTACCTGCAAACCTATAAACATCCCACCCATACTCACATGTGGTTCCTAGAAAACAAGGCTTGTCAGCTTCGGAGGTTTGAGAAGCGATAGCACATTCAGCCCGTAGGATACAATGTTATGCCAATCAAAGAGGTCGTCTACTGACTCACCTTAGAAAATAAAGGCCATCCTATGCAAGTTCCAATGTGGGCCCTCGGGTGCGAGTGGGTTTGCCACAGAATGTGGTCTACCACTGTCACCACTAAAGAGAGATGTTTCCACTAAGGTCCTCATGATCGGTCATTAGAGTCGACAACTCTCTAGATCGACATCATGGAATACACAAGATGCGTATGCCATGATGGGTCCCAAGATAGCCTCGTCTAGCTGTGAATTTCGTGATTACCCAACGTACACAGATGGCACGTAGGTCCCACTACTCTCCACTCGAAATCTAAGTATATACTCGAGCCTGTGTACTGGGCTCATCCCTCAGAAATCCCATCCCGCCAAACAGACAGAACAGTGCAACATAATATAATATATGAAATGTAAATGCTACAATGTTGTAAATATGGTACAAGTAATAAAATACAATAAACAGCAAATACAAGATAATAGTAAACACCCAATGAAAGAAAAGCAAACAAGCGCTAGGATTGACTCGCTTAGGATGGACCAGCAATAGGTCAACCTGTCCCCAACAGAGTCGCCAGCTGTCGCTCCCGGGATTTTCATCCAAGTACAAACGCGAAAGTGGCACCGAAACAGAGTCGCCAGCAATGTGTATTTATCCCAAAAGAGGGAAAGGAAACACCGCATAAACCTAAAGGAAGGAAAAGAACATGGTCTTGCGACCAAGAGAACTGGGTAAGGGAGTCGGTTACGCGCGAGGAAGGTATTAGCACCCCCACGCGTCCATCGTACCCGATGGGATCCATGCTTGCTTGTCTCGATCAAAGGGTGATAGAAAAGAATACTGGAAAAGGAACTGAAAGAAAGAAAGAGAAACAAATATAGGGAAAATAAAAGAAGTGCTCGCATGGGCCCTACCCCACTGCCTACGTATCTCATCAGGAGCATGAGAATCAGAGCGACGTAGTTCCCCTCACTAGGGATGGATTGTTTGTGTTTTTTGGTGGAATACGTCAGCGTTCGCGTTCTAGCAGTTTAGGTGTTACAGCTCGCTGTAGGGAGACTTAGGCGTTACCTGTTTGCGGTAGAACGGAAATGACGCATCCTTAATGAATGAATGAAGGAGATGAGGAAAGAACTCCCGAAGGAAAGACGTTATTGTTTGTTTTTGTCTTTTAAGAGTTTTTTCATTTGTTTGCATATGATAGTGTATCTAACTCTTAGTCATTGGAATGTATACATTCTCACATTCCAAGATGGAACGAGTAAGAAAATATACTAAGAGTGAAGAAGATCCCCACACTTAGTTCCAATTGTCAAGGTTCAAACACACTAGCATACTTGTGTTTATTATGTGTTTTTGTTGATTATGAAATGAAGAAGTGTTTTATTATTTGTACCTTCAACAAGTATTACATTTAAGTCCCTCATACAAGATCAAATGTTTAACACATTGACCCAAGATGGGCTATATGCTACACATTCTAAGATTATAAGAGAATACCTCTTATAATCTTTTCTTTATATGAAAGGCCTAAATGCAATAAATGCCTACCTTTATTAGATATTTTGAATTTTCTTTGAGATGAGAAGATGAAAGACTCAAGGGAGAGAAAGGTAAAATCTATGTGAACTAAGACTCAATCCTAATTGATTAGTTAAGGGAGTGATCCTAAAGGTTTGTGAGGTTGCAAAACCTAAAGTCTAAAGAAGGAATGAGCTAAACAATTCACTTCTAAAATAGAAGATGAATTGTAACTCAAAAGGGAAAGTAATGAGTTAATCAAAGAAAGCACATAAGTGCTTAGCAAAACACAATATTTAATTGTAAAAGAAATGAAAGGAGAGAAGTTTGAATGTGGATTCCTTATCCACACTCAATTTCAACTTACCAAAGCCCCTACATGGTTAGTAAACATGGAAACATGCATAGGAAGTAAAAAGAACACTTAATGCACATTAAAGTTCAAAAGAAAAAGATAAAGAATCAAATCATAAAATCACAACCATAATGTGAATCATATTGACAACAAGTGAATATCATCATACAAGTTCAAGTGAACAAGCAACAATCATTATCCATTAGCATTTAAACATGTTACCCTAAGAAAGGAAAGATGAAAGATGAAAAGGAATAAAAGGAAAATGCATAAATGGAACATGCAAACCAACAATCAGAATTGAAACCAAATGAAAAAAAGGATTATAAACATCTCAAAGTATTCATGAATCAAAATTCAAGACATTCAAGAAGTGGTATAAGAAGAATTGAAATGAAAGTTCAAAAGGAAAGGGCACACAAAACATGTTAAAGATGCACAGAGTTCAAGTTGAAATGAACATGTAAAGATGACCTATAATGTGTACCAAAGACCTATAATGTCATATGAATAGCTCATCTAATATGCAAATGCTCATACAAATATGCACAAAAGAATTCATGCAAACATGAACAAAAGTTGAAATGATATGACATGGATTATGCTTCAAATGTAATGCATCAAACAAAAATCAAATGGCCATATGAAAATTATGCAAGCATGGTATTGAATGGTCTAAGTCAGAAGTGAATCATACATCAAGATAGCATGTCAAAACTCAAGGCAAAATGACTTCAAACAAAGCAATTAGGTCAAGTTGAAGCATCATGCAAAGTAGTGCAAAGATAAGCATCAAAACATGCCATAAAGTGACCTAAAAAATCAAAAAAAAATCATCTAACATGGTTCAATGTATTAGTGAATCAATACAAAAAGAAGCAAGTCAAAATAATTTGTAATGAGCAAGAAAAAAATTCTACAAAATCATGTATCACATTTGGAATGCATACAAATGGAAATTCAAAGAAAATTATGAGATAGGGGGAAAAATTTCATAAAGTCATGAAATAAAAATATCAAAAATTTCCTAAATGTCTTTAAGATGTTCATGAATTTTTCTAGAATTTTCTAATGTTGTTTGGTAATTTTAAAAATTAAAAAGGAAACATGCATAAAATGAAGAAAATAAGAAGAAATTGAAAACAAGCAGGGGGTGCAAGCATAACAAACTATCAGTTCAACATGTTTGGGCCTTAAAAAGGCGAGGTGCAAATATCAATCTAGCTTAAGTCCATTAAACGCGCAATCCACACTAACTACTGTGCACTCTCAGTCAAACAATAGTCAAACACTGAACACCATTGGATCAAGTCCAGTCAACCAAATAGTCAAAGTAATCACAATCAAAGCACATGCGTGAGGGAACACATTAACTAACATGCGCTGCACCACACAACGTTTAAAATGAAATTAGAAAATAACACGTGAGGAGCACGCATATTTTAATGTGCTGGCCAATCCTATAGCACACGATGCAAGCAAATCCACGGTCATGATTAAAACTGCAAACAAACCCTAACACATGATCACCGGCCGGAGAGGGACCTCCGGTCACCTTCTCCGGTCATTCACCACCGTCTGCAATTTCACGTTATCATAGAAATGCACAATGCGCATACCAAAATGAAGCTGAGCTTATGGAGATTAAGAATACACCAATATTTTTCACATAACAAGCACGTACATACAGAACAGAGAGGATCAAACCATGCCCTAAGTTTTAGATCTAAGCCTCTACAAGGCCTATCAACTAGCCGGAGTAAGCAGAGCTTCTATCAAGCTTAAATTAACAAAAACAAGCTAAAATTAATGAGAATCAACTGAAGCAAAGTTGAATGATGAAACCTGAAAATGTGGAGCAATTGGAGATGCTGAGAAAATCAGAGAAAAACTTGATATGCTGAGCTTCTAGATCTTCAACCTTAGCAAAATAAATGCTATGGATTCGCGAGTAAATAAAGGATATTGAAGCTTGCAATGATGCTGAACTTGTAGAAATGGAGTTGTTCTTGATTCAAACACACCAAGCAATGATCAATGGAAGAACAATGGAGTTGAAATCGTGGAGAAGAAGATGAGCCAATTCAGAGAGAATGAGAAAGTTTCTGAAGTGAAAAAGGAGAGAATGATGTTGAAGATTGAAATGTGAGTGAAGCTTACTATTTATAAGTTGCTTTAACCATGGTTAAATGGGTGAGTTAACTGAGTCCAAGTGGAGTTTAGGTGAGTCATCCCTAACTAACTGAGTCAAGTTAGTTAGGGAGAGCAATGATATGGTGATGATAACTTATGGTAAGCTATGGTGGAGGTGAAGAGAAATGAATGGCAAGGCTGGTGTAGCATGAAACTTGTTCAGCAAGTTGTTTTTTTCCATTCTCATGTATTATGAAGCACGTGGTATTATGAATGTGATAAGTGTTTAGTTAAATGAAGAAATGGTTTGAGGGTGTGATCAATGCACGTGCAAGTTGAAGTAGAGTTTCAACATCAACCATGAACTTTCATGCTTTGGTAGCAGCAACACCCTTGATGCATCAGTGGGTGTTTGAAGGTGAAATTCTCCATGCTTTGTGGATGGTTTGATGAGGTCTTGAGGTCAATGAATCAAGGATGTGTAGCACGACAAGTTTTATGTGAAAAATGAATTGAATTCAGGCATGGAAGAGGTTGAAAAGTGACTTAAAACATTCATGTTTGAAACTGCATCATGGGCGAGGCAAAGAGGTTGGCTGGCAAGGTAAGCATGGCATGGAACTTCAGCAAAATCACCCTAACTTGAGACCACTACATCTCCATCATAACTTGATCAAATGAAATTTTGTCCAACATGAACATTAAAGAGGGCATTGCAAGGAACAATTTTGATGTTGACTAGTTTTTCAAATGAAGCCTCTAACCATGAGAAAAATGAATGAACATTTGGCACACCACCTGTTTGTAAAAAAGATGGCGCGTGGGCCTAAGAATCCTTGGTCATGACCTGATTTTGGACCTACTTTGCTCAAACTTTGATCAATCATATCTCACTCAATTTTTATCCAATGGAGATGTTCTACACATGGATTTGAAGCTTGAAACAAGATCTTTTGTTGTGGCCGAGTGGAATTTTCATTTGATGCTTCAAATTTGAATGGCCTTGGTTCAAAGTGTAGTGCAAAATGGTTCAAAATTACTATTTTTGGAAACCCTACTTCTTCCAAAAATGGCAACTTTCCCAAATCTTGATTTTTCATGATCATTTTGGAATTTCTTGATCAAATTTTGTACATTGGACACATATAACATGAATTTCATGAATTTGGCCCCAAAAAGTCAAGAGTTGACTTTTTCCTCTGATTATTTGACTTAGCCCCAATTTCCTGATTTTTGATCATTTTTCCAATTGAACCACTTCTAAAACCAATTGAGAGGTAATTTTCCACACATATACACTTAAGGACATGTCGAATACCATGACATCAAGTTTTGTCCAAAAAATCAAAGATAACCTGATTTAATTGGAAACCCTAGTTTTGGCCCCTTCTGGTTAGGAAGAAATTGCACCTTTTCCAAATCCAAATTCCTCTGAGTATGTTGTGCATCCTCTTAAAGGATGATGAGATATGCCACTTGAGGATGATTTTGAACCAATAAGCTATCTCTTTTGAGGGTTTTTCTTCAGTTTTTTTTTATCTCTTGCATAGTGTAGGATGTAGTGCTTCAACCTCCTATTGAATCTCACTTTCTTGAGATTTTGGATGATCAATTGAGATAGTATGAGACATGAAAAACCTCTTGGCTTGCCTTGAGACAACTTGTTTGACCTTTTGTGCTTTGAATGATTCCTTGGTTGTCCATCTTTCCCCTGATCACATGCCTTGATGGTAAGAGGGATGTTATGCTTCATTTTTCTATGCAAAGATGCAATGCAATGCTAATGAGATGGATATGATATGATATATGATAATGCTATGCTATGATGACAAAAGGGAGAGAAAATTTTGGGGTATTACACATGGGATATCATATGGTGTTTTTGAGGTGTTTCTTGCCGAAGAAGCATCAGTTGAGAAAGATAGGGGAGAACTTCTATTAAATGTACTAGTGTGGTACATGGTTTGCTTGAGGGTCAAGCATTAGGTGAATGCGTTCAGCAGGTGTGTTGAACAGAGGGTGCACTCTTGAAGACATGAAGATGCATCTTATGTTTTCCATTCATCAACATAAGTGTTCATTGGAGGAGCACTGGCTATCTTAAATAGGGGGAGTTGCTCCTTGATTTAGGAAGTATTACTGCAAAGGTGCAATGCTGAATCCAGTTTGTTTGGAGGTCAAGCAAACTGTGATTATTTTGAAGATGAGATGTCAAGAAGGATGTTTTAACATTTTACAAATGTTGCAGGCTGTGGGAGTATTGATCAATACAGAAGTCTTTGGTAGACAATGTCTGACATGATGTCATGACATTGTTAAGAACATGCTTTTAAAAGTAACTGGTCTTTTGGCCGGTGCACATTTGTTTTGGTGAAGTTACATCCTTCGATTAATGATTTCATTGAATGAACCATTGTTATTTTCAATGGTTCGTTACATTCGAAGGAAATTTCTTGGGTATTTAAGGGAGTCCTTGGATTAGTCTGTCTTAGGCTATGTTTTCTTTGTTCCAAATGTCTTTTATTTGAGTCTGGATTAGTATTGGTTGGGTATGGGAATGTCTTGGCTACTTTTACCAATTTTTGGCTAAAAGGGGGAGTGTGAGTCACTGGTACAGGGGATGTGTGTGTTGTTCTTGCAGTTGTTTTGCAAGAACATTGAACAAGGTGTTTGCATTATGATCTTGTCTATGTTTCCCTTGTGTCTTGTGACCTGAGTTACATGCTTTATGTACTCAGAATTACGAAGTTACAACTGATCTCTGGAGGGGGAGTGTGTTTGATAGGAGTGTCCAGTGTTCTTATGTTTCAGACTTCCTTCTTGTTACTTTAGGAGTCTCAACTTTCGGACCTTTTTCAACTTCACTCACCATGGGATTTTCTTCCTCTCTGGTGGGATTATACAGACTCATGGGAAAGAGAGAGTTTGTGTCATCTTCCTCCTCATGTACACCAACATGAATCCGGTATGCACAGTATTCCAATCATAACCGCCACTCAGACTAAAGATCAAAATAAATTTAGGAGCCTCCTGAGTTTATTGTTCAAAAGGAGTTTTAGCCAAAATTTGTCAAAAAGGGGAGATTGAAAGCTTTAATGGTTTGACATAATTTTGGTAAAACATATTATTGATGAATATGAAGAAATCTGGCCATGAACAAAGATGTCGAAGAAGATGTCCCAACCTGAAGACAGACATCCTGGAGTTATACACTGATTTAGCAGATTTTAAATTTGTAACAAATCTGCACAAGAATTGATGCGCTTTTTAGGAATGGATCAAGGATCAAAAATATGAAGCCCAAGACTGCTGAAGCCTATATAAGAGGACTTAGATCTAGGGTTTTGATATACCTTTTTGTAACCTAGTTCTTGTATGTAATATAAGGGTTTAGGGTTTTGAGATTCGTTGGCTCTCTAGGCTTTGTAAGTTTTCCTTTGTGTCGTCTGATGCATTGTGAAAGGCACAAGCATCATACAGATTCAGAAGCCTTTAGGTAATGAATTATGTATTGTTCTTGGATGAAGCTTTTAAGCAAATCCGAGTTAGCTTGTTGGTCAAATATGTTTGATAGAATTTTGTATTGACAGGGATGGTTTAGATATCACAGATTGTGATTAAGGGAAGTGAGTTGTGGTTCTCATATCAAAGAAGGTGTCTTTGATAAAGACTCCATTGGGTAGTGATTAGGAGATAAAGTTGTAAACGAGGGAGTTTAGCTTTATAATGATACTACAGATAGTGGAGTCTTCTTCCTGGATTGGTATCCCCCAGAGTAGGTGAATTGCACCGAACTGGGTTAACAATTGTTGTGTTCTTTTATCATTCTGTATATTTACATATTCTGTTATTGTTCTTGATAAACATGTTGGAACATATGTCAAAACATCTGTTTTTCTGCAGTTACTGATAGTTTTGGAAATCAGTCTGCAGTTCTGCTTCTTTGTTTAATTATTATGCAGAACAATGTCTTGACATGTGTTAGAACATCTGATGTCTGCTATGCCAGAATTTCAATTTTGTTTTTTTTTTAATTTAACTTTCAGTTAATATAACTTTAATTTTGTGGGATTTTTTTTCATTTATCTCATTCAGCATTTGACAATAACAAAATAAATAAACCGCACCTAAACAAACAAGACGATAAACAATATAACAATTTAAAATCTAAACATGCCTTGAATATTACAACCACCAGGACAATATCTGCTTGTCCATACATCATTATAACACAATCATAATCATTTTTTACAACTTTCCAGGACCTGCCATCTCCATCTTTAACAAACATTTTAATTCTTCAAATCTTTTCACCTTCAGCAATTTCTCCTTCTAACCATCTCACCAAGCTTCTCTAAAAATACTCGAATGTCACTGTGTTACACAGTCGGATCTTCAGCGGAGGCTTTATTGGTGAAAAAACCAGTTGAGCATCTCTTTTAGTAAGAGGAGTATTTGGATTAGTAAAATACTCTATTTTTTATGAAAATTTTCAGACTGAAATGATGAAATGGATGTAGATGATCTGAGAACTAGAGGTACCCAAACAATGCTATATATAGAAAATTTAAAAATAATAAAATATTCCTCTACTCCGCTAATGGATGGTCGAGCTTCTTCACGCAATTATTAATGTGCAATTGTTAATAATAAATTATATTTTAAAATATTAAAATTGTATTAATTGAAAATCTGAATTAAATTTTAATAATATTTTATACAAATATTTATTATAAAAATATTTTTATTATTGAACAAGTAGAAATATTTTATTCTATTATAATAATAATTAAAAAAATTAATTATTATTTTTTAATATTATTATATTATTTAAATGGGTTTAATGGTAGTGCACTGTCAGTGTAAAAAAATATTACACATACAACCAATCAAAACATTTTTAAGTGTCAAATCATATAAATAATTTAAAATTTACAGGCTGACTTGGAGGGATACATGGTTCTCATTGGTTGACAGTGTAAAAATAATTTACACTGTCAGTGCACCATCCTATTTCTCTATTTAAATTATCTTTAAACAATTTATACAATTTTATAATATTAATGTAATATACATTATATTATTTTTAATATTAATTATATTTATATTATATGAGTTTTATATTTTTTAAAATATAAAAAAAAATTCTTCAGTGGCTCGGCCAACTATTGACGAGCTCCAAGCTCATGCATGCACGGAAATGATTTTAATGACTCGTCTTTTTCTTGAACGAACTTTAATTAAAATAGTGACATTGGCAATTTGGTACATAATTACATAAATTTTAGGCTTAATATCCTTTTTAGTCCCTTGGGTCCATTTTGGTCCTCTTTCTTTTAAAAGTTTTAATTTCCGTCAAATATTGATAAATGACGTTAGAAATTGAGGATGTGGCAGCTGAGGTAGCGAAATACAAGACGTGACAGCTGAGGTGACAGAATGATTTTTTATTATTACATTTAATAATTAATTTTGACATACTTAAATATAAAATAATTGGACTGAGGCCCATTTTCTTTAAAGTAGTAGCCCAATTATCAAGATTTATTATTATTGTGTTAAAAAATGCTTTATAAACACTTGATAGTATTCCTACAAAATCAATGTGGGACTTCAATAGAAAGATTTTCATTCATAACAAACAAATTGGAAGAAGAAGAAAGAAAGAGCGTTGAAAGAAAAAGAAACCTCATTAAGGAATTAATTAGGAACAAGATTAAGCGGAAAATAATGGTTGAATGTATTTTTAGTTGCTAACAATTTTGGTTTGGATTTCTGTTACCGTGGATGTTGATTGAATGTATATGGTTGCTTTCAGGGCGTGCTTATGAGGTGATTACTAAGTATTTGGTAAATTGAATGTGAAATAATGTTTCAATTGAAGCTTGTTTGTCTTAATCTAATTTCGTGTTTGGTTATCTAAACTGTATTAGGTTCTTAAGCTATATAACTCTCATGAAGGAACACGAAAAACTGCTATCAAGGTTTACTCAATTTTCTCTATTAATTCTGCATTCTTATATACATGCATAATGCTCGTGATTAATAGATGTCTTATTGAATGTTATTACTGTTGCATCTTATATTTTGCCATTTATTTATTATAGTGATGATAGGACTCTGTGTACTTCAAGTGGAATGTTCTGTTGTAGGTGCATGTGTATATACTAAATAGCCTTTAACAAGGATAATAGAGTTTGTAGGGTGAATATTAAGTGTTTATTTAGACGAGCTTTGTCAAACATGATTTTGAATTAAATTGAGTTCGTTCGTATAACTATTTTTGATGATATTGAGTTTGAAGGAAAATGATTCATGTTTGGATGTTTTTACTTTAAATTTCGAAAGTAAGTTTGATGTAAAACAATGTAAACTTTTAAATCCAGCACAATATTACTCATAGTCAAACCAAGGTTTGAAGGAAAAATAAATTTTACTTGACTCTGATCGAACATATGTAGTCTTGCTAAAATCACATTTGATGGAAACCAAATCAGTTCTCATGGTGTTAGTCACACACCAAGTATTAACACATTTTTCTGTCATTCAAAAGAACTGTTATTTCTGCAGACTTTCATCTAATGTGGCATTAAGTTTTGATCGCAGCCCTGCAATCATTGAGCTCTTTTCTTTGGTGCTCCAAGGACTGTTTTAAAACTAGCACCTGAAAGTTACAATTGGTATATCACAATTTGTAAATACAATTGGAACATTGACTAAATCCTTGGAGGCAACACAGAAAGATATTAGAGACAAAGAGAACCAGGTAGTTCATTTTTAGTTTTGATTTCTATTGAAGTCCCACATTGATTTTGTAGGAATACTATCAAGTATTTATAAAGCATTTTTTAACACAATTATAATAAATCTTAATAATTGGGCTACTATTTTAAAGAAAATGGGCTTTGACCCAATTATTTTATATTTAAGTGTGTCAAAATTAATTATTAAATGTAATAATAAAAAATCATTCTGCCACCTCAGCTGCCACATCCTTAATTTCTAATATTTTATATTTAAGTGTGTCAAAATTAATTATTAAATATAATAATAAAAAATTATTCTGCCACCTCAGCTGTCACATCCCTAGTTTCTAACGCCGTTTATCAATATTTGACGGAACGGAAAAGACTTGTTTGATTCCCAAAAGAGTATTAAACCTAAATTTTAATATAGTGGCAGGCGGGTAAAAAATTCGAAACAAACCTAACCGCAAACATGATTTTTCGAATAAGCACTTTTTCAAAACGCGATTTTATCACTTTCTGAGACACGATTTTCTCCGTGTAACTCTGATTCTCATTCGAACATGATTCCTCACTTAACAACAACAAAGACTCACTCGGATTTGTGGTTTTGGATTCATAATTGTATTTCGATTCGTTTTCCGTTTGGTTCAGAGTTCGATCATTTCTAATTCAATTCAGCTTCAAGATAAAGGGGAATTGACAGAACATAGAGCAAGACCGGAGGTTTGAAGTTCTTACCATCAGAGGGGAGATTTCCTCCGGTCAGTGTTGTATTTCCGGCGCTGACGAGTAGAAGGAGCAAGAAACCCAGAGAACTTCAATCTTCAGGTATTGGTCTTTTTCACTTTTCTTCCTTTCTGAATATTAGCACTCTTCTTCTTCTGTTTTTTCTTCTGAGATTATTGTGAGTTGTTGTTATTGAAGAGATAGAGAGTTAGGTTGAGTGATGAACACAGTGATGATAGATTCATCAGAGAGGTTGAGCCCTACTCTATTAGAGCTTCAATGTGGAGCTCTGACGAGTGATGTCAAAAGGGCTTTGATGATGTGTGGGTGATGATAAGGATGGAATTTGGCAGCGTGAGTCTAGGGTCAGAATTGTTGATCATGAATAGTGAAAATATGTGGTTTTTATACGTGAGGGTGGATGAATTTTGGAGGGAAATTCTGTTAGAAATAGTCAAGGATTAGTGATTTGAGTCGTAGGATAGAGATCCTCGTGAAAGATTAAGAGACGGTTAAGATTGGATTTCAATGAAGTAGTTGGAATTTGTGTTTGTTTAGTGGAAATTGGTTAGCTTTTGTGTTTGTTTAAGACTTAACTGTTTCGGCAGGTTGCTAGAAGTGTTAATTTGAAGTTTCATTTGACAGTTAGTTTAGGGTAGTTTATTTTGTTGTGTTAAGTTTGGTTTTTGTTGTGAATTGCAGCTGTTAGTGATTGTTGCAGTTTGTGTCTTGTTAAATCGGTTTTTGATTTTAATTGGTTTTGTTTACTTTTTTTATCACTGCTAGTGTTGTGCATAAGAACCCTAAATAATCTAAGTATCCTGCATCAAAGATGAGCCCAGGGTACAAGGCTTCACTTGGGTTCACCTGTCCATTCTAATAATCAAAAGGAGTGACTCTGACCAGCTTCACAGCTTTTGTTTCAGAATATTACTAAGCTAGAATTGTTATACGGAGAATTGGCATCATCAGAGTTACTTAGTTCACTTGAGCAGGGATATGATTCAGGGCATGTTTGAACGTAATTGGCATCAGATGCATTCTCAATGCCGATGTCAAGAGTATCTCTGCATCTAGTATTCTAAACGAAGTCCCTGGACTGGCTCCATTTACATAGGTTTGAATCTTCTGCAGCGACTCAACTTGGATGTTATCAATCACTGATAAATGAATAGCAATTCCTCCATCGTTGTTCTTTAAATTTCTTCATATCTCGTATCTTCATAATCTTCTCAGTCACTAATTTCTTCATAAATCAGGACTTTTACAAACAGCCACTGCCAAATGAAGCAAAGTGTCTCCATGATGGTTGGATAACAGTGCTAGCAAGGGGGACGCCTGTATTAGAATATCTACCACAGGTAAGTATCCCCTGTAACAAGCTACATATAACGTTGTGTTTCCGTGCACGGTCAACCACTGGTGAGTCTATTAGGATGTCGCAAATTGTTGACGGAACTGGTTTGGAGACACTTGCCGTTGTCACAAAAGCTGATAAATCACCTGAGGGTTTGTTGGAGAAAGTTCCTGCTGATGCTGTTAACATAGGCTTAGGTTATGTTTGCGTAAGGAATTGAATCGGCGAGGAGTCGTATGAAGAAGCCAGAGAAGAAGAACAAAAGCTGCTTGAGTCTTATCCATTTCTTTCTAAAATTGACAAGTACATTGTTTGCATTCTTGTTTTAGCTCAGAAGCTTGTTTAGACTCAGGCTATGATAATTTCGAAAACTTTGCCTAGGATTATCAAGAAGATTAATGAGAAGCTTACTTCTAATGCAAGTGAGCTAGAGAATTTGCCTTCTAATTTATCTTCTGTTGTAGACGTTATGAGTGCTTTCCTATACTTCTATGGTTGAGAGTCTGAGTTACATATACCAAGTGTTGTTGGCAATGATTTCTCGCTTAGACTGAATTGTGCTGATTGTATTCCTTCTTAATTGAAGGAAAATTTGAATTGGGGCTGTTGCATCACAACCTTTGGTCAGATATTTGTTTGTATTCGGCACAAGAAAGCTACTAAATCTAGTTAATATCTCATGAATTGCAGGATAGCCAGATGTTAAGTTTCTCCTTATATGTGCCTTACATTGATCAAGATTACTAGCATTGGTGTCTGTCATAACATGCATGCTGCAAGGCTCGCCTTTGATGCTCGACGCGCCGAAGTTGTGACGAAAGTTGAAGCAAGTCATTGGCTGTGTCGCCTTCATGCGAAAGACGACCTTTCATAATGACAAAGTTTGACCCTTAAAAAACCGATCAGCCATTTCAACATGGACAGTTATTGTCTGATATCAATATGAGATGATTTCCATATGTCGGATTTAATTCATACAGAAACCTATCCGACACGCCACTTGATGCTTATGCACTCATTCCTAACATCATTTCGGAAACCCGACTAATGTTATAATGGTTATTGCTATCAGTGTAGTCAAGATCGAGTGCTGGGTCTTAAGATCTTACGATCTTACGTGCTGAAATTGCCTTTTAGTGCTACGATCTTAGAAAAAACTTTTTTCGTGTATTTTGTGGTCAAGATCGAGTGCTGGGTCTTAAGATCTTACGATCTTACGTGCTGAAGTTGCCTTTTATATGAAATATCTTAGATGATTAGACTTGTTTGTTAGATTTATGTTTTTGAACTAATTTTTTGAACAAAGTCTTTTGAACTTGTTAAGTTATGGAATGATAGTTATGAGTTATTAATTTAATTGGTTGAATTTAGTGATTTATAGGTTATTTTGTCCATGTATTATAATTTTCATGTTTTTGTGTGTGTATATGTATGTCAAATTACCATTTTCCCTTCGGTAAGATCTTAAGTGTCGTGCTACGATCCTAGTTTTACGATCTTTCACAGGCCGTCCGATCCTACTTAAGATCCCGTGCTTGACTACCTTGATTGCTATGGCTGCTTGGGACGACCAAATGAGGTGGCGTGAGAATTCCCGACGTTTAGCTTGAAGAATTATGGGACTGATATGACAGTAACGAGAGAGCAACAACCTTTGATGTCAAGGAGAAATGCGGGTTAGGTAGGTCTTCTGCTTCAACAATTTTTATGGCAACAAGCTGCCAGATGGTCTTGAATTGTTTTTCATGCAAATTATATACTTTATGACATAACTTTTTGTGGTATCATGATGACAAGGATTTTGTTTTGTGTTGTAGGGTTGCTACAAGACCAGCCTTGGCAACACTTATTTTCTGCTGTTTCATGGCCTCATGCATTGTTTCTCTTTCATATACCCTCATACTATCAAATTCATATATGCAACACAATCCTCCATCTATCAAGACAAGGCCCTGGATTCCAACATCTGCTACGTAGAATATGTATTATCAGTGACATAAGAGAACTCTTCCACTTTGGGGGAACAGATCTCCTCCTATTTAGCCGCAATCATCATGTAGGAAACACCAAGTAGTTGTAACCGTTGTTTTCTCATTGCTTTTGCCTGAGAGATATCAATCAAGGTAGTTAACTGCCAAAAATAATGTATCAGGTAGAAGTCTGTACTCTTCAGCAACCTCCACAAGCAAGTCAGTAAGCATTGCCTGCGTACATTTGATGTGGCATGATTGAAAATACAAATGAGGATTACAAATGAGGTTAAATATGTTAATAAATTCAGTTGAACGAATGAAAATGAGGATGGGAATGGAAAATTTCACTATGGAGCGTCATTTGAAGATACATGCTGCTGAATATTATAAAGCTTTGTTCATGACAGACTAATTACAAAAAGTGGTATCTTCATTGTCTTGAATTGAAGCAAATTGGTTCCACTGTGAATGGTTTTAAAGTAGTTGTATGACGCATGAAATCTACTCTTTGTACACTGCTTTGAATAATGAAATTAAAAATGATGAATTGTGAGCACAGGCTATTTGTATAGGCATAGTGGAAACACAAGAAACAAAAGGGTTATTTGTTCTGTGTTTGGGTTCCAC
Organism: Lathyrus tuberosus; assembly: GCA_022829125.1. Classification (NCBI taxonomy): domain Eukaryota; kingdom Viridiplantae; phylum Streptophyta; class Magnoliopsida; order Fabales; family Fabaceae; genus Lathyrus; species Lathyrus tuberosus. The sequence continues at coordinate 1,818,112 of JALAZF010000599.1, read as the reverse complement.
ACCGGCTGGTGTAGTGAATAAAGAAAGCTAGTGGTATTATAAGATGAAACCACTTTTATCAGCTAGAATTCACGGAGCCATGTGATAAGTAAAAAGCGAACTATTCTTTCGCCTTTTACTAAAGAATACCGTGTACTTTCCACTAACAGTGGTATACGATAATTTTTGAATGGGTTCTCTTATTGAGAGCCCTGCAATATAGTTTAATGCTTTTAAATTAATTATTACTCAACAAAATTTCACTATCAGGGTGGTTTATTCATAATCTTTTGACGTTTAAGAACTAATTCTATGCTTTTAAGTTCCATTTTCGTAGTCCATTAAATTGTTTCTATTTTTTTATTTATCTTTCCTTCATTTTGTTCTCTTCTATCAAAAAGTTGAAAAAATAATTTCATTTCTTGTTATATTTTTTTTTTCAATTACACTTTTTTTAAAGTTTCTTCTTTTCACTATTATTTTTAACCAAAATGTTTTACATAATATTATAAATCAAATTAAACTTTTAAGATCTGGTCCGAAAGGGCGTGGGTTCAAATCCCACTCTCAACATTAATTTTTTTTCTTCATTATTTACACATAAATATTGACTTATTGATTCCATTTCAAAGGATAATCTTCTCTTTTTTATTTAAATGATTGAAAATAAGTGATAAACTAATATGTGAGATAACTTATGGTCATTACTTTAACCTAACATTCAACTCCACCTCAATTCGAAATTTTGTTTATTTATAAAAGTTTTGAAAGTTATGAATACTAGAAATTTCTACATCTAAACTTTCAGTTTCAATTATGAAGTTATCAATATTGAAATGTTTGTGTCATTTCGTATCCCGATGTCTGAGTGAGAGTGTCTACTTCATAGATAAACAATATTTTTATTTGTTCAATCATAGTTCTCCATTTTGCTATAATATAAAACTATTTAAAGAAATAATAAAACAATATAACCGAACAATTCCCAATTTTTTTTCTGGTGGTATTTACATCAAAAGTTTAGAAATACAACATGAGGCCTGATTTATATGATTTACGCAAAAAAAAAAATACTACAAAAACAAAAATGGTACTTAATGTATAGTATCTATAATTCCAGAATGCTCTATAAACAAGTCTCAAACATGTTAATTAGAAGTTTCTTTCTATTCGGCATTGAATGTTGCTTTTGGAAACCATAATAAAGCTATAATTGACCAGTTTTCACTTTTATTACATTTGTATTTTGCAATTTTAAAGATATTTGAATTCACTCACTGAAATTTATTTACTGACCTAAGCACTTGTGAGATTGTTCGGAAGAAATTACAATTGACAAGTCCATAAGTTAAGTTGTTTACAGCGTATACTTCTGACTTATTTCTATAAGCTCTCTAACATTGCTTGTAAAACAAATTAACTTTATTTTTTCTTATGTTATGGAAATATCTTATATGCATAATCACTTAAATGATAATGCTTATACTATATACTCTTAAAATTCTTAATTAAGTTGTTTATCCAAACAGGATCTCTCGATAAATTTATGCATTCACTACTCTTATGAATGTTAATTTGATGAATACTCAGAGTAGTCAATCCTAGATAGTGGCACGGAGAGACCAACTCTAAAAAGAGGATGGTGGGATGCTGCTATTTGATAACTATTTTGATAAATTACATAAATAATAATTATAAACATATGAAGTGCATATGAAAGAACGAACTGCGGAGAGGTGAGGAGGGAACTTGTGATTTTTCTTGGAAATGACTTGGGTGCAAAAACCTCAGGAAAAAAAGGTTAAGGTTGAGTCTCAAATCAAATTTGATTGATTTTGTTTTTTCATAAGAGAAAATTATAGCAAGACAAAAATCACTCCTTCCCGCTACCAAAAGAAAACCTCAATAAAAAAATACAATAAATTGATGAGAGAGTAGAAACCATGTACCTTCCCATTTTAAGGATCCACCAAAAGTCCATCTAAGTTTTCCCCCTGAGATGTGTGCTGCATAATGAGCAAACACTTTGAATTAAGACAGTATACGTGAAATTAAAATCACAAATATATTTTAAAAGCCAAGCGAAATATCAAATCAATCGTTAGAGAGTGCTCACATTCACCGGCCAAGGGAATTGCAGGTGATTGGAAAATATTCTTTTAGTTGGAACTTAGATTGTATTATTATTTAGATAAACCCAGGGGTCGAGCCAATAAATCCGTTCTAATTTAAAAAATGTGTCTATTTTTTTTTAAATACAATTAAAATAATTGAAATTAACATATAAAAATATAATTATATATTAATTAAAATATATTTAATTATAATTATTTTGATATTTAATCCATCTTTTTTTTTATGTATTACAATTTTTATCATAGCATTTTTTTATTGAGTTTTTATTATAATTTTTTTTATATCAATTACACCTTTCAAAATTTGAGGCCTTTTAATATTTGGGACCCTGAGCGGTACAACTTACTGCTCTTGCACAAGGCAAGTCCTGAGTAAACCTATGCGTGAAGAATTGGTATTATATTTATATATTAAGGTGTTTTCTCTGTTCGGACTGGTTGAACCGAAAACCATATTGGTAGGTCAAAATAGATTATTTGAGCGGTTATTTAATTGAGTTGATGAAAATCGATGTGAATCAGCTAAAATTAAAAGAAAAAATTGATGAATTGAGAGTTTTTGACATTCTATGAACTAAAGATATTAATGAATACTCTTATTTTTTATTTATAAAAGCTAAATCAACACCGTTTATAATTATTATTTTTTATTTGAAAAAATAATAAAATTTTAAAGTAGGAAATAGAATTTTCATAATTTGAATATTTATATATGTTATGTTTTGGATAGTATGAGAAATACCTCAGGCTTTCGTATATTTCAACTGCATTTGTTATAGCATTATCATCATGTGTAGTCCGGGTACAAAAGCTTACTCCTTCCTACAAGAAGATTTGTTCCTAATGTTCAACGTTATCTCTCTAAAAACACTACTCACGAATATCCAACCCTGACAATGTATAAAAATTAACAACGTTGCCGCCTACCTTGCCAAATACACATGTTGGATTAAAAGCTAAAAATCAAGAAAGTAAAAACGAAAAAACGTAAAAAAATCATTTACAAACTTTGAAAGAGCTTTTTTATTCTTATGTTTCTCATTAAATATTGTGTGCATAGATTTAGAACTAATAAAATATATGAAGTTTGAAACTTTTTTTTACCAATTATTTTAATCGTCAGATTTTGTTTCTTTTTCTTTGGGGATTTTCTATGTTTGCCTTTTATTACTTCTTTTAATCACATTGCATCATTTTATTTATTGTTTCAGCGCTTTAATCCGCAAGTTTTCTAAAAAGATAAGTTATGTTTTATGTTGTGATAAAGCAAAAAGGAACAAATACATTAAAAAATCTTATGAAGTATCAGAAACCGAAAGAAATACTTATGTGATAACGTGATAAGGCACAAATCCTGCGGACGTACCTTACAAGTAAGCTCTCCTTGATGTTTTGTTCCTTTTTGCTTTATCACATATGTATTTCTTTCGGCTTCTGGTACTTCATAAGGTTAGTCGGAAAACTTATATACCTATCATATACTAGATCATATGTTGCTTTTGTTCTAAGCTTAGTCAGCCAATTCATGCACCAACCAAAGGAGATTCATTTACAAGCTGCGCTCCGAATTGTGCAATATTTAAAAGGAATTTCAGGTAGAGGAATTTTGTTTGAACAAAATGGAAGTGTAAATCTTGAAGCATAGTGATGCTAACTATGCAGGATCAGTTGTGGATAGAAGATCAACTACAGGATATCGTACTTTTTTGAGTGGAAATCTTGTGACTTGGAAGAGTAAAAAATAAAGTGTTTTATCTAGATCTAGTACTGAAGCAGAATTTAGAGCAATGGCACAAGGGATATGTGAACTACTTTGGTTGAAAATGATATTAGAAGACTTGAAGATAATGAGTGATGAACCAATGAGACTTTATTGTGATAATAAATCTGCTATTAGCATAGCCCTTAATCCAGTGCAGCATGATAGAACTAAACATATTGAAGTTGACAGACACTTCATCAAAGAAAAGTTAGATAGTGGTCTTATTTGCACTTCATATGTTTCTTCTCAAGACAACGTTGCGGATCTTCTAACTAAGGGGCTGAACAACATTAACTTTGAAAAAATTGTTTTCAAGCTGGGAATGATAGATATTCATTCAGCCGCTTGAGGGGGAGTGTTGTAAATAAGTTATTTTTACTACTATTAGTAATAATTTATATTCGGGCTTTTAGTCCATTACTTAGGCCCATTAGATTAAAATAGTCTTATATAAAGAGATTAGTGTTTGTAATTTTAACATACTTGAAATCTATTATTTAGTTTTTAACATGGTATCATAGCCTCGTTTAAGATCCGGTGGGCCACCTGCTATCAGGTTTCTGTTATCGGGCCACTCACTATTTATTTCCACGTTCCAAATGTCTAGTCCTGGGCGTGAGAGAGTGTGTTAAGAGTCTCACATCGAAAAATATATGACCTGAACATGTGTTTATAAGCAGGGGCAGTCTTCACTCTACCAACTGGTTTTGTAGAGTTGAGTTAGGTTCAACCACATTTTTTAACAGTTAGTTTAGGGTAGTTTAATTTGTCGTGTTAAGTTTGATTTTTGTTGTGAATTGCAGTTGTTAGTGATTGTTGCAGTTTGTGTGCTGTTAAATCGGTTTTGGATTTTAATTGGTTTTATTTACTTCTTTATCACTATTAGGTGTTGTGCATAAGAACCCTAAATAATCTAAGTATCCTGCATCAAAGATGAGCCCAAGGTCCAAGGCTTCACTTGGATTCACCTGTTCATTCTCATAATCAAAAGGAGTGACTCTGACCAGCTTCACAACTTTTGTTTCAGAATATTGTTGAGCTAGAATTGTTATACAGAGAATTGGCATCATCAGAGTTACTTAGTTCACTTGAGCAGGGATATGATTCAGGGCTTGTTTGAACGTAATTGGCATCATATGCATTCACAATGTCGGTGTACAAGAGTATCTTTCCATCTAGTGGTCTAAACGAAATCCCTGGACTTCATAGAAACTTAAGCAAAGGTGACTGGTTGACGCATTTAAAGTAATGAAGGGAGAGTGCAAAGGGAGAAGCTGCTAGCAATTTGGTATGCGTGTGTCTGGACTATTTGGCGGCGTAGGAATGGGCTTAAGATTTGAGACTGGTTTAATTTAGTTAGGCTTAAGATTTGCTATCATTTTGTTATTGCAGTGTGGATGTTTTGGCAATGGTGATTGTTTTGGTATTGGCTTAGTTGTTGCAAATTGACACTGATTATGTTGTTATAATCTGGCTGGTTTGACATTGGTGATTGTACTGGCATCTCTTATGCTTTGCAATATTAATAAATTCTTCTTTGCTTTCAAAAAAAAAAAGAAAAAAGAAGTGAAGCTGATAGATAGAGATAATCCATGATCTCACTTGTCCTTCGGGAATACACTCCATGGCTTTATAAATGGTGTGGATGAACTTATGTGAAGATAACAATCTTTCAACTGATTCAGAATAAACATTATTAAACCGAAATTTCAAATAATATTATTGAATACACCAATTCTATGGAAGGAACACCACATGAATGATATTTGGTATTTGTTGGTTTTATCTTTTCTTCATTTTGTTTTCTCTTCTACCAAAAAGTTGAAAAAATCATTTCATTTTTTGTTATATTTTTTTTCCAATTACACTTTTTCTTTTAAGTTTATTCCTATCACTATTATTTTTTAACCAAATAGTTTTAAATAATTTTGTAAATAAAATTAAACTTTTGACATCAACAAGTTGAGATGGCCGAGTTGGTCTAAGGCGCCAGATTAAGGTTCTGGTCCGAAAGGGCGTGGGTTCAAATCCCACTCTCAACATTGTTTTTTTTTCATTATGTACACATAAATATTGTCTTATGGATTTCATTTCAAAGGCTAATATGTTTTGCTCACTTCGAAATTTTGTTCATTTATAATTATTTTGAAAGTATTGAATACTAGAAAGTTCTACATCAAAACTTTCGTTTTAGGTTATGAAGTTATCGGTATTGAAATGTTTGTGTTATATCGTGTCTCAATGTCTGAATAAGAGCGTTTACTTCATAGATAAACAATATTTTTATTTGTTCAATCATAGTTCTCTGTTTTTCTATAATATAAAACTATTTAAAGAAATAATAAAACAATATAACCAAATAATTCCCAATTTTTTTCTGGTGGTATTTACATCAAAAGTTTAGAAATACAACACGAGGTCTGATTTAGATGACTTACAAAAAAAAATACTACCAAAACAAAAATGGTAAGTAAATGTAAAGTATCTATAATTCCACAATGCTCTATAAACAAGTCTCAAACATGCTAATTAGAAGTTTCTTCTCTATTCGGCATAGGATGTTGCTTTTGGAAACCATGATAAAGCTATAATTGAACAGTTTTCACTTTTATTACATTTGTATTTTGCAATTTTAAAGATATTTGAATCCACTCATTGAAATTTATCTATTGACCTAAGCACTTGTGAGATTGTTCGTAAGAACTTACAACTGACAAATCCATAAGTTAAGTTGTTTACGACTTATACTTCCGACTTATTTCTATAAGCTCTCCAAGATTGTCTGTAAAATAAATAAACTTTATTTTTTCTTATGTTATGGAAATATCTTATATACATAATCACTTAAATGATAATGCTAATACTATATACTCTTAAAATTCTTAATTAAATTGTTTATCTAAACGGGATCTCTCGATAAATTTATGCATTTACTATTCTTATGAATGTTAACTCGATGACTACTCAGAGTAGTCAATATCGGATAGCGGCACGGAGAGGCTGACTCTAAAAAGAGGATGGCGGGATGCTGCTATTTGATAATTTTTTGGATAAATTACATAAATAATAATTATAAACATATGACGTGCATATGAAAGAACGAACTGCAGAGAGGTGAGGAGGGAACTTGTGATTTTTCTTGAAAATGGCTTAAGTGCAAAAACCTCAGGAAAAAGAAGGTTAAGGTTGAGTCTTAACTCAAATTTCATTGAAAACTCCTTATGAATAATTTTGGTTTTTCATAAGAGAAAATGATAGCAAGACAAAAACCATTCAGTCCCGTTACCAAACGAAAACCTCAATAAAAAATACAATAAATGGATGAGAGAGTAGAAACCATATACCTTCTCATTTTGAGGATCCATCAGAAGTCCATCTAAGTTACTCCCTAGAACTGTCATTAGTTTACGGTCAAGACTGATCGATGTGTGCTGCATAATGAGCAAACACTTTGAATCAAGATAGTATACGTGAAATTAAAATCATAAATATATTATAAAAGCCAAGCGAAATATCAAATCTATGGTTAGAGAGTGCTCACATTCACCGGCCAAGGGAATTGCAGGTGATTAGAAAATATTCTTTTAGTTGGAACTTAGATTGCATTATTATTTGGGTAAACCCATTGTCGGACCAATAAATCCGGATGTCCCGTTCTAATATAAAAAATAGGCCCATTTTTTTTTTGAAAAAAATACAATTAAAATAATTGAAAATAACATATAAAAACATAATTATATATTAATTAAAAATAAATTTAATTATAATTATTTTGACATTTGATCCATCTCATTTTTTTATATATTGGTTTTTATCACAACATTTTTTTGTTTTATTGAGTTTTTATTATAATATTTTTTTATATTAATTACACTTTTTTAAAATTTGAGTCCCTCTAATATTTGGGACCCTGAGCGGCACAGCTTGCTGCACTTTCACAGGGCCGACCCTTGGTAAACCTATGTGTGAAGAATTGGTATTATATAGTAAGGTGTTTCCTCGGTTCGGATCGGTTGAATCGAAAACCGCATTGGTAGGTCAAAATAGATTATTTGAGCGGTCATTTAATTGAGTTGGTGAAAATCGATGTTGATCGGATAAAATTTAAAGAAAAAATCGATGAATTGAGAGTTTTTGACATTCTATGAACTAAAGAGATTAATGACTACTCTTATTTTTTATTTATAAAAGTTAAATAACACCGTTTATAATTATTATTCAAAGGCTAATATGATTTCAGAGCCTATACATTTAATCATTTGTGTTTTTATTTTGATCTTCAATTTTTTATTTAAATGACTGAAAATGGGTGATAAACCAATATGTGAGATAACTTATAGTCATTACCTTAACCAAACATTCAACTCCACCTTTCTATGACTTCGCTTAATTCGAAATTTTGTTCATTTATAATAGTTTTAAAAGTTACGAATACTAGAAATTTCTACATCAAAACTTTCTGAAATTCTGGTACCAGACGTGTGATGTTAAGGTGCGATGTCACAACAACACACTCTGCAATAATGGACAGAATAAGCAACAGGAAAACACAAGGAATTGTTCACCCAGTTCGGTCTAACTACCTACGTCTGGGGGCTACCAAGCCAGGGATGAAATTCACTACTTGTAGATATAATTTACAGACTCAACACACCAGTTGACAATCTCCTAAACTTATACTCTACTAGTGACTTTCTACCTAAGAAACCACTTAGATATGAGAACACTACTCAATCCCCTAAAACACTCAAAGAACAACCTCTTTGAGATCCCTTGATCTTGCTTCCTAGCTTCGATCAATCAACAACTCTCTATTGCTTCACAGCTTCTAGAGAGGACAGAAAATTCAACACCTATTCAACCTAGAATAGTGTGATTACAAGTACTCTAAACAAACCCTAGACTCTAAGCCTCCAGCTCTTGATCTTCAATCTGTTTTCTGTACCTTCTACCTTGGTCTTGTGCGCTTTATATAGCTCCTTGAATTTGGATTGGATTTGTCACAATATTTGATCAGATTTGTTAATTAAAAACTGAATCTTTTAAAACAGATTTTATCCCCAAAATCTTTTTAAATCTTCCACCTTTTAATTCTCCAACAAACCTGCAATCAAATCTCCCATGTAACAGAAAATATCTAGCCCAAGATATTCTCATCCAACGAGTCAACACTCTCCACAATTCCAGCTAATACGCGACCCTAATAACAACAAGCCCATGCTGTCATTAGCTTCAGTTCTGCAGATCTGATGTTACAACATCACCTATGTGACATCAGACATCCACTTCAGCAACTAGCAACCTTAACACAACCCAGTGTTAAGTGCAATGTTATGACATCAAGCCCATGACATCAAACATAGTTAACCTTCACAACTTAGTACAACCCAGTACTAAGACTCAATGCTGCAACATCAACACCATGATATCAGCATTGAACACCTTGTTGTTTTACCAAAATTCCAGCCAATCCAGGAACTTACAATCTCCCCCTTTGGCTAATTTTGGCTAAAACAATCTCTGCATCTTCAGAGACTTCAGCAGCGGAATATCTTCAATATTTTGAAACTTTAACTTGCAGCAGTTCGACAATCTTCATATAGTCTTCATTACTTGATCTGCTGCAGCACCATCTTCATTATTGACAACAGCCAATTGGTGCTCCCCCTCAAAAACTTGAACCAGCATCACAGCTGTTCAGTAGCTCACAATGTGCAACACATCTCCCCCTTGATGTCTGCTTTGCTGCACTCTGCACTCTTCAATGCTAGCAGCTTCACAACCATGCTGTCTATACTCCCCCTCCCCAGCTGCATCATTACTTTTCAACTAAACACCTTTTATTTTTATTCTTTTAGCAGCAACTACTCTTCTCCTTATGGCAATTTTTTTTTAACTTTTTAACTCTCCCCCTTTTTAGCCATAATTAGACAACTATCCCAAATCAAATGCCCTACAAGGTGACATAATACTGGTTCCACTGTCAGTAGCAACAAGACCTATTTAGTCTCCAAGCACAATGTTCTGACATTATTAATGACATAGTCAAAAACAACTTCCAACCCCTTGACTGGTCGGGCGATACAACCCAAGCATTTGAACAAACCATTATAAAACCACTCTTTCTTCTATGCTCAGCACAACACACCAATAAAGCATGAGTCAATCAAGCTCCAAAGAACCAACCAAGAACCTCAAGCATGAGGATACACAACCAGACCCTATGAAGAAGAAGATCAAATCTCAGACGACATCAGGTCCTTCTACAGGAGCAACAAAAATTGGCAGGACTTCAGTGACCACTATGAAGCCTGGTAAGAACCATTCTGCTCAACAACAGCCTTCAGAAGATGAATGGGATGCAGATTGGAAGGCTTTTCTGGATGCAGGAGATTGGCATGAGGATGTAGTCTAATCTTGTATTTTCAACTATTGAATAAAAATCCTATTTTTAGATTTTTCAGTTGCCATGCCAAACACTTTACAATACTATTCTAAACTGCTGAAATTTGTACTGCATTAAACAGAACCGGAGCACCAAGATGAGTTTCTTAGAGAGACTACACTAAAAAATTGAACAGACTATTTTATGTACCATACTATCTGCAGTTGAATAACCATTATCTTATAGGCCAACTGCACCATAAAACATTTTTCAATTAATTTTGAAGTAATACGCTCCCCAATTTTAAGCTCTCAAATTGGTTAGCATACATGAACTCATCATCTAAATTCTCTTTATTTACCAAATAATCTGAGTATTTAACCAGATCTTTTCTATCAACCTGCTCATCATCCCATTGATGAGTAACATTCTGCAATGTTGTAACATCTTTCTTGACATGGTGATTGCCCACCAGTCGCTTCTTCCACAAGAGTTGATAGCATGAGTTCTTTCCACATAACACTGATCTACGACTGTTCTTCTTCTTAGATCTGAGAACTAATCTGATTTTGCCCCTCTTTATTCTTCTTAGTCTTCCAAGATCAGTTTGTATCTTTTGACCAGCATGATTCCATCCTAGAGGATGTGTATTTATTCTTGACATTTTAATCCAGGACCCAATATCAGAGGTCCTCTGCATGTCAATTTTCATATTAGGATTAGACTCTAGTCTATTTTGAATCATTTTTGCACTTTGCTCATCATCCTTCTTAAGGCTAGAAATACTCTTCTTGTCTTGAGATGTTTCAGCATCTGCTCTGACATCTGTATCTTTCGACACAGAGCTATTCATCCAGGGGAGGTTTTCTTCTGAGACATCGATCTTCTTCAGATCTTGATGATAGAATTTTTTATAGTTACCACTGGTATCTCCCATAACTTCAGTGAGTTCTTCAATCTCTAGCCTTTTAGACTTACTCACAGTCAGACCACTGATGATTCGTTCAGATGTCAAGACATCAACATCTTTCCTCTCGAGAGATATTGCTCTATTCAGCTCCTGAGAACCTTTAATCCTTCCATCAATGGTGAGGACTGATGTGTAACATTTGCCCTTGACTAATTTCAGATCATCTTTTCTTCTGACCTTCATCAACTTGAGGGAACCTTCATCATTCTGATGTCTACACCTGATATCTTCTTTATCATCACCAGACTGGCTTTCAGTTTGAGGAATCCACTGATAACAATTGTCTTTGGATCTTGCACCAATCATTACAGCCTCACCCTTCTCATTCGTTACAACACATTTGTCTTTGGTGTAGCTGACTAAATAACCTTCATCACATAATTGGCTGATGCTTATCAGATTAGCATTCAAACCATTGACAAGATAGACATTGTCAAGTTCAGGTCCTCTTGCTTTTCCAATACCTTCTACAACTTCGTTATTCCCTTTACCAAACACCACTTCAAGAGAAGGACACAGTCTACATTCAGCAAACATGGATCTACATCCAGACATGTGCTTGGAACACCCACTGTCAAAATACCATGTATCTTCTTTAAACTCCTTGTCTGCCATGTGAGCCAATAAACACTTCACCTTCTCCTTAGGTACCCATTTTTTAACAACTTTGGGCCTATCCTCCCTCCATCTATTTTGAGGCTGAGGGTATCCATGCAGCTTGTAGCACGAGCACTGCATATGTCCAAACCTTCCACAGTAATAACATCTCACCCTTTCATCTCTGAATCTTCTGCCATGATGAGATTGCTTAGGTTGCCATCCATAATGTGGTCTTCTCCTAACATTGCTTGTCTGCCTTCTATTATGCTGGTATCCATAAGGAAACTGAGAATGCTTTTTCCTGGATTGTCTCCCATGATGGTGGGACTTTCTCCTTCCATAATGAGACACAACATTAGTGTAACCATACCCCTGATGTTAAGACACCTGATGAGACACGTGCTGTTTAAACTGAGGATGCTGTCTTCTAGGCTGTCTCCCATGGTGATGAGGCTTCCTTCTTCCATAATTATATGGCACAGCATTGTTAAGGCCAGGTCCATACCAGTTTTCTTGATGTTGAGACATCAGATGTGACCTGGTCTGCTTGACCCTTGCAGCTTCCATGCTCCTATGATATTGGGGGGCATATCCTGTCTAGCACCTTGAGGCTGCTTTCTCTTCTGATTATGACCAGTCTTCTTCTCAATCTTCTTAGGTTGTGAAACATCAGCTTCCTTGGGAGTAAGATTCTGCCTCTTTGGCTGATGTTGAGGCACAGTTTGTGACTCTTCCTTCTTTAGACCTGAAGTACTTGCTTCTGAGGTACCTTTGTCTTCGGCCACATATCCTATCCCAGCTTTGTCTCCAGCAACTTTTTCTGACTGGAGTATCTTGTCAAGAGTGGCTGTACCACTGTTCAACATTCTAACAATTTTAGTCATATGCTCAAGATGAGCTTTGACACATAGGACTTCTTTCTCCAATTCAGCTTTATCATCCTCAAGCTGAGCTATCTGTTGCTTGTGGCACTTGTTTTCTTGACAGACTTCAGCACTCTTAAAACACAGCTCTCTGTAGGTTGAAGCTAGCTCATCATAAGTGACTTCTCCATCACTATCATCATCAGATTCAACAATTCCTGTCAAAGCTGTAACATGCTTTGCTGACTCACTTTCACTTTCACTGTCAGAGTCAGACCAGGAAATTGTCAAGCCTTTATTCTGCTTCTTCAAGAATGTGGGACACTCTTTCTTGACATGTCCATACCCTTCACATTCAAAGCACTGAACTCCTTTATCTTGAGCAATCTTCTCTTCATCTTTCTCTTTTGACTTGCTGATGTCAGAAGAGATGTTCTTGACACTAGGTCTATAGTTCATCTTCTTGAACACTTTATTGAACTGTCTTCCTAACATAACTATAGCCTGAGGCAGATCCTCCTGGGACTCATCATCTTTAGCTGCTGCAGGAGTGGAGACTAAAGCTATACTCTTAGGCTTCTTTTCTGGTTCTTCCTCATTCAGTCCAAGTTCAAATGTTTGAAGAGATCCAATAATCTCATCAACTCTCATCTTGCTGATGTCTTGAGATTCTTCAATGGTTGTTACCTTCATCTTATACTTCTTAGGGAGGGACCTAAGAATCTTTCTCACCAGCTTCTCTTCTGTCATCTTCTCACCAAGAGTACAGGATGCATTTGACAGCTCAAGAACACTCATGTGGAAGTCATGAATGGTCTCATCTTCCTTCATCTTCAAGCTTTCAAACTTAGATGTTAGAAGCTGAAGTCTAAACATCTTAACTCTAGATGTACCTTCATGAGTAGCCTTCAAAATATCCCAAGCAGCCTTAGCAGTTTCACATGAGTTGATCAGCCTGAATATGTTCTTGTCAACCCCATTGAAGATATCATTTAGGGCTTTTGAATTCCCAAGGGCAAGCTCATCTTCTTCCTTGGTCCATTCTTCTTCAGGCTTAGGCTTTGAGGTGCCTTCTTTATCCTTGCCAGCCTCATCTTTCTCACATATCTCTGGAGCTTTCCACTCTTTAATGACAGCCTTCCAAGCTCTGCTGTCTAATGACTTTAAAAAGGTAGTCATTCTAGGCTTCCAATACTCATAGTTTGAGCCATCCAAGATAGGGGGTCTGTTGACGAATCCTCCAACCTCTTTGTCCATCTTTCACCAGAAAGTAACTTCCCTAGATCTCACCCAGAGACAGACAGGATGCCTGCTCTGATACCAATTGAAATTTTGGTACCAGACGTGTGATGTTAAGGTGCGATGTCACAACAACACACTCTGCAATAATGGACAGAATAAGCAACAGGAAAACACAAGGAATTGTTCACCCAGTTCGGTCTAACTACCTACGTCTGGGGGCTACCAAGCCAGGGATGAAATTCACTACTTGTAGATATAATTTATAGACTCAACACACCAGTTGACAATCTCCTAAACTTATACTCTACTAGTGACTTTCTACCTAAGAAACCACTTAGATATGAGAACACTACTCAATCCCCTAAAACACTCAAAGAACAACCTCTTTGAGATCCCTTGATCTTGCTTCCTAGCTTCGATCAATCAACAACTCTCTATTGCTTCACAGCTTCTAGAGAGGACAGAAAATTCAACACCTATTCAACCTAGAATAGTGTGATTACAAGTACTCTAAACAAACCCTAGACTCTAAGCCTCCAGCTCTTGATCTTCAATCTGTTTTCTGTACCTTCTACCTTGGTCTTGTGCGTTTTATATAGCTCCTTGAATTTGGATTGGATTTGTCACAATATTTGATCAGATTTGTTAATTAAAAACTGAATCTTTTAAAACAGATTTTATCCCCAAAATCTTTTTAAATCTTCCACCTTTTAATTCTCCAACAAACCTGCAATCAAATCTCCCATGTAACAGAAAATATCTAGCCCAAGATATTCTCATCCAACGAGTCAACACTCTCCACAATTCCAGCTAATACGCGACCTTAATAACAATAAGCCCATGCTGTCATTAGCTTCAGTTTTGCAGATCTGATGTTACAACATCACCTATGTGACATCAGACATCCACTTCAGCAACTAGCAACCTTAACACAGCCCAGTGTTAAGTGCAATGTTATGACATCAAGCCCATGACATCAAACATAGTTAACCTTCACAACTTAGTACAGCCCAGTACTAAGACTCAATGCTGCAACATCAACACCATGATATCAGCATTGAACACCTTGTTGTTTTACCAAAATTCCAGCCAATCCAGGAACTTACACTTTCGTTTTCCGTTATGAAGTTATCGATATTGAAATGTCTGTGTCATATCGTGTCCCAATGTCTGAATGAGAGCGTTTACTTCATAGATAAACAATATTTTTATTTGTTCAATCATAGTTCTCTATTTTGCTATAATATAAAACTATTTAAAGAAATAATAACACAATATAACCAAACAATTCCCAATTTTTTTCTGGTGGCATTTACATCAAAAGTTTAGAAATACAACATGAGGCCTGATTTAGTTGACTTACACAAAAAAATACTACCAAAACAAAAATGGTAACTAAATGTAAAGTATCTATAATTCCACAATGCTCTATAAACAAGTCTCAAACATGTTAATTAGAAGCTTATACTCTATTCGGCATAGGATGTTGCTTTTGGAAACCATGATAAAGCTATAATTGACCAGTTTTCACTTTTATTACATTTGTATTTTTCAATTTTAAAGATATTTGAATTCACTCATTGAAATTTATCTACTGACCTAAGCACTTGTGAGATTGTTCGAAAGAACTTACAACTGACAAATCCATAAGTTAATTTGTTTATGGCTTATACTTTCGACTTATTTCAATAAGCTCTCCAAGACTGCTTATAAAGCAAATTAACTTAATTTTTTCTTATGTTATTGAAATATCTTATATACATAATCACTTAAATGATAATGCTTATACTATATACTTTTAAAATTCTTAATTAAATTGCTTATCTAAACAGGATCTCTCGATATATTTATGCATTCACTACTCTTATGAATGTTAACTCGATGACTACTCAGAGTAGTCAATCTCGGATAGCGGCACAGAGAGGTCACTCTAAAAAGAGGATGGCAGGATGCTGCTATTTGATAAATTTTTTTTTGGATAAATTACATAAATAATAATTATAAACATATGAAGTGCATATGAAAAAACGAACTGTAGAGCGGTGAGGAGGGAACTTGTGATTTTTCTTGAAAATGGCTTAGGTGCAAAAACCTCTGGAAAAAAAGGTTAAGGTTGGGTCTTAACTCAAATTTGATTGAAAACTCTATAAGAATAATTTTGGTTTTTCATAAGAGAAAATGATAGCAAGACAAAAATCAATCCATCCCGCTACCAAAAGAAAACCTCAATAAAAAATACAATAAATGGATGAGAGAGTAGAAACCATATACCTTCTCGTTTTAAGGATCCACCAGAAGTCCATCTAAGTTGTTCCCCACAACGGTCATTAGTTTATGGTTAGGACTGATCGATGTGTGTTGCATAATGAGCAAACACTTTGAATCAAGATAGTATACGTGAAATTAAAATCTCCAATATATTTTAAAAGTCAAGCGAAATATCAAATCAGTGGTTAGAGAGTGCTCATATTCACCGGCCAAGGGAATTGCAGGTGATTAGAAAATATTCTTTTAGTTGGAACTTAGATTGCATTATTATTTGGGTAAACCCACAGTCGGGCCAATAAATCTGGAGGCCCCGTTCTAATTTAAAAAATGGGCCAAATTCTTTTGAAAAAAATACAATTAAAATAATTGAAAATAACATATAAAAACATAATTATATATTAATTAAAAATAAATTTAAGTATAATTATTTTGACATTTGATCAATCTCATTTTTGTATGTATTGAGTTTTTATCATAATTTTTTTTTTTGTTTTATTGAGTTTTTATTATAATTTTTTTTTATATCAATTACACCTTTCAAAATTTGAGGCCCTCTAATATTTGGGACCCTGAGCAGCACAGCTTGCTGCTCTTGCACAGGGCCGGCCCTGGGTAAATCTATGCGTGAAGAATTGGTATTATATAATAAGGTGTTTTCTTGGTTCGGATCGGTTTAACTGAAAACCGCATTGGTAGGTCAAAATAGATTATTTGAGCGGTCATTTAATTGAGTTGATGAAAATCGATGTGAATCGGCTAAAATTTAAAGAAAAAATCGATGAATTGAGAGTTTCTGACATTCTATGAACTAAAGAGATTAATGGTTACTCTTATTTTTTATTTATAAAAGTTAAATAACACTGCTTATATAGATGAAATGAAAAGATATTTAATAACCTTTGGCTTGCACATTAGTCTATTGATGTTTGTTGTGATTAGCTTGAGTTGTTATATACTTTTTATTCAAAGGCTAATATTATTTCAGAGCCCATACATTTAATCATTTGCGTCTTTATTTTGATCTTCTCTTTTTTATTTAAATGACTGAAAATAGGTGATAAACCAATATGTGAGATAACTTATGGTCATTACCTTAACCAAACATTCAACTCCACCCATCTATGACTTCGCTCAATTCGAAATTTTGTTCATTTATAATAGTTTTGAAAGTTATGAATACTAGAAATTTCTACATCAAAACTTTCGATTTCAGTTATAAAGTTATCGATATTGAAATGTCTGTGTCATATCGTATCCCGATGTCTGAATGAGAGTGTTTACTTCATAGATAAACAATATTTTTATTTGTTCAATCAGAGTTCTCTATTTCTCTATAATATAAAACTATTTAAAACAATAATAAAACAATATAACCAAATAATTCCCAATTTTTTTCTAGTGGCATTTACATCAAAAGTTTAGAAATACAACATGAGGTCTGATTTAGATGACTTACACAAAAAAATACTACCATAACAAAAATGGTAAGTGTATGTAAAGTATCTACAATTCCACAATGCTCTATAAACATGTTAATTAGAAGTTTCTTCTCTATTCGGCATAGGATGTTGCTTTTGGAAACCATGATAAAGCTATAATTGACCAGTTTTTCATTTTTATTACATTTATATTTTGCAATTTTAAAGATATTTGAATTCACTCATTGAAGTTTATCTATTGACCTAAGTATTTGTGAGATTGTTCGGAAGAACTTACAATTGACAAATCCATAAGTTAAGTTGTTTACGACTTATACTTCCGACTTATTTCTATAAGCTCTCCAAGATTGCTTGTAAAAAAAATTAACTTTATTTTTTCTTATGTTTTGGAAATATCTGATATACATAATCACTTAAATCATAATGCTTATACTATATACTCTTAAAATTCTTAATTAAATTATTTATCTAAACGGGATCTCTCGATAAATTTATGCATTCACTACTCTTATGAATGTTAACTCGATGACTACTCAGAGTAGTCAATCTCAGATAGCGGCATGGAGAGGCCGACTCTAAAAAGAGGATGGCGTAATGCTGCTATTTGATAATTTTTTTGAATAAATTACATAAATAATAATTATAAACATATGAAGTATATATGCTATTTGATAATTTTTTTGAATAAATTACATAAATAATAATTATAAACATATGAAGTATATATGAAAGAACGAACTGCAGATAGGTGAGGAGGGAACTTGTGATTTTTCTTGAAAATGGCTTAGGTGCAAAAACCCCAGGAAAAAACAGGTTAAGGTTGAGTCTTAACTCAAATTTCATTGAAAACTCCTTAAAAATAATTTTAGTTTTTCATAAGAGAAAATGATAGCAAGACAAAAAATCACTTTGTCCCACTACCAAAAGAAAATCTCAATAAAAAATACAATAAATGGATGAGAGAGTTGAAACCATGTACCTTCCCATTTTGAGGATCCACCAGAAGTCCGTCTAAGTTGTTCCCCACAACGGTCGTTAGTTTACGGTCAGGACTGATTGATGTGTGTTGCATAATGAGCAAACACTTTGAATCAAGATAGTATACGTGAAATTAAAATCACAAATATTATTTAAAATCCAAGCGAAATATCAAATCAATGGTTAGAGAGTGCTCACATTCACCGGCCAAGGGAATTGCCGGTGATTAGAAAATATTCTTTTAGTTGGAACTTAGATTTAATTATAATTTGGGTAAACCCATGGTCGGGCCAATAAATCCGGAGACCCCATTCTAACTTAAAAAATGGACCCAATTTTTTTGAAAAAAGTACAATTAAAATAATTGAAAATAACATATAAAAACATAATTATATATTAATTAAAAATAAATTTAATTATAATTATTTTGACATTTGATCCGTCTCATTTTTTTATGTATTGAGTTTTTATCATAACATTTTTTGTTTTATTGAGTTTTTATTATAATATTTTTTTATATCAATTACACCTTTCAAAATTTGAGGCCCTCTAATATTTGGGACCCTGAGTGGCACAGCTTGTTGCTCTTGCACAGGGACGGCCCTAGGTAAACCTATACGTGAAGAATTGGTATTATATAGTAAGGTGTTTTCTCGGTTCAGATCGGTTGAACCGAAAACCGTATTGGTAGGTTAAAATAGATTATTTGAGCGGTCATTTAATTGAGTTGATGAAAATCGATGTGAATCAGCTAAAATTTAAAGAAAAAATCGATGAATTTAGAGTTTCTGACATTCTATGAACTAAGAGATTAATGGTTACTCTTATTTTTCATTTATAAAAGTTAAATAACACCGTTTATAATTATTATTTTTTATTTGAAAAAATAATAAAATTTTAAAATAGGAAATATAATTTTCATCATTTGAATATTTATATATATGTTATGTTTTGGATAGTATGAGAAATACCTCAGGATTTCGTATATTTCAACTGCATTTGTTATAACATTATCATCATGTGTTGTCTGAGTACCAAAGCTTACTCATTCCTTATCCAAACGTTGCATTCAATATAGATATTATAAGTTTCAATCGATAATATTCTGCAAGAAGATTTGTTCCTAACGTTCAACGCTACCTCTCTAAAAACACTACTCATGAATATCCAACCTTGACAATCTATAAAAATTAACAACATTGCCGCCTACCTTACCAAATACACATGTTAGATTAAAAGCTAAAAATCAAGAAAGAAAAAATGAAAAAATGAAAAAAAATCATTTAGAAACTTTGAAAAAGCTTCTTTATTCTTATGTTTCTCATGAAATATTGTGTTCATAGATTCAGAACTAATAAAATATATGAAGTTGGAAACTTTTTTTTGGTACTAATTATTTTAATTGTCAGATTTTGTTTCTTTTTATTTGGGGATTTTCTATGTTTGGCTTTCATTATGCCTTTTAATCACATTGCATCATTTTATTTATTGTTACACCGTTTTGATCCGCAAGTTTTCTAAAAAGATAAGTCATGTTTTGTGATGTGATAAAGCAAAAAGGAGCAAATACATAAAGCAATCTTATAAAGTATCAGAAGCCGAAAGAAATACGTATGTGATAACGTGATAAGGCACAAATCTCGTGGACGTACCTTACAAGTAAGCTCTCCTTGATGTTTTGTTCCTTTTTGCTTTATCACATACGTATTTCTTTCGGCTTCTGATATTTCATAAGGTTAGTCGGAAAACTTATATACCTATCACATACTAGATCAAATGTTACTTTTGTTGTAAGCTTAGTCAACCAATTCATACACCAACCAAAAGAGATTCATTTACAAGCTGCACTCCGAATTGTGCAATATTTAAAAGGAACTCCAGGTAGAGGAATTTTGTTTGAACAAAATGGAAGTGTAAGTCTTGAAGCATATAGTGATGCTGACTATGCAGAATCAGTTGTGGATAGAAGATCAACTAAAGGATATTGTACTTTTCTGGGTGGAAATCTTGTGACTTGGAAGAGTAAAAAACAAAGTGTTGTATCTAGATCTAGTACTGAAGCAGAATTTAGAGCAATGACACAAGGGATATGTGAACTACTTTGGCTGAAAATGATATTAGAAGACTTGAAGATAAAGAGTGATGAACCAATGAAACTTTATTGTGATAATAAATTTGCTATTAGCATAAGCCATAATCTAGTGCAGCATGATAGAACCAAACATATTGAAGTTGACAGACACTTCATCAAAGAAAAGTTAGATAGTGGTCTTATTTTCACTCCATATGTTTTTTCTCAAGACAATGTTGCAGATATTCATTCACCAGCTTGAGGGTATTTATACTACTATTAGTAGTATTTATATTCGGGCTTTTAGTCCATTAGTTAGGCCCATTAGATTAGAATAGTCTTATATAAAGAGATTAATGTTTGTAATTTTAAGATGAGAATTTCTTATTGCACCCCTTGGGCTTCTTAGGCACCATGCGCGCTGACTAAAATGCCCCCTGATTCTGAAGCTGTATCTCTGGACGGACCTTTTTTCAGCTTTTTTTTAATTAATTCCGTAGATGCATCCACGGAATACTTCCGTATGCGTATTTACGGAAGAAACGCAGTATCAAAATTCCAGAAAATCAACATTGCAACAATAAAATCAACATTCATAAAATAAAATCGGCGTTACATTGATGATTTCGACAGAAATTTAAATACTACATTTCAATTGCCCGGTGGACACTTGCACATCTCTAAGATGTCATCGACCGTTCTTTGGACCGTCGCCTCCAACTCGAGCGGAATTTTCTATTCGGAACCGAAATATGTTCGCCACATCGCCCTAACATTGTCTTGATTCTTGAGCTCAAACTTGTTGTAAACAACGTTCCCGTCGTTGTCAACTAAAGGTGAACGATACTCAAGCTTCACAAACTTTCGTTTGTCATTGTAAGGTAAGTGATATTGGATCTCGTCTATGATATCGACGAGGGGGTGAGATCCATGAGCTTGAACGTCCTCCCGGGTGTTTTGCCGTCGGAAAAGAAGACACTTGCGACATACCAACGGATCTTGATTTCAAACAAATGAGACATTTTTGTATTTGTGTGAAAGATAACAAATGAAACCCCAAATTTATAGAAAACCTAGGTGAATATGGACCAACCATTTTTTGTCAAACTTGTTTCTGGAGCTATATCCACGGAACGACCCCATAATTATTGGTTCCGGAGGTGTATTTCCGGAACTTTCACTGAAACTGCAAAATTAAGAACCTTCCGTAGATACATATCCGGAACTTTCCCTGCTACATTTTTAAACCAGAACTCAATATAGAAGCACATCATAATAGAAAAATAAAAGACATAAGTGCATAAATAAGGCATGAGAATAAAAAGTGACTATTGTGCACTTCAAAAATTTACAATTAGTCTTTCGATTATACATGAATTCAAAATGAATGAAAACAAGTGTCGCCGGCTAAATCTATTGGTGGTACCCGTTTGGACTTTTCCGCATTTGATACCTTTTCAATGTTGTTCAATCTTTCGAATTCGTGCATCCTTTCAACAAAACGATCCGGCCACGTCTTGGAATTTGGGGTTGAATGAGTCGCCCATTCCGGTGATGTAGGTGGTATAGGGCATCCCCGTTTCAAGTAAACTTGTACAAAATGTCTTGATTTTGCAAGCCAACCAATACAAATGATGCGATCATTTGGATTTTGAGGTGGTGCGGTGCGGAGTGGAAAAAAGGTTTCCGAAAACCCGTACGCGTCAAGTCAATGCACACTCTATCATATGCACATGCAATAAGATGACCCATGTAGTGAGCAATGTAGGACAAAGTGCAATCTTTACTTGAAATTCGATATTCTCTTGCTCCCTTTGATTTGTTACACGAAAAAGTCGGAATTTTGGAGTGAAAATGATATTGATAATGTAGGTTTTTTTAGGTTGGTGAAGGTGCGTGTGGAAGAAGAAAAGACAACAATGGGGGAGTGATCATGCAGGTTTAAAATATAGCAGAAACTTTCAGAACTGTATCTACGGAACAATCTGGCGCTTAGACGTTCCGGAGGTGCATCTTGTCAGACCCTATTTTTTTTACCCTAAGATTATACATTTTTCGTTTTGCATCGTCTGCATAGCATATCACGCATTTCATCTCGCATGATACCCAATTTATCATCCAAAATAAGTTTGTTGGAATTTACAGCCGATCCGGTCAAATTAAAAGTTAACTATGTGAAAAATCAGTGGACAGAGAATTTTAAATCGAGCCTCCAGACGTCAGCGATATTAATCTACGTTTCGCGTAGTTTGACCTGGCGTGCTCATTTTAATTTTTCGATCACATTTTTAATGAGTTTGAGCCTTTTAGCGGGTGAAATTTATTTCGAAATTTGACCATTAACGCTGTATTTTTCCAATACGTATATTTTTCGCTGATAATTTTGGTGTTGTCGTTTTTCATCTTCGAGAATTTCGATACCCGAATTTTTATTCTCTTTATTCATTTTATTTATTTATATTCTTTAGTTAAATAACCTTTAATTATTTCAATTTTGTTTTTATAATTAGGATTTTTTATTTAACTTTATTCATTTTATCATTTTCTTTTATTATTTTTATTATTTATATTCAGTTAATTTAGAACTAATTCATTTAAGTTTTATTTAATTGTTTTTAATTTAACATTTGCTTTTAATAGTATTTAAATATTTGTCCTATCTTTGTTAAGTAAACTTGTCCATTAAGTTTCAAAAAGGCTTTTGTGTTTAGTTGTTTTTGTGAAAATTTGACTGTACATACTGAGGACCAAAAGAGACAATGCAAACCACAATGGTCCCCCACTACATTTTTTCTACGTAGCTACTCCATACTAGCATAGGCAGGACCCACATCAGAAAACGACAACAGGCTCACCGGATATCCTTTCCCTCCTACGCAAAGCACCATATCATATAATACTCTCATACTTTCCACAACCATAAGACATCTCCTCTCACAACACAACATTTTGTGTCCAAACCTTACACAAACCAAACAAGCGCACAACTGCAACATATCACCCTTCTTCCTCTAACTCCCACTCATCAACTTCCATCACAACCTTTCCACTCACCATTATTTCATTATCATACAAAACAATGAACCATAAAAAAATAACTTCTCACCATCATTTCCAGCATAAAATAAAACCTTCCGATCACCATTCATTAACTTCATACAATAACCAAGAAAACCACACAACCTTCCTTCATATACCATCATACTCTCTCTTATTCAAAACAACCATGTAATACACTTTCTCCAACCTCTCGTATTTTCTCCATCATCACCTTGTCACACACAATCCACCTTGCTACAACAAAATCTCCTCTTGATTCACACTGCCATAAACTGTGTTTCACTTCCAAACCTTTCACGGATGAACAACAACAGCAACACGCTCATCCTCTCCATATTCTCCTCCTTCATAAACCTCATTCTCTCTTAGGTACATGCTCTTTCCCTGCGTCTCAACCATTCTCGCACTCTCGTCTTCCCTCTAACCACACCCTTTCAGCCGTGAAAACCAATCAAACCCATACAGAAAAAGGATCTGAAAAAGAATGTGAAGGAGGATATGAATTTGAGATCCGTAAACCAAACTCAAATATGAAATATAAACGTACAAATACAAACCTGTTTCGAAGCATAGCGATTAAATCTGAAACGAAGTTCGAACCGAAAATTGAGAAGGACGGAGAGATTCACGAATAAAACTAGAGGCGAGAGAGATCGAGAAAGGTTGAAATTTGATGATTTTGCTTGAATCTCGTTGCCATGGACACGATTTGAAACTGTGTTTCGTTTGTTCTTTGATTTTGTTGGTGTGGCTCGTTGGATGTTTGTAAGCTCATTCCATGACTTGCGTAAAAAATGGATCGTACCCTGTTTGACGGCAGATGATAGCACATCTCATGTGTTGTTTGTGTCGTTATGGTCTCTGGGGCTATTAAGCCGGTTTAGCTTTCTCTTTTATTCCCCCTTTTTTTATCGTGTATTTTTTGTTGGATGATGGGCCCTGATTCAAGCCCAGGTGATTCCATATAGCCCCTCATGTTTTCTCATACGCCCCACCCCTGTTTCTTCTTTTTTCTTTATTAATTTGTTTTTTTAAAAGGAAATCTTGGTTAAGTTCTTTTGATAATTATTAGTATTGTTAATGGAATTTTTGTAAGTTCTTGTTAACTATTTGTTGGTTATCATTCTATTTAGAGATTTGTATGGATTTTCATCCTCGATTTTCATTTTCTATTTTGGGTCAATGATATAACAAAAGTCATGATTGGTTGATTTATTCAAATCAATGAAAATCTTGATCAATATGAGACCATTTTCTTTTTTATTTCAACTATTGGTCAATGAAAGTCAAATATCATAGATTATCGATTTCTCGATTTAAAATCATGATTAAGACGAGACCATTTCGATTTCCATTTCATTTCTCATTATCTTTTTCTTCTATTTTCATTTTCGATCGATGAAGTCTTTTTATTCACGAATGTTGGTTATTGAAGCGATTAAATTTCATTATTTCAAATCTGTAGTGAGTGATCATAGAGATCACTTTCTATACTTTGGGATCGTGATAGGTTACCTTCGATTAATCGACGAAAGTTTGTGATTAAGACGAGATCGTTCGCTTTTCCTTTTCGTGTGGCACGATTCTTCGAGAATGATTCACCATATCATTTCTCTATCGTGTTTTAGCACAAACATTTTGTTGTGCGACCTCCTATAACATGATCTTCCTCATAGATCGTGCTACGATGGTTTAGCGCTAAAGTGGACCCGATTCATCCGATTAACGATTGGCCATTAACTTTAATTTCTGGCTATTTACTCTTGATTTATGTTTCGGTTAATAGATCGCTGTCTGTATACTATTGTTCATATTATTACCTTATTGTTCATTTATACTCTTCTTACCATCATATTCATATCTTGTTCATACCTCATTCAAAACACTCAATAAAACTATCGAAACCCTAAAACCTTTAATTGGTGGACTGTGGGTACTATCTTGAGCTTTGGAATGTGGACTTAGATCTAGGACCCTTCCATATGCTCTTGGAGTTGAGATTTGGAGACCTTGCACTGGCTATGTTGCTTTGTCTGTATTGGCGGATCACTAGTCCAGTAGAGGGGAACGCTTGTCATGCGCAGTCTTTTTTGGTTAGATCCTTCCATCTCTTACTATTTGCTTGATGCCTGCTTTCATGATGCCTTGATTTATGTCTTGTATATATGTTGTCATTTGTTCATGCTCTTAATTTGGTTGTCTGCTAATTGTATATCTTATCTAATGCTCATTTGTGGTTTTCGAATTTCCATGATTGTCCCTGTTTGGGTCCAAGGGAAGGACTTATTGTTGACTATACAGTCATATTCATTTGCATTTTTTACCTTTGTGTGATCCCTGTTCCTCCTTTAGGTTGATTCCCTCTAGGATGTACATACTTAGATTCTTGACTTTAGATAGATACCTCTTAGTTAGTTTCCCTTAGGACAGTTTTCCTTAGGATGTTCAACTTTAGACAACTTACAGTTAGTCTCCCTTTTTCTCCCATGAGAGAATTAGACATGAGTCATCCCTAGTTGAGATGTAATTCTCCTACCCCATGACATAGTTAAGACTAATGGTCACTTGAAATAACTTGAATTTAAATGCTTTTGCCTTGATTTTTCTACCACATTTTCCTTGAATTTTTGCGACTTAACCCATGATTTTTGGTGCCTTTGGGAAGTGATTTTATGTTGGAAATAAGCACTTTTGAATTAAGTGGCAATCCTTCCAATCTCTCCACTAGCCATGAATCTCAAATAAAGAGATGATCCGCACCAATATGGGAAATAAACCCGAATAATTACCAAATAAAATCCTCCTTGAAGATCCGCTTAAACCGATTACATCCACTATTACCGAACCGTGACCTAATGATTGTGTTATTAAAAATGTGATTAATGGTATGCATGACCTAATGAAGGGTATGTACATGAGGACTATGAGATGCACAAGCCAGATAAGGTTAGGAATAGTGAGGACAAATTTTGGGGTGCGACAGATGACAACTTGTCTCTTCTCCTGAAACCAACCAACGAACATTGCTTTTATCCATAGTCTGAACTACGGACCATCTGATTTCTCAAAGTTTCTTTTGAGAATACGTAGGCACAAGGTTAATCCTTGGCGAGCAACCTTTTATTTTTACCTTGTTTACCCTTATTGAGGGGAACTACGAATGCTCTGGTTCTTTTAGTCAAGATACGTAGGCACGAGATGCGATGTCTTGGCGAGCATACTTAGGAATATCACCTTAGGTCTTCCTTTACCTTTTCACCCTTTAACAGATAACAAATAACACATTAAAACAAGAGGTTCCTGTAGAGTACTACAGATACTTATGGTGCTAATACCTTCCCTTAGTATAACCAACCCCTGGGTTATTCGTTCTTTTTCCCTTCCCTTGGATAAATTAAAGACCGGTGGTGAATTATGATTTGTGATTCAAGTTAATTGATAGCTTGATATTCGATTCTCACAGCGACAGAAATGGCAGCTTCATTCGGGAAAACTTCTCCCTAAGAGGGTTACACCTATCTTGTTTTATGTGTTATTTGTTTGTATACTTGTATTTGTTGCATATTTGTATATCTATATACTTGTATATATGTATATAGTTGTCCGCTTGGGTTTTTTCTGTTTGGAAGGGTTGTTACATTTGAGTGGTGAGATAAGTCCTAACCCGGACTTGAGTGCACATATGATAGGATTGTGGTGTAATCAATAGTTGGCTGTTAGGAGTAGTCCTAACATGTTTGGTTTATGATGACCACACTCAGTGGAGGCCCCTTTGGGATTATTGATGTCTGATGCGAGTAGTCGTATTGATATCACTCTCTCTGACCTGGGAGTCTGTGATACTGAGGACCTTTAGTTACCCTTCACCCCCACTTGGTCTTTTTAGGACGTAGTGCAGTGATCATCCGGGTGTAGACCTGTGATGGTTGTCATGCGATACTACACTCAGACGAGTTTATCTTAAGAATATTATTAACCCGCACGAGTAGTCGTGTAGGCCGATAATATCCGAAAGATTTATCGACGACTCTGGGAACTTTTTAGAACCCTGTTCTGCAGATCATAAACCCATAGTACATACCTTTAGGGAAGGGTAGACCATGGCTTCATGCTCGTGATCTTCAAACCTAGGCCCTTGTTTGTTTGCATGTATATAAGTGAATATGTGTATACTTGTGTTTGTGCATTGCATCCTTCCATGCATTCATGCACCATCTTTCTAACTTTTCAAGGAACTTAGAGTTATCTTGTAAATATCATAGGTTTTACCATGGATTTTGGAAGCTATACTCTATTTTGTGATCCTTCAATTTTTTTTTTATGAAATGAGACTTTTTTCAGTCATTCAAAGTGTTATCCATTTTATGGTGTTTGCAAACATAACCTTTGAGTTCCTTGAAATTCATTTGCATTTTGCACGACATGCATCATATAGCATTGCATTTGCGTACATCCTTTCCCTAAACAGCAACTCATTCGACCTTCTGTCCTTGTTCCTCATCAACTGATTTCTTGGCATTCGTACCGGGCTTGAAGTAGTTACTGAAGGATAATGGAGAGGACAGAGAATGTTGATCCCATGTCAGGCTTTAGAGTGATGAATAACCCGATGTTTGGTTTTCCTCCTGACGATAACACTCCACAAGGGGATGTTCTTACTCGATCTCAGCCCGTGCAAGATAACCTGGTTGTTCAAGTTGATGAAAGAAATTCCTGGTTTCCAAGATATATGTCAAATCCTCAAAATGACCATCATGTGACAAAGGTGGATGATCCTAGAGTTATGGAAATCGAGGAAGGAGTTCGTGATCTCAAGGAACAACTGAAGATGATGAAAGGACTCAATGCATCTGGTCTTAAGGCTCATGACTTGTGTCTAGTTTCGGGCGTGGTTATTCCTCTGAAGTTCAAAATGTCTGTCTTTGAAATATACAAGGGTGTTAGCTGTCCAAAGGTGTTTGAAATATACAAGGGTGTCTCTGAAGCTCAATGCATTTGACGATGTTCTGTCGAAAGATGACCGCTTATATCGACAACGACAAGCTGATGATTCACTGCTTTCAAGAAAGTTTATGTGGGTCATCCTTGATGTGGTATATGAAGCTAGAAAGGAACTGTATTCAGTCTTGGGAAGACCTAGCTGACGGTTTTGTGAAGCAGTATAATTACAATGTGGACATGACTCCAGACAGCGATCAATTGATGAGCATGAGTCAGAATGACAACGAATCCTTCAGGGAGTATGCACAACGGTGGAAAGAATTGGCAGCCCAAGTTCATCCACCACTTCAAGAGAAAGAACTGGCCAAGATGTTTCTAAGAACGCTGTCAGACTCTTATTATGTCAGGATGGTAGGCGTTGTGCCATTAGAATTCTCTAAAATTGTGGAAGTCGGAGTCAACATCGAGGGTGAATTCAAAAGTGGAAGGATCCAAGATGACTCGAATAGCCAAGCTAGTGAAGAGAAATCTGTTAGTGATTCCTAAGAGGAGAGAAATGTTGATGTTGGTGCAGTTTGGGATTCTCCTTAGATCTTGCAAGATCCAGTTTCGGTGCCTTATCACCAATATCAGTTTGCAACGCCTGTTCAGTGCCAACAACCACTACTTTGTGGACTTTCGTATCAACAACTAAGGTTGTTTCCTCAGTTTCAATGTCAGAATCGACAAGCTCAGAATCTGAATTTCTAGAATCAGCAGAGACCTCCCAATAGTCCAGAAGGAGAGACTCGCCAGTTTGATTCAATCCCGATGACTTACAGTCAATTGTGGTCCTATTTTTCCCGAAACTCGGTGATGACACCCAGAAAGACCAGAGACATGAAATCTCACACTCCTTGGTACAATCCAAATGTCAGTTGTGAATTTCACGAGTATGGCATCCGATTGAAGAATGCAAGGTTTTCCAAGAAAAGGTTCAAGAGTTGATTGACGATGAAGTACTGACCTTCGAGGGAGAAAACCCAGTTGTGAATGGAACGCCTTTATACTGATTGATATGAAGACTCAAGAGAGTCCTTCCAAGCCGGCGAAATCAAGAGGAGAGCTTATTCCCAAGATCATCAGGTTGTTTGTTTGTTTGCTTGCATTTATTGTTATTCCTTTGATTGTAAAAGCATGATTTGCATGTAAGAACTTGTTTGTTTTGAATGATTAATGCAATGAAAATGTTTGTCTTGAAGAAATCCATTCATATTCACTCTTAAAATGCTTTATCTATTTTATAATGCCAACTTTACCCAATCTCTTGCCTAGGCGGAGGATTGGAGGAAGGATGACGAAAATAAAAAACGCAAGATCTCTTGTCGTATGCTTTTGAATAAAACCCTACTGATGGTGCAAGGAATTGTTTCAAATCCCCAAACACCGGAGATATAAGGGAGATAGACCCTTTTTAACCCCTTTGAGCCTTGAAATAGGAGTTTCCTTCCAAATAAAAAAACCCTCAATTTTAACCTGGGGTAGGGTAGTTCTCAGTTAACTTGGTTGTGCATTCATGCAAGACACCTTTCATATAAAGGTTACACTCACAAATTTTCCTTCGCACACATCAAACAAGTGTCGAAGATGTCTTTCAAGTCAAATGCCAATGATGGTTCACCGTAATCATTAAGTTGGTTAATCACTTTCATTACTCCAAGAATGAGTCGAGTCCCTTTCAAGGCAAAAGCTAAGAAAGATGGGAAGCTTATGACCTTGCCTTATACAAAAATGTTTGTATGACAACCAAAAAGAGGAAATCTTTAAAACTTTCACCATGAAAATCCTCAATGGCAAACATTTTGGTAAGGAAGTGGTGATCGCCATTTCAAAAGTCCCTTGGCTTCTGAACCATCATTACTATCAGCAGTGTAACTTCCAGCCTGCGGGAACCTGAATTTATAGTCTGAGTTGACTGAGCATAGGATTGGAGAACATCACGAAGAATGGGTGGGTACAAATAAACTTTGAGCCTTTATCCTTTGTTTCTTAAACCGTGAACCAAGCCATGTTATAACCCTCAAAAGACCTAATTGAAGCATGGTTTATTTCGAAAGCATACTAAGTGAGATAATGTTTCCTGACTCCTATGAGCTATGCTCGAAATTTGTCTTGGCTTTGTAAAATTAATGTCATATCCTAACTAGTGATTTAGTCACAAGTTATTGCGATAAAAAACTTCAAGACAAACACGTGTGTTGCATTAGCATTTTCAGAATTAACATTTTTTCTGCTTGCTAATATTGCTTGATATCATAGATGCTTGCATATGAGCATCAGTGATGAGCTCAGTCCTTTGAGATTTGAAATTCTGATGAAGATGGCAAGTCATTTCAAAAGGATGACCATATCCAGGGGCATGACGCCTGAAGACTTTGCTAAACAGGGGTAAGTTGTTTCCCAGTTATTGCTTCTACAAACCGACCATCCCTGAAGGGCAAGTTTGGAGACTCAGTGTACATAACACCGTCAATCTGGGGCAGTTACGTCGAGATTCGACAAATCTCTCCTAGAGTTCGAAGATATTAGAACATCTTGGATGCCAACTTTTCTATAAAATCCTCTTGAGATGACTTATTCTCATAAACCATGTGATCTGGGGCATTTGAGAATTGAAGATTACTTTCATCCATTCACAACAACTGTTGTTCGAAATGGCGACTACCATGCAGTTCATAAATGCAGAACATTTTTTGTTCTTACAGCATTCTTCACCCGTGTCCCCAGTAAGTGGTCATAACTATCCCCCGGTGAAACTCTACTTCAAGCTGTTATGGCATGTTTGGTGCACGATTTCCCTAATTGGTAGCCTAAGAATCCCCAGTGAATGTCCTTGGCTTCAACCTTCCCAGTGAAGTGGATGTTATTTCACTCCTCATTGAATTTCTTACAACTTCAATCTTCCTCAGCGAAGTAGATGTTTATTTCATCCCCATGGAGTCTCAACTCTGACAGCTGCAACATTGATTCGAGTTTCCCCAAAGAGGTGGATATTTATCTTATCCCCTGTGAGGCCTCAGCTATGGCATCTCCAACTCTCTTTCAGACTACTTCAGTTTGTCGTGGATATTTATTTTATCCCCATGAAGTCTCTCCAATCATGAGTTTGATCCTTTCCCAATGGATTTTTCTCATCCCCAACAGGAAGCCAAATTCGTCTTGACAATCCCCTAAGTGAAGTCATGATGTTCATCCCCCAATTGGAGTACTCTCTTTTCCCCAGAGAAGTTTGAAGCCTTGATACAGGACTGTGATTCCATATGTGGCTTCCCATTCATCCCAGTGATGCTTCTATCTTACGAAGATTGGCCGAGTATCCTTGTCGAGATATTTATTTCATCTCCGGTTTACTTTGTGCTTGTCTGTTTTGTCAGCATAAGCATAACATGACATACATTCATTCATACAGATACATGGCATCTGCGTATTTTGCATTTTTGTGATGCTTGTTTATTCGTTCACTTTGGCTGTGTTTATCCCAAAGTGATTGGGTTTGTCCTCTCACTCTAGGTAGAGTCGTTAGCTATAGGCAGAAAGAGCGTATCCTTTCTAATTCCCCACTGAGATTAATCCTCGTGGAAGATGGTTGCTTTAGTTTTCTTTTCCATTTCTGGAAAAGATAAAGCCCCGGTTTAGTTTATTCCTCACTGGATGGAGTCTTGCTTGACCATTTCTTTTCAGTTACTTCCTGAATTGAACTTTGGTCGATGACAATCACAATTTTGAGTCTCTCTAGGTTGTTAAACCCTTAGATCGAGCGTGCATTTATTTTGCACTTTGTCTCCCCAGGAAGCATCTCTTCTGAAGATCACCTTTGAAGAGAAAACTTTCTCCAGCAATTTATGTCCAGACAACAAATGACAGCTCTTTATTTGAGCAGTTTGTTTTGGTCTCGGGTTTTTAATTTGGATGGAAAATGGCAGTCTCTTTTCAAGATAGTTTGTCTATCCCCCATCCAAGTTATTAAGATCATCAACTTGTTCTCCATCAAATGGCATCTCGTCGGAAATCCATCAGAGAAGTTTGTTGAAGACTTTACAAGTATTTCTCTTTATTTGAGAATTCCTGTTACAAGGATTTTATTTGCTCCAATGCAATCTTTAAACTACAACAATATTGCTCCTCAGTGATGTTCTCCCCGTGAGTCCATTGCCCAATTGGATTCCATCAAATGGCATCTCCTCGAGAAGTTTGGTGAAGATTCAGTTGATCTTTCTCTTTATTTGAGAAGATATGTTTACAAGTCAACCGGTTCGAATCTCCTTTGAAGATCCCCGGTGAAACTTCCAAATCTCCAGTAAGTTATGGATTCTCGCTGAAGTCATAGATCTCTAGTGAAGTTCCAATTCCCTGTGAAAGATGCTCTCCCATAAGTATTCACCATTCCAGGAAGAAATTGAGACCAGTCCGCGGTCCAAGACCCGGTACGAGGGGAGGTTTGTTTACCCTTTTCAAGCTAATGAAGCTTGATTAAATAAGAAACTGAGACCAGTCCGTGGTCCAAGACCCGGTACGAGGGGAGGTTTGTTTACCCTTCTCAAGCGAAGACCTTGATTGAAGAAGAAACCGAGACCAGTCCGCGGCTTATGACCCGGTACAAGGGGAGGTTTGTTTACCCTTCTCAAGGAAAACCTTGATTGAAGAAGAAGCTGAGACCAGTCTGTGGCTTACGACACGAGGCGAGGGGAGGCTTATCATCTTTTTAAACAGATCATTTGATTATTTGAAGTTGGCTCTATTTCAGGTTCTTTGGTTAATCTCGACAGTAGATTCTCCGATAAGTTTTAAAATAGAACTTTCATCAAGTCTCGACAGAAGGTATTTTCTTTCTTTTCCTGGCAAGTCTCGACAGAAGATTTCCAGTAGTCCTCGGCAGAAGGTGTTTCATTTTGTAAATTCTCTGATTATTCTCGACAGTAGATCTCTAGTAGACTTCAACATAAGATGTTTCCTTCTTTCCAGAATCTCGACAGTAGACTCTCAGGTTAACTCTGATGCATCTTTAAACTTCAACAAATAGTTGTCCTCTTTTCAGATTCCCTGGTTAATCTCAACAGCATATTCCCAGTGATTTTGATAGTTGACACTTTTTCGACAAAGCCTCGAGAGAAGATATTCCCAGTGAGGTCCTAAGTCTCAACAGTAGACTCCTCTAGTTGATATCTCTTAAAAATCCCACAGTTGGCCTCGACAGTAGGTTCTCCAAGTGGATGTTGTTAAAAGATTTCATCACAAGTTCATCACCCTTTGCTTAAGATATCTTGTGATTGTCAGTTGTTAGTCTCTTCCCCAGTGGAGTTGAGGCTCATCCCCAGTGGAGTTACATCTTTCCCCCGTGGAGTCTTGCTTTGCTAGGTCGTCCTCGTCGGGTCTTTCATTCTTTAGTTGTGTTTCAGCATTTTTCGTATGCAGTTATCTCCTGTGGCATCATTCCCCACAGGATCTTTGTCTTGCATTTCATATCGTATATATCATGTGCATCTTGTGGCATCTTAGGGCAAAAAATTATGCATGTTTGTATTTAAGTCTCTCTTATCACGTCGAGACGAAAATTTCAATCTCCATATCTCCGGATAGAAGAAACTTAAATACGGGCATTTGTCATACCCTAATTTTTGACCATAAGATTATGCATTTTTCGTTTTGCATCGTCTGCATAGCATATCACGCATTTCATCTCGCATGATACCCAATTTATCAGCCAGAATAAGTTTGTTGGAATTTACAGCCGATCCGGTCAAATTAAAAGTTAACTATGTAAAAAATCATTGGACGGAGAATTTTAAATCGAGCCTCGAGACGTCAAAGATATTAATCTACGTTTCGCGTAGTTTGACCTGGCGTGCTCATTTTAATTTATCGACCACTTTTCGATCAAATTTTTGATCAGTTTGAGCATTTTAGCGGGTAAAATTTATTTCAAAATTTGACCAAACGCTGTATGTTTCTAATACGTATATTTTGCGTTGATAATTTTGGTGTCGTCGTTTTTCATCTTCGAGAATTTCGATACCCGGTTTTTTATTCGCTTTATTCATTTTATTTATTTATATTCTTTAGTTAAATAACCTTTAATTATTTCAATTTTGTTTTTATAATTAGGATTTTTTATTTAACTTTATTCATTTTATCATTTTCTTTTATTATTTTTATTATTTATATTTAGTTAATTTAGAATTAATTCATTTAAGTTTTATTTAATTGTTTTTAATTTAATATTTGCTTTTAATAATATTTAAATATTTGTCCTATCTTTGTTTGGTAAACTTGTCCATTAAGTTTCAAAAAGGCTTTTGTGTTTAGTTGTTTTTGTGAAAATTTGGCTGTACATACTGAGGACCAAAAGAGACAATGCAAACCACAATGGTTCCCCACTACATTTTTTCTATGCAGCTACTCCATACTAGCATATGCGGGACCCACATCACAAAACGACAACAAGCTCACCGGATATCCTTTCCCTCCTACGCAAAGCACCATATCATATAATACTCTCATACTTTCCACAACCATAAGACATCTCCTCTCACAACACAACATTTTGTGTCCAAACCTTACACAAACCAAACAGCCGCACAATTGCAACATATCACCCTTCTTACTGTAACTACCACTCATCAACTTCCATCACAACCTTTTCACTCACCATTATTTCATTATCATACAAAACAATGAACCATAAAAAAACAACATATCACCATCATTTCTAGCATAAAAATAACCTTTCTATCACCATTCATTAACTTCATACAATATCCAAGAAAACCACACAACCTTCCTTCATATACCATCATACTCTCTCTTATTCAAAACAACCATGTAATACACTTTCTCCAACCTCTCATATTTTCTCCATCATCACCTTGTCACACACAATCCACCTTGCTACAACAAAATCTCCTTTTGATTCACACTGCCATAAACTGTGTTTCACTCCCAAACCTTTAACGGATGAACAACAACAATAACACGCTCATCCTCTCCATATTCTCCTCCTTCATAAACCTCATTCTCTCTTAGGTATATGCTCTTTCCCTGCGTCTCAACCATTCTCGCACTCTCATCTTCCCTCTAACCTCACCCTTTCAGTCATGAAAACCAATCAAACCTAACAGAAAAAGGATCTGAAAAAGAATGTGAAGGAGGATATGAATTTGAGATCCGTAAACCAAACTCAAATCTGAAATATAAACGTACAAATACAAACCTGTTTCGAAGCATAGCGATTAAATCTGAAACGAAGTTCGAACCGAAAATTGAGAAGGACGGAGAGATTCACGAATAAAACCGGAGGCGAGAGAGATCGAGAAAGATTGGAATTTGATGATTTCGCTTGAATCTCGTTGCCATGGACACGATTTGAAACTGTGTTTCGTTTGTTCTTTGATTTTTGTTAGTTATTTAATTTTAAGGGTTGGCATTAATTTTGTAAAACAAATAATATCATCAATATGTTAGATAGGATAATTTATCTTGCTAAAGAAGAACAGGCTGAGCAAGATGTCCTAGTGTGCATTGGAACATGTTGAGCTGAAGTAGTTTCAAAATTTGGAACAACATGTCGTATCAAGATGTCCCATGCAGGTTCATTCGACATCACGCCAGAACTGAAGAGAATTTAGAATTCTATTTTGCCTTAACAGATGCAGAAGATTCAGGAAATAATATGCAATGTCTAGGTGACGCTGAATTAAAAGGTCTGAAGATTCAAGTCTGAAATTGAGAAGAATATTGGAAAATATACACTTTCTAAATATGGAGATATTTTAGGAAGTTATAGATTGAAGTCCTAATTTGTAGCAGAAGTTTCTGCTGACTTGTAGCAGCTCATTTGCTGTGCTTTTGTAGGCCCAAATCCAGTTGGGAATAGGTTATATATAGATGTTTTGTAACCTAGTTTTGTAACGCAACCAAAAATGTAAAAGTTCTAGTATTAGGGTTGGTTCCTGTACCACTCTACCTGTGAGCTGGACAGTTTGTTAGTGTGATCCTCGAAGCTGTTAAGTAAGAGGAGTATTGTTCTTGGAGGAAGCTTTTAAGTAACTCTAAGTTGTTCCTTGGAAGGGAGTCTTCGTTGTTGAATTGTTGTATAGATAAAAAGCCGTTGATGCAGTGGCGGATTGTCGACTGCTAGACATCATTGCGATGATTGGGAGTGAGAAGAGTTTCTCATAGCTAGAGAGGATCTAGGTAGAAGGGTCATTGGGTAGTGATTGAGTGATAAGCTGTCAACTGAGAGTTTAGCTTTGAATTGATACTACTAATAGTGGACTTCATCCCTGGCTTGGTAGCCCCCAGAGTAGGTGTGTTAAACCGAACTGGGTTAACAATTCTGTGTGTCTTGCTTTTATCTTTTCAGTACCATGATTATTGCTATATACCTTGCCCTTTGTGATCATGTCAGACCAGATGTCGAACGGCATGTTCTAGGACATCTGAATTCTGCACATGTACCAGAAATTCAATTGGTATCAAAGCAGGTCATTATGTTCTGTATCTGGATGAGATCCGAGGGAAGATACCTTCTGGTTCATGGTCAAGGTAGAGGCTTTCTACTGAAAAGTTGTTTGAACTTGGAGTAGTTCATATAGTTGTGAGAATGGTCCCTAGAAGTGGAGGATGGACTGTTCGTGACAGACAGTGGTAGGTGCTGAAGGCTTGAAGGTTTGGTTGAAGAGCTGCCGTATTGTGGTTATGAAACTTGTGGTATTGTGGTGTCACCTGGATTATGATGATAGGGCTGATATGTGACACCTGAAGGTTTGAGGAGTTTGTGTTTTGATCCACTGCGTATCTATCTGAAAACTCCTGAGGTTGCAATTGAGAAGGCTGTTCTTCTCTAAATGTATATACTATGGCGATGGGATATATGTAAGACTGTTTCAACTTACTTTGTCAACGATACTTGAAGATTATTGTTCAATTCCACTCTTAAAGGCATTGATAAGTGAAGATGTAAGGAAGAGAATTAATTTACTTTTGCCTCTATTCCTAAAAGGGCTTATCTCCAGTCTTTGATCTCTTGATGTGTGCTCTGGAATGATGTCCTATCTTGTGTTAGAACATCACGTCAGAATTGTGCTGAATTCTGTTGTCTGAAGGAATGGCATAGCAGATGCTCTGGGTGCTAAACTAATGTGAGTTGATCACATGAGTTTGGAACCTACTCCTGAACTGGAAGAGGAGGCATCTGGGTGGTATGTCTAAGAAGTTTCTGGCCCTGGAACTTATCTTAGATGTGTGAGTTGGTCATGGTGTGATCAACATGTTATTTACTCCTGAGGTCAGTTTATTTCTGGTCCTTGCTGCAGGAGTGGAGAACCTGAGATTTCAAGAAGTATTCTCGCTAGCAGACTTCTTGAACATGAAGAGGCATGATTCATCTGAATGATAGTGTGAAGCCAGACTAGTACTGACTGCGTGTGATTCAATCATAGCCTGTGCTGCTGTTAAAGGTTGGAGAGTTAGATGAGAGAATACTACTCTCATGTTTCTATGATATGATGGGTTATGATGGTTGAAGTTTGGAGATTCTGTTTTGGAATGTGGTCATGATGTCTTAACATTTGTCGACAGAACATTCTGTTCAGAATGTTATGGTGTTTGTCTCCTGAGATCACAAGTCTCTACCTGATTTATGTACTGATGTAAGGGTCAAGCAGTAGGTGAATGTATTCAGCAAGTGTGTTGAACAGAGAGTACGCTCTTGAAGACATGAAGATGAGTCTCATGTTCTCCATTCATTTAAGGTATTATTCTTGCAAAAGAGTACTGGTGGTCTTAGATAGAGAAAAATTGATTAGATTGGGATCATGTGAGTATTGGTACAAGTGATGATTGTGTTCAACTTGTGAGTTGAACAAAGAGTGAGCTCTTGAAGACATGAAGATGCGTCTTATGTTTTACATTCTTCAAGGTACGAAGAAGCACATGTTATTCTTGATAGGGGGAGAGTGTTACAGTTTTATGCAGCTGGACGTGTGATGTTAAGGGGGAGATTGATAATTCTGCTGTTTTTAGTGTTGGCACTTATCTTGAAGCAGATTAGGAATTTGCATACATGGGGATTAAGTGTGTTGTGATGTGTCTTGTGCTGTTGTGATCTTTATTGCATTCGTTTAGTTTAAAGGAAAACAAAATTTTATTGCACTGCTGAAAGCATACAAGACAAAGCAACAAACAAAGAACCTAAAGATTATCCCAACACCCCGAATCAAGAAACATTTTCCAATCTTCGTCCCATTCATCATCAGAAGCTTGAAGTTGCACTTGGTTTTTCTTGATGGTCTTCATTCTTGTCTCTGATGTCCTTCGTGTTGCTCCTGAAGTTGCTCCAGCTGTGGACAGTGTTGTGTCCTTCAACTTCTGTGGATCTGGCTTCTTGACTTCCTGCATGTGCCTCTTTCCTGCATTTTTGTTAGACTGACTCATGATTCTTTCCGTGGTGTGCTGATAGGAGCAAGGAGGCTTGTTCTTTATAATGGATAAAGAGACCTTGTTTGTATCGCCCGACCAGTCAAAGTAGTCTTTGGTGTGGGAATCTGTCTTTCTTGGGAATCTGTCACATTGGATACCAGAACTTCATGTTTGGTGCCTTGGTAGAGGTTGTTTTTTTTCTAAAAGGATAAGCCTAGGTATGGTCTAGTTGTCTGATGTGATTCCCTTTAGTTTGCTTTCGGTATAGCTGCTGGTGCTGGTTGTGATCAAGTGGTGTGTTCTTTTGTCTTATGCTGATGTCCTACATAATGTTGCAACATCATTGTTTGTTGTGTACCATGCTTGTGGAGTTGGAAGAAGCAGCATTATCGTTCGAAGTGGCAGTTCTGACATAATGTGGATTAGAATGGGCAGATTCTGATCTTGATGGTAAGTAGTTCTGGTAATACATGACTACTCTCATGTTGAAGACTCAATTAGGGTGTTATGAATGTAAGGACAGAAGGTTATTGACAGTGGTGCAATCTGATCAGAATGGCTGAAGATAAGGAGGTTCCTTTCTCAATACAAGTAAAAGGTGGTGGCAGTCCTTATCTTGTGTTGCAAGACATTTGTTATGGAATATGTGAGAAATTTCAAATCAAGTGGGCTTTTGTTTTTCTGGAATTGGCAGACCATGTTTCCAAAATCAACATGGTGAGGTCTTGCTCAACATATACCAGATTGTGGCAATATCGTTGTGATAGCATAAAGAGCACTGAATGTTAAGGCTGTTGTCCATAGCCTATTGTTGCAAGTGTTCTGATTTTTGTGTAGCATGTGTGCTGGTCAAGTTTGTGCAGTGTGATGTCAAACATCATGATGGGACATATCATAGCGGTGTGAAGATAGTGCTTATGCAGGAGAGGTCTGAAAACCAAATTTGGTGTATCTGGGTGACTTTATTTTTCTCTGCTGTTGTGAGAAGTTGTCTCAGTATCCATAAGATAAGAAGATGTGCTTGTATAAGTTTCTGTGTGTCATACCCCAAATTTTGACCACTAAGATTTCCCATCATTGTGCAAATCATCATCACAATATGGGGGAACCATCATACTTCATCAGTCTCCCCAAAGATGGGTGAGCATCCACTACAGTCAAAATTAGGGTTTCAAGCCCTCTCAGAGCCTTAGACAAAGGATCAATCAAGGAATGACATGATCTTCAACTTGTCTAGCCTCTCAAATATCCATAATGGATCAAAAGGACTCCCACTTCAAGGATTAAGCACAAGGCTGCTCCCTTCTAGGTGGATCAAGCTTCAAGATCGCCAGTGTCACCAAATTAGGGTTTTGGTCGACCAGGGCCTCCAGATGAAAAATTTCATCTAGGCATGAGCCAATGATCCAAAACATAACCTAATATACTCCATGGAACCTCATGGACCCAATCATCATGTCAATTTTGCCTCAGGGGATGCATTCATCAAAAATCAGGAATTAGGGTTTCTTGACCTA
This sequence comes from Lathyrus tuberosus, assembly GCA_022829125.1. Classification (NCBI taxonomy): domain Eukaryota; kingdom Viridiplantae; phylum Streptophyta; class Magnoliopsida; order Fabales; family Fabaceae; genus Lathyrus; species Lathyrus tuberosus. The sequence goes on along the minus strand of JALAZF010000599.1, from coordinate 1,777,447 downwards.
ATTCACCCCAACAGGGACCGTTTCTCCTAAGCAAGGTAGAATTGCTATCTTGAACCAGCGATATTTCTTCTTCGCCCCGCGATGGCCGAGTATCCAGTCATGTTCATCTTTTAGTTTATATGTCGCGTCAGTTTTGTCCGCATATACATACATATATTATGCATTATTGATTTGCATTCACATTCATATTGCATCACTATCACTCTAGTCGGTCTTATCCCCTAGTGATAAAAGTCCTCTCAATCGAGTTGTCAGACCTTTCCTCGTTAGGAAGTGAATCATCTAAGCAATCTCTCTCAAGTTTATCTCTGGATTAGAGACGGTCCTTGACCACTTTGATAACTTGAACCTCTGAGAAACAAGAAAACTTTCAACAAATATCACTCTTCGCCATTGAAGATGATATCCTTGCTTTCCCGGATTAAGGAAAATCCCCAGAGAAAGCCTCTTAATCAGAGATTCGGCGGTACGACAGTTTTTCTCCGAAAAAACCACTGATGAAAAGGTCATCGGCACCTCAAAATTGGATCACATCATATGGCATTTCTCCGGGAAGATCCCGAGAAAAGTATGATGTAATACCCAAGCGAAAGCAGTCTCTCAAGAGACTCGTTTTCCCCAATAGAGTCGACAAATGACGTCTCCAACAGAGAAGTTTGTGCAACTCTACAACTCAGACGATTGGGTTCCCCAGCAAGTCTGACATCAAAACTTTTTCCACTCAAATGGCATCTCCCCAGGAAAATTCGGCGAGAAGTTTGAAGGAAAACTGCTACTAACAGCGTTCCTTGTCAAGAAAGTTTATTGACAAAAGAAACTGAGACCAGTTCCTTGGTAGGAAACCAGGATTGAGGGGAAGTTTATATCAGAAACCGAGACCAGTTCCTTGGTAGGAAACCAGGATCGAGGGGAAGTTTACAAAAGAAACCGAGACCAGTTCCTTGGTAGGAAACCAGGATCGAGGGGAAGTTTATATCAGAAACTGAGACCAGATCCTTGGTAGGAAACCAGGATCGAGGGGAAGTTTACAAAAGAAACTAAGACCAGTTCCTTGGTAGGAAACCAGGATCGAGGGGAAGTTTATTTCAAAAGAAAACTGAGACCAGCTCCTTGGTTGAAGACCAGGATCAAGGGGAAGTTTACCTTTTCTAAGCATCTTCGCTTAGCTAAAGAAGATGAATGCGTAAGCTACCATTCATAACCACCATCAAAATTTCGGGTATTCCGATATTTAATCCTCTTGCACCCCGAATGCCCGAATACCTTCGTCATTCACACCTTCGGGTCCAAGAAGATTAAATATGGGCATCTGTCATACCCCAAATTTTGACCACTAAGATTTCCCATCATTGTGCAAATCATCATCACAATATGGGGGAACCATCATACTTCATCAGTCTCCCCAAAGATGGGTGAGCATCCACTACAGTCAAAATTAGGGTTTTAAGCCCTCTTAGAGCCTTAGACAAAGGATCAATCAAGGAATGACATGATCTTCAACTTGTCTAGCCTCTCAAATATCCATAATGGATCAAAAGGACTCCCACTTCAAGGATTAAGCACAAGGCTGCTCCCTTCTAGGTGGATCAAGCTTCAAGATCGCCAGTGTCACCAAATTAGGGTTTTGGTCGACCAGGGCCTCCAGATGAAAAATTTCATCTAGGCATGAGCCAATGATCCAAAACATAACCTAATATACTCCATGGAACCTCATGGACCCAATCATCATGTCAATTTTGCCTCAGGGGATGCATTCATAAAAAATCAGGAATTAGGGTTTCTTGACCTAATTCACCCCTAAGTTGACTTTTGGGACAAATCATGAACCAAGACCTCAAGATAGGGTTTGAGGGTCTCTAATGAACTATATTGATCCATTCGGAACAATGGATTAATCCAAGAAGCTTGAGCAACAAGTCTCAATTTCATCTGCACAACAATTAGGGTTTTAAGGGAAAAGTCAACTGTAACTTTGACTTTTGACCAGGACATGCTCCCAAACCCTAGGACATGCCCCAATATTCCCTATGACACCCATGGAACATGTCCATCAAGTTTGATTTAGGTCAAGGACATGATTTCCTGAAGAATTGCACAGTTTGGAATTCATCTGATAAAAAGTCAACTGTGCACAAAAGTCCACTTTGACTTTTTGAGATTTTTCACCAAAATGGATTTTTAACCCTAAAATGATGTTAATGTATGATTTGAATCATCATTCATCAAGAAAAATCAAGAAAAGTGGGATAACTTGTAAAATGGGTAACCATAAAAACTTGAAAATTTTCTAAGTTAAAAATAAAGTGACAAGGGTACCAACTTTGGAGGATTATAACTCCTAAACCACAAAGCCATTTTTCCTCAACTAAAGATGGATTTGTAGCCCTCATTACCCTCTACAAAAACTTCAACTAGACCTAAGTCCAATTCATTAAGGATTTTGAGTTATGGAGTGATCAAAATGGCTGAAAAATGAAAATGTCACTTTTTCCAACACTTAGTGAAATTTTCACTAAGTCAGAATCTGCCTTCACTTTTTGCCAAATGTAGGGGGATTTTTCACTTGGATTCAAAAGAGATCAAAACCAAACATGTTCAAACAGTTGTTGTGTCATGTAAGGGCTTTCCAAAATGGTAAGAACATTACCAAATTCAACTTACACCATGAGTTATGACATTGGAAAGTTGCCTTGCTGAAATCTGTCAAGGCAAGGCAGAATTTGCAATTTTGCTCGATTTGCCAAAATCAGCCAAATTCAAATGCTCCTATCCACTTGGACACATCTGAGGATTGAATCTAAAGGGGACAATCACTGAGCCAAGCCTCCAAAGTCCATGGAACAAGAAATAACATGTTGAACCTAGAATGGCCAAAATAGGGACAAGACTCCAAATTTGGATTGAAGCATTCAATGGAAGCATCAAGGTGGCATGGACTAAGCCATTCTCATCTGAAATCAGTCAAGACTTATCCAAGACCAAGGGAACCACAACCCTGTGCCCTAACCTCTAGTCAATGGCTAGAGGAGACTTGCATTTCCATTGGCCAACATTGAACAAACACCTGCTGCAGTTGCCATTCACTGTGGATCCCAAAACAAACTTGCTATACTATAAATAGAGCTCAATTGTGTTCAGTTTGAGTACACCAAAGCCATCAAACATATGCTTTCCTCAAAATCTCTTCTTTCACCTCAAACTTGCCTTCCAAAGCAAGTAATTCTGAGTTTTTGAGCTAGAGAGCTTTTCCAATCAAACTAATCACTCACACACCTCACATACATCATATAGAAGTGATCCAAACACTCACATAACATCTGGAACACAAATTTCACAAAATCACCAGCTGGTTGCTCAAACTTTCAATCAAGTTGCAGCTGAGGTACCACAAATCGTTCCAGCTATTTTCAATCAAATCCAAGCATTCAAACACACTCCAAATATCATCCTTGAACTATCCCAAATGGTTCCCACCATCTGGAACACCATTTGAGGGAGTTGCTATTTTGGTCACTTTTAACCCCTTTTGCAAGAAAGGGACAGTTTGTGTTTTTGCAGGTACCAGCTGATTCCAATCATCCTAAAAGCATCCAAGGGATCATTTGAGGTGGTTAAAATCATAAAATCATATCTGGAGCAAGAGGGTTGGCAGATTGTAGAGAAACCTCCAAAATCTCAAAGAAGGGTAAGCCTCTCAACTTGCACTCACCAAAACATGTGTGCATTTGAAGTCCATTGATCATAAACATCTCATACATGTCATATATGTTGTGTTTGAGCTAATTCACCATGTAATCCATGCTTGTACCAAGTTGTAGCATAGAAAATGCATTTATAGGTCATTTTCAAAACCACTATCGGGTTTTGAGGAGGGAGTGTGATCTGAAAAAACTACCACCACCATTGGATTCCTTATGAAATTCTGGCCCAGATGCATATAAATTTTGTCTCAAACCATTAAGAATTGAGAAAGTTATGACCTTCACGTTTTTGAGCCAAAACTTGCCTTGGGCAAGCCAAAACCAAGGCATGACTTGTGTATTTGTTGGTTTGTTTCAAACAATGGATGTATCACCACCCCAGTGGTAAGGCGCGCGCCTTGTATGCTTGAGGTCTTGGGTTCAAACCCCACCCATGCCATTTTGTGATTTTTTCATATTTTGCTATTTTTCCAACTATTTTCATGTTTTGTTAATTATTTGGAAAATTAATAACTCTTTCAATTTTAATTATTTTTTATTGGTTCTTTTTGCAAAAAATCACAAAAATGTTGAAATATTTTATTCCACAAAAAAATTGAGTTTGTATTATTTATTTAATATAATTAGTATTTTTGTGAATAAATTCATTTTTATTTGTTTTTAAGCATTTTAAAATGAATATTCATCTTGAAAAATCAAGACCAAATGAGTTTTAATATCTCTTGTGATTTATACCTCATTTTTCAAACCTTAAACAAAAATCACAAGTGGTTTATTCAAACCTATTTGGTATTCTTCATTGATTTTCTTTAAATATTTACTTTTAAAGAATAAAATTAGGGTTTATTTGATTTTCACTCAAACAAGTCATTGTCAAACACTCATAGCCTCTAATAGAGTGTAAGACCCAACCCTTTTTTAACAAAACATTTTTGGGCCTCAGCTATTGTATAAGTCCTGATACGTTAAAAATCTCGGCGCGATCGTCATTTTCAAACTGAAAATATTTTGGGCCTCTCCCTGAGTTGTAAGCCCCATCTTTTGTACAAAAATACACTTTGGGCCTCTAATAGAGTGTAAGACCCAACCCCTCTTTTTTATATTTTCTCATTTTATTTTATAATGATTTGGAAAATTAATAACTCCTTCAATTTTGATTATTTTTTATTGGTTCTTTTTCTGAAAAATCACAAAAATAGTAAAATATTTTATTCTAAAAAAAAATCAACTTTATATTATTTATTTAATATATTTGGTATTTTTGTGAATAAATTCATTTTTAATTATTTTTAAGCATTTTAAAAGTGAATATTCATCTTGAAAATAAAGACTATGGGCCTCCCCTCGTGTTGTAAGCCTCATTTCTTTTCTTTAAACTCTTTGGGCCTCTATTAGAGTGTAAGACCCAACCCCTTGTGTACAGAAAACTTTTTGGGCCTCATTCGTTGTATAAGTCCCTCTGTACATTTTCAAATAAACGGCGCGATCGTCGCCCTTTTCAAAATTAACCAAATGGGCCTACCCTCGAGTAGTAAGACCCATTTCCTTTCTTAAAAAATCTTTGGGCCTCTTGAGAGAGTGTAAGACCCATCCCTTTGTACAGAAAATCTTTTTTGGGCCACAATCACTTGTATAAGTCCCTCTGTACAAATTCAACAGTGCGCTCACTGATAAAACCCTGGGCCTCTCCTTGAGCTGTAAGCCCCAAATCTTTTTATTTCAAAGCACTTTCTCCTTTGATTTTGAATATACTGTTGTTTTCAATCTTTCTTTGTTGAACAACTAACCAAACAGCATGGAAGCTCTACAACCGAGTAAGTGTTTACCCGCTTTCATTTACCGCTTTCATATGTATATAACTGTATTGTGGGGCTGTTTCACTGTAAGTCTCCTTTCATAAACTCATATATATATAACTGTATTGTGGGGCTATTTCGCTGTAAGTCTCCTTTCATAAACTCATATCAACTGTGTAATAATAGTATAGATATTTCGAGTTTCCCCGGCAACTATGTCTAGCACTAGGTAAAGCCGTTTCGTTTATTCATAGAAATAGACACCTAGATCCCCAATAGGATCACCAGATACAGTCTTCTCTTCGGCTGTCCTCATTAGGAATTGTCAAGAAACTCTACTCCTAAAGATGAATGTATTCTCCGTGAATGGCATCTTTGAGTTTCTTCCAAATTCTCGAACTTTCCTGACTTGATCTATTCCTTGTGAATAGCTTGCCTTGAATTTCTCGGGGTTTGGGGACCCATCGGCTTCTTAAAAGCAATCGGCCTCCTCTTGGGCATCATACAAGGACCCACAAGCATCCTAAAAGCAACCCCGCCTCCTCTTGGGCTTAGTACAAGGACCCGTCGGCTTCTTAGAAGTATCCACAGCCTCCTCTTAGGCTTCGTATAATGATCTCTTCCTCCAGGAATGATAGCCTCCTCTTGGGCTTCGTACAAGGACCCGTCGGCTTCTTAAAAGTTTCCAGCCTCCTCTTGGGCTTCGTACAAATTGTCCCGACGACCTCCTAGAGGTATAGGAACAGAACCTAATCATCTTAATAGAACAGTCCTTTCATAGAGTCTACTATTGTTTCTCAAAGCATAGTACAAAAGATGAAACTCTAGACTCGGACAGTCTAATCTCCTTGAGTCTCAAAGACATTCTCAAGTGACCCCTTCGTTAAATAGAAAGGAAACCCGTGGACTCGGACAGTCTCAATACCCTTTGGATTTCCCGTTTCCTCAAAGAGAAGGAAATATCCCTGATCCTCAAATCAAATCCCTGAGTACAGTGTTGCTCATATAAGAACTGATTTTCTCTTTCAAAATCAGTATACTGGACCTGTCACTCAACTAAAACAGTCACCATAGCCTCCTCTTGGGCTTTGTACAAATGATTCTCCCCAGCGGAGTCAAATAACGTTTAGCCTCTCTCTCGGGCTTTGTACGAGACACATAAGAGACTCCCTCGTTGAGTCAATCACCCCTTTAGCCTCCATCTCGGGCTTTGTACAGATACAAAAGGGTTCTTATTGAGCCAAACAAACAATAACCTCCATCTCGGGCTTTATACGAGATACGAAAAGATTCCCTCGTCGAGTCAAAACCTTTTCGCCTCCTTCTCGGGCATCGTACGAGATACAGAGACTCTCTTGTTGAGTCAAACTTTTCGCCTCCATCTCGGGCTTCGTACGAGATACAGAGACTCTCTTGTGGAGTCGAACTTTCAGCCTCCATCTCGGGCTTCGTACGAGATACAGTAACACTCCCTTGTTGAGTATAAAAGATTCTCCTGTTGTGTCAACCCTTTTAGCCTCTCTCTCTCTCAGGCTTCGTACGAGACACATAAAAGCTCCCTCTTGTTGGGCCAATAGCCTCCTCTTAGGCTTTGTATAAGAAAACCACTGGTTGATCTAATCAAACCTTTAGCATCAAAGTTGTGCCTCGTTCACAGCATACAAACATCAACAACTCCTTCCATCTAATCGCTGTAAGCGACAAGCCACTGGATCATCTATATCAACGCCACTGTCCCTCTTTTGGCATGAGAAATTCCTAAGGAAAGATGGCATTGCTCTACACTAAGTTAAAGTCTTCTCCTTTAGGTTAAAATCCCCTATAAAGGAAATTATGGCATTACTAGGATCCGCGTATCCCGGTTAAAGTAATCCTCCTTTATAACCAGTCACCCAACAGTTGTGACAGACAAACCCTTCTTTAGAGATGACAAATTCTCTCTAAAGTCGAGGTCCTTCAGCTTCACGTCTTGGGCTTTGAACAAGACACAAATAGACTTTTCAGCTTCACATCTTGGGCTTTGAACAAGATACAAATCACCTTTCGCTTCACGTCTTGGGCTTTGAACAAGACACCAAAAACCAATTTCCTCCCATAGAATAGGAGGAACTACGAACGCTCTGATTTCCCTGTTTCAGTAAACGGGAATACGTAGGCATAAGATTGAAAGAAAAATCTTAGCGAGCACAATCAACAAAAAAAACCTAATCCCATACTCTCACATTCAAAAGCATCAGTCCTAATATCCTAACCCTTGTTCCCCGCTAGAAAGTCCTAGAAAGAAAGAAAACCGTATTGGCGAAAATACAAATAACCAGTACAAAGGCCCCCCACATTGATAGCATTCGTAACCTAACAGACCGCTGTTTAAACTCAGTATGCAAAGCAGGGTTAATTGGAGACATCTATTTCCCTTCCTTATTCAGCTCACAATAGGATAAAAAATGAATCGACCTGTAGTTTAAGCTCAACCGCAGAGAGCGACCAGCGCTTAAGAACCGCGTCCAAAATCGCTCGCTACAGAAAAATGGCGCCCACCGTGGGGCCAGGTCTTTCTAAAACTTTTTTTTTTCCTTTTTTCTCTTCACTTATGTGAAAACCACAGATTGGGGATTCCGCCGGGGAACCCATTTCTGTCAGGAACTTAGGATTCTTAGCTTTATAAGTCTAGGATGATTAGGACAAATATATATACTGCTTTTCCCAATTGAATTTGTGTTTATTTTTCTGCTACTGGGAATGTGTGTGATGCCGCATGTGGTGAGATTGAGTATACATTTAAGATAAGTGATGGCGACGAGGTCGACCATCAACCTCAGTGGAGGCATCCTAATGTAACCATTCTCTCACCTAGACAATGGGTCGGTTGTGATGCCTGAGAAGCTGAGGAGCCAAACCCTTTCGTAGTACGGAAACTATCGGAAATAGTTGTTACGCGATACTACCCTCATTTGAGGCTGGTGATCTATTCTCGGTGAATGGCACTTACTCTAAGATTACTCTACAACTCGCTGACGATCCGCTTGTTGTTTTGCTTTCCTGGGAGGAGCTGATGATAATGAGTACAGGTACAAAAATCACCTTAGTATAAACCTTTGGGGATGGGTAGAGCCTTGACTTCATGACAACGACCCTTTGACCCCATGTTTTTTCTATGTTTTTGTGTGCTGAATTCATGCATTCATTTAAAAAAAACATTAAAACATTCAAAAAACTTCTCTTCTAGTCTCTCTATTTTTCAAATTAAACTAAGACTGTGATTGCAAATATCAGAGAAGAGGATTACGCTAATGGATTTCGGTAGAAGGAGAACTCATACGTACACCTTCAAGGTTCCAAAACTAGGGGATTTGAGAAGGTTAACAAGGATGATCACTAGCCCTGAGGCTTTCAGAGCCAAGTACGGAGGTCTGCTACCACTGTTAAGAGTCCATGTGATTGAGGGAATCATGGACGCGCTCGTTCAATTCTACGATCCGGTTTATCACTGTTTCGCATTCCCGGATTACCAGCTTGCACCAACGCTGGAGGAGTATTCTCATCTGACTGATCTACACATTACAGATCGAGCTCCATTTTCTGGACTGGAAGAAATTCCAAAGAATCAGACCATTGCAAGAGCAATTCATTTGGACGAGTCTGAGGTCAGGACTCACATGACTACCAAGGGTGGCATACAAGGTTTGCCAGCCCAGTTCTTGACGAAGAAAGCCCTGTATTTTGCCAGTATTGGGAACGTGACTGCTTTTGAAAGCATCTTTGTCTTGCTCACCTACGGGTTATTTTTGTTTCCCAACATCAATAACTTCGTCGATATTAACTCCATTAAGGTTTTTCTCATTGGAAACCCTGTGCCGACTTTGCTCGCAGATGCTATCATTCTGTACACTTAGGAAATTTGTACAGTGGAGGGGAGATCACATGCTGTGTACCTCTGCTTTATAAATGGTTTATCTCTCACTTGCCCAAGTCTGCTGCTTTTTGGGATTGCAAGAGTGTCTTACGTTGGTCACAGAAGATCATGTCTCTTACCAACTCTGATATAGATTGGTGTAATAGGACCTATGATGGAATCAGAATCATTGATCGTTGTGGAAACTTCCCCAATGTACCCATTATAGGAACTAAAGGAGGAATCAACTATCACCCGGTATTGGTTCGTCGTCAATTTGGATACCCGATGAGGCTTGTTCCGCGCAACGCTCATCTGGAAGGTCTTTTCTTTAAGGAAGGAGAAAGTGACAGAGCACTAAAGATGGAAATAGTGCACGCTTGGAAACACGTTCATAAGAAAGGATGAGAGTCTCTAGGAAAACCGGACTGTGTCTCGGTGGAGCCTTATCTCCATTGGGTACAAACTAGAGCTCTCAAGCTAAAAATGCCTTATCCTCATTACAGAATTCTTCCGCCGAGGGAATCTGTCATGTACTTCATGATGGAAACTGAAAAGCTTAAGGTTACTCTCAACAAAGTTCAAAAGGAGAGAAGGTCTTGGAAGAACAAGTACCGCACCCTCGACGTAGAGTGCATCAGAATACAACAATTACTGAAAGAGAAGGATGCTCTAATTGAAATTTTGGAGCAACATGCTGTAGAGAATCAAGATGACCAAAGGAATTTGCTCGTTCCTTTCACTTGGCAAAGGAATGACGACCCGACAACGGCTCAAGAGCCCCGGTCAAAGAAAAGGAAAATACCAGAATCAGCACCCGATTTCTCTTCAGAGAGGACTCGGGACCCATTAGCCTAGGCTTCTGTTTCTGTACTTTGTAATATACTGTATTTCCATTTTTGTAATCCTTTGAATTTCAATAAAAAGGGGTTTCCCCACTGTTTGATATTTGCAATCTAATTGTCGAAGTTTATTTTGATTAAACCAAAAAAACAATTAATATAATCATTGCATTCATCATTCTCACATCGCGTATTCTTCTTACCTATGAATCTCACGTTTGTGTCTCGGTTCTAGAGTCAAACTGTCTCATTTGTACAATACTCGGGCCAATCGTCAGAAAAAGATGGATGATCTTGAGGAAGAGAACAGAGAGTTGAAATAAGAGATCGACGCTCTAAGAGAGGATATGAGAAAGCTTCGTAACGACATGCAAGCCATGGCAGAAGCTCATCTACAAAGAACTGTGATCTCAGAGATCACCTCAATGCCCGTAGTGGAGAGGAATGATCCTAGGTATCAGATGTCGAAAGATCGTCCCTGGGGCATGCCTGTCAACTATATCCCGAGAGGATATGTTCCGCCGATCACTGAAGATCAGGGAATCACAACAGAAGCCGCTGGGCCTGAAGGTTACAAACTTCGGGAAAGCGAAGATGCCAGGGGCATACGGAAGACTCCTGAAGGTTACAAACTTCGGGAAACGCCAAGATTCGCTGCCGTAGTCACGGTACCACCCCCTGTGGTGCACACTGTCCCGGAAGGACAGATTCCACCAATACCTGCTGATAAAAAGGAAACTATGTTTGATAGAATGGAGGAATTCCAGGAACAGTTCTTGGAAATGCAGAAAGAGCTGCAAGCCATTCGCGGTCAGGATTTATTTGGAAAGGACGCCGCAGACCTCTGCTTGGTCCCCAATGTGAAAGTCCCACACAAATTCCAAGTGCCCGACTTTGAAAAATACAAGGGTAACTCTTGCCCTCAGAGCCATCTGGTGATGTACGCTCGGCGAATGTCAGCTCAGACGGAGAATCAGGACCTGCTGATTCACTACTTCTAGGATAGTTTAACCGGTGCCGCATTAAAATGGTACATGGGTTTAAACCGTGCCACGATCAGCACTTTCAGAGATCTTGGCACTACCTTTGTCCAACAATACAAATACAATTTGGACATGGCACCCGACAGAGATCAACTAAGATCAATGTCGCAAAAGGACAAGGAGACCTTTAAGGAGTATGCTCAAAGGTGGCGTGAAATTGCCGCTCAAATTTGTCCACCTCTTGAGGAAAAAGAGATGACAAAGATCTTCTTAAAAACCTTAAGCTCATTTTACTATGACCGAATGGTTGCCAGTGTGCCCAGTGATTTCACCGAGATGGTCGGCATGGGCGTACGTCTTGAGGAAGCCGTCCGAGAAGGACGTTTGGTAAAAGACACTGGATCGACGAGCGGTACTAAAAAATACGATAGTGCTCTCCCTAAGAAAAAAGAGCAAGATATTGGGAATATCTCTCTCAGAAAGAAAAGGCGACGTTATCAACCAGTAGCGGCTGTGACTCCTGCTATCAACTTTGCGCCTATTCCTACGTATCAACCTCAGGTTGCGCAGAGCCAACCTGACCAGCAAAGGACACAACAGCCTCTTCAGCAGGCTCGTCCTCAATATAACAACAACCGTACAACACGGTCACCAGGATTTGATCCTATACCCATGACGTACGCAGAACTGTTTCCGTTACTACTGGCTAAGGGGCACATCCAGACTAAGTCTCCTCTTACAGTACCAGAAAATCTGCCTTTTTGGTTTAAGGCGGATCAAACTTGCCCTTACCACCAAGGAGGACCAGGGCATAACATAGAGACTTGTCTCAATTTCAAGTCCGACGTGCAAAAGCTTATTAGAAGCAGGGTCTTATCCTTCAAGGATACAAATCCCAATGTTCTCACGAACCCGCTGCCTCAACATGAGAAAGCTGCAGTCAACCTGATTGAGAAAGAGACTAACAATGTCTATCAAATTCACGATGTACTCTTGTTAAAGACCAATCTGGTTAAGATGCATTGTAGACAGAGTGGATATGGCCATGTGCCACCTCATAATTATCACCAGTGTGATATCTGCTCTAAAGATAACCAAGGATGTTCGGTAGTGCAATCAGCTCTACAGGAACAAATGGATCTCAGATGGATCCAAGAGCACCGAGTTCGTGGAGTTAACATGGTCTACACGAATTCTAACGTCATTCAGAACCACGATATCCGTGCAATGAATGTCAACTTGGTGGCAATGCACTCAAGGCAAAGCCAGTATCATAATCTGCCGCGGCACGATTACAGTTCCTGTCTGACTTGCTCGGTAAACAAACAGGGATGCTCTTTCATACAAGAGGCCCTCCAGCGTCAGATGGATCTTGGATGGATCCAAGACTACCATGATAGGAATTCCTATCAGATCAACATGGTTCAGATTTTCGATATTCGTCTGATGAATACCAGCCTGGTAGAGTTACATGCTGAGCAGGTCCGGCTCGGATTCTTAATATCACATGATTACCAAAGCTGTAAAGCGGGTTGCGAAAACGATCAGGGTTGTACCCTTGTCCAGGAGGCACTTCAGCAATTGTTAAATCACTGGTGGCTTCCAATCTATATGGATGAAGACACCCAGCAAATTAGTATCACTAACGGAAATCCTACTAGATATCAAAGTCAGGATGTTCGATCAATGGAAACAAACCTCGTAAGGTTGCACTGCATTCAAAGTGGACATGGTCGGGTGCCACTACACAACTATGAGCGGTGTGGAGTTTGTTCAGTGAACAATCAAGGATGCTACCTCGTACGAGCAGCCCTTCAAAGTCAGTTGGACCGCAAAGAGATTCAACCATGCTCAAGTTCTGGATCAGTCAATTATCTCGCTGATCAAATCGAGGATGTTGTCGTAATATCTGATCATCAGAGGGCTGGGGATATTTGTGCCATCATTCCACTACTTGACGAATCGAGAGTTCCCAACCGGGAACAGATCAAGATTACTTATGATGGTCAAAAAAATCAGAAGGTTCCCATAGTCATCTATCTGCCGGGACCATTACCGTATGAATCAACTAAGGCTATCCCTTACAAATACGGTGCAACGATAATTAAGAATGGAAAGGAAATTCCATTACCCTCCGTCGTAAACATTGCAGACATCAGTCGTGTAACACGGAGTGGTAGAATCTTCAACCGAGGGGTTGGGGAACCTAACAAGGAAAAGGAACTTCAGACAGAAGCTCCCGATCTATCAGTCGATCAATCCAGTAATCCCGACCTTTCGAAAAATAATGATGAGATGCTGAAGCTCATCCAAAGGAGTAAATACAATATTGTCGATCAACTGTTACAGACTCCTTCAAAGATCTCAGTATTATCACTGTTACTCAGTTCAGAAGCCCACAAGGAGGCTCTACAAAAAGTCTTGGAGCAAGCCTTTGTGGAACTGGATGTAACAATCAGACAGTTCGATAGTATTGTCTCTAACATCACTTCCTGCAATAATTTGGGATTTAGTGATGAGGAATTACCCGAAGAGGGTTGCCGTCATAACATGGCACTCAATATCACAGTTAACTGCCAGGACGATGCTTTAGCCAGTGTACTGGTAGACACAAGGTCAACCCTGAATGTTATGCCGAAGTCTACTTTGATGCAATTATCATTCAAAGGCCCTCCGATGAGAGTCAGCGAGGTCGTCGTCAAAGCATTCGACGGATCCAGAAAAACAGTTATCGGCGAAGTTGATCTTCCCATAACTATTGGTCCTCATACTTTCCAAGTCACTTTCCAGGTCATGGACATCCGGGCAACATACAGTTGTTTAGTAGGAAGACCTTGGATACATCAGGCTGGAGCGGTTACTTCAACCCTCCACCAAAAGCTAAAGTTCGTCAAGAACGACCAACTTGTCACAGTCTGTGGGGAACAAGCCTTGCTTGTGAGTAACCTATCATCATCTACTTGTGTAGAACCCGAGGAGATTATTGGAACGCAGTTCCAAGCACTGTCGGTAAGCAAGGACAATCATTTCAAAGGAGGAACCTCAATTTCCTCATGCAAAGATGCTATCACAGCGGTCGAGAGTACCGATACAAAAGGATGGGGACAGCTTGTCATTCCTATTGACAATAAAACAAAGAAGGGTCTTGGTTTTTCTGTAACCTGTACCCAGACAGCTGCTAACGATGAAAGTCTTCATCCCCTTCAAAACTTCTTCCACAGTGGAGGTTTCCTTCACCCAGTGTCTCAGACAGTTCATGCTATCAATGAGGAAGATCCCTCTGACACAGATGAAGAATGGAAGTCCTACCTTAACAAGGACGGTTATATGTCTTAGGAAGAGGTGCCTGTGCCTTTTTGCTTTCCTATAGAAAGTCCGAGATTTATACCAAGGTCAGATGTCGAAATGATATATGGAGATTGTGATCCTGAAGGATTCCGTGCTCCACCAAATTCATTAGAGGAAGACACTCCGATGAAAGACAATTTTGACTACACCTACTATGGCCCAATGGATGGTCTGCCAATGTGGCAACCTTATCCAGGAAACTTGGGGCAAGAAAGTCATCCGAATAATGAAACTCAGCTGAGCACCATTGAACATAATACCTATGTCCCCACCATGTCATGGGATCAACACTCAGGTCATTCTGAAACTACTCAACATGACGATGAATTCGCAACGTTTGCAGGACTTGAATTCATCAACTATGCTTTTCCCGAGGTCAACGTCATCTAGAGGGATGACTCCTCTAGTTCCAAAGAAGTATGGGACACTCTGGGAGAACCAAGTGGAAAATATGACTTTATGGTCAAGTACACTGCGCCCGAAAGCTCTTGTATCAGGCTCGAAGATATCCAGCCAACTGGATGGGGAGATACAGCTGAGAGCACAACTACTCTGCAAAATACAACAGAGGAATCCTCCTACGACAACTCTGCCTGGGAGACAGATTCCAATGATCCTGCTCCACCAGATATCAGCATTATTTCTGAAGACAAATCAAGGAAGGTACCAGACTTTGTGATTCACCGAGGAGTTCGCCGCCAATGGGTTGCCGTCGAGGTTCCGAAGATTGTTCATCAGTCAAAGTAATTGCCATCTTTAACCTTTCACCCTGCCCAGGTGAAACAGATGTTTTGATAGGGCTCGCTTTCTGTAAATTTTCCCTCTTCACTTCGCCCAAAGCGACAGAGTTTTGTTTTATAGGGCTGTAGTTTCAAGGATCGACTTGTTCATTAATAAAATAACGTCGTTCTGTAATTTCCGCATTAATTGCTGTTTTCTCTTTTTGCTTTTTCAGAAAATGGTAATCCTAAAAAACAATTCAAAAATAAAAACAAGCAGTAAAAGAAATACACTGCACACACTTGCATTTTCTCTATCTCTTTTAAACACGAATCATCACGTCATACAGATTGCTTGTTTTACACCCCGTTGAAACATACGATCCGATGCCTTCTCCCGACTTTGAGTTCCCGGTATTTGAGGCTAAAGAAGAAGATGACAACGAAATTCCAGAAGAGATCTCCCGATTACTCAGACAAGAGGAAAGGTCCATTGAACCTCACAAAGAGCCGTTGGAAACGATAAACTTGGGTTCCGAGCAAGAGAGAAAAGAAATCAGGATTGGGGCACTGCTCAATCCAACTGTAAAAGAAAGTTTGATAAAGCTTCTCAAAGAATTCCCCGATGTATTCGCTTGGTCCTATCAGGATATGCCAGGGTTGGATACCAGCATCGTGGAACATCACTTACCATTAAGGTCGGAATGTCCGCCAGTAAAGCAAAGGTTGAGACGCACTCACCCGGACATGGCCATCAAAATCAAAGAGGAGGTACAGAAACAGATTGACGCAGGTTTTCTCGCCACATCAGAATATCCTCAATGGTTAGCCAACATCGTACCAGTTCCCAAAAAGGACGGAAAGGTCAGAATGTGTGTAGATTACAGAGATTTGAACAAGGCTAGTCCAAAGGACGACTTTCCTTTACCACACATTGACATACTGGTAGACAGCACAACAAAGTTCAAAGTTTTCTCCTTTATGGATGGATTCTCGGGCTATAACCAGATCAAAATGGCGCCGAAAGACATGGAGAAAACTTCGTTCATTACACCATGGGGCACCTTTTGTTACAAGGTAATGCCGTTCGGTTTGAAGAATGTCGGGGCAACCTATCAAAGGGCCATGACTACTCTCTTTCATGACATGATACACAAGGAAATCGAGGTATATGTCGATGATATGATTGCAAAATCAAAAACAGAGAGTGAGCACGTTGAACATCTGTCAAAATTGTTCAAACGTTTAAGAAAGTTCAAGCTCTGCTTGAATCCCAACAAGTGCACCTTCGGTGTCCGTTCAGGGAAACTACTAGGGTTCATCGTCAGCCAAAAGGGAATTGAAGTTGATCCTGAAAAGGTCAAGGCCATTCAAGAAATGCCTTCTCCGAAAACTGAAAAACAAGTCAGAGGATTCCTGGGACGTTTGAACTACATCTCCAGATTCATATTCCTTATGACCGCGACATGTGCGCCGATCTTCAAGTTACTAAAAAAGAATCAGGATTGCGTTTGGTCAGAAGATTGCCAAACCGCCTTCGACAGTATTAAGGAATATCTGTTGAATCCTCCGATTCTATCACCTCAAGTGGAAGGAAGACCACTGATCATTTACCTCACAGTTCTAGAGGACTCAATGGGATGTGTACTTGGCCAACAAGACGAAACTAAAAGGAAAGAGTCTGTCATTTACTATCTAAGCAAGAAATTCACCGACTGCGAAACTCGGTACACGATGCTTGAGAAAACTTGTTGTGCTTTGGCTTGGGCAGCCAAACGTCTTCGCCAGTACATGATTCGTCATACTACTTGGTTGGTCTCCGAAATGGATCCAATCAAGTACATTTTCGAAAAACCTGCTCTTACGGGAAGGATTGCCCGTTGGCAGATGCTGTTATCAGAATATGACATCGAGTACCATGCTCAGAAAGCCGTTAAGGGAAGTATTTTAGCAGATCATTTGGCTCATCAACCGATTGACGATCAAGAATCAATCGGGTTTGACTTCCCAGACGAAGATGTCATGTATCTAAAGATGAAAGATTGCGATGAACCGTTACCCAGTGAAGGGCCAGAACCAGGTTCCCAATGGGGACTTATCTTTGACGGAGCAGTTAATCATTACGGAAACGGAATTGGGGCAATCATTGTTACCCCTTAGGGTACCCACATTCCTTTCACCGCCAGACTTACGTTCAAATGTACAAATAACGAGGCCGAATACGAAGCATGTATCATGGGTCTCAAAGAAGCGATTGATTTAAGGATCAAAAACTTGGACGTATACAGCGACTCAGCCCTGGTTATCAATCAGATCACAGGAGATTGGAACACATACCAATCAGGGTTGATACCTTACAAAGACTATGCAAGAAGGTTGTTACCCTTCTTCGACAGAGTTGAGTTTCATCACATCCCTCGTGATGAGAATCACATGGCTGATGCCTTAGCCACTATCTCTGCCATGCTTAGTGTAGGTCAATGGAATGGCCTACCTAAGATCGACATAATGCGCCTTGAAGGGCCCATTTACATCTTCACGATTGAAGCAGTCATAGACGACAAACCTTGGTATCACGATATCAAATACTTCCTTCAGAAACAAGAGTACCCACCTGGGGCATCCAAGAAAGATAGAAAGACCCTCAGAAGATTGGATGGAAACTTCTTCCTGAGCGGTGACACTCTCTATAAGAGAAATTTTGACATGGTCTTGCTCCGATGCGTAGACAGGCCAGAAGCAAACATGCTTATGAAAGAAATTCATGAAGGATACTTTGGCACTCATGCCAACGGACACACAATGGCGAGAAAAATTCTCAGAGCAGGGTATTACTGGTTGACCATGGAATCCGACTGCTACAAGTACATGAGGAGGTGTCACAAGTGTCAGATATACTCCGACAAAATTCATGTACCGCCATCATATCTCAAAGTTCTTTCTTCCCCGTGGCCTTTTTCCATATGGGGAATCGACATGATTAGCTTGATCGAACCTAAGGCTTCAAACGGACATCGGTTCATCCTAGTAGCCATTGACTACTTCACCAAGTGGGTCGAAGCAGCGTCGTACGCTAATGTAACCCGACAAGTGGTGGTCCGATTTATCAAAAACAATATCATCTGCCGTTATGGTGTTCCGACCCAGATCATTACTAATAATGGATCTAACTTGAACAACAAGATGATGAAGGAGTTGTGCTCTGAGTTCAAGATCGAACACCATAACTCATCTCCCTACCGACCCAAGATGAACGGAGCAGTAGAAGCGGCTAACAAGAACATCAAGAGGATTGTTCAGAAGATGGTTGTAACCTACAAAGATTGGCACGAGATGCTACCCTTTGCTCTTCACGGTTATTGAACATCTGTCCGCACTTCAACAGGGGCAACCCCTTTCTCTCTAGTGTATGGCATGGAAGCAGTGCTCCCCATAGAAGTAAAGATCCCATCAATCAGGGTATTGATGGAAGCTAAGCTCACCGAAGCTGAATGGTGTCAAAGCCGACACGACGAACTGAATCTGATCGAAGAAAAGAGAATCACGACACTATGCCACGGTCAGTTGTATCAACAGAGAATAAAGAGGGCGTTTGACAAAAAGGTCCGACCTCGTGTCTTCAGAAAAGGAGACCTCGTGCTCAAGAAGATACAATTATTTCTCACTGATTCTCAGGGGCAAGTGGACCCCAAATTATGATGGCCCCTATGTGGTCACGAAAGCTTTCTCAGGCGGTGCCTTGAGACTTGCAACCATGGACGGAGAGGAATTTGCCTACCCCACAAATGTTGATGTAGTCAAGAAATACTTCGCCTAAACTAAAAAAAAAAAAAAAAAACGTCTCGGTGGATTGAAAACTCGAAAGGGCGGTCCAGGCAAAAGTTAGAGACCGAAAAAAAATCATCCCGGTGGATTGGAAACATCACAGTACAATCCAGGCAAAAATTAGGGATAATGGCAAGTAACTATGTTCAACAGAGGCAAGTCCCTCAGGCGCAGTTACATCATCCATCGGAGGAAAACTCCAGTCAAGGTCATCTTCGACAGAAGCTCAGGATGCCCCGAATTCAAAGTTGGTAGAAGGATAGTGGTCGTTATGTTTCAACGTAGCCCTTTTCCCTGTAAATTACCATTTTCAAACTTTGTATATACTCTTTGGAATTACGCGTTTGGCTGATCTCCATCTTATTAATAAAATTTGAGCCCTTGTGCTTTTGTTTGTAATTCTTACTTGTTTTCGCTTTACAGAACGACATTTTAACATGATTATCGATTCTTGAAATGAAACAAAAATGAATTTACTTGTTAAAACTTTTTCTGCTTTTTAATAAAGATGGCAATTTCTTTTGACTGTTGAACATCGAAAGAGCATCGATTGCGTCTCCAAAGGCGTTTGAACTTCAAAGTGCAGAATCAAAGTACTCCTTCTAGACCAGTACGCCTGAATGAAGGATCAACAATGTCAGAGACCATGTTTCGTCTGACATCCTCGGCCGAGTTCTCATCTCCTAAGCCCGACCAGCGTCGCCCCCAACAGGGACCGTTTCTCCTAAGCAAGGTAGAATTGCTATCTTGAACCAGCGATATTTCTTCTTCGCCCCGCGATGGCCGAGTATCCAGTCATGTTCATCTTTTAGTTTATATGTCGCGTCAGTTTTGTCCGCATATACATACATATATTATGCATTATTGATTTGCATTCACATTCATATTGCATCACTATCACTCTAGTCGGTCTTATCCCCTAGTGATAAAAGTCCTCTCAATCGAGTTGTCAGACCTTTCCTCGTTAGGAAGTGAATCATCTAAGCAATCTCTCTCAAGTTTATCTCTGGATTAGAGACGGTCCTTGACCACTTTGATAACTTGAACCTCTGAGAAACAAGAAAACTTTCAACAAATATCACTCTTCGCCATTGAAGATGATATCCTTGCTTTCCCGGATTAAGGAAAATCCCCAGAGAAAGCCTCTTAATCAGAGATTCGGCGGTACGACAGTTTTTCTCCGAAAAAACCACTGATGAAAAGGTCATCGGCACCTCAAAATTGGATCACATCATATGGCATTTCTCCGGGAAGATCCCGAGAAAAGTATGATGTAATACCCAAGCGAAAGCAGTCTCTCAAGAGACTCGTTTTCCCCAATAGAGTCGACAAATGACGTCTCCAACAGAGAAGTTTGTGCAACTCTACAACTCAGACGATTGGGTTCCCCAGCAAGTCTGACATCAAAACTTTTTCCACTCAAATGGCATCTCCCCAGGAAAATTCGGCGAGAAGTTTGAAGGAAAACTGCTACTAACAGCGTTCCTTGTCAAGAAAGTTTATTGACAAAAGAAACTGAGACCAGTTCCTTGGTAGGAAACCAGGATTGAGGGGAAGTTTATATCAGAAACCGAGACCAGTTCCTTGGTAGGAAACCAGGATCGAGGGGAAGTTTACAAAAGAAACCGAGACCAGTTCCTTGGTAGGAAACCAGGATCGAGGGGAAGTTTATATCAGAAACTGAGACCAGATCCTTGGTAGGAAACCAGGATCGAGGGGAAGTTTACAAAAGAAACTAAGACCAGTTCCTTGGTAGGAAACCAGGATCGAGGGGAAGTTTATTTCAAAAGAAAACTGAGACCAGCTCCTTGGTTGAAGACCAGGATCAAGGGGAAGTTTACCTTTTCTAAGCATCTTCGCTTAGCTAAAGAAGATGAATGCGTAAGCTACCATTCATAACCACCATCAAAATTTCGGGTATTCCGATATTTAATCCTCTTGCACCCCGAATGCCCGAATACCTTCGTCATTCACACCTTCGGGTCCAAGAAGATTAAATATGGGCATCTGTCATACCCCAAATTTTGACCACTAAGATTTCCCATCATTGTGCAAATCATCATCACAATATGGGGGAACCATCATACTTCATCAGTCTCCCCAAAGATGGGTGAGCATCCACTACAGTCAAAATTAGGGTTTTAAGCCCTCTTAGAGCCTTAGACAAAGGATCAATCAAGGAATGACATGATCTTCAACTTGTCTAGCCTCTCAAATATCCATAATGGATCAAAAGGACTCCCACTTCAAGGATTAAGCACAAGGCTGCTCCCTTCTAGGTGGATCAAGCTTCAAGATCGCCAGTGTCACCAAATTAGGGTTTTGGTCGACCAGGGCCTCCAGATGAAAAATTTCATCTAGGCATGAGCCAATGATCCAAAACATAACCTAATATACTCCATGGAACCTCATGGACCCAATCATCATGTCAATTTTGCCTCAGGGGATGCATTCATCAAAAATCAGGAATTAGGGTTTCTTGACCTAATTCACCCCTAAGTTGACTTTTGGGACAAATCATGAACCAAGACCTCAAGATAGGGTTTGAGGGTCTCTAATGAACTATATTGATCCATTCGGAATAATTAATTAATCTGTAATACCCCAAATTTTTACCACTTAGATTTCCCATCATTGTGAAAATCATCATCACAATATGGATGTACCTTTATGCTTCATTAGTCTTCCCAAAGATGGGTGAGCATCCACTACAATCAAAATTAGGGTTTCAAGCCCTCTCTGAGTGCTTAGACAAAGGATCAATCAAGAAATGACATGATCTTCAACTTGTCTAATCTCTTAAACATCCACAATGGATCAAAAAGGACTCCCACTTCAAGGATTAAGCACAAGGCTGCTCCCTTCTAGGTGGATCAAGTCTCAAGATCGACAGTGTCACCAAATTAGGGTTTTGGTCGACCAGGGCCTCCAGATGGAAATTTTCATCTGGGCACAAGGCAATGATCCAAAACATAACCTAATATACTTCATGGAACCTCATGAACCCATGCATCAAGTCAATTTTGCCTCAGGGGATGCATTCATCAAAAATCAGGAATTAGGGTTTCTTGACCTAATTCACCCCTAAGTTGACTTTTGGGACAAACCATGAGCCAAGACCTCAAGAGATGATTTGAGGGTCTCTAATATACCATATTGATCCATTTGGAACAATGGATTGATCCAAGAAGTTTGAGCAACAAGTCTCAATTTCATCTGCACCACAATTAGGGTTTTAAGGGAAAAGTCAACTGTAACTTTGACTTTTGACTAGGACATGCTCCCAAACCCTAATACATGATTGAATATACCCTATGACACCCATGGAACATGTCCATCAAGTTTGATTTAGGTCAAGGACATGATTTCCTGAAGAATTGCACAGTTTGGAATTCATCTGATAAAAAGTCAACTGTGCACAAAAGTCAACTTTGACTTTTTGAGATTTTTCACCAAAATGGATTTTTAACCCTAAAAGGATGTTAATGTATGATTTGAATCATCATTCATCAAGAAAAATCAAGAAAAGTGAGATAACTTGTAAAAGGGGTAACCATAAAACTTAGAAATTTTTCTAAGTTAAAAATAAAGTGGCAAAGGTACCAACTTTGAAGGACCATAACTCCTAAACCACAAGGCCATTTTTTCTCATCCAAAGATGGATTTGTAGCCCTCATTATCACCTACAAAAACTTCAACTACAAGTCATTCTAATTCATTAAGGATTTTGAGTTATGGAATGATCAAAGTGGCTGAAAAGTGAAAATGTCACTTTTTCCAACACTTAGTGAAATTTTCACTAAGTCAAATTCTGCCTCACTTTTTGCCAAATGTAGGGGGATTTTTCACTTGGAATCAAAAGAGATCAAAACCAAACTTGTTCAAACAGTTTTTGTATCATGTAAGAGCTTTCCAAAATGGCCAAGAACATTGCCAAATTCAACCTACACCATGAGATACAACATTGCCAAGTTGCCTTGCCAAAATCAGCCAAATTCAATTGCTCCTATCCACTTGGACACCTCAGAGGATTGAATCTAAAGGGGACAATCACTGAGCTAAGCCTCCAAAGTCCATGGAACAAGAAATAACATGTTGAACCTAGAATGGCCAAAATAGGGACAAGACTTCAAATTTGGAATGAGGCATTCAGTGGAACCATCAAGGTGGCATGAACTGAGCCATTCTCATCTGAAATCAGTCAAGACTTATCCAAGACCAAGGGGACCAAAGCTCTGTGCCCTAACCTCTAGTCAATGGCTAGAGGAGACTTGGATTTTCATTTGCCAACATTGGCCAAACCTACTTACCAGCTGCCATTCACTATTCCTTGCAAAACAAACTTTCTCTACTATAAATAGAGCTCAATTGTGGTCAGTTTGAGTACACCAAAGCCATCTAACAGATGCTTTCCTCAAAATCTCTTCTTTCACTCCAATTTTGCCTTCTAAGGCAAGTCACTATCGGGTTTTGAGTTTGAGAGCAATTCCAATCAAACCAATCACTCACACACCTCACATACATCACATATGAGCTGATCAAACACTTAGATTACTTCTGAAACATCAATTTCACAAAATCACCAGCTGGTTGCTCAAGGTTTTAACCAAAGTGCAGCTGAGGTACCACGAAATGATCCAGCCAATTTCAATCAAGTCCAACCATCCAAACACAATCCATAGGGTGTAGGGAAGCTGTTCAGATCATCACCACTCATCTGTAACACCTCCAAATCAAAAATCACTTTGAACTTGCTGTCCCGGCCTAGAGGTAAGCACATACTTGGTCATCTCTCAATCTATGCATATTTCCTCGCACAATAATTTGGCCATATGTTCATAATCATGCATGGAATGTTTTCCCTCAATTAATTGCATTGTTTGAATCGTGTATCAAAAATCCTAGCCTTCATGCAGAAATTAGGGTTCTTGAGGTCTCTTCGTGATTTCTTGTTGTATGTTTAATTTAAATGAAATTAAAGTACATAGACATGATCATGAGGTTGAGACGAGCATAATGATATGTGGATTGCATGATATGATTACGTATTCATGGAGATTGGATAGAAAATGCAAATCTGAGAAACCAAGAACACGCGCGTGTTCTTCAGCTGTTCTTGGCGCCATTTTTCATAAATTCAAATATTTGAATTTTGTGATTTTGTTTAATTGATTCAAAAATTAATTTCTCTCTGAGTTTTAATGATTTTGAGTTGATTCTTTTTTTAATAATTCACAAAAATGTTAAAATATTTTATTTTCACAAAAAATCCCAAAAATATTATTTATTTCATATAATTGATATTTTTGTAAAGAATTAATATTTTGATTGTTTTTGGCATTTTAAATATTTTTTTCTACATTGATTTTGCAACTTTTAATGCTTTCTAATTATTTTGTAGGTCAATACTTAATTTTTGAAGCATTAATCCAAGATCACAATTTGTTTTCCATGTGTTAAACAATTTTTGATCATTTTAATTGAATTTTTATTCAATTAAATACATTTTGAAAACAAATTAGGGTTTTGGATTAATTCAACCCTCATAAATCATTTTCAAAACTCTTTGGGCCTCTTGAGAGAGTGTAAGACCCATCCCCCCTTGTACAAAAACTTTTTGGGCCTCACTCATTGTATAAGTCCCTCTGTACAAGTAAACGGCGCGATCGTCGCCCGTTTAAAAATAAAAATCATCTGGGCCTCTCCTTGAGCTATAAGACCCATTCAAAACACTTTGGGCCTCTATTAGAGTGTAAGACCCAATCCCCCTTTTAACCAAAACATTTTGGGTCTCACTTATTGTATAAGTCCCTCTGCGTTAAAAGAAAACCTCGGCGCGATCGCCATTTTTAAACGAAAAATCATTTGGGCCTACCCTCGTGTTATAAGCCCCACTCTTTTTTCTTTAAACCTTTTTGGGCCTCTTGAGGGAGTGTAAGACCCATCCCTTTGTACAAAAAACCTTTTTGGGCCCCAGTCACTTGTATAAGTCCCGCTGTACAAAGTCAAACAGTGCGCTCACTGATAAAACCCTGGGCCTCTCCTTGAGCTGTAAGCCCCAAATCTTTCTTTTTCAAAGCACTTTCTCCTTTGATTTTGAATATACTGTTGTTTTCAATCTTTCTTTGTTGAACAACTAACCAAACAGCATGGAAGCACTCCAACCGAGTAAGTGGTTATCGCTTTCATTTACTGCTTTCATATTATAAACTGTATTGTGGGGCTGCTCACTGTAAGTCTCCTTTCATAAACTCATATCTACTGTGTAATAATAGTATAGATATTTCGAGTTTCCCCGGCTACTACGTCTAGAACTAGGTGACGCCGTTTCATTTATTTGTAGAAATAGACGCCTAGATCCCCAATAGGAGCACCAGATACAGTCTTCTCTTCGGCTGTCCTACTTAGGAATCGTCAAGAAGCTCTACTCCCCAAGATGAATGTATTCTCCGTGAATGGCATCTTTGAGTTTCTTCCAAATTCTCGAACTTTCCTGACTTGATCTATTCCTTGTGGATAACTTGCCTTGAATGTCTCGGGGTTTGGGTACCCACTACGGTCATAATCTTGGACCTTAACTAAGGAACCCTCTTCAAAAGCTAAAAGTCGCTGGATAGTAAACCTCGCACGTTTACCAGTGGTTTTTATCTTTAAAAGAGTTATCTCTCCTAATGGAAAGGAGATGATAGACCCACGGGCTTCTTAAAAGCATCGGCCTCCTCTTGGGCATTATTCAAGGACCCTACGGCTTCTTAGAAGTATTCACAGCCTCCTCTTATGCTTCGTATAATGATCTCTTCCTCCGGGAATGATAGCCTCCTCTTGGGCTTCGTACAAGGACCCATCGGCTTCTTAAAAGTTTCCAGCCTCCTCTTGGGCTTCGTACAAATTGTCCCGACGACCTCCTAGAGGTATAGGAACAGAACTTAGTCATCTCCATAGAACAATCCTTTCATAGAGTCTACTACTGTTTCTCAAAGCATAGTACAAAAGATAAAACTCTAGACACGAACAGTCTAACTTCCTTGAGTCTCAAAAGACATTCTCAAGTGACCCCTTCGTTAAATAGGAAGGAAACCCGCAGACTCGGACAGTCTCAACACCCTTTGGATTTCCAGTTTCCTCAAAGAAAAGGAGACCACCCCGATCCTCAAATCTAACCCATGAGTACAGTGATGCTCATATAAGAACTGATTTTCTCTTTCAAAATCAGTATACTGGACCTGCCACTTAACTGACATAGCCTCCTCTTGGGCTTTGTACAATGACTCTCCCTAGCGGAGTCAAACAACGCTTTAGCCTCCATCTCGGGCTTCGTACGAGATACAAAAACACTCTCTTGTTAAGTATAAAAGATTCTCCTGTTGAGTCAAACAAACAATAACCTCCATCTCGGGCTTCGTACGGACACAAAGACTCTATCGTCGGGTCAAAAACTTTTAGCCTCTCTCTCGGGCTTTGTACGAGACACAAAATAGCCTCCTCTTAGGCTTTGTATA
The DNA here is from genome assembly GCA_022829125.1 of Lathyrus tuberosus. Taxonomy (NCBI): domain Eukaryota; kingdom Viridiplantae; phylum Streptophyta; class Magnoliopsida; order Fabales; family Fabaceae; genus Lathyrus; species Lathyrus tuberosus. Next base: position 1,750,842 of record JALAZF010000599.1, on the reverse strand, counting down.
ATGATTTTCCTAGCGGAAATTAGCCTCCTCTTAGGCTTTGTATAATGATTTTCCTAGCGGAAATTAGCCTCCTCTTAGGCTTTGTATAAGAAAACCACTGGTTAATCCAATTAACCTTTTAGCATCGAAGCTGTGCCTCATTCACAGTACACAAACATCAATAACTCATTTCCCTTCATCTAATCGCTGTAAGCGGCAAGCCTCTGGATCATCTATATCCACGCCACTGTCCCTCTTTTAGCATGAGAAATTCCTAAGGAAAGATGGCATTGCTCTACACTGAGTTAAAGTCTTCTCCTTCAGGTTAAAACCCTTTCTTCGGAAATTATGGCATTGCTCGGATCCGCGTATCCCAGTTAAAGTAATTCTCCTTCTCCCCTCTTTAGAGATGACAAATTCTCTCTAAAGTCGAGGTCTTTCAGCTTCACGTCTTGGGCTTTGAACAAGACACAAATAGACCTTTCAGCTTCACATCTTGGGCTTTGAACAAGATACAAACCACCTTTCGCTTCACGTCTTGGGCTTTGAACAAGACACCAAAACACCAATTTCCTCCCATAGAATAGGAGGAACTATGAACGCTCTGATTTCCCTGTTTCGGTAAACGGGAATACGTAGGCATAAGATCAAAGAAAAGATCTTAGCGAGCGCAATCAACAAAAAACCCAAATCCCATATCTCCATCAATCAAAAGCAGTATTTCAAAAGCATCAGTCCTAACATCCTAATCCTTGTTCCCCGCCAGAAACCTTCTGCCCAGGTAAAAAAGAAAGAAAATAGTATTGGCGAAAATACAAATAACCAGTACAAAGGCCCCCTACATTTATAGCATCCATAACCTAACAAACCGCTGTTTAAACTCAGTATGCAAAGCAGGGTTAATTGGAGACATCTATTTCCCTTCCTTATTCAGCTCACAATAGGATAAAAAATTAATCGACCTGTAGTTCAAACTCAACCGCAGAGAGCGACCAGCGCTTAAGAACCGCGTCCAAAATCGCTCGCTACATAATCCAAGAAGCTTGAGCAACAAGTCTCAATTTCATCTGCACAACAATTAGGGTTTTAAGGGAAAAGTCAACTGTAACTTTGACTTTTGACCAGGACATGCTCCCAAACCCTAGGACATGCCCCAATATGCCCTATGACACCCATGGAACATGTCCATCAAGTTTGATTTAGGTCAAGGACATGATTTCCTGAAGAATTGCACAGTTTGGAATTCATCTGATAAAAAGTAACTGTGCACAAAAGTCCACTTTGACTTTTTGAGATTTTTCACCAAAATGGATTTTTAACCCTAAAATGATGTTAATGTATGATTTGAATCATCATTCATCAAGAAAAATCAAGAAAAGTGGGATAACTTGTAAAAGGGGTAACCATAAAAACTTAGAAAATTTTCTAAGTTAAAAATAAAGTGACAAGGGTACCAACTTTGGAGGATCATAACTCCTAAACCACAAAGCCATTTTTCCTCATCCAAAGATGGATTTGTAGCCCTCATTACCCTCTACAAAAACTTCAACTAGACCTAAGTCCAATTCATTAAGGATTTTGAGTTATGGAGTGATCAAAATGGCTGAAAAATGAAAATGTCACTTTTTCCAACACTTAGTGAAATTTTCACTAAGTCAGAATCTGCCTTCACTTTTTGCCAAATGTAGGGGGATTTTTCACTTGGATTCAAAAGAGATCAAAACCAAACATGTTCAAACAGTTGTTGTGTCATGTAAGGGCTTTCCAAAATGGTCAAGAACATTACCAAATTCAACATACACCATGAGTTATGACATTGGAAAGTTGCCTTGCTGAAATCTGTCAAGGCAAGGCAGAATTTGCAATTTTGCTCGATTTGCCAAAATCAGCCAAATTCAAATGCTCCTATCCACTTGGACACATATGAGGATTGAATCTAAAGGGGACAATCACTGAGCCAAGCCTCCAAAGTCCATGGAATAAGAAATAGCATGTTGAACCTAGAATGGCCAAAATAGGGACAAGACTCCAAATTTGGATTGAAGCATTCAATGGAAGCATCAAGGTGGCATGGACTGAGCCATTCTCATCTGAAATCAGTCAAGACTTATCCAAGACCAAGGGAACCACAACCCTGTGCCCTAACCTCTAGTCAATGGCTAGAGGAGACTTGCATTTCCATTGGCCAACATTGAATAAACACCTGCTGCAGTTGCCATTCACTGTGGATCCCAAAACAAACTTGCTCTACTATAAATAGAGCTCAATTGTGTTCAATTTAAGTACACCAAAGCCATCAAACAGATGCTTTCCTCAAAATCTCTTCTTTCACCTCAAACTTGCCTTCCAAAGCAAGTAATTCTGAGTTTTTGAGCTAGAGAGATTTTCCAATCAAACCAATCACTCACACACCTCACATACATCATATAGAAGTGATCCAAACACTCACATAACATCTGGAACAGAGATTTCACAAAATCACCAGCTGGTTGCTCAAACTAACAATCAAGTTGCAGCTGAGGTACCACAAATCGTTCCAGCTATTTTCAATCAAGTCCAAGCATTCAAACACACTCCAAATGTCATCCTTGAACTATCCCAAATGGTTCCCACCATCTGGAACACCATTTGAGGGAGTTGCTATTTTGGTCACTTTTAACCCCTTTTGCAAGAAAGGGACAGTTTGTGTTTTTGTAGGTACCAGCTGATTCCAATCATCTTAAAAGCATCCAAGAGATCATTTGAGGTGGTTCAAATCATAAAATCATATCTGGAGCAAGAGGGTTGGCAGATTGCAGAGAAACCTCCAAAATCTTAAAGAAGGGTAAGCCTCTCAACTTGCACTCACCAAAACATGTGTGCATTTGAAGTCCATTGATCATAAACATCTCATACATGTCATATATGTTGTGTTTGAGCTAATTCACCATGTAATCCATGCTTGTACCAAGTTGTAGCATAGAAAATGCATTTATAGGTCATTTTCAAAACCACTATCGGGTTTTGAGGAGGGAGTGTGATCTGAAAAAACTACCACCACCATTGGATTCCTTATGAAATTCTGGCCCAGATGCATATAAATTTTGTCTCAAACCATTAAGAATTGAGAAAGTTATGACCTTCACGTTTTTGAGCCAAAACTTGCCTTGGGCAAGCCAAAACCAAGGCATGACTTGTGTATTTGTTGGTTTGTTTCAAACAATGGATGTATCACCACCCCAGTGGTAAGGCGCGCGCCTTGTATGCTTGAGGTCTTGGGTTCAAACCCCACCCATGCCATTTTGTGATTTTTTCATATTTTGCTATTTTTCCAACTATTTTCATGTTTTGTTAATTATTTGGAAAATTAATAACTCTTTCAATTTTAATTATTTTTTATTGGTTCTTTTTGCAAAAAATCACAAAAATGTTGAAATATTTTATTCCACAAAAAAATTGAGTTTGTATTATTTATTTAATATAATTAGTATTTTTGTGAATAAATTCATTTTTATTTGTTTTTAAGCATTTTAAAATGAATATTCATCTTGAAAAATCAAGACCAAATGAGTTTTAATATCTCTTGTGATTTATACCTCATTTTTCAAACCTTAAACAAAAATCACAAGTGGTTTATTCAAACCTATTTGGTATTCTTCATTGATTTTCTTTAAATATTTACTTTTAAAGAATAAAATTAGGGTTTCTTTAATTTTCACTCAAACAAGTCATTGTCAAACACTCATGGGCCTCTAATAGAGTGTAAGACCCAACCCTTTTTTAACAAAACATTTTTGGGCCTCAGCTATTGTATAAGTCCCGATACGTTAAAAATCTCGGTGCGATCGCCATTTTCAAACTGAAAATATTTTGGGCCTCTCCCTGAGTTGTAAGCCCCATCTTTTGTACAAAAATACACTTTGGGCCTCTAATAGAGTGTAAGACCCAACCCCTCTTTTTTATATTTTCTCATTTTATTTTATAATGATTTGGAAAATTAATAACTCCTTCAATTTTGATTATTTTTTATTGGTTCTTTTTCTGAAAAATCACAAAAATAGTAAAATATTTTATTCTACAAAAAAATCAACTTTATATTATTTATTTAATATAGTTGGTATTTTTGTGAATAAATTCATTTTTAATTGTTTTTAAGCATTTTAAAAGTGAATATTCATCTTGAAAATAAAGACTATGGGCCTCCCCTCGTGTTGTAAGCCCCATTTCTTTTCTTTAAACTCTTTGGGCCTCTATTAGAGTGTAAGACCCAACCCCTTGTGTACAGAAAACGTTTTGGGCCTCATTCGTTGTATAAGTCCCTCTGTACATTTTCAAATAAATGGCGCGATCGTCGCCCTTTTCAAAATTAACCAAATGGGCCTACCCTCGAGTAGTAAGACCCATTTCCTTTCTTAAAAACTCTTTGGGCCTCTTGAGAGAGTGTAAGACCCATCCCTTTGTACAGAAAATCTTTTTTGGGCCACAGTCACTTGTATAAGTCCCTCTGTACAAATTCAACAGTGCGCTCACTGATAAAACCCTGGGCCTCTCCTTGAGCTGTAAGCCCAAAATCTTTTTATTTCAAAGCACTTTCTCCTTTGATTTTGAATATACTGTTGTTTTCAATCTTTTTTTGTTGAACAACTAACCAAACAGCATGGAAGCTCTACAACCGAGTAAGTGTATACCCGCTTTCATTTACTGCTTTCATATGTATATAACTGTATTGTGGGGCTGTTTCACTGTAAGTCTCCTTTCATAAACTCATATATATATAACTGTATTGTGGGGCTGTTTCGCTGTAAGTCTCATTTCATAAACTCATATCAACTGTGTAATAATAGTATAGATATTTTGAGTTTCCCCAGCAACTACGTCTAGCACTAGGTAAAGCCGTCTCGTTTATTCATAGAAATAGACACCTAGATCCCCAATAGGATCATCAGATACAGTCTTCTCTTCGGCTGTCCTCATTAGGAATTGTCAAGAAACTCTACTCCCAGAGATGAATGTATTCTCCATGAATGGCATCTTTGAGTTTCTTCCAAATTCTCGAACTTTCCTGACTTGATCTATTCCTTGTGAATAGCTTGCCTTGAATTTCTCGGGGTTTGGGGACCCATCGGCTTCTTAAAAGCAATCGGCCTCCTCTTGGGCATCGTACAATGACCCACAGGCTTCCTAAAAGCAACCCCGCCTCCTCTTGGGCTTAGTACAAGGACCCGTCGGCTTCTTAGAAGTATCCACAGCCTCCTCTTAGGCTTCGTATAATGATCTCTTCCTCCGGGAATGATAGTCTTCTCTTGGGCTTCGTACAAGGACCCGTCGGCTTCTTAAAAGTTTCCAGCCTCCTCTTGGGCTTCGTACAAATTGTCCCGACGACCTCCTAGAGGTATAGGAACATAACCTAGTCATCTTAATAGAACAGTCCTTTCATAGAGTCTACTATTGTTTCTCAAAGCATAGTACAAAAGATGAAACTCTAGACTTAGACAGTCTAATCTCCTTGAGTCTCAAAGATATTCTCAAGTGACCCCTTCGTTAAATAGGAAGGAAACCCGTAGACTCGGACAGTCTCAATACCCTTTGGATTTCCCGTTTCCTCAAAGAGAAGAAAATATCCCTGATCCTCAAATCAAATCCCTGAGTACAGTGTTGCTCATATAAGAACTGATTTTCTCTTTCAAAATCAGTATACTGGACCTGTCACTCAACTAAAACAGTCACCATAGCCTCCTCTTGGGCTTTGTACAAATGATTCTCCCCTGCGGAGTCAAATAACGTTTAGCCTCTCTCTCGGGCTTTGTACGAGACACATAAGAGACTCCCTCGTTGAGTCAATTACCCCTTTAGCCTCCATCTCGGGCTTTGTACGAGATACAAAAGGGTTCTTATTGAGCCAAACAAACAATAGCCTCCATCTCGGGCTTTATACGAGATATGAAAAGATTCCCTCGTCGAGTCAAAACCTTTTCGCCTCCATCTCGGGCATCGTACGAGATACAGAGACTCTCTTGTTGAGTCAAACTTTTCGCCTCCATCTCGGGCTTCGTACGAGATAGAGAGACTCTCTTGTTGAGTCGAACTTTCAGCCTCCATCTCGGGCTTCGTACGAGATACAGAAACACTCTCTTGTTGAGTATAAAAGATTCTCCTGTTGTGTCAACCCTTTTAGCCTCTCTCTCGGGCTTCGTACGAGACACATAAAAACTCCCTCTTGTTGGGTCAATAGCCTCCTCTTAGGCTTTGTATAAGAAAACCACTGGTTGATCCAATCAACCTTTTAGCATCAAAGTTGTGCCTCATTCACAGCATACAAACATCAACAACTCCTTCCATCTAATCGCTGTAAGCGGCAAGCCTCTGGATCATCTATATCCACGCCACTGTCCCTCTTTTAGCATGAGAAATTCCTAAGGAAAGATGACATTGCTCTACACTGAGTTAAAGTCTTCTCCTTTAGGTTAAAATCCCCTATAAAGGAAATTATGGCATTATTAGGATCCGCGTATCCCGGTTAAAGTAATCCTCCTTTATAACCAGTCACCCAACAGTTGTGACAGACAAACCCTTCTTTAGAGATGACAAATTCTCTCTAAAGTCGAGGTCCTTCAGCTTCACGTCTTGGGCTTTGAACAAGACACAAATAGACTTTTCAGCTTCACATCTTGGGCTTTGAACAAGATACAAATCACCTTTCGCTTCACGTCTTGGGCTTTGAATAAAACACCAAAAACCAATTTCCTCCCATAGAATAGGAGGAACTACGAACGTTCTGATTTCCCTGTTTCAGTAAACGGGAATACGTAGGCATAAGATTGAAAGAAAAATCTTAGCGAGCACAATCAACAAAAAAAAACCTAATCCCATACTCTCACATTCAAAAGCATCAGCCCTAATATCCTAACCCTTGTTCCCCGCTAGAAAGTCCTAGAAAGAAAGAAAACCGTATTGGCGAAAATACAAATAACCAGTACAAAGGCCCCCCACATTGATAGCATCCGTAACCTAACAGACCGCTGTTTAAACTCAGTATGCAAAGCAGGGTTAATTGGAGACATCTATTTCCCTTCCTTATTCAGCTCACAATAGGATAAAAAATGAATCGACCTGTAGTTTAAGCTCAACCGCAGAGAGCGACCAGCGCTTAAGAACCGCGTCCAAAATCGCTCGCTACACTGTGAAGTCTTGGGTTGATAAGTTTATGAGCTAGCCAACAACTGTTTTGGTAAGATGTCAGAACATGGTACATGACATGTTTCTCTTGAGCCAAACAAGGAATTATTCTGGTCGATAGTGCAAGGATAAGGTGAAACACGTGTCTCTGCCTATGCATGGAGCGTTATTGGCTTAATTTATGGTAAGATTCAGTTGAGAAACATTTAAGGCAGTCAAGGCAGTTTTTTTTGGAAGGTAGGCATTGAATATTGAATGGAGTTTTTGGTACCTAAAATAACGTTTCTTTGACCACGAACCTTGAAATATTCAAAGCTCGTTAATTCCAAAGTAACTGATCAGCTATTTATAGGGGTTGTTCTCCTCTCCTCCAGCCAAGTGAGTGTTCTTGTTTCACAAGTATTGTGGCGTTTGTTCGTATTTGGGTAAGCATCACTTGGGTCTGGTTCTGTGAGGGCCTTCTTTGCCAATTTTTGGCTAAAAAGGGGGAGAAAGGGTGTGTGAAATGGGTGAAATGGGTTGTGCAGATGCCTTGTTTGGAGTCTGCAATTCCAATTGTGTGCAGTGATGTCGAAGAGGGTGTCATTTCCTTGAGTTGGTGTTGAGTTCCAATTGTGACTTGTGTCCTGAGTTATGAACACAATTGTGACTTGTGTTCTGAGTTACCTGGGTTGATAAATTGATACTTCTTAAGTTTCATCTTATGCCATAGGTCGACTGGGGGCGTCTGATCAATTAAGATGTGCAGAAATCTCTTATGCCACCATTGGTCTTTTGTGTCAAGACAGACGTTTCTTTTCTGGAGGAGTTTTCTACAATTAATCCAGGTCTGAGCTGGAAGGAAAAAGAAATGTGTTGTACTAAGGGGGAGTGTCAATCTTCTACCTCATGTACACCAGATATCTTCTTCCTCATGTGCACCAAATGACTTCAGGACTTTCTTCTCCTAAGGTCCTAATGTGCTGCCTGAGGTTATTGTGCTGTGGTGCTCGAAGGTGATGCTTGAAGATTTGTCAAACATGATGTCCTAACATCATTCAAGTATTCTCATGAAGATGATTCTCCTTGTTTGCTGTTCTCAGTAGCTACTGATGGCTACTGTTAGGTTCAGTAGTTGCTGATGACTACTGTCAGTAGTATAGAATTGTGATTGCTGCTGTAATCTGAGTTGTAATGTTTTTGTATTTGTTTTAGCCAAAATTTGCCAAAGGGGGAGAATGTTAGTACTTTAATTTTAAGGGTTGGCATTAACTTTGTAAAACAAATAATAGCAGCAATATGTTAGATAGGATAGTTTATCTTGCTAAAGAAGAACAGGTTGAGCAAGATGTCCTAGTGTGCATTGGAACATGTTGAGCTGAAGTAGTTTCAAAATTTGGAACAACATGTTGTATCAAGATGTCCCATGCAGGTTCATTCGACATCGCGCCAGAACTGAAGAGAATTTAGAATTCTGTTTTGCCTTAACAAATGCAGAAGATTCAGGAAATAATATGCAATGTCTAGGTGGCGCTGAATTAAAAGGTCTGAAGATTCAAGTCTGAAATTGAGAAGAATATCAGAAAATATACACTTTCTAAATATGGACATATTTTAGGAAGTTATAGATTGAAGTCCTAATTTGTAGCAGAAGTTTCTGCTGACTTGTAGCAGCTCATTTGCTGTGCTTTTGTAGGCCCAAATCCAGTTGGGAATAGGTTATATATAGATGTTTTGTAACCTAGTTTTGTAACGCAACCAAAAATGTAAAAGTTCTAGTATTAGGGTTGGTTCCTGTACCACTCGACCTGTGAGCTGGACAATTTGTTAGTGTGATCCTCGAAGCTATTAAGTAAGAGGAGTATTGTTCTTGGAGGAAGCTTTTAAGTAACTCTAAGTTGTGCCTTGGAAGGGAGTCTTCCTTGTTGAATTGTTGTATAGGTAAAAAGCCGTTGATGCAGTGGCAGATTGTCGACTGCTAGACATCATTGCGATGATTGGGAGTGAGAAGAGTTTCTCATAGCTAGAGAGGATCTAGGTAGAAGGGTCATTGGGTAGTGATTGAGTGATAAGCTGTCAACGGAGAGTTTAGCTTTGAATTGATACTACTAATAGTGGACTTCATCCCTGGCTTGGTAGCCCCCAGAGTAGGTATGTTAAACCGAACTGGGTTAACAATTCTGTGTGTCTTGCTTTTATCTTTTCAGTACCATGATTATTGCTATATACCTTGCCCTTTGTGATCATGTCAGACCAGATGTCGAATGGCATGTTCTAGGACATCTGAATTCTGCACATGTACCAGAATTTCAATTTTGTTGGTGTGGCTCGTTGGATGTTTGTAAGCTCATTCCATGACTTGCGTAAAAAATGGATCGTACCCTGTTTGACGGCAGATGATAGCACATCTCATGTGTTGTTTGTGTCGTTATGGTCTCTGGGGCAATTAAGCCCGTTTAGCTTTCTCTTTTATTCCCCCTTTTTTTTATCGTGTATTTTTTGTTCGATGCTGGGCCTTGATTCAAGCCCAGGTGATTCCATATAGCCCCTCATGTTTTCTCATACGCCCCACCCCTGTTTCTTCTTTTTTCTTTATTAATTTGTTTTTTTAAAGGAAATCTTGGTTAAGTTCTTTTGATAATTATTAGTTTTGTTAATGAAATTTTTGTAAGTTCTTGTTAACTATTTATTGGTTATTATTCTATTTAGAGTTTTGTATGGATTTTCATCCTCGATTTTCATTTTCTATTTTGGGTCAATGATATAACAAAAGTCATGATTAGTTGATTTATTCAAATCAATGAAAATCTTGATCAATATGAGACCATTTTCTTTTTTATTTCAACTATTGGTCAATGAAAGTCAAATATCATAGATTATCGATTTCTCGATTTAAAATCATGATTAAGACGAGGCCATTTCGATACCATTTCGATTTCCAGTTCATTTCTCATTATCTTTTTCTTCTATTTTCATTTTCGATCGATGAAGTCTTTTTATTCACGAATGTTGGTTATTGAAGCGATTAACTTTCATTATTTCAAATCTGTAGTGCGTGATCATCGAGATCACTTTCTATACTTTGGGATCGTGATAGGTTACCTTCGATTAATCGACGAAAGTTTGTGATTAAGACGAGACCGTTCGCTTTTCCTTTTCGTGTGACACAATTCTTCGAGAATGATTCACCATATCATTTCTCTATCATGTTTTAGCACAAATATTTTGTTGCGCGGCCTCCTATAGCATGATCTTCCTCATAGATCGTGCTACGATGGTTTAGCGCTAAAGTGGACCCGATTCATCCGATTAACGATTGACCACTAACTTTAATTTCTGTCTATTTACTCTTGATTTATCTTTCTGTTAATATATCACTGTTTGTATACTATTGTTCATATTATTACCTTATTGTTCATTTATACTCTTCATACCATCATATTCATATCTTGTTCATACCTCATTCAAAACACTCAATAAAACTATCGAAACCCTAAAACCTTTAATTGGTGGACTATGGTTACTATATCGAGCTTTGGACTGTGGACTAAGATCTAGGACCCTTCCATATGCTCTTGGAGTTAAGAGTTGGAGACCTTGCACCGGTTATGTTGCTTTGTCTGTATTGGCGGATCACCAGTTCAGTAGAGGGGAACGCTTGTCATGCGCCATCTTTTTTGGTTTGATCCTTCCATCTCTTACTATTTGCTTGATGCCTGCTTTCATGATGCCTTGATTTATATCTTGTATATATGTTGTCATTTGTTCATGCTCTTAATTTGGTCGTCTGCTCATTGTATATCTTATCTAATGCTCATTTGTGGTTTTCGAATTTCCATGATTGTCCCTGTTAGGGTCCAAGGGAAGGACTTATTGTTGACTATACAGTCATATTCATTTGCATTTTTTTACCTTTGTGTGATCCCTGTTCCCCCTTTAGGTTGATTCCCTCTAGGATGTACATATTTAGATTCTTGACATTAGACAGATACCTCTTAGGTAGTTTCCCTTAGGACAGTTTTTCTTAGGATGTTCAACTTTAGATAACTTACAGTTAATCTCCCCTTTTCTCCCATGAGAGAATTAGGCATGAGTCATCCCTAGTTGAGATGTAATTCTCCTACCCAATGACATAGTTGAAAAAGATGTTAATTTCTTTTTCACTTGAGAGAGGTATGTGGCATACTCGTCGATCCGATATCTGAGTCAGAGTCCTTCTCTTAATGTGAAGCAAATATCCATCTTCCACATGTTTGTGGTGGTTCGGTTGAGTATTCTACTTAAGATGATAACTTGTCTCTTCTCCTGAAACCCACCAACAAACATTGATTTTATCCGTAGTCCGAACTACGGACGCTCTGATTTCTCAAAGTTTCTTTTGAGAATACGTAGGCACAAGGTCAATCCTTGGCGATCAACCTTTTCTTTTTACCGTGCTTACCCTTATTGAGGGAAACTACGAATACTCTGATTCTTTTAGTCAAGATACGTAGGCACGAGATGCGATGCCTTGCCGAGCATACTTAGGAATAACACCTTAGGTCTTCCTTTACCTTTTCACCCTTTAACAGATAACAAATAACACATTAAAACAAGAGGTTCCTGTAGAGTATTACAGATACTTAGGATGCTAATACCTTCCCTTAGTATAACCAACCCCCGAACCTTAGATTCTCTCTTGCTCTGCATTGCATTGCATACTCATGGGTTATTCGTTCTTTTTCCCTTCCCTTGGATAAATTAAAGACCGGTGGTGAATTATGATTTGTGATTCAAGTTAAATGATAGTTTGATATCCGATTCTCACCGCGACACATCTTAGAAGTTCTCCTGAACTGAATTATTTGAAGTTTTTTCCTGCGTATACAAGTTTAAAATTATTCCGTAGATATAGCTCCAGAAACAACCAAATTTTGGCAAAAAAAATGTGCGTCCGGATGTGTATCTCCAGAAGCAAGGGGCATAAAAGGAAATTCAATAGGTGCCTAATAGTATCAAGGGGTGGATTAAGAAATTCTCTTTTAAGATACTTGAAATCTATTATTCAGTTTCTAACATGGTATCCGAGTCTCGTTTAAGATCCAGTGGGTCACCTGCTACCAGGTTTCCGTTATCGGGCCACCCACCATTTATTTCCACGTTCCAGATGTCTATTCCTGAGCGTGAGGGGATGTGTTAAGAGTCTCACATAAGATATTATATGGTCTGAACATGTGTTTATAAGTGGGGGCTGTCTTCACTCTACCAACTGATTTTGTAGAGTTAAGTTAGGTTCAACCACATTTCTTAAAAGTTAGTTTAGGGTAGTTTAATTTGTTGTGTTAAGTTTGGTTTTTGTTGTGAATTGCAGTTGTTAGTGATTGTTGCAGTTTGTCTGCTGTTAAATCGGTTTTGGATTTTAATTGGTTGTGTTTACTTCTTTATCACTGTTAGGTGTTGTGCATAAAAACCCTAAATAATCTAAGTATCCTGCATCAAAGATGAGCCCAGGGTCCAAGGCTTCACTTGGATTCACCTGTCCATTCTAATAATCAAAAGGAGTGACTCTGACCAGCTTCACAGCTTTTGTTTCAGAATATTGCTGAGCTAGAATTGTTATACAGAGAATTGGCATCATCAGAGTTACTTAGTTCACTTGAGCAGGGATATGATTCAGGGCCTATTTGAACGTAATTGGCATGATATGCATTCTCAATGTCGGTATACAAGAGTATCTTTGCATCTAGTGGTCTAAACGAAATCCCTGGACTGGCTCCATTTACATCGGTTTGAATCTTCTGCAGCGGCTCAACTTGGATGTTATCAATCACTGATACATGAAGAGCAATTCTTCCATCGTTGTTCTTTAAATTGACGACATCTCGTATCTTCATAATCTTCTCAGTCACTAATTTCTTCATGAATTCGACATGCTTGTCTAGTTTACATAAATCAGGACTTTTAAAAACAGCCACTGCAAATGAAGCAAAGTGTCTCCATGATGGTTGGATAACAGTGCTAGCAAGGGGGCGCCTCTATTAGAATATATACCACATGTAAGTATCCCCTGTAACAAGCTACGTATAACGTTGTGTTCCCGTGCACGGTCAACCACTTGTGAGTCTCTTAAAATGTCGCAAATTGTTGACGGAACTGGTTTGGAGACACTTGCCGTTGTCACAAAAGCTGATAAATCACCTGAGGGTTTGTTGGAAAAAGTTACTGCTGATGCTGTTAACATAGGCTTAGGTTATGTTTGCATAAGGAATTGAATCGGCGAGGAGTCGTATGAAGAAGCTGCTTGAGTTTTATCCATTTCTTTCTAAAATTGACAAGTACATTGTTTGCATTCTTGTTTTAGCTCAGAAGCTTGTTTAGACTCAGGCTATGATAATTTCGAAAACTTTGCCTAGGATTATCAAGAAGATTAATGAGAAGCTTACTTCTAATGCAAGTGAGCTAGAGAATTTGCCTTCTAATTTATCTTCTGTTGTAGACGTTATGAGTGCTTTCCTGTACTTCTATGGTTGAGAGTCTGAGTTACATATACCAAGTATTGTTGGCAATGATTTCTCGCTTAGACTGAATTGTGCTGATTGTATTCCTTCTTAATTGAAGGAAAATTTGAATTGGGGCTGTTGCATCACAACCTTTGGTCAGATATTTGTTTGTATTCGGCACAAGAAAGCTACTAAATCTAGTTAATATCTCATGAATTGCAGGATAGCCAGATGTTAAGTTTCTCCTTATATGTGCCTTACATTGATCAAGATTACTAGCATTGGTGTCTGTCATAACATGCATGCTGCAAGGCTCGCCTTTGATGCTCGACGCGCCGAAGTTGTGACGAAAGTTGAAGCAAGTCATTGGCTGTGTCGCCTTCATGCGAAAGACGACCTTTCATAATGACAAAGTTTGACCCTTAAAAAACCGATCAGCCATTTCAACATGGACAGTTATTGTCTGATATCAATATGAGATGATTTCCATATGTCGGATTTAATTCATACAGAAACCTATCCGACACGCCACTTGATGCTTATGCACTCATTCCTAACATCTTTTCGGAAACCTGACTAATGTTATAATGGTTATTGCTATGGCTGCTTGGGACGACCGAATGAGGTGGCGCGAGAATTCCCGACGATTAGCTTGAAGAATTATGGGACTGATATGACAGTAACGAGAGAGCAACAACCTTTGATGTCAAGGAGAAATGCGGGTTAGGTAGGTCTTTTGCTTCAACAATTTTTATGGCAACAAGCTGCCAGATGGTCTTGAATTGTTTTTCATGCAAATTATATACTTTATGACATAACTTTTTGTGGTATCATGATGACAAGGATTTTGTTTTGTGTTGTAGGGTTGCTACAAGACCAGCCTTGGCAACACTTATTTTCTGCTGTTTCATGGCCTCATGCATTGTTTCTCTTTCATATACCCTCATACTATCAAATTCATATATGCAACACAATCCTCCATCTATCAAGACAAGGCCCTGGATTCCAACATCTGCTACTTAGAATATGTATTATCAGTGACATAAGAGAACTCTTCCACTTTGGGGGAACAGATCTCCTCCTATTTAGCCGCAATCATCATGTAGGAAACACCAAGTAGTTGTAACCGTTGTTTTCTCATTGCTTTTGCCTGAGAGATATCAATCAAGGTAGTTAACTGCCAAAAATAATGTATCAGGTAGAAGTCTGTACTCTTCAGCAACCTCCACAAGCAAGTCAGTAAGCATTGCTTGCGTACATTTGATGTGGCATGATTGAAAATACAAATGAGGATTACAAATGAGGTTAAATATGTTAATAAATTCAGTTGAACGAATGAAAATGAGGATGGGAATGGAAAATTTCACTATGGAGCATCATTTGAAGATACATGCTGCTGAATATTATAAAGCTTTGTTCATGACAGACTAATTACAAAAAGTGGTATCTTCATTGTCTTGAATTGAAGCAAATTGGTTCCACTGTGAATGGTTTTAAAGTAGTTGTATGACGCATGAAATCTACTCTTTGTACACTGCTTTGAATAATGAAATTAAAAATGATGAATTGTGAGCACAGGCTATTTGTATAGGCATAGTGGAAACACAAGAAACAAAAGGGTTATTTGTTCTGTGTTTGGGTTCCACACCGGCTGGTGTAGTGAATAAAGAAAGCTAGTGGTATTATAAGATGAAACCACTTTTATCAGTTAGAATTCACGGAGCCATGTGATAAGTACAAAGCGAACTATTCCTTCGCCTTTTACTAAAGAATACCGTGTACTTTTCACTAACAGTGGCATACGATAATTTTTGAATGGGTTCTCTTAAATGAGAGCCTTGCAATATAGTTTAATGCTTTTAAATTTATTACTTGTCAAAATCAAAATTTCAATATTAGTGTTGTTTATTCATAATCTTTTGATTTAAGAACTAATTCTATGCTTTTAATTTCCATTTTCGTAGTCCATTAAATTGTTTCTATTTATTTATTTATTTTTATAATTTAATTGGTATGCACTGACACTGTCAACCAATCACCCTCATGCATTCCGTCACATCAGACTGTAAATTTTAAGTTACTGATATGACATGGCAGATTGATAAATTCTTATTGGATGACAGTGTCAGTGCATACTAATTAAACTCTTAATTTTATTTTCATTGCTTGTTTTATAACTTTTATTTCACACATGCAAACAAAATAAGGTAAAAATCTTATTTTTCAAAATTTGATAATGACATTTAAATATTATTCTTTATTGATTGAATTTATCTAGGAGAAAAATTTATTGATTTGTTAGGGAAAGTTAAAGACAACAACAATCAAATGTGCATCTTATTAATGATTCTCTCAAGTTGAAAGATGATGTATAAAGTAGACTTAGAGCTATCTATAGAGCCAAACATCTGATAAACTTTTGTCAAGGTTGGAAAAAACTCTTTTCTTTTTCTTTTTTTTTTGAATTTTTCACATGATATATTTTTTATAAAGCTTTTTCCATTAATTTTGGTTTTATTTTAGACATGTTTATCCATGCAAAAGAGATAAGAGAGATAATCGTCTCGGTTTTGTTAAATTTAAAGGTGTCAAAATTGTGAAATAATTTTTGTCAGAACTAGTGATTTTGGATTTTGATTTACAAAATAATGGTAAATATATTTCAGTTTGTTCGCAACACAAGGATAACTTCCTTTTTTTACTATCTTTTTCGGGTATGTAATTCTTTCATGCAAAAATTGTATTTGATTGAGTTGCTTTTCTTTGTCCGTTCAAAAATTGCATTTGTCAGGGTTTGCAATTTTTTTCTTCAAAATTATAGTAGAGGGATTGAAATTCTTTTGTCTAAAAAATGAAGTTGACAGAGTTTGCAATTTTTCCATTAAAATTTTGTAGTTTAGAAATACTTCTTAATCAACTTCATGCAAGCCTTTATATGTTTTCAAGAGGTTTTATGAAATCAAAGAGGATTTTGGTTTATTACTTCAAGACTTGCTCTTAATTTTTTACAATTAAATTGATCACTCTAAGACGCTTAGAATAGAATCCGACGAACTTTCACACTATCATATTTTTTATGATCCACTACTTGATTTATCAACTTGATTATCACTTCAGTTGAATTTTTTAAATGTCTGGCTGATGAGACTTGCAATATCTTATTGACCAAAGGCCATGATCAAGATATTTACTTGACTGATGAAATCAACTCTCCCTAAGTCAAACACATAGGTCCATTTCTTGACGTTTTTCTTTTGAATTTTATTCTTTTAAGCTAAATGTGCATCTTATTAATGATTCTCTGAAGTTAAAAGGTGATGTATAAAGTAGACGTAGAGCTATCTCTAGAGCTAAACATCCAACTTTTTACTATCTTTTTTCCTTTTTCATATGTTATCAATTATGTAAAGCTTTTTCCTATAATTTTGGTTTTATTTTGGACATGTTTATCCATGCAAAAAAAAAAAAAAAAGAGAGATAGTGTTGTTTATTCATAATCTTTTGACGTTTAAGAACTAATTCTATTCTTTTAATTTCCATTTTCATAGTCCATTAAATTGTTTCTATTTTTTTATTTATTTATTTTCATTGCTCGTTTTATAACTTTTATTTCACACATGCAAACAAAATAAGGTAAAAGTCATATTTTTCAAAATTTGATAATGACATTTAAATATTATTCTTTATTGATTGAATTTATCTAGGAGAAAAATTTATTGATTTGTTAGGGAAAGTTAAGACAACAACAATCAAATGTTAAAGTTTGTTCGCAACTCAAGAATAACTTCCCATTTTTTGGCACTATCTTTCATACTGACAAAGTCTGACCCTTAAAAAATCGATCAGCCATTTCAACAGGGATAGTTATTGTCTGATATCAGTATAAGATGATCTCCATCTGTTGGATTTAATTCATACGGAAACCTATCTGACACGCCACTTGATGCTTATGCACTCATTCCTACCATCTTTTCGGAAATCTGACTTATGTTATAATGGTTATGGCTATGGCTGCTTGGAACGACCAAATGACGTGGCACGAGAATTCCCGATGATTAGCTTGAAGAGTTATAGGACTGAGATGACAGCAGCGAGAGAGCAACAACCTTTGATCTCAAGGAGAAACGCGGCTTCGGTAAGTCTTTTGCTTCAAATATTTTTATGGCAACAAGCTGCCACCTGGTCTTGAATTGTTTTTCATGCAAATTATATACTTTATGACAGAACTTTTTGTGGCATCATGATGACAAGGATTTTGTTTTGTGTTGTAGGGTTGTTACAAGACCAACCTTGGCAACACTTATTTTCTGCTGTTTCATGGCTTCCTGTATTGTTTCTCTTTCATATTCCCTCATCCAATAATGCATTCCCAATCATGATCCCTTTGAAATTAATGAAATCTTCGTTGGAAAAGTTGTGATAAAAGTCTTATGAGCAGCTTCTAAAACATCAACATTCATAGTTTATAGAGTACGACTTCAGAGAAACTTAAGCATAGGTGACTGGTTGGCGCATTTAAAAGAAGTGAAGCGGATAGATAGAGATAATCCATGATCTCACTTGTGCTTCGGGAATAGACTCCATGGCTTTATAATGTGGATGAACTTATGCGAAGATAACAGTCTTTCAACTGATTCAGAATAAACATTATTAAACCGAAATTTCAAATAATATTATTGAATACACCAATTCTATGGAAGGAGGAACACCATGAAAGTAACACATCTATGTTGCAAAGGTACGGGTACGTACCAGGTACCCGGTACGGGTACTGGAACGGAATACGTTATTTTTAAAAAAAACTGAGGTACGGGTACGCGAATATAAATTTATATGTACTCCGATTTTTCTCAGTAGAAGATGAAAAACTTAGTTGTGCAAGGAGTTTCAATACAACGGATTGAAGTTTAGGGATTTAAGATCCATAAGTTATCCATTCATTCGTTTGGTTTCAAGATCCACCGATCTTGGAACAGATCAAATTGGCCAAACTATACATCAACACTTGAAAAACCCATTAAGAAAAACCTAAAATTATACCAGTAAAAGAAAAAAAAATTGAGTTCGCGTACTCAATATGTATCGAATATGTACCCGCTGGAGTACCGACTTAAAAAATAATAAATAATACATAGGTACGGTGTCAGTACGTACCATATGAGTACCGTACGCGTACCGGTACCCAGTACCGCTACTTTGCCTAAAATGGAGTAAACATGCTTCGCAGTAACACATCAATGATATTTGGTATTTGTTGGTTTTATCTTTCCTTCATTTTGTTTTCGCTTCTACCAAAAAGTTGAAAAAATCATTTCACTTGTTATATTTTTTTTCCAATTACAATATTTTTGAAGTTTCTTCCTATCACTATTATTTTTTAATCAAATAGTTTTAGATAATTTTATAAATCAAATTCAACTTTTGACATTGAGTTGAGATGGCCGAGTTGGTCTAAGACGCCAGATTAAGATTCTGGTCCGAAAGGGCGTGGGTACAAATTCCACTCTCAACATTATTATTTTTTAATATTTATACAAATCCCACTCTCAACATTATTATTTTTTATTATTTATACATAAATATTGGCTTATGCATTTCAAAGGCTAATATTTTTTATTATTTATACATAAATATTGGCTTATGCATGTCAAAGGCTAATATGATTTCAGAGCCTATACATTTACTTATTTGAGTGTATATTTTGATCTTCTCTTTTTTATTTAAATGACTAAAAATGGGTGATAAACCAATATGTGAGATAACTTATGGTCACTACTTTAACCAAACATTCAACTCCACCCTTCTATGACTTCGCTCATTTCGAAATTTTGTTCATTTATAATAGTTTTGAAAGTTATGAATACTAGAAATTTCTACATCAAAACTTTCGGTTTCGATTATAAAGTTATCGATATTGAAATGTCTCTATCATATCGTGTCCCGATGTTTGAGTGAGAGTGTCTACTTCATAAATAAACAATATTTGTATTTGTTCAATCATGGTTCTCTATTTTGCTATAATATAAAACTATTTAAAGGAATAATAAAACAATATAACCAAACAATTTCCAATTTTTTTCTGGCATTTACATCAAAAATTTAGAAATACAACATGAGGCCTGATTTATATGACTTACACAAAAAAATACTACCAAAACAAAAATGGTAAGTAAATGTAAAGTATCTATAATTTCACAATGCTCTATAAACAAGTCTCAAACATGTTAATTAGAAGCTTCTTCTCTATTCGGCATAGGATATTGCTTTTGAATACCATGATACATCTATAATTGACCAGTTTTCACTTTTATTACATTTGTATTTTGCAATTTTAAAATAAATTAACTTTATTTTTTCTTATGTTATGGAAATATCTTATATACATAATCACTTAAATGATAATGCTTATACTATATACTCTTAAAATTCTTAATTAAGTTGTTTATCCAAACCGGATTTTTTGATATATTTATGCATTCACTACTCTTATGAATGTTAACTCGATGACTACTTAGAGTAGTCAGTTCTGGATAGCGGCACGGAGAGGCCGACTCTAAAAAGAGGATGGCGGAATGCTGCTATTTGATAATTTTTTTGGATAAATTACAAAAATAATAATAAGGGTTAAATATGTAATAGGTCCCTACAAATATCCAAACTTTCAAGTTTGGTCCCTCAAAAAATTTTCTTCAAACATTGGTCCTTTGAAAGTTTTCCGTCCCTAACTTTAGTCCTTCCTGTTAGTTTACACTAACGAAGGATGATGTGGCACGCCAAGTGTGTAAAAATCCCTTGGCAACTGCATATTCTTCTTATGCCATGTCAAAAATGATTTTCTCCATCTATTTCTCCTCCACCTTCCTCTTCCACGATAAATGCCCTAATCGTCTTCACCATAGGCGCGTAAATCATTCTTCATCTTTGCTCTCCTTTCGTTCCTACTCGTCCTTCTTATTCGTCATGTCCACATCATCTAGGTTCAGCAAGATCGTCTCACATCATTCCAAGAGTGTTACCAATAGTGAAGAGAAATAGTGTGGATGCAAAGGTACTTTGATTTCCTACATGTGCAAGAAGGGAAAGAATTAAGATAGATTGTTTTGGAGATGTCCTTTTTGGAAGAATGAGGGTACTTGCAATATACTTTTTTGGGATGATGAAATTGCAGAAGGGAAGGAAGATGTCCAAGGGGTGGATGTTGGATGGAGCAAGGATGAGAGGGATATGCAAATTGTGGAAACTTTTAAGGAGCTTTATGAGTCATAAATGAAGAAGAACAGTAAGTTGAAGATGAAGCTCAAGGAAGAGGAATTTTATGGAAAGTTGAAGATTATTTGTGTTATAATTTCAGTATTGGTCAACATGTATTTTGTTATTAGGTGTAATTGTTGAATTGATCTAAGTTAGGTGTTAAGTTGTCTTAATGATATGTAATGTTGTTTTGTTATGAACAACACTTTGGTGTAATAGTTTTTGTAATGTTTAGTTGTTATGAAATGTGATTTGAATTGATAAATTTGGTTAAGTTATGATCTATAATTTTCAATTTGGTGTTGTTATGAAATTTGATTTCAATTGATAACAGTTGTTGATAGGCTTTGTCTTAATGATTTGTATTGTGTTGTAATGACATAACAGTGACAATATACCAAAAGAGTTGTTATAATTACATACCAAAATGACCTATAATAAAGTGACCATAAAATGACATAATAGTGAGAATATACCAAAAGACTTGTTATAATTGCATACCAAAATAGTATGTAGGTCCAAAAGACCTCATCAGTACATTACATCAGAATAAGAAATTGTTTGTTGGTCCAAAAGACCTCATCAGTACATTACATCAGAATTGTAAATTCATAAATTCAACAAAACATAATAACAGTTGATCATAAACATCAATTACACCAAAATGAAATGCCATTCATTGGGTTTGACCCTTGCCAATGTTGCAGTCATCTTCATGTATAACCACTGGATCATCAGGTTTTTTGCCTGGGCCTGCTATGTTATTAGTCTTCAGTGTCTTCAACCTCTCACTGTGTCTTTTTTCAGCTAAACCATTATCTTGTATTTTGTACCTACTTTGTGTCCTAAATTTGTCTGGTTCACTGCTGCTTGGCCTAGACAAATTTGTTCTTATTCCAGGGGGTTTGAAAGGAGTGTTGTTGCACCCCAAAATTTGCCCTCCTTACTTTAGTACTAACTGGCTTATGTTTTATTTTATTTTTGCATTATCATGTGTGCATATCATGTGTTCATAGCATGGGGTCAAGGTGCCTGAGGCAAGTTCAAGAGGAGAAGATGTTCTTCAAAGGGTCAAGCAAGAGAGTTCAAGTGGATCACTTTCTCCTAACCAGTGCAGAGATTAGGGTTTTAAGATTCTTGGGTTTATTGCTCCAATGGGCAAGCTTTTTGGGTTTTTATCATCACCAAATGGCATATCTTATCTTTGTTGGAGAGGATACACATCATATTCAGAGGAATTTGGATTTGGAGACTGTGTTATTTCCTCCTAGACTGAGGGTACCAAAACTAGGGTTTGCTATAAAGTCAGTTTATTTCTGATTTTTTGGGCAAGAATTGATTCCATGGTGTTCCTTGGGTCCCTAAGTATCTAGGAATGGAATATTGTCCATCAGTTTGGTTCAGGAGGAGTTCAATTGGCCATTGGATTGCAAATCAGGTGAATTGGGTAAAAGTCAACAGTGAGAGGGGAAGTCAACTGTGGAATTTTAAGGTTCTCTCCAAGGTTTTCAAGGTCTCACATCCTCATATGGTCATCAAGGGTCAAGTTTCATGCCATTTATCAAGAATCAGGAGTTGGTGCAAAAGTTACTAAATATGGAAATGACCTATAATTTGAAAGTTTCCTTTTTGGGCAAGTTCCTGCACTGCATTCAACTTGA
Source organism: Lathyrus tuberosus (assembly GCA_022829125.1). NCBI lineage: Eukaryota > Viridiplantae > Streptophyta > Magnoliopsida > Fabales > Fabaceae > Lathyrus > Lathyrus tuberosus. The sequence goes on along the minus strand of JALAZF010000599.1, from coordinate 1,728,338 downwards.
CTTTTCACCATCAAGAAAGCTTCAAATGAATTTTCCTCAAACATGAAAGTTGAAGATCTTTTTCTCCTCTTTCCAACAAGTACTAGTGGGTCTCCATATCATTTGTGAAACTCAACTTATGATCAAAAGAAGGCAAAGTGGTTTTTAGGGTTTCATTTTCACAACTTTTACATTTTGGGACATATGGACCTATAATTAATTCCATTGCTTCAAGGCACTTTTTAACATCAAAGGACACTCCTTAAGGATCATTTTTAGGCCTTTGAATCAAGTGAATCCATGGTATATCCTTCACTTATTCTCCATTATGCCAAATTGCCAAATTATTAAAAACTCATGAATCAAAATGTTTCAAGGCCCAATTTCAACGTGGGTGTGATTAGCAATTAGAAATTAAGTGATCCATCATGAAATGTTTGAATATCCATGCATGGAAGAGGGTGTACTTAACATTATGTAATTTTCCAAAATTGCCCAAAAACTCACTAAACAAGGAATTACCAAGGCCCAAATCATTATCAGCAAAAAACCCTAATGTATTTAAACCAATTCATGCACTGGTTAGGGTTAGAACACGTGATATTTGGAGGAGAAGAGAGCTCGAACCCTAAGACTTGAATCTTTCATATCTCTCAATCCACAAGGACTTTTCAAGAAATTCTTCCACCATCTTCATCCTTGGTGTCCATAGAGTGCAAACCATCCCCCATTCGCAGCTAAGTGCAAGGATAAGGGTTGTGCCATCTCAGGTTAGTCATTCTTTTGATGATCATAAAACTCAAATTTTGAACGTGCATATTGATGTGTGGCATCCATGGATCATGCTGATATAATTTGTTTTGAATATGGACGTGTATTTTGGTTGTTGCATGAGTTTAAAGTTTTTGAACCTAAACTTATTCTATTCGAATCTCACTATACTTGCATCGTTTGTAATTTTTGATTGGATATTATTAATCCTTGCGAAAATCTGGTCAGAATGGTGTATGGTTTTGCGTTTTCTGGGTCGTTTTCCATTGCAGGTGACCGGAGAAGGGGGCCGGAACCCTAGCTCCGGCGGCGGCGCTTGGTTCAGTCCGGCGAGGGTGGCTGGAGGTAGGTGATGGGTTTTTGGCTGTTGATCCCTCTCATCGTGTGGCTATCATCGTGCCACATTTTTTATTTTTAAGATTTTATTTTAATGATTACATGTTTATCACCCCAGGATATCTACCGTGTTCCACTAATCATGTTATTTCATTTTGTTTACTTTTTATTTAGTTGACTCAACCACGTGCATTGGATGAATCGTATGGCTGAAATCATGACAACGCATTAAAATAGACATGTGCCTGGCACATGGGAGTCATATGGTATGCTGAACGATGTTGTGTACGCGTGTGTTTGTAGTTACAGTGTGCGTGTTGATCATGACCGTTGATCATTATTACTATTTGATTTGTTTGACTGATGAGGAACGCATGATCAATCCAAGGGCAGGTACGCAGTCAACATGGTTGACTGAGGTCCACACGTGGACATTTTTTTATTTTGTTTTTTCTGATGGACTCTTGGTGGTGGACTTGCTATTCACACACGCCCTTTTAAGCCCATTTACCATTCCAGTGTATTTTTCTTGCTCAACGCACCCCTTTGCATCTTTTCATTTATTTATTTTATCTAATTATATTGTTTTCATTTTTAATTATTAAAAATAGATTTTTGCATTAAAAAATTACAAAAAAATTCATGCATCATATTTATCATTTTATAAAATTTTCCAAATTTTATTTTTTATTTTTATTTTATTTTTTATCATCTAAATTAAATATTTGTTTATTTTCTTTTTGAACTACTCATATCATGCATACTTAAATTTGTTTATTTTATTTCTCTGCATCCATAAAATATTTTCAATCCGTTCTTTTTGTATTTGTTAGATAACATTCTGAAGTGCATTAAAATATTTTTCTTTCATTTTTAAAATTATTTCATATTGCATTTTAGTCTTTTCCTTTTGCATGTTGAACCATGGTCCTCTCTTGGCTTTGCATAATTGTTTGAGTGACTAACATCTTGAGTTTTTGCAGGAATTTTTGATATGTTGTTTGTCCCTGGTTGGGCAATATTGATAATTTATTTGATGATTTTACAACATGTTTTGCTAATTGTTTAACTGCTCTTTATGTGAAATCTTCTTGTATGCATATTTCTGATCACGTCTGGTTACCTTGTTTGAAAAGGCACTTGTGCCATTGTCTTGGGGTTGTTTATTTGACTTCTTAATTCATGTTTGGATTGTTATCACTATTATATGTCATTGTTTGGCTTTCATTTGCCTTGATATTATTTATGTCCGTTTGGTACTAACCTTTTATGCAGGGGCTGAGGTAAGTTCTTTGAGGGTGTGGATAATCATCCCTATTCACCCTTACTCTTTCCTTCTCTCATCTTCTCTTTTCTTTAGGCTTAGGTTGTCGTCAAACCTCACTAACCGTAGGTTACCCATGCATGATAACATTAGGACTCTTAGTTTCCCTTTAGAGTTTCCTTTGTGTCTTCTCTCTTCTCATCTCAAAACTTCTTGAAAATACTTAATAAGGATATATTGTATTGCGCACGAGCCTTAAGCGTGGGGAATGAGAAATGAGGGGCTTCCTCTCATCTTTCTAGAGTGCTTAGCGAGCGTCCTGTCTTGGGACGATGCGTTAAGTATTCGCCCCTGTGCCCTAGACTTTGGTGCAATGCAATTTATGAACTAACTTAAGTCACTTCTGCCCTAAAAAAATACGAACAAACTTCAAACCTTTTTGTCCTTCGGGATTGTCAAACTAAAGGCTATTTTCGAAAAGGGCACGTTACTTTCCGTCTGAGTCGCAAACAGGCATCGACCCTAACTGCCGGACGCGAACTTAACGTCGCTCATAAAAAACACAAAAAGAACTTGGTCCGAACTACGTTGACTCTGAATTCCCCATTGCACAAGGGGGGTACGTAGGCCTAGGACGTTGACGTCCTACCGAGTCTGTCTTAGTTTTTCCCTCCCCCGTCTTAGTACAACCATAGATGATAGGATAACTCACCCTTAGATTAGACAACAAGCGTGGATCCCATCGAGTACGATCGACGCGTGGGGTGCTAGCACCTTCCCCTCGCGTAACTGACTCCCGAACCCAGGTTATGGTTGCAATGACCATTCCTTTCCCTCTTCCTCAGGTTTATGCGGTGTTCCCTTTCCCTCTCTTGGGATAAATTTACACGGCTGGCGACTCTGTTTTTCCGCGCCACTCTCGCGTTTGTACCTGGATGAAAATCCTGGGAGCGACAAGTGTTCCTACACATTTTTGGTTGCTTCCCAAAGAAAACTTTGGGACCACCTTACCTTGGCTGAGATGCCTTGAGAGGTGACCTCTCAGTGGTTGAATGTCCAAGACATCAGCACCTGTTAGTAAAGCAACAAGAGTCTCATCCAAAGTTGTTGAGTTTTCCATGACAATAGGCTCAGGTTCAATTGGATCCTTTGGCTGACTTGCATCCTTGACAGTAGGGGCATCATCCAAATTGATAGACTTTTGATCACTTGCTACATTTTGATCAGTTGCTTCCTTCACACTATTTACATTTGCTTCATTTTGATCACTTGCCACATGCACATTCTTCACAGTTGCTTCCTTCATACTATGATCACTTGCTTCATTTAGATCACTTGCCACATGCACATTCTTCACAGTTGCTTCCTTCATACTATGATCACTTGCTTTATTTTGATCACTTACCACATGAACATTCTTCACAGTTGCTTCCTCCACAATAACACTTGTTTTCTTCACAATTGCTTCCTCCACAATGAAACTTGTTTTCTTCATAGTTGCTTCCTCCACAATGACACTTATTTTCTTCACAGTTTCTTTTCCTTTGACAGTTTTCGCCCCCTTAATAGTAGCCTTTGAGGAAGTTCCATCCTTGATAGTTGTTGCTTATCCTGTTGCCACCTTTTGACTTGTCTGATTGGTCTTTGCCTTCTTTGGTTCTTTGTTTGTTGAACCCTTAGGCCTCCCCTGCAATATACAAGTATGGACAAGGTTAGTATTAACATATTATAATGCCACATTGACACATTGTAAATAAGTACAGTATTAACATATCATTGTGGAACCCTTACCCTTTTTTTATGCATCATTTGATTGATCATTAGTTTGACTTGCTTGTGTAGGTATTTGTTGAGTTGCTTGTGTAGGGATTTCTTGACTGACTTGAATAGCCTTTGTTTTAGCTTCCATTTCTTGCATGTCCTTTTGTTATGGCCAAGTTGAAAACAGAATCTGCACCTATGGTTTGTGTTGGTTCTTTGCCATTTATTTTGGCTCTCTTCATCAGGTTCCCTCCTTCTCAATTTCTTAGGCCTACCTGGGCCACGTTTAAACCTAGGTGGTAGCATTGTCTCATTCTCAGTTCTAGGCCACTTGTTCTGTCCATTTAGTGGGGTAATTACCTCACTGTAGCATGCTTGATAAGTGCTCTTGTGATAACATTTATGGACATATTTTACAGGGTCATCTACTTTCCTATAGATGGCAGCGACAACATGTCTACATAGAATACCTACAAGTTCCCAATAGTTGCAAGAACAAGTTTGTTTTTCTAAATCTACCACAAAGCTGTCAGTAAACAACACATGAGTCACTTGAAATGTTAACCAACCAGCATATGTAGATGTCCAACTAGCATTCTTTTTTATTTCCCTATCCAATCTCCTTAAGGGTTTTGTTATTATGTTTCCCTTATAACCTTCCACCTTTTCCCTAAGAGTAGCAAATCTCCCCATTAAACAATTCCTAATCCACTCAAACATTGTAATGATGGGTTTGTCTCTTTGTAATAATATTGTTGGATTAAAGGACTCACTTAAATTGTTCATTAAGACATCACATTTTGAAAATATTGGAAAAGCATGCTTACCCCATTTTTTTTGGAATTGCCTCTATCCACTCATAGGCCTCTAAGCTGGCCTCCTTAATCATGAGCATCTTTGCTTCATGTGCTTCATAGTAGGTAGATTTGGCACCAGCCATCATAAGGTCTTTGAATAAGGTCCCTCCTCTAAATTTCTTCTTGAAATTTGCATATCGATGCCTTAGACAGAACCTATGTTCATATGCTGGATACTCTTCTTCAAAAACCTGCACTAGACACTAATCAAGAAAAACAATAATTGCATTAATACAATGTAATGTATGCAAACAAATAAGAGACATTAATGCATTAGGATTACCTTTTGTTGGTCAGATATAAAGCACCACCTTCCATCTCCTATATCTTCAATTAACAATTTCATAAACCAACTCCAAGAATCCTTTGTCTCCATCTCAACCACAACAAAGGCAATAGGTAGGTATTGGTCATTAGGGTCTCTCCCAACAGCAATCAAAAGAATACCACCATATTTGTGCTTCAAATGACATTCATTCAAGCCAATGAAAGGTCTACATGTTCTTGTCAAATCTTTCTTAGTGCCATCAAAGGACATATAACATCTCTCAAACCTTTGTTTCAACCCTTCACTTGGAGTACTAGTATTAATTTTAAAGGTATTACCAGTTGAAGCCCTTTTCAATTCAGCACCATAGGACCATAGGAGGCTATACTGTTTACTTGAGTCACCTTCAACAATGGCCCTTGCTATCTGTCTAGCCTTAAATGCCCTACATCCTAGGATTTCTGTTGCATACCTTTTCCTTACATCAGCTACTACCTCACTTAACCTCATCCTAGGATTATTCTTCAAGCCATCAACAATTACTTTAGCAACCCACTCAGCTCTAGCATTTCTGTTAAAGAATTGTCTGCCACACTTGTGTTTTGCAAACAGGGTTTTAATCCTAAAAGTGGTTGAGGTCAGTACCCTACTACACAACACTGTATAATCACATTTGTTCTTATCCTTACACACGGCCCTACATCTATTTTTATCATTTTTTTCAAACTTTACCTCCCTACCATTCAACACATTGTGTTCTAATATAGCATCCTTAAACTGTCTTAAAGATGAAAACTCCATCCCAACTTTGAAAACATAATCCTTACATAATGAATCTTCCTTCTTATACCTCAAAACACAAGGCCTTTCATCACAACTATCATCATCCCCACCACTGTTCAGCTCATCAGTCATGTATTCTTCCTCAATAACATGTTCCTTTCCCATCTCTTCAGTTATAAATACCTTCTTGTCTTGCTGAGTATTGACATCTTCAGTTGCAACATCTTCATTTTTATGTTCTCCATCAGCCTTATTCACAAACACCTCATCAAGGCCTTCCTCAAAACCTGCCATTCTCTCCTCCTCACTATCTTTAAAATGCACATCTTCTACAGAATCTTCATTAGACTCTTCACTTGATTCACTCAAATTGTCAGCATTCTCATCACATTTAACTCCCTTTCCTTTCTCTCTAATCCTATCCATAAATGTGTCTTCTCCTTTAACCTTAGGCTCACAATAAATCTCAACATCACACTGATATCCTATGGCATACATGGCTAACTCAAGCGCATCTCCATCATCCTTAAATACTTTTAAGTCTTGTTCAAGTAACCCTTCCTCATGCTTCCACCACATCTTAACATGAGTGTGATCAAACTCCGGTTTAAGCTCCTTAACTAAGTCACAAGCCTCAAAAAAGCTCTAATAATCAGGATCCTGACCCTTAAAGGCATACACTTCCCCACCCTCCTATTTTAGGTTAGTGTCTTTTACAAAACAACCCTTTATGTAAAAAACAACTGTGAACTTATTCATTACCCTGCAGACAAAAGTTAACCTAACTTTAGATTTTACCATTTCTGGACAAAACATACTAACCCTAATTTTTACTAACCAAAACGTTTACTAACAGTAACAATCAAAACCACAAATTAAATACATGTCATTTGCGACCACTATTAAAGAAAAGAACACATGACCACTATTGCATACATCTCCTTAAAGAATAGAACAAGGGAACAATGACAGACAAAGTCACTTACCTGAGACCACTGATACGATACGAACGATGTCTCTTTGGGACCACTTTATACGGTTGCTTTCTTCCTTGAACATAGCGACACCAAGTTGACAAAGGACACAGTTCTTCTGCTAGGGCACAACGACTTTAAGACTAAAATGAAACACAAGTTTCTATTTTACACATTTTCTATTTTACACAAGTTGAGTCTTGAGCTACCTTTCACACATTTTCTATTTTACACAATTTACACCGTGGCAAAAATGAAACACGTAATCAAGTGAAACGTTACACTTGGCGTGCCACATCATCCTCCGTTAGTGTAAACTAACGAGAGGGACTAAAGTTAGGGACATAAAACTTTCAAAGGACCAATGTTTGAAGGAATTTTTTTGAGGGACTAAACTTGAAAGTTGGGATATTTGTAGGGACTGAACACTTATTTAACCCTAATAATAATTATAAATATATGAAGTGCATATGAAAGAACGCAGAAAGGTGAGGAGAGAACTTGTATTTTTTTTAGAAACGTGTTAGGTGCAAAAACCTCAGGAAAAAAAGGTTAAAGTTGAGTCTCAAGTCAAATTTGATTGAAAACTCCTTAAGAATGATTTTGGTTTTTCATAAGAGAAAATGATAGCAAGACAAAAATCATTCAGTCCCGCTACCAAAAGAAAACCTCAATAAAAAAATACAATAAATGGATGAGAGAGTAGAAACCATGTACCTTCCCATTTTGAAGATCCACCAGAAGTCCATCTAAGTTGTCCCCCACAACAGTCATTAGTTTACGGCCAGGATAGATCGATGTGTGCTGCATAATGAACAACACTTTGAATCAAGACAACATACGTGAAATTAAAATCACAAATATATTTTAAAAGGAAAACGAAATATCAAATCAATGGTTAGAGAGTGCTCACCTTCACCGGCCAAGGGAATTGCAGATTATTGGAAAATATTCTTTTAGTTGGAACTTAGATTGCATTATTATTTGGGTAAACTAGGTCTAATTCTAATTTGAAAAATGGTCCTTTTTTTTATTTTTAAAAAATACAGCTAAAATAATTGAAAATAACATATAAAAATATAATTATATATTAATTAAAATAAATTTAATTATAATTATTTTGACATTCGATCCATCTCATTTTTTTATGTATTGAGTTTTTATCATAGTATTTTTTTGTTTTATTAAGTTTTTATTATAATTTTTTTTTATATCAATTACACCTTTCAAAATTTGAAACCCTCTAATATTTGGGGCTCTGAGCGGTACAACTTGCTGCTCTTGCACATGGTCGGCCCTGGGTAAACCTATGCATGAAGAATTGGTATTATATAGTAAGGTGTTTTCTCGGTTCGGACCGGCTGAACTGAAAACCGCATTGGTAGGTCAAAATAGATTAGTTAAGTGGTCATTTAATTGAGTTGATGAAAATCGATGTGAATTGACTAAAATTAAAAGAAAAAATCGATGAATTGAGAGTTTCTGACATTCTATGAACTAAGGAGATTAATGATTACTCTTACTTTTTATTTATAAAAGTTAAATCAACACTGTTTATAATTATTATTTTTTATTTGAAAAAATAATAAAATTTTAAAATAGGAAATCGAATTTTCATCATTTGAATATTTATATATGTTATGTTACCTCAGGCTTTCGTATATTTCAACTGCATTTGTTATAGCATTATCATCATGTGTAGTCCGGGTACGAAAGCTTACTCCTTCCTTATCCAAACGTTGCATTCAATATAGATATTATAAGCTTCAATCGATAATATTCTGCAAGAAGATTTGTTCCTAACTGAAATGCTAATCAAGTTGATGAATCAAGTAGTGGATCATAAAAAAAAAATGAAAGTGTGAAAGTTCATCAAGTTCTACACTAAACGCCATAAATTGATCAATTTAATTGTAAAAGGTTAAGAGTAAGTCATGAAGTATTAAGCCAAAATCACAGACACCGATTTTTTTTTTCTTTCAAAATCTTCTTTGATTTCAAAAAACCTCTTGAAAACCTATAAAGGTTTGTATGAAATTGATTAAGAAGTATCTCTAAACTACAAATTTTTAATGGAAAACTTGCAAACCCTGTCAATTTTATTTTTTGGACGAAAGAATTTCAATCCCTCAACTATAATTTTAAGAAAAAAAATTGCAAATCCTCACAAATGCAATTTTAAACGGAAAAAATGCAATTCAGTTAAATATAATTTTTGCATGGAAAATTACAAACCCGGAAAAGACAGTTCAAAAAAAGGAAGTTATCCTTGTGTTGCGAACAAACTGAAACATATTCACTATCGCTTTGTAAAACAAAGTCCAAAATCACTAGTTGTGAAAAAAAAAACTCTTCCACAACTTTGTCACCTTTAAATTTAACAAAACCGAGACGATTATCTCTCTCATCTCTTTTGCATGGATAAACATGTCCGATTTACATAATTGAAAAAGGAAATTTTTTCATCCAGCGTAATAGGATATATGTATAAGAGGCCAATATTGAATTGAGTAGGGGTGGCACGGTTTATGTCTTGTGTTCAATATAGATAAGAGGGAAAAAAGAAAATGTGCACACAAACATTATCACGAAAAGATTTTGGCATATCACATGACATTTTCGTGACTTGACTAAAAGTGATGTGTTGCTAGATATCGCTCACTATTTATTATATTAAGTATGTGATTTAGTATAATTGTCAACGTCATGAGCACCTACAGGGTGACACTCATAAGGACATATTGGTGAGAGGGTGAAATATGGAACAACATAAGGTACAATATACTTAAGGGAATTACATAACATTGTAAGGTACGGTGCCCTTAAGTGATTTATAGAACAGCATATGGTATGGGGCACTCAAGTGGAATATGGAATATTGTAAGGTATTGTGCACTTGAGTGAAATATAGTACACCGTAAGGTATGGTGCATTTAAGTAGGTTTGTTTTTGTTTGTAGCCTATAGAAGTGATTTTATAAGTACAACCTTTATGCAGAAGCTTTTATACTTCATGGAATTTGGTTTTGAACCCTAGTTGTATTCTCTCTCTCTCTCTCTCTCTCTCTTTCTCTCTCTCTCTCTCTCTTTCTCTCTCTCTCTCTCTCTTAAGGTCTTCATTCGTAGCAGTTAACACTGAGATTGAAGGCACCATGTTCACGTAGACTGAGTAGAGGTGTTGTTCTTTGTTAAGCGTTCATGATCATTCTTTTGATTTTGCATCAAAGGTGTTAATCGCCACAAGGGGTAACTGTTTCTATCATTGATCGTGTATCATTCATAAGGATTGGCTTAAGAGGAATTTTTTAATTTTCTGATGTGTTTTATATTGTGATTTTCCTTCAATGGTATCAGAGACACTTATGAAACCATGTATCAAATAGTTATTTATTTTCTGTACTCTTTGTATTAATTATATTCAAACACACAGTAAATTAAATAATAATAATAATAATAATAATAATAAGAAGAAATTAAATATTGGCATCATGTTTTAAATAATTTGGATGTTCTTTACTGACTATGCTTTAAATTCAATGTTAGTATGGTGAAGTAGTGATACTTCGTTCATCCATAACTAATACAAATATGATTGATCATAAGATATATATAATTTTGGTGTGACAATAGTATATTTGATATGTTGTTTTTGTTTATTCCATTCGATTAGTGTAATGATTGTCTTTCATTTGAATGATTAATGTTCATTCTGCTTCAAAGTTCGACGGTTTGTATGGTGAAACAATGACATTTCGGTCAGTCAAATTAAATAATGAATCATTATGTTTTTTAAGGTATGAACATGCTGCATTAGGGTTTATGACGCTGGAAGAGTTATGTTGTCAAAAGTTATGTGATTAGGGTTTCTGACAATGCAAGAGTTATGCCTTAGGGTTGCATAAAGTATCAAGTGTTAATGTGAAAACTAGGCAGCGAAACCCCTGTTTAACTCTACGTAGTGTGATCAATCGCCAAAATTTAATTTGATTTATTTTATTAACAGAATTTAATAATAATAATAATAATATTAATAATAATAATAATAATAATAGTGTGTTTATTATTGTTGTCTTATGGTGAGCGATTATGGCATTAGTTTTCTTTTATTTTTTGGGAATTTTAAATATGAATTGTGTGTTGTGTCTTTCTTTATACTCTCTTTATGTAACTTCTTTTCTTATATCACTCACTCATATATAAAATGAGTATTCTTTTATGTAATGTAATATTATACTCCCTCATATATAAAATGAGTATTCTTTTATGTAATATAATGTAATGTTATGAAGAAAGAAAAGAAATAAAGATCAAGGGAAGACAATCATGGAAGTCTAGCTGGGAGAAGCATAGATCGTTCTTAGGTCTAGCTTAGATTATCTCATTGGCAAGAGGGAACAATTGTGTTAGGGGCCATAATCGTATCAGATTATGTTACATGTATGTTGATGCATATGGATGTATGTTGATGCATGTGATAGACGATTTATATTATAAATAAGTCAGTGAGATCAAACTAATTAAAAATTCCCTCAAATAAATATTAAGTTTATGCTTTTCAAATTTTAGCACTCATAAAGACTGGTATCAAATAATGTAAGATCAAAGAGAAATCAAATTGGGCAGGGCGAACAATACTTGAATAAGGCTCCTCACCAAAGGGCACAGCAAAATCCTTAAGCAGACGGTTATCGTTTTCGTCGTTTCTCTTTGGATTTGTTGTAATCGACATCTAACATGTAGGTAGCGTTCGATTTCGTCCATTGGTTGGGCTAGATTCCTGATGCTCTGGGTTCTTCGCATGATAAAAAAAGTTGGGGAAAATTAATTAAAAACAGAAAATTGCCTTAGTTTATATGACTTAACAACAGAATCGCGATATTGCAAAAAATGGTCCCCACAACGGCATCAAAAACTTGATAGGTCACAAGTATACGACTATATCAGTGTAGTATTAAAGATTTGTTGAATCCACAGAGACTAATTACAATTATCGCTATCTATTGTTCCTATGTTTAGCTAAGGCTACTAAAATGGTTGGTTTACGCAAAAAGTGAAAATAAGGGGTTTGAATCAATATTAGTAACGAGAGACCAAAATGCTGATTTCCATCTACCAATGTTACTTGTACAAATTACAACATTCATTCATAACGAGAAAAATATTTTTGTAGAAAAATACTAAAGCAGAGATATCGTCCGTTTTCGCATGTCCATCACTGGATTTTAAACCTGTAATTGCCTACTTTCGTAGTACGTAACTACAAGTTTAAAATTATCTTTTCAAATACAGTAAATTCTTAATAAATTAAATAAATGATTTCTCTATTTACTAGTTAAAAATCCGAATTTCTAAATCCAATATTGTTTTTTCTCTTTAGAACGGTGTTTTGATGTTTCTACTTTCGTAATAAAGGTTTAAGTTAAAAACAAAATTTTCAGAACATAAAAAGTATTCTCATTACAATTTGATAAGTATGTGACAACTCCTTGACTATTTTATCAGTGGGCGTGGACATTCTAGGACCTTTTCCTATAGCCCCCGAACAACTAAAGTTCATGATCGTATGAGTAGACTACTTCACAAAATAGATAGAAGTGGAAGTCGTATTCAAGATCATGAAATAGAGAGTTCGTCGCTTTTATTGGCAGAGGATTGTCTTCTGGTTCTGTTTACCAGGTATTATCGTTTTAGAAAATGGAACTCACTTCGCCAGTACTACTATGGTTGATTTTTGCAATGACTTGGGGAGTACAAACGAAGTTTATACCGATCATTCACCCACAGGTAAACGGGTAGGTAGAATCAACAAATAAAGTAATACTGAAAGGGATAAAAAAAAGAAGCTCGATGACACTAAGGTATTATGAGTCGAGCAACTGCACAAAGTGATATGGTCATATAACACAACCATTCACTCTAACATTGGGGAAACTCCCTTCACACTAGTGTACGGGCCGGACGCCATGATGCCAGTTGAATCGACATGCCATCATGGAAACGTTTCCAGTTTAATAAGGAGGAAAATGAAGAAGGGTTAAGATGTGTCACTGGCTTAGTTGATGAGACGAGAGATGTCACCTACATTTAAGAGTTTGCTACTAAAAAAACAGCATCCATAAGACATAACTCAAAAAGTGGTTCTAACAGAGATGCAAGACGGCGATTGATGATACTCTGTCGTTATATAATTTTTACCAGCATTTGTTTATCGTTTCGAATAGTTTTTGAGTAAATTTGAGTTTGTTTGAAGAATAAATAGTGAAAATTTGAAGAAGTGAAATAAGTAAGAAGAATTGTGAAACTTAAAAGAAAATGCAAGCAAAAAAAGCAAAAAGCCCTTGGAAAATTCGTGTGCGCGCTCCCTGTATCGTGTGCGTAATGATGAGTTCTTGAAGCATCGTGTACACGACAAAAGGCATCGTGTGCGCAATACTATAGTGGAATCAATTTCGCGTGCGTGATGATGACTTATTCTGACGTGTTTTGAAAGGTTTAAAAGGTAGAAATGCATATTTTGCAAGGGTTACATATTTTGGAGCTAGAAAGTGATGGAAAGATGGAGCTAAGAAATTTGAGTTTTCAGTCATTGGAGACCATATTCTTCATTGAATTTCATGTACTTTTCTTCTAAACTCATAAAAGCTTTTGAAAACCTATAAAAGCTTGTATGAAATTAATTAAGTATCTGTAAACTACAAATTTTTATTATAATATTTTTTTTATATCAATTACACCTTTCAAAATTTGAAACCCTCTAATATTTGGGGCTCTGAGCGGTACAACTTGCTGCTCTTGCACATGGTCGGCCCTGGGTAAACCTATGCATGAAGAATTGGTATTATATAGTAAGGTGTTTTCTCGGTTCGGACCAGCTGAACTGAAAACCGCATTGATAGGTCAAAATAGATTATTTAAGTGGTCATTTAATTGAGTTGATGAAAATCGATGTGAATTGACTAAAATTAAAAGAAAAAATCGATGAATTGAGAGTTTCTGACATTCTATGAACTAAAGAGATTAATGATTACTCTTACTTTTTATTTATAAAAGTTAAATCAACACTGTTTATAATTATTATTTTTTATTTGAAAAAATAATAAAATTTTAAAATAGGAAATCGAATTTTCATCATTTGAATATTTATATATGTTATGTTACCTCAGGCTTTCGTATATTTCAACTGCATTTGTTATAGCATTATCATCATGTGTAGTCCGGGTACGAAAGCTTACTCCTTCCTTATCCAAACGTTGCATTCAATATAGATATTATAAGCTTCAATCGATAATATTCTGCAAGAAGATTTGTTCCTAACTGAAATGCTAATCAAGTTGATGAATCAAGTAGTGGATCATAAAAAAAAAATGAAAGTGTGAAAGTTCATCAAGTTCTACACTAAACGTCATAAATTGATCAATTTAATTGTAAAAGGTTAAGAGTAAGTCATGAAGTATTAAGCCAAAATCACAGACACCGATTTTTTTTTCTTTCAAAATCTTCTTTGATTTCAAAAAACCTCTTGAAAACCTATAAAGGTTTGTATGAAATTGATTAAGAAGTATCTCTAAACTACAAATTTTTAATGGAAAACTTGCAAACCCTGTCAATTTTATTTTTTGGACGAAAGAATTTCAATCCCTCAACTATAATTTTGAGAAAAAAAATTGCAAATCCTCACAAATGCAATTTTAAACGGAAAAAATGCAATTCAGTTAAATATAATTTTTGCATGGAAAATTACAAACCCGGAAAAGACAGTTCAAAAAAAGGAAGTTATCCTTGTGTTGCGAACAAACTGAAACATATTCACTATCACTTTGTAAAACAAAGTCCAAAATCACTAGTTGTGAAAAAAAAAACTCTTCCACAACTTTGTCACCTTTAAATTTAACAAAACCGAGACGATTATCTCTCTCATCTCTTTTGCATGGATAAACATGTCTGATTTACATAATTGATATCATGTGGAAAATTCAAAGAACAAAGTTTTTTCCAACCTTGACAAATGTTTGGTTCTAACTTAAAAATAAGAACTGGATTTTTTGCATTTGCAATGGATAGTTGTAATTTCGAAAAAAAAAATAATTAAATCCATTTTATTACATATTATGACATAGAATCATGATATATGAGTGACTAACATATAAAGAATTTCTATGTCTGCATTCAGTTCGTTTGATTCGTGCTCGAGCCGGATGATGAAAAATTATCATGTCCGGTTCTTTCGGAGGATGGATCTATAAGAATTCACCTATCCCAATAACAAAAAAACCTGACTTGACGGATCCTGTATTAAGAGCGAAATTGGCAAAAGGGATGGGCCATTATAATAGCTCTAAGTCTACTTTATACATCTTTGATTGTTGTTGTCTTAATCATTATAAAATTTACAAATATGATTTTTATTTTATTTTGTTTGCATGAGTGAAATAAAAGTTTTAAAACGAGCATTGAAAATAAAAATTAAAAAAAATAGAAACAGATTTAATGTATTATGAAAATAAAAATTAAAAGAATAGAATTAGTTCTTAAACGTCAAAATATTATGAATGGTGGGAAATGAAATAAAGATAAGAACCAACACTGATAGTGAAATTTTGATGAGTAATTAATTTACAAGCATTAAACTATATTACAGGGCTCTCAATTAAGAGTTGAGTAATTAATTTAAAAGCATTAAACTATATTGCAGGGCTTTCAATAAAGAGAACCCATTCAAAAATTATCGTATGCCACTGTTAGTGAAAAGTACACGGTATTCTTTAGTAAAAGGCGAAAGAATAGTTCGCTTTGTACTTATCACATGGCTCCGTGAATTCTAACTGATAAAAGTGGTTTCATCTTATAATACCACTAGCTTTCTTTATTCACTACACCAGCCGGTGTGGAACCCAAACACAGAACAAATAACCCTTTTGTTTCTTGTGTTTCCACTATGCCTATACAAATAGCCTGTGCTCACAATTCATCATTTTTAATTTCATTATTCAAAGCAGTGTACAAAGAGTAGATTTCATGCGTCATACAACTACTTTAAAACCATTCACAGTGGAACCAATTTGCTTCACAATTAGTCTGCCTTCAACAAAGGTTTATTATATTCAGCACCATGTTTCCTACTATCTTGACTGCATCAATCAACATTCACGTCCCTCCTCTGCATGGAAACAGCCTGCATACCATCAGTTGTTGTGTTGTGGCCATTTGTCTGAATGCTTAGTATACTTCTTCTTTACCAAAACTCCCATATTGTCATCACATACTTTTTCTTTACCAAAACTCCATTGTCATCAAGAGAGGCTGTTGGATTGTCTTTTGATTAAATAATAATTTTATCCTCTTCTTTTCAAACTTAACCCATCATGCACCACATTTCTTCAACTTCCATTACTTTGCATTATTTTGTCTTAATTTTCTTTCTCATTTATTGAGATTTTTTATGATGCTCATATAGTGAAATTTTCCCTTCTCATCCTCATTTTCATTGGTTCAAGTGAATTTATTAACATATTTAACTAATACTCCATATTATTTCATTCTAACTAGTCCTTACACCCGTGCAATGCACGGGTTTAGCTAAGTTATTAATATTAGATAGATTGTATTTGAAACATTAAAATAATAAAATATTAATAATTGAAAAATCTATTCACATTTTTATAGTTAAATATTATTTCACTTTAGATTATAATGTTGAAGAATTGTTAATAATTTTACAGAAACTTCATAATTATGATTTATGTGTATCGTTGTAATATCCATGATTATAATATGAGGCTTTAATTTATTATAATATTCTTATTGATACTATAAAACCATTAAAAAAAAAAGCATGGAGGTGGATGTGTTTTATTGAACTTGGAACTTTGATGGGTCTAAAAAAATTAACAAAATGCATTGAATTCTTCAAGTGAACGTGATAATGTGCTCCCTTTCAATTGTGGGATAAAGAAAATTGATACCAAGTTAGTTACTTAATGTTGTGGCATAGTGGGATGAAAATTTATAAGCTATTATGTATATTAAAATAATAATTAATAAAATTTGTAAAAATTAAAATGTAGAAAAATTTATTTATATTAATGATTGAAGATAATGAATATTAATTAATTAAGAAAAAGAATTTTGGCTGGAAGTTTTAGATATGAACCTTATAGGATTATAATTTAGTATGATTACAGGTATCATCTTCAATTAAATTAAATTAAAAAAAAGGGACTTATCCATTAAAAAACCATACATCTTCACTAATGATAAAAAGTTGTCTTCTAACAAAAAATTAATGAAAAAAATCATATTATAACTCTGACAAGTATATAATATAATCTTACTACATATTATGTTTTTTTTAAATCAACGTCTAACATGTTGTTAGTGTTCGATTTCGTCGATTGGTTGGACTTAATTCTCGATATTCTGGGTTCTTCGCATAAAATAAAAGTTGGGGAAAACTAATTAAAAATAGTAGAATGTCTTAGTTTATACGGCGTAACAACGGAATCATGGTATTGCAAAAAAATGCCTCTGACAACGACATCAAAAACTTGATAAGCCGAAAGTATACGGCTATATCAGCATAGTATAAAAGGTTTGTTTAATCCATAGAGACCATTTATAATTATCGCTATCTATTGTTCATTTAAGGCTACTCAAATTGTTGGTTTACGCAAAAAGTGAAAATAAGGGATGTCAATCAATAGTAATAACGAGAGACCAAAATGTTCATTTCCATCTACCTATGTTAGTCATACAAATTACAACATTTATTCATAACAAGAAAAATATTTGTGTAGAAAAAACTAAATCAGAGATACCATCTATTTTCGCTTATCCATCGCTGGATTTTAAACATGTGATTGCCTACTTTCGTATTGTGTAATCACAAGTTTAAAATTCTCTATTCAAATACAGTAACTAATTAAAAAAATGCTTTTGCTATTTACTAATTAAAAATCTAAATTTTCTAAATCCAATATTGTTTTCGCTCTTCCGACGCGTAAACGGTCTTTTGATTTTTCTGCTTTTGTAGTAAAGCTTTAATAAAAAAACAAAATTTTCAGAACATAAAAAGTATTCTCGTTACAATTTAATAAGCATGTAATTTATATGAGTTCTGTCAGCATGACAGCCCTCACGTTTTGCACTCAATTGGACTACTCAGACATGGTAAAAATAAATAATCAAACAACATATAATTGATTGATACATAATAAAAACAATAAAGAAATAAAACCTGGAAATTATATAAAAGTTGAAATCTTGCATAAAAAAATTGCTCCTAAGGAAGATTTTTGATCCGGTACAGCGGTAGAATTGAAATAACAATGCGAAAATAAATTGCGGCAGTGCAGAATTTAAACAAGTGATTATAGTGTTCTAATTAAGCTTGCATCCCTTTTAAAATTCATTACAAATGTATTTGTTGGCAAATTTGGACTCTAAAAGTGCCTCAAAATATGCAGAAATCGTGCAAAACAGGGTTGGGATCGTGGAGCAATCAATTGAGAAAATTCAAGAAAAACTGAGATTAAGTGTCATGACAGATGTCATGATGCATGACGGTCAGCCCTTCATGACACTTGGAATTGAAATTCTGATCATAGGGCCAAGACGGTCACTCCATGCTAAGGCATGACAGGCGTCACACCTTGTGTACCCTTTATGACAGTCTGCAACTTGCCATTTTTGGTTTGTTTTTGTCGTTTTTCTTTTTTTTTTTCATCGTAGATGTTGTCTATTGATCGTTACCAGAAATACAAAGTACAAAATTAGCATAACACAATAAAAGTACACGAAATGACACTAATACAGACAGAAATCGAGTTTAATACATAGTTAAAAATGCATGTTATCAACAATCTCTCTACCTTTATCTCTTTAGTTTTTATTATTTAATTTTCCTTCTCATTTATTGAGATTTCTCATCCTCATTTCCATTAGTGCAAGTGAATTTATCAACCGATTTAACAAATACTCAATATTATTTAATGCCAATTACTATTTATTAGCATCTCCAATTAAATTAAAAAGAAGAAACTTATCCATTAAAAAACTATATATCATCAATAATAAAAAGTTGTCTTTTGACAAAAAAGTATAATATAATTTTGAGAAATATCTAATAAAATCTTAGCATATGTTATGTTTTTTTTAAATAAAGTTGTCATTAAGCTAAAAAGAAATACAAAATAAAGTTGGAGACAAGAACCTAATCCCATCAAAAACTTAACAAAAATAAAAATTAGTCAAGACAAGTTTATCTCTAAGAAAGTCTTTTGAAGCACATTGAGGAACTGCACTCTACCAAGTATCTTGGTCTACAAAGTATCCTCACTACAAAAAACGCGCTCGATTTGCGGGGGTTTTATACCCATTTTGAGGGGGTTTATGACCTCCGCAACATATTTTACGGGATTTTTTAAAACTCCCGAAGTTACAATTCCCATAGAATACCTCGGGGGTTCTGGCCAACCGCTGGTATCAAACTGCAGGGGTTGTTTTCCGGAGGTTTTAAACCTCCACAGTATGTAGAGTTAATTTGAGGCAATCATCAACCCCCTCTAATAACATATTTATAAAAGTTTTAATTTATCTTTTAAACTATTCTGTGGGGATTTCAAACCTCCACAATAACTGATAAAATTTATTTTGTATTATATTTATCAGTTAATTTTTTATCAATAAATTATTTTTAGATAATTATATTAAAAAATTTATATTATTTTTTTTTTATTTTATTGAAATTTTTTCACACAATATTTTTAGATTATAATATTTATTATTAAGTATTAAATGTAATCATTATACTAAACAAATTAAGAATAAATAAATAAATAGTATAACATAAATCTAGTTAAAATGGAACCATACAATTGAAATTCATGATAACATCTTCAACTTGAATATGTTAATAATGTGTTGTTCAAAATATTCAGTATTATATTAAATGTGATAATAAAATACAAATCCAGTCTAACATATATTTTCATCTAAAGAGTCAACATATAACAAAAACATAGAATCAATATCACTCTTGTTCAATCTCCTTAATGAAACACACATCAATTATTGCTACCACCACAAGATCCTCTTGCAATCAACGGCGAATTAGGCTCACTTGCATCATCACTTGGCTGAAATTATAAAAGAAATAATTAATTAGATAAAATATTTGACTACTAATTCATGCATTAAACATTGTTATCAAAATGTATAATATTTGTAAAATATGTTTGGAAAATAAATCTGCAGAAACCACCACAAGCCTTATCTCATTAAGTTGAGTTGGCTACATAGATTAAACAATACAACAATCCCCTACCATACATTATGTTAAAAATTGACCATTTAGGTACAATTGGCTAATGTATGCATTCTCATTCTGATTATGTGTGATAGCAAATTTTAACATTGCTTACTGATGGAATAAAAACCAACTGAGTTAACTACTAAAGCAGGCGATCAATGTTTTATCATGAAAGTTCTGCATATACCTACAAATGCATAAAAGCCTTCTGGTTACATGGTTAAGATTTGAAGCTTATGCATACAATTCAGATATTGTGAAAAGGAAACCAACAAGTTTAGGCGCAGAGCATACAAAAAGTAAGCTGGATATAACAATCTAAGTGCTAGATAGTGTTTCAGCTATCTAAACTAAGAATAATATAGAGGGGTTTAAATATATTTTTGCATCATCGATAGTAAATTCGGGCCTTAAACTACACGAAAAAACACAATTTGACACAACTAGTTCCAATTGAAATAACATCGATCATCAAAAGTAAAAGCTCTAACATTACGATATGAAAGCTTCAATGATAATATAGATAAGGGAATAAACTAGTATAAAGTATAAACTCAAACCAAAAAATGAGATCTACAAACAAACACCCCCCTCTCCATATTCACAACATCATAAAAATTTGAAAGTATGTAAATAAACAAGGGCTACTGTAAGTATGTGGTATCTAGAATGAAAATCATTTAAAGCAACACAAGAAAGCCAAGTGATAACTTCACTTTATATTCCATCAAATTTCAACCTATCTTTACAACTGGAATTAAAACATAATGTGTATGATATGAACTGGGAGGTGTCTGACCACTTTATAAGATTGCAAATAGAACAAGTGCAAATGTTTCAGGTTCACAGGTTCACAAATTTGTTATATCTATTTATTATATCAATTGTCAAGCCATCAACCATATTTTTAACACAACTATAAGATTTCAGCAGAATTAGATATATCTTTTGCTTAAGGTTCTTTGAGAGATATACTTAAAACATAATATGCATTAGTTATTTTAATTAATGGAATAGTGAAAATGAAAGATAAAAATCAGAACTTACATTTGATAAACCCAAAATGTCAGCCACTTGATCAGGAATCTTTCCTTCTTTCATCATAATATATGCTTTAAATGCTGCCATATTATTTTGAACTTGAGATTCCAAGTTCATGTACTTCTCTTGCCAAAAGTTAGATGATGATGTAGTAGCACTTGTTGAAGAATTATTCAAATTTGAAAGTCTAACTCCATTATTTCTAAATGTATTGGTAGGAGCTGCTCCCATACCCATGCTTCTCACTCTTCCAGAATGCTCGGGCCCAAAGACTCTACCGATAACATCATTAGGAGATATTTGAGATTCATCAACATTGCTCTGTGTCAAACCCACTTCAATTTGTTCCTATCAATATACAAGATCATCATATTAAAAACTTGTAATAAAAATCATGAAGTGGGAGAGTCTAAACTAACTTTTCAACTTTCAAATGAATTTAGAAAGTCAAGTGTAGAATTTTCAAGTTATGATAATAACTAGATAAAATTGGACATTATTAAGGTTGTGCTCATCATGAACTTACCATAATATTCTTTGCTGCATCATTTACAAATGATCCATCTTTTTTTTTATGGGTTTCAATGTATAATTTTCCACGACTAGGTTGTTGTCCAGTTTCCAAAAACTAAAGAAAAAAATATGTCAAAATAAATAGTAAATCATATCAAATAGTAGAACATACAAAGTTAATTTGTAAAACTACCATCTCATGTCTTTTTCTAGAAAGAGGTTTAGAACCACCAGTATGAGGAATCACTTGCTTGCTACGATTTTCTCTATTTTTGCGACAACGCTCCTTTAAAAAATGAATACAAATTATTAATAATATAATTAAAATACAACAATATATTAATAAAAGTAATAAAAATTTACCATTGTTTCCGGTTTTAAGCGATAATTAACAAAATGAGCCCATTGAGTTGGGTCTACACCAACTGGAATGTTACTTATGATTTCATCTCGGGTTTGAGATGGATCATAAAATCTAGTCCACAAACTTTGTCTATGTGCAGCCCACTTCTTTGAAATGCTAAGTTTGCAATATCTCTTTGCCATGGCTTCAACAGTGTTAAACTGAAACCGAGGCTTCAAGAAAAAAGAAAGTAAAACTTTAGGCATTTAAATAAACAATGTCCAACATAGAAGGTGTAACAAACTATTAATACCTTTAAATCAGTTTCAAAGCAATTATCAAAATAAGATTTTGGCATGCCTAACTTTCCAGACCACCTTTCAAAATTAATTGGAAATAAATTGCAATTAGTTGCTAATGTTCCACAATATCCTGCTAGCAAACCTTGTGCTTCACCATATGCAGCACATCGATCATCAAAGTGCACAATTACCCGTTCCCCAATAGGTAAATCATTGACTTGCCAATACTTGAGCTTTATCTTCTTAGTAGCTCCTTGTGAGTCTTGAGAAATAAAATAAATTATATCATAAATCTATCATAAAAAAGTAAAATAAATTAAGAAAATATAGCACATATACCTATTGATTCAACAGTCCAATATTCTGTAGATTCACGCCCAACATATTGTCTAGATGTTTGAGATTGTTGTGGAATTTCTACAGACTCTGTTGGTGTTGTACCATTCAATGTTGATGAGTTAGTTGGAGTTTGTGTTGGAGATGGTTCACTATGATGTGTTTGAGATAAAGAATGAGTTGAAGTTTGATCTTGAGGTAATGAATTGGATGAAATTGGTGTTTGAGGTATATTATGAACTTGAGGTAGAGATTGATGTGTAAGATGAACTTGTGTTGGAACTTGAGATGAAGCATGAGCTTGAAGTGAAACATGAGGCGAAGTATGAACTCTAGGTAGAACTTGATGTGTAATATGAATTTGGGGTGGAACTTGAGATGAAGCATGAACTTGAGGTGGAAGTTGAGGAGCTTGGGATGCTTGAGAATATGTTGCACGTGTAGTTTGCAGTGTTGACTTTAATGGATTTGGGAAACGCTTTTGCTTTGCCATGCCTGCATATTATAACAAAATGAATAAATTAAATAACTTTTATAAAAACAACGTAGTCTATTAACATCAGTACTTTTAATGAAATATTTGTAGTGTATATAACATAACATAGTCTACTAACATACAGTAGTCTATTAACATACAATACTTTTAACATACAATACCTTTAGATCTACACACATAGTACTGTACATAACATAGTCTATTTTACCTCATCATCTCACCTGCAGAACTTTTAATGAAATCTCAAATAATTTTCTAGATCTCAAAATCACTTCCTCAATCCTAAAGTTACCAACAAACAAACAAACAACTTCAACAATCACAAATTCAACTATTTTAAAAACCTTAAACCATGTCAATTTCTTAGTTCTAACATAATTCCTTCTATTTCCAAATACTCAGGAAAAAGGTTACATAGAAAACATTGAAATTGAAAACTTCTACCTAATATTTTATATAACAAAATGAATAAATTAAATAACTTTTATAAAAACAACATAGTCTATTAACATCAGTACTTTTAATGAAATATTTGTAGTGTGTATAACATAACATAGTCTACTAACATACAGTAGTCTATTAACATACAATACTTTTAACATACAATACCTTTAGATCTACACACATAGTACTGTACATATCATAGTCTATTTTACCTCATCATCTCAGCTGCAGAACTTTTAATGAAATCTCAAATAATTTTCTAGATCTCAAAATCACTTCCTCAGTCCTAAAGTTACCAACAAACAAACAAACAACTTCAACAATCACAAATTCAACTATTTTAAAAACCTTAAACCATGTCAATTTCTTAGTTCTAACATAATTCCTTCTATTTCCAAATACTCAGGAAAAAGGTTACATAGAAAACATTGAAATTGAAAACTTCTACCTAATATGTGTATTTTAATCAACTACATCATCATTCAAATTATTTGTAGCTAATTGCACATACTCATCATCATTGTTACTAAAATGCAAAGGAAGTTCATGTTCTTCATATGACATGTTTTCATGAACTTCCTCTTCTACTTCTTCCCCCATTTCATACAAATCTCTTGGCTTTAAATGCGCGGCAACACTCCATCCGTTATTAACTAAATCATCAACATAATACACCAATTGAGCTTGAGATGCCTCAATGTATGGATCGTGTTCTTCACGATCGCCATTATGAATCAATCTATCAAAATTTACACAATTGAAATTCCAACTATCCTTTTTATACCCCCTATCTCGTGTGGTATCTGCCCATTTGCATTTGAAAAGAGCAACCTTGAAATGACCATAGTAGTTAATCTCAATGATATCTTCCAACTTCCCATAATAAGGCAAGTCTGCTTGTCTTAAGTTTCTATCAACACTGCTTGAAACACAAGATGTGTTGGATGTTAGAAAAACCCCACTATTTTGTGTTCTTAATCCCTCTTCTCTAGCCAATGTCCTAAATTTGAACCCGTTGATGTTGTAAGCAGTATATCTCTTTGCTTTGTCCAAAGGTCCTCGCGCTAAGAATTTTAGATCAGCTGAGTATGAATTGGCTGATTCTGGTTTCAAAATCTAAATTAAAGTAATTGTATTAGTTATCATACGAGCTTAGATCTCACGAAATGATCACAAAGTAACAACAAAATTTGGAGTGTTATTTATAACTTACCAATCTTTGAAACCAATCAGCAAAATCTCTATACATTCTTTTTTCTATATCTGTAGCTGAAGGTCTTCTTGACCTTGAACTTCTCCTTATAAATTCTCTAAATTCACTACGTTAATTAAACATATTTAAATCATTAAATGAGACTAGGATACTTAAAATATTCCATTAATAAACAAGACTAAGTTCATTCTATTTACTCACTCAACAAAAGGTGTGACTATTGCACAATTTAGAAGAACATATCGACGAGCTTGAATTTTCTGAATATGAGTTAATGTGAAATCTGAGGAAGCTCCTACTGGTTTACCAAGTCGAGGGAAGATGGAAGATGAAAATGAAGATTCATTCTGATTTGAGTCATCACAAACACGTCTAGGTCTATTGAATCGTGTCTCTATATCTTCAATGTACCGAGAACAAAAAGTGAGAGACTCTTCTATTATGTAACCCTCGGCTATAGAACCTTCTGCTTGAGCCTTGTTGCGTACAAAGGATTTCAAATGACCTAATTCCCTATAAAACCTTTATAGAATTAGTGTATACAATATTGATGCACATAACAAGATGCTTTAAATTGCAAATGTAATTAATTTACCTCTCTATGGGATACATGTATCGATAATGTACCGGACCTCCAAGTTTTGCCTCCTCTATTAGATGAACACTTAAATGAACCATAACTGTGAAGAATGATGGAGGGAATAACATTTCCAAATGACAAAGTGTAATAACAATACGCTCTTGGAGATTTTGAAGGTCGGAAATATTCAAACTTTTCCCACAGAGAACTCTATAAAAGGAACAAAACTCCACCAAGACTGTTGTAACATGGTTTGGCAATAAATTCCGAATGGCTAAAGGTAACAAGTATTCAAATAAAATGTGACAATCATGACTTTTCAAACCAGAAATCTTTTGTTGAGCAGAATCAACACATCTAGAAATGTTACTTGAGTAACCATCTGGAAATCTAACATTTTTCAATGTGTTGAGAAACAACCTTTTTGTATCACGTGTTAGTGAAAACAAAGCAAGATGATATCTCCCTTTTTCATCTGGCCAAAGATCACGTCTAATACCCATCTCTTGTAAATCTTTTCGAGCATTGAGATTGTCTTTTGATTTATTCTTATCATTGAGCAAAGTATACAAGACATTGTCACATACATTTTTTTCAATATGCATAAAATCTAGATTATGACGCAGCAAATTAAACTCCCAATATGGAAGTTCAAAGAATATACTTCTTTTATTCCACTGCTGAACCTTTTTTCTAGGTCTCTTTCTGTTACCATCCAACATTTCTCCTCTCCCAAATGTAACATCAAGATCTTTTGTTTGCCTTAAAATGTCAGATCCTGATATTTTTTATGGCGGATTTCGTTCTTCTGTGTCACCATTAAAACGAACGCGATTTAGTCTAAATCTATGATTTCTGCTCAAAAAACGACGATGACCCATAAAACACCACTTCTTACTTTTACTAAGACGACAACCTTTTGAGTCAAAATTACAAGTTGGGCAAGCTAAACCTGTATGTACGTTCCAACCAGACAGATTACCTAGAGCCGGAAAGTCACTAATCGTCCACATAAGAGCTGCCCGCATTCTAAAACTTTCATTCATTGATGCATCAAATGTTACCACGCCATCATTCCATAGCTCCTTTAACTCATTAACAAGGGGTTGTAAGTAAACATCTATACTATTTCCAGGACTCAATTTTCCAAGAATGATCATTGACAAGATGAAGGAAGTGTGTTTCATACACATCCAAGGAGGAATGTTATATGGGATCAAGAACACTGGCCAAACACTATATTTAGAATTCATAGTTCCAAATGGGTTAAAACCATCACTAGCAAGTCCCAAGCGAACATTTCGATGATCTGAGGCAAATTCAGGATGAATTATATTAAAGTTCTTCCATGCTTCACCATCCCTTGGATGTCTTAATAACCCATCATTGTTATTATCCAAAGCATGCCATCTCATATGCTCTGCAGTCTTAGAACACATGAACAATCTTTGTAATCTTGTTTTTAGTGGAAAGTAACGTAACACCTTTGCAGCTTTCTTCTTCTTCTTCCTATGATTCCATCGAGATGCTCCACAATGTTTGCATGCTTGCAGTTCTTTTTCGTCGTCTCCCAAGAACAACATACAATCATTTGGACATGCATCTATCTTTGTATAATTAAGACCAAGTTTACTTATGGTTTTTTTTGCCTCGTAAAATGAATGAGGTAACTTTGCTTGTTGAAACGCGTCTCTCAACAAATCTAATATCATAGTAATTGCTTTGTCACTTAATCCACACAAGACCTTTATATGATATAATTTGATTATAAATTCAAGTTTTGTGTAATTGCTTCCTTCTTGCAATATCTGGCTTCCATCATTGAGAAACTCACGAAAATCACCACTATCAACTTTTGACCCTTCATTTAGTATGTCCTCTAAGGCTACCGGATCTGATTCATTTAAATTAGTAGCATCTTGCCTATAGTTACCAAATGCATCATTGAGCATTGTTTCCATCATATTATCCGATTGAAACGTATCTTGCATAAAGTCTTTATTTCTAGAAGACTCTGGAAGTTTTCTCTCACCGTGAAGGGTCCATACGACATAGTTCTTGGGAAATGGTTTGCATAGTAAGTGATCCCTAACTGCACTTCTAGTTTGCGGTTTCAAAAACCTACACATCGGGCATGGACATCGTATTGTATCTCCAACAGCTACATTCTTAAAAGCAAAATCTAAGAATATATCTAATCCAATTTCATATTCAGGTGTGGTATGTAGTTTTGAAATCCAAGACTTATCCATACCTATGAAAGTTATCATGAATAAAGATATATTATAGAGATTATTATTCAAGTAAAAGATAAAATATCCTATAAAGATTATTAACTAAGTAAAAAATAAAATAAAACTTTGATAAAATCATATAGAGATTATTATAATAGACACTTTGAAAAAATCATATAATATTCACTATTATTAGCCTTTTATTTTGAAACTATCTGAATACAATGTGTGTTGTGTTCTAATATCTTATACTTACAAAAGAGAATGGAGGGTGTATTGATTAACTTGTTCATCTTCTGTAGTTTTCTACCACCCTTCAACATTATTCCATGACTTCTTTGTCTATATACATTAAATCACTCTTGTTTCATTTACACAACATTATTTGTATTGTCTCGTACCGATTTGTTCCATTTAGAGTTAATTGTATTTCGTTTACCCATGGTAATTCTAATCCAAATGCTACAAACTTTCCTTCTCAATACTTAATCTATTATGAGCAAAAAAAGATGTTAGTCAATATATATTATATTATCACATCATTTTAATGGTTGATTAGGAAACAATTAAGTTAGTAATGATAAGATAAAAATCAGAGCTGTCTTTTAGGATAGGTGGACTACAACATATAACTTAAAATTTATTATGATGAAATTATAATTAAATAAAGTTTTATAAAATATTTATGATGGTCAAATCATGATAAAATATAATCTATACTCATCAGAATTTTGCTGGAATATTGTGACAACTTTATTCACTTAAGAATGGATTATTCAAACAAAAAAAAATGGAGTTGTATATTAAGAAGCAGTTATTATTATATTTCATCAAAATCCATAGTTAAATAAACAGTAGAAGTAAAGAAATAAAAAACATTAATTACCGTTAATCCAGTTTCTATTAGGTTGAAAATGAAAAGGCTCTGACTGAAGATCAACGTATATGCGATGAAACGCTTCAACTCCACTGTTACATATGACACAGACAAGTATAAAAATAATAAGAGAATTTGTGAGACTCATCATTAATTCTTAGGATGAATGAAGAAACAAGACAAGTTAGAATTGGAGAGTATGGAGCAAGAGAAGTAGCTATTGAGATTATTTATAGAGCCAAATGAGAAGGAAGGAAAGTTGTGGTGAACTAGAAAAATGTAACATTAGGCCATATATGGAAATACTACTCATGCTTATGTTTCTCTAATTCTTTTTAGTTTTAAAATGAATGCTCAATCCATCTGTTATTAATTATAGGAAGAGTCTTGTTAACAGAGAAAATTAAAAAAAAAATAATGCACATTGACAAGGCAATGTTGTAGTCTAGTGTACTATACACCCTTTAATTAGGGGAATGTCTTTGATATAGCTCTTCAATCAGAGCCTACAAAAAGATTTTCTTTCTATTTTCTAGTGTATACAATAACTTCAATCAGAGCCTTTTTCATTTTCATCATTTTTTCTCATGTAAACTTTAACCTTTTAATAGAGAAAGCTAAGATGGGTGAGGTACCCAACATATTACGTACAAATAGAGCTACTTCATTATAGAACAAGACATTATTATGAAATATTTCAATTGAATAAACTATTTGTTTCAAAAATTCATATTGATTATAACAGTATCAACAACATAAATTTTTAGAGTGAAGAATAAAACAAAATCATATTCAATTGAAATCATAAATAAGTAAAATTGATTGTAATAATATTAAAAATATAGAGAAGCAAAAATTGTATACCTTAAGATCAGATGATAGTTCAACAATGGAGATGTTGTCGTGTTATCAACAAATAATCGGTGGTCGACGGCGATACGATTACGTAGCCACAACACTACAGAGCACATAAAAAATCAGAAAAAAGATACTTTCTAAATACATTTTTATATAATATATATATATATATATATATATATATATATATATATATATATATATATATATATATATATATATATGTAATTTTAAGTCAAGGAACACCAAAGAATTTTGGAACAACTTCAACATAAGAATGTTTTGGAACAGGTTCAATGTCAAAAGTAATGAATGAAGAGTTTTGGAACAAGTTCAACATACAAGAGAAATCAATGTCAAAAGAAGCTGCTTATCAGAACATACACCATAAATACTTTGCCATACCATCAGAGAAATCAATGCCAAAAGAAATTAAAACTAATGAACCCTAAATTCCTAAATCAAACCTCTAATCTATTTCTCATTGAAATTGAACCCTCTTACTATTCTATAATGCTTTAATTGAAATAGGAAATTGAAATAGGAAAGAGAAAACACTACATTTGTAGAGGGTTTTTAGCAAACAAGATTTTAAAGATTGAGACAAATCTTAAATATAACAAAGAGAAGACAAAGAAGAATAAACTAACCTTAGTGAAGATGAAGACTAGGGAATAATCAGAGATTGTTGTTAGCAACAGACAAGGGTGGAATGCCGACGGTGGTGAGCAAAATCGGTGTTGTCAGTTCCGACCTATGTACGTACGGTAAGCATCTCTATTAGCGAACAGGGTGAGAAGAAGGTAAGAGAAGGAAGTGTGTTGTGAGAAGCAGGTTACAGTAACAGAAGGGTTTCTCTATTTCTTTTTTTATTTTTGTAGATATCTCATATAATTATTTCATATATCATAATATATATTATATAGATTAATAATTAATGTAAATTAAAAGGAAAATAATATAAATCGCGCCAATTTTGGTATAAAAAAATATTTAGCGCCAAAAAATTTTAGTTTAATAAATTTTAATTAAAAATGCTCAGGAGACAAAAAGTTAGAGTAAAAATGCGCCAAGATTACGGGGGTTTCAAACCCCCGTAAATTACTCTATTTAGAGTAAAAATGTCCCAAGATTACGGGGGTTTGAAACCCCCGTAAATTACTCAATTATTTTTCCCATTAAATAGAGAATATCATTTATTTTTCTAATTTGGGGGGGTTTTTTAAACACCCCTCAAAATAACCGCCGCAAACAAGCGCGTTTTTTTGTAGTGCCTCCATTAGCTAACATGTCTGCATAAAGATTCTCTTTTCAATAGATATGAGATATCTTAAATTTAAAGGAACAAAGAATGCGTAAACTATTCCTCCATTTTGTCAGTAGTTGTCAAGGAACAATCTTGATATTTATAAAAGCTCTTACAACAAAGATAAAACCAGTCTTTATCCAAAGGCTTTTTCTGCCACTTATGTTATAACAGATCTTACATCTATAGGGGGGATGACTTGTCTGATTAATACTCGTACCTAAAGAGGCAGTTGGTTTCTTTCTTTGGGAAGCTTGATTATGTCGACGGTGTTACCTCTCATGATGTGGCATCGAAGAAATAGTTAAAGCGGTTCTTAGTGACTCATATGTTGGGGGATGCTAGCATGAAGAAAGCTAGAAATATTATATTCGGCGAGCAGTGTGGTACCTTGGTTTTTCTTAATGTTTCCACATCTAGTTTATTATCTCATATTGTTGTGTTTTTATCATGTAACTAATATAAAGTGAGAGAAAACAATGCGTTGGACGGTGCTCCCAATACTCCTGCCACTAAGGGAGTTTCTTCATCAAGGGTCTCTGACTGGGGTTACTCTAGTTACCAGTCCACCAATTCAAGTGGAAACTCAAGACTTCTCTGAATGGGTTGTGGTGAGGATAACTCATGCTCATCACAACCCAAAGACGATAAGGTCCAACACTTAGCCTAAGCTCTAAGTTCCCTAAGAAGAAAGATAATTTGTTAGGTGTCCCTAGATACTTGGTCAAAACCTATGGAGGTATATTTCCCCATTTGCATCGATTTCAGCTGCCCACTTCACTTCTGGCCTGCCCCGATCCCCGTACGAAAGGGAGATTCAGGCCTCTATTTCTAGGTGTAAGTCTTATAGGCCAATAGTTTTATTAGAACTTGCTACTTGTATTTAATTATTTATTAATAATAAAAGGAATTTCTTTGTTATGTTTATTTTTCCAAAATAATAAAGTTCCAAGAATAGCTAGTCCGTTTAATGAAACATTAAGTGACTTAATCATGAGATTTCATTAAACCAAAGAACGTTATTCTTAAAGTATCCATAATCAAGCTTTATTGTAAAATGGGATAACATTAAAGCATTTAGACTATTATGTATATAGGCTGATGATCACATGTCATGGATCGTGGATAAATAGTTACCAAGTCTTCACAAAGGTATGAATATTAAGAATAATATTTATACTGGATTGACCCACCATGAGAATATTACATATAATATTATGCAAGTGTCATAAGTTATTCTCCAGGTGATAGTGGTGTACCACTTTCGACTTAAAACCACTATGGACCCTAGATATGAAGTCGAGCACTTTATTGACAATGAGAAAACATGTGTAACAGGATAATCACAAAGATGGTTGATGGGAACTCCGCAAATCTTATTGAGGGTAATGAGTAACCTAGATGAAATTTTCCCATCCTGCATAACAAGATATATGTCTAAGGGGACAATATTGAATTGAGCAAGGGTGACATGGTTTATGCCTTGTGTTCAATATAGATAAGAGGAAAAAAGTAAATGTGCACACAAACATTATCACGAAAAGTTTTGGCACATGACATTTTTGTGACTTGAGTAACAGTGATGTGTTGCTAGATACCGCTCATTGTTTATTATTTCATGTTAATTAATAGTATCGTCTACAGATAAATTAAACTAAAGAGAAGGGGCTCATGCATTAAAAAAACAATACATGCTCATTAATAAGATCAAAGGCTTTATTGAAGAGAAAAGGCTCTTCATCGAATGGCAAAACAAAATCCTTAAGCAGATGTTTGTCGTTTTCCGCCATTTCTCTTTGAATTTGTTGTAATCGACATCTAAAACGTAGGTAGCATTCGATTTTGTCGATCGGTTAGGCTAGGTTCTCGATGCTCTGGGTTCTTTGCATAAAACAAAAATTGGGGGAAATTAATTATAAAAAATATTTTTAAGAAATCACTATCATTATGAAACCCTGAATTGCGAACAAACTTAAACATATTCATTATCACTTTGAAAATCCTAGTCCTAATGTCACTAGTTTTGACCTAAAACTCTTCTACAACTTTGACACCTTTAAATTTCACAAAACCTATATGATCATCCCTCTTATCTATTTTGCAGGGATGAATATGTCCTAAATAAAACCAAACTTAGAGAAAGAACTTTATTCAAATTACATCATTGATATCATCTGAAAAATTCGGAAAAGAAAAAAGAAAAGAGTATTTTTCCAACCTTGACAAAAGTTGAATGTTTTCCTCTTAGGCATTGTATTTATTATGTTATTTGTATATGCCATGATAAATATATTAGAATAATTAGTCTTTTGAATGACCCTGAGTTGCGAACAAACTTAAACATATTCATTATCACTTTGAAAACCCTAGTCCAAATGTCACTAATTTTGACCTAAAACTCTTCCACATCTTTGACACCTTTAAATTTCACAAAACCTAGATAATCATCCTTTTTATCTATTTTGCAGGGATGAATATGTCCTAAATAAAACCAAACTTAGAGAAAGAACTTTATTTAAATTACATCATTGATATCATCTGAAAATTTCGGAAAAGAAAAAAGAAAATAGTATTTTCCAACCTTGACAAAAGCTGGATGTTTTCCTCTTAGGCATTGTATTTATTATGTTATTTGTATATGCCATGATAATTATATTAGAATAATTAGTCTTTTGAATGACTCATTAAGTGTGACTTAATTGTGATGCCTCATTAAACGTAAGGATGTTATTTTTGAAGTATGTGTGGTCAAAACTTACTTTCCCATAGGATAACAGTAATGCATAAAAACTATTATGTGAGTAAACTGATGATTGTATCTCATGGGTAATAAATATAAGATATCAAGTTTTCACATAGTTATAAATATTATGAGTAATACTTATACTGTATAATGTATTTACCCACCATAAAAATATTACACAATGTTTTATATAAGTGTCATAATTTATTCTCATAGTGATAATGATTAATGTCACCCTTCAACCTAAAACCACTACGGATCCTAGATGTGGAGTCAAGTACTATATATTCTTTTAAATGATGTCTGTAACAGGATTTCCATAAATATGATCAATTGGTACTCCACAAATCATGTTGAGGGACATGAGGGACCTATAAGTTTTGGCTCCTCTTAGATATATAAGAGTTATACCTATGGACCCCTTGATCGATTATGACTGTAAAATACATGGTTGTTCTCAAATAAGTCAATATAAAAAATTGAGTTTATTTGTTGTTATCAAGTATACTTGGGGATCAAAGAATATAATATTTGACTATACAAGGGTGGCACATTCTATACTTTGTGTTCAATATAGATATATGGACAAAAATGTAATTATACACATAATCATTTTCATAAAATATTGTGTCAGATCACATGACATTCTCATTACTTGGGTAGTAGTGATGTGTTGTTAGATAACACCCACTATTTATAATATTAAATATGTGATTTAATATTATTGTGTATGTTACGAAATCTTACATGGCCACACTTCCCTCATTCGCAATTAATCTCCCATGTAGGTTATTTCTACATCTTTTGAGTCATGCCTTATATAGATATTCTGGATTTTATAAATAACATGTTTTTGTGAAGTCAAGCTTCTCCAAATGTTAGTTTTGATGAAGACAAGTTACAAGAATATGCTCATTGCAAAAGTATGGAAAAAGTCTCATGTTCAAAGTTATAACAACAAATGATCATGATCTTTCAACTCTATGAAGACTAGCTTTGGAATTTGTGGTTGATCAATCACCTTTAAAGTACAAGTAAGCAGTTACATTATGATAATATTTAAGTGCTCAAGAAAATTCATATTGATCATTGCATATGCATGCATTAACTTTAAAACCTTTTATACTTGACTTGAACTATTTTTCATAAGTATTTTTCAAACTGAAGTCAGGTGTAACCGGTCACAGCTTTCTTGGTAATCGGTTACATGTTTGAAACTTTGCATATTTTGAGCTGATATAGCTGGTGTAACCGGTTACACCATTTCTGGTAACCGGTTACACTAACAAAACTTTGAAATTTTTTAGCACCGTTTAAGGTGTAACCGGTTACGCCCTTTTTGGTAGTCGGTTACCACTGAAGCAGTGGCAGTGGTTCATTTAAATTCTGACTTCAACGATTTTTTTAATGCATTCCTCAAACATGGTATCTTTTCATGCGTTCATTTACTTTCAGAATTTTGTTGAGGCACTATATATACAATGCTGTTGCAGTGAAAATCGGATACCAAGCTATTAATTAACTTACATCATATTTCTTTTACAACCGACTTTGATTTATCCAAAGGAAAGGTTCAAGATCGTTAGAAAAACCTAAAGGGGAGATCTAAGGTTCGGGGGTTGGTTACGCCTAGGGAAGGTATTAGCACCCTAAACGTCCGTAGTACTCTACAGGAACCTCTTGTTAATGTTATCTTATGTTTGCTAAAGGTTCTATGCTAAAGGTTTGAAACCCTAGGGGTTAGTATCTAAGTATACTCGATAAGGCATCGCACCTTGCGCCTACGTATCCTCGGGAACAGAATCAGAGTATGCGTAGTTCTACTTCTACTGAATTATTGACTATGGCCAATATTCAGAGGGGAAATGAGTACAAGCTCATTGTAGAGTTTAAGAACTCTCTAAGTCTAGTTGTAATGGACCTATGTTATGTTTTAGTCAGTAGGGAAAGTGATAAATTCATTAGGATGAATATCACTAAGAGTTTAAGAACTCTCTCCTAAAGCTAGTTATGATTTCTATGGCTCTGATGAGGCCAAGAAATAAAGTTTCTCCTAAGAGGTTACTTAGGTTAAAGTGGGGGTCAATGACTTTAAAAGTCAATGTATTCACCTTCCTTTGGAATAGTAGAAAGATGATGATAAAAGAATAAAAGTCATAGAAGATGAAACATTTGATATAAGATAATATAATGAAAGCAACATAAGCATGAGGATGGCAATATGTTTCATGACAAATGATGAGTATACATGAGATAAATATCAAGATATCAAGTAGATAAAGACAAACCAAAGATATTAAACTTGAGAAATATATCACAAATCATAAGTCGAGACATAGTCATGAATAAAAGATTAATTAAGATGATATTCAAAGTTGAATAATACCAATCTCAAATTAAATCAACAACCAAATGACAAGATAAATTAAGGATGAATTAAACCACACATTCAAAAATATCAATAAGGTCATAAAGGTTTAATAATTTAATCAAGATAAAGAGAGTGGAAACTCACATTAATAATAAATCAACTTAAATAAATATTTAAGAAAATAAATTACTAAATAAAATGAATATTTGGAGTTTGAGAATAACTAAAGTTTTCTAAAAGATAAATAACAGTTTTTTGAATTTTTTATAAGCTTGAAATAAAAAGAAAATGATGAGATAAAAAGAAAATGATTTAACTAAAAAAGAGGAAGTGTCCCATATAGGGTTTGAACCCATGCCCTTGGATTTAGCAACACAAAACTAAGACCAGCTGGGCTGCGCGCGCGATTGAACATAAAATGCAAACGCAAATATATGTAAAAAAACAAGCAAAATGGAAAATAAAAAAAACAAAAGGGTTGATCCGCAGGATCGAACCCGTGCAAGGCAAGTGAAAGGCGAAGGTGTGCTAGTGTGTGTGACCGTTGGGACGGCGTGTTTCATCCGGTAATAATACAACTCAAAAATTAAATAAAGTGAAATAAGTTCCTAAATGCCCCAAAACATATGAAGCTCGCGCATGCCATCCATGTCCAAACTCCAACCCAAACCAAACTCTCACAGCCATGTTCATACAGGTATAACTCAGTTAATATTCCATCAAGTTAAACAAAACAAAACCTAAAAATGATCAGTAGCGAACAAGGAAAACGAGGGTGCCATCTAATTGACCTAAACCCTAACATTCAAAACATAATGAACCAACAAAGGAGGGTGCCACTCAAGTTCACAAGCAAGCATAAGGGAAATAAAACACTCAGAATATATCACATTGAAGGTGAAACGCACGAATGTCAATCATTAATACACAAATCACAGGAGCTAAGAATTGGACAGTTGCATATGACATGATTTATCCTAAGTTAGATGTTGAGTTCAATATTCAGGAATGGAAATCCAAGCAGGACATATGTGCTCATACAGTAGGATACAGTCAAAGGGTAGAACTGAGTATTTACACAAACAGATGGATGAGATTATGTTCAAAACAACAAGATTTAATGACACATAGATATAACAGTCCTATTGTTAATTCAAATTAAAATGAAACAGTTGGATTCACTGATTGATATACAGACATACCAACAGCACTTTGGTCAAATGATAAGGTTATGTTAGACAATCAAGCATTATAGGCAAATATAGTGTAAACAAATTAGACAAGTTGTCGTGTGGTAAAGTGTAGATCAGCCATTACACATTCAGTTTTCAAAAAACTAAAAAAAAAAGCTTATCCAAAGGTTTGGCAAATACTCTTAATTCATAGATATAATGGTTGATCAACTTGATACATAAACAAGGCATGATCAGTTACAGATGAAAGTTATTTCAAATAAAGTCACTTCAGATA
This sequence comes from Lathyrus tuberosus, assembly GCA_022829125.1. Lineage (NCBI taxonomy): Eukaryota > Viridiplantae > Streptophyta > Magnoliopsida > Fabales > Fabaceae > Lathyrus > Lathyrus tuberosus. The sequence goes on along the minus strand of JALAZF010000599.1, from coordinate 1,690,913 downwards.
AAATCAGCATGGATATTTGCAAATGATGAGTTCAGATTGGCATACTTCCACAAAAACAATGAAACCAAGATTTGAGCAAATTGAATGGTCTATAACAAACTCAACAATTAAGCATGCACCTCACTTAGATATCCATACATTTACAACACATGTTAGAGACAAACCAAAAGATAAAAGACAACTGTGACTGGTGTGTGATTGTGTGATCAGTGGGCATATATAATATGAAGTGACATAGCACTAAGGGACATCAATGATCAACATAGCACCTCATTATCACACAGACAGAATTTCCAAATAAAGACAATCTTGGACAGGCAAGCATACATACACTTATGGACAGAATTTTAATTTGCACACATACTAAGAATATAAGGTTTAGGCAATCATGTTCACAGTTTTGGAGACAAGTCAATAATCATTTGAGGCATATCGTACAGTCTAATCAAGTGTAGCATGGCATGGAATCAAATCTCCTAAGCATAGTAAATTTCAAATGGCAACTATAGTATGCATATTATGATGACCAAATGTGCAATATTGAGATACATGGCCAAAAAACTGAGAATGAATTTGACATAAAGAGAAGTTTAGCACTCAAGAAAAGCAGACACATCAATAGATTCATAAGTGACATCAAGACCATGCAATCAACATAAAAAAAAACATAGACATCAAAGACTTATATCCTAACACATAAGGTGGGCATGTATTGATAGATGACATATTATCAAGATAGCAGTTCACACTTGAACCAAAAGAAAAGAACATTGCACCCATGAAAATATGTAACAGCAATAGTTCAAGTAAAAAAACATCTTAGAATAAATGGTTACAAACAGAGCTGAATATCTGTCAATGAGTTCTCCTTAAAAGCAACAGTTCAAAGCTTCATGTTATTAACAATAGATCATACATGTGGTAGTGTATGGAAAACAGATTGGCTTAGGATTTCTAAGACAGACAATCACAGCTAGTAACCAATCAAAGTATACTCAGTCATTTAATTCAAAAAAACAACCAGAAATTTAGGTGGTGGTGTTGGACATACAAGCTGATAACAAGATACAATGCACAACTTCAACATATAACTGGTATATTAAGACTTAGACCATGAGATAACAACAACTCAGATTTAGATTAAAACACTCAGCATAACCATGTGCATACTTTAGCAATTCACACATCAACCTTCAACACATAGATAGATTAAACTAAGGCCAAGCACCCATATAATAAGTTCATGCTTATACCAAATGTCAATCAAGATGACACATAGAAAACAAAGTATGATATGGTAGATGTAATACTGCAGAACTGATGCACATCATTCAAGTGACAAGTAAATGGCATATCAAAACAGGTTTGTTATTTCAAAGTAAAAAACACATAACTGATGGCAACATACTTAACATATCAATCTCTTTGCACAAGGCAAATATGGTGGCTGAGATAGTGCTGATTGATTTTACAAAACAAAACTCATTTAGATACAGAAACCAACAAATATCTGGCAAAAAATATCATGAACCACAAGATGAAATAACTCAGTTTAAAAGTCCTATTATGCTAAGTAGATTATAAATCTTATGCATACAAAGCAATAACTCAGCAGAATATCAGTTTAAGCACATGTGACAAAAAATTGTATCATGAAACAGACATAGTTTGACAATTTAGCATGTAACAGGGCAGGGTGAAATACAACATAAAATAAGATACAATAACCATTCGAGCACCTAGTTCCTAATCATAAACATCAAGTGACAGTCATGGTTTCATTGACAAGCTATACAAAGTATGGACATGAACACAAACAAGTCAAAGCTTCAAATCTATAATCAGCATGATAAACCTTTATACAGCAAACATAAACAAACTCATGAGGGTCCACGCATATCAGTGACAGAACATATGTTCAACGCATAGAGGTATTCATATTTTGACAGCATAACCACATCATGACAGTGCAACATTATAGATGACCATAAGCAATCATAACAATATTAGTAGCAACATTCAGAGTAACAATCAACATACAAGTAAGAATGATCATGAGCAAGAAAGATACCAAATGAGCATAATAAAATAAAAGGGAAATTAGAATGATACCAATTGAAGCCTTGAATGCTCTTCCTCTCACAACACCTCCCAGATTTGATACTTGCTGAACTTACTCGAGACTTGAAGTGTTTTTGTGTTTGAGTAAAAAAAGTTGATGATGAGAACTGAAACTGAGCCTCTTTATATAGGCAAGGAGATTGGGCTGGTGCTATGGGTATGGGTCGGGTCAGAATTAATCCTCCTCCCATGGTAACGGCTAGGGTTTTGAAATGAGACTCAAGCATTGAAATTCTGAGGAGGCAAACGCTCCTCCATTCTGAGCACGCAGCAGGCATTGCAGGGTTGAAATAGGTAGCATTTTCCCATCTTTCTTTTGTTGCTAGCCTATGTATGTGTTCTTTGGGAAAGTGAGAGCAACGTTGCTCTGCTCCTCTCGCAGGTGGCGCAGAAAATGACGAGAACGGAAGGTTGAAGCTTTGCTTTGTGCAATTGAAATCCCATGGAGCAATTGAGGCAACATTAGGGCAAAACGAAATTGAAGTTGTGGCGCCAAGATTTGATGAAGTGAATTTGAATTGAACTTGCAAAGGGTTTGAACGAATTGGAATCATTCTGCAAAATCAAAAGAGAAACGAAACAAGGAAGAAGAAAATTATTTCTATGACGCGTGCCAGCTTTTAATTGGTCCAAAATGGCCGTTGAAAAGTTAAAGAAGGATAACGCCTCCTGATTGGCTAGTGGTTTTGGTCATTAACCATTAAAAAATTTCCAAGAAATCCATAAAGTCCAAGTGAAAGAAATGGTGCACGTATTGTTTTTCTTAACTAAAATTAAATGACATTTTATATTAAATTTGCCACACTTAAATTAAAGTCTTAAGATTATTTTTAAAAAAGAAAATTAATGATGATTAAATTAATTACTAATAAAATCTAACTTAATTTCAATTAATAAAATATTTTAAAATTAAAATTAAGGCACTTTGAATAAATTTTAACCAAAATAAAAGGATAATTAATTCAAAATCAAACAAAATAAACTAAAATTAAATCATCAGCTAAATTAATTAATTAAGCTAATAACCAATTAAACATTAAAAATTCAAAATAAATAAACATAAAACAAATTAAAATTAAATTAAGATAAGATAAGTAAAATAAAATGTCAAATAAATTAAGGCAAAATAAATAAAAGAGATTAAGATAAAAAAAATACAGAGAAAATAAATCACATAGCATTTAGCAAAAAGATGAGGGTAAAATTTGGGGTACAACAGTTGCCCCTATTTAAATATCTTCACCTGATGACATGAGAGATGAAGATCCTCATGTAATCAACAGTGAAAGATATTTAAATACAGATAACCGAAAATTTTGCCCTCAGATGCACACACATGCAATGCAGCAAATATGATGGCAAGGAGATGCAAGAAAATGCAGGCACAACAAGACACCAAAGGACAACCAGGAAACAAAAAGATCACAGAGCTTCACTAGGAAGGACGAAAGCTAGTATCCATGAGAAACACCTCACTAGGGATACAAGCTAGCCAACGAAAGAGACTCACTGGGGAGACTCCAAAGAAGCACTGGGGAAAAGGTCACAGACAATCTTTACTGGGGAAAGATCCGGGGAGATAGACTACTGGGAACAAAACAAACCCATATTCTTCCTGGGCACGAAACCAGAAAGGAAAACCTGATCACTAGGGATCAGTCAAAAGGACAGACAACCAAGCAAAGACTTCCTGGGGATTCTATACCGAAGGGTTCAAAAATGGGATTTTCAAGAAAAGCCAGAAAGACAGAGACAAACTCTGCGCACCAGATATGAGTCTTATAAGGTTGAAGAAATTGTTCCAAGAAGCTTAGCTTTAAAGCAAGTTTTCAAAAAAACTAAAGGTAAGGGTTCAATGTCCGACACGATTCGAACAAATAACAAGTTTTAAGACAAGAAGACAATGCTTGACACGATTCAAACAAAGTCCAAGTTCAAGTTTGACACGATTCAAACGAGAACAGCTTTAAAATAAGAGGACAATGCTTGACACGATTCAAACAAAGTCCAAGTTCAGGTTTGACACGATTCAAACAAGAACAGGTTTTAAAGCACAAGACAATGCTTGACACGATTCAAACAAAGTCCAAATTCAGGTTTGACACGATTCAAACGAGAACAGTTTTAAAATAAGAGGACAATGCTTGGCACGATTCAAACAAAGTCCAAGTTCAAGTCTGACACGATTCAGACAAGAACAAGCTTTAAAACACGAGACGATGCTTGACACGATTCGAACAAAGTCCAAGTTCAGGTTTGACACGATTCAAACAAGAACAGGTTTTAAAGCACAAGACAATGCTTGACATGATTCAAACAAAGTCCAAGTTCAGGTTTGACACGATTCAAACGAGAACAGTTTTAAAACGGGCAGACAATGCTTGACACGATTCAAACAAAGTCCAAGTTCAGGTTTGGCACGATTCAAACGAGAACAGTTTTTAAAACAAGCAGACGATGCTTGACACGATTCAAACAAAGTCCAAGTTCAAGTCTGACATGATTCAAACGAGAACAGGTTTTAAAACACGAGACGATGCTTAACACGATTCAAACAAAGTCCAAGTTCAGGTTTGACGCGATTCAAACGAGAATAGTTTTAAAAAACTTTAATGTTAAACTTCTTGGGAACAACAGAAGGTGTAAAGATTCCAATCTGGCGCGCAAAGGTTAAGACCGAACAAGCACGACACAAGGCAAACCGGGAATGTCTTTACTTCACTGGGGAAATAAAGGCAGGCACCAACAAAAGACCACAAGCAAAACAAAGCACAAAGATGCGAAGATGCTAGGGTATGATGCATATGCTTAGCTATATGCTAGAAACGACGCGAACGACGCAAAACAGGAAAGAAGAAAGGATAACACAAGCCAACACCCTGAAACCCAAACATCCAGGATAACCGGACAATCTTCCTTTCTCTAGAGATGGCAGCTCCGTGCCACAAATACAACACTACTAACTCTTCCTGTACCAACTTGATTCCATAGAACATCTTGATACTAGAGTAAAACTTAGTTTATCTTTGTGTTTTCTTAGAAATTACAACATTTCCGTTTTCAAAAATCAAGTGAAAATGACAAAGTTTTGCAGAATAAAGATGATATTGCAATAAACAAGAAAATGGCTCAATAGCTGATATTCATTGAAAAATGGTGACTTGCCAAATAGCAGAGTCCCATGAAATATTACAAATGCAACAAAATGGCAATTTGGCAAAGGTTACATTGTATTCAATGACCAGTAACAAACTCTATGGACTAAAACTCTAACAACTGACTTCTCTGGGGATTCCCGGATATAGGTGAGATGTCTTTCAAGCATAATACTTTCGTACCGAATCTGCATTCACATGGTGTGCAAGCTGTTCACCATCCATGGTTGTAAGAAACAAAGACCCTCCTGAAAAGACTGTCTTGACTACAAATGGACCTTCATAATTGGGTGCCCATTTACCGCGGGTGTCTCTTTGTGAAGGTAGATTTTTTTTAAGTACCAATTCTCCTTCTCTGAATTCTCGAACGCGGACCTTCTTATCAAACGCTCTCTTCATCTTCTTCTGGTATAAATGACCATGGCACATGGCCGTCAGACGCTTCTCATCAATTAAGTTTAGTTGATCATATCTTTCTCAAACCCATTCTGCTTCATCAAGCTTGGTTTCCATCAATATCCTTAATGAGGGTATTTCAACCTCTATAGGGAGGACAACATCCATCCCATATACCAGAGAAAAGGGGGTTGCCCCTGTTGAAGTTCTAACTGATGTTCTGTACCCATGTAGTGCATATGGCAACATCTCGTGTCAATCCTTGTATGTTTTGACCATCTTCTGAAGAATTTTCTTGATATTCTTATTTGCAGCTTCGATCGCTCCGTTCATCTTCAGACGATACAGTGAAGAGTTATGGTGTTCAATTTTGAAACTGTCGCATAGTTCCTTCATGGTTTTGTTGTTCAGATTGGTTCCGTTGTCAGTTATGATCCTACTGGGGATCCCATAACGGCAAATGATGTTGTTCTTAATGAAGCGAGCAACTACTTGTTTAGTCACGTTCGCATAAGAGGCGGCTTCCACCCACTTAGTGAAGTAATCAATAGCCACCAAAAGGAAATGGTGTCCATTAGACGCTTTAGGTTCAATTGCCCCAATCATATCAATGCCCCACATAGAGAACGGCCAGGGCGATGATAGCGCGTTCAACAGAGTAGGAGGAACATGCATTTTGTCCGCATAGATCTGACATTTATGGCATTTTCTAACGTACTGGATGCAATCAGCCTCCATAGTCAACCAATAGAATCCAGCCCTCAAGATCTTTCTAACCATGGCGTGTCCATTGGTGTGGGTGCCAAAAGCTCCTTCATGGATATCATGGATCAGCAAGTCTGCTTCTCTCTTATCGACACATCTTAACAAAACCATATCATGATTCCTTTTGTATAATACACCGTTGCTGATGAAGAACCTGGCTGATAGTCTTCGTAGAGTCTTCTTATCAAGAACGGAGGCATTGGCTGGATATTCTTGATTCCTTAGAAAGTTCAAAATATCATGGAACCAAGGTTTGCCGTCTGATTCTTCTTCAATGGACTGACAATAGGCAGGCTCAGTCCTCCTTTCAATACTGATTACTGGATCTTCGTTGATAAATCTAACTTGCCACATTGAAGCCAGTGTTGCTAGAGCATCAGCCACATGATTCTCAGTACGTGGCACATGACGAAATGTTATCTCATCAAAACACTTAATCAACTCCAAGGCATATGCCTGATAAGGGACAAACTTCTCATCTTTTGTCTCCCACTCGCCTCTGATTTGATAAATGACTAGAGCAGAGTCACCCATAATTTCAAGAAAACAAATTCCAAGATCGACTGCAGCTTCCAGACCCAGAATACACGCTTCATACTCAGCAATATTATTTGTACATCCAAAATCTAACCTGGCTGTAAAAGGGGTGTAGCCACCTTCAGGATTAATTATAACAACACCTACTCCATGTCCCTTTTAATTGGACGAACCGTCGAACATCATCTTCCACCTATATTCAGCCCTGGGATCTTCTTCAGAGCTTGACTCTTCACAATCTTTCACTGCCATGATATCCTCGTCAGGGAAATCAAACTTGAGTGGTTCATAGTCTTCGACTGGTTGGTCGGCAAGATATTCTGAAAGAACACTTCCTTTAATGGCCTTTTGAGTGACATACTGAATTCATATTCGGATAATAGCATGTGTCAGCGGGCAAGTCTACTCGTTTATGCAGGTTTCTAAAAAATGTACTTTATCGGATCCATCTTGGAAATCAACAAGGTAGTATGACAAATCAGGTACTGTCTTAGACGTTTGGCGGCCCAAGTCAGAGCGCAATAAGTCTTTTCAAGTAGTAACGGCTTTCACTATCTGTAAATTTCTTACTTAGATAATAAATCGCATGTTCTTTCCGGCCAGTCTCATCATGCTGTCCCAAAACACAGCCCATAGACTCTTCCAAAACAGTCAAATACATAAAGAGAGGTCTTCCGGGAACCGGAGGAATTAGAATAGGAGGTTCTTGGAGATAACTTTTGAGTTTCTCAAAAGCTTGTTGACAGTCAGCATTTCATTCTACTGGTTGATCCTTACGGAGTAATTTGAAAATTGGCGCACATATTGGAGTCATGTTGGAGATGAACCTGGAGATGTAATTCAAACGGCCCAAAAATCCTATGACTTGAGACTCGGTTTGAGGAGCTGGCATTTCTTGGATTGCTCGTACTTTGTCTGGATCCACTTCAATGCCCTTCTGGCTAACAATGAAACCCAATAACTTCCCTGACCTGACTCCAAAGGTACATTTTGCAGGGTTTAACCTCAACTGATACTTTCGAAGTCTCTTGAATAATTTCAGCAAGTGTTCTACATGTTCCTTTTCACTTCGAGATTTGGCTATCATATCGTCCACGTACACCTCTATCTCCTTGTGGATCATATCATGAAATAGGGTCACCATAGCTCTTTGGTATGTTGCCCCGGCATTCTTTAATCCAAAAGGCATAACCTTGTAACAATAAGTGCCCCACGGGGTAATGAAAGTGGTTTTATCCATATCAGCTGGATCCATTTTAATCTGATTGTAGCTTGAAAAACCATCCATAAACGAGAACATGGCAAAACGAGCCGTCTTATCTACCAGTGTGTCGATATGGGGTAGAGGGAAATTATCCTTGGGACTAGCTTTATTAAGATCCCTATAGTCCACGCACATTCGTACCTTTCCATTCTTCTTCATAACTGGAACAATATTAGCTACCCACTCTGGGTACTTGGAAACTGCTAAAAATCCGGCATCGAACTGTCTCTTAACTTCATCTCTAATCTTGAGAGCCATGTCGGGATGACTTCTGCGAAGCTTTTGTTTTACTAGTGGGCACTCAGGCTTGAGGGGTAACTTGTGGACCACAATATCCGTATTTAAACCAGGCATGTCTTGGTAGGACCAAACAAACACGTCCACATACTCTTTAAGGAGCGAAATCAACCGCTGTCTAATTTCTGGTTTCAATGATGCCCCAATCTTGACCTCTTTCTTCTCATCCTTAGTGCCAAGATTGATGACATCCACCTGCTCTTCATGAGGCTGGAGATCCGTATACTGGTAGTCACATATATCCGTTAGGTCCTTGGGCACCTCATAATTTTCCTCCTCCTCAGCTTGATAGACAGGGGAATCGAAGTCAATGGTAAGAGCAAGGTCATTGAATACAATAGGTTTATGATTCATTCTGCATGGTAGATTGACTTATATTATTAAAATGCACAACAATTCAAGAAAATGCGAGATGAAGATGCTTTTGTTTGAAAAGATTGCCATTTTTTAGAAACAGAATGCAATAAAGTGAAAACGACAAAAATTTAGCAAAAGAGTCATTTCATTGATTTAAAGTTTGAAAACAGTGGCCCGTACAAAACAATCTACTAGCTTTGGGCAAGACTAGGGAGATGAAACCAACAAATCTAAACAAGTTACTCTGGTTCCGGGTACAAAGTTGGGATCTCAACAGACTCCCAATTGCCTAATGCGCCTTCTTGGCGAAAAACCAAACGATCAATGTCTTCGTCTTCTTCAGCACTTCCTATGATTGCATGGACCTGATGTCCACCTCTGATAAATGTCTCCTGCACAGTCTTTATCTTCATTCCTCTTCCTCTTGTACCTGAAGTAGCCTCATCTTCTGGAGTTGGTCTGTAACCCAACCCTTGGTGTCGGATCCTCTTCTCAACCTCAATAACTTCGCCCCAACCTGCGGGCACACCTTCTTGAAGGGCAGACTGGATACTCTTATACGAAGTAAAGGATGGATATTCTAGTACCACTGGCTTCTCATTGTCGATCATAAATGCATTAGCTATTTCCAGGGCTTGGAAAGAAGTCTCCAACGCATCCTCATCAACCTCAATATAACGGAAGGATGACAAGTTACTAACCATCAAGTCTTCTTCCCCATGTATGATGACCAACTTGTCATCGACCACAAATTTCATCTTCTGATGTAGGGTTGAAGTAACAGCGCCCGCCTCATGGATCCAGGGTCTTCCAAGTAGGCAGCTATAGGCAGGGTTAATGTCCAAAACTTGAAACAGCACGTTGAATTCCTGAGGTCCAATTAAAACCGGTAGTTCAATTTCCCCCATCACGGATCTTCGTGAGCCATCAAAAGCTTTAAAAATTAACGATGTGGGTCTCATGATCCCTCCTTTATACGCCAGCTTATCGAGGGCCCTCTTCGGTAAGACATTCAGAGAAGATCCTGTGTCTACAAGAACTCTAGCCAATGTGTCCTCCTGACACTTCATTGATATATGCAGAGCAAGATTGTGTTTCCGACCTGATTGGGTCAGTTCTTCATCACTGAAGCTGAGCGTATTGCATGCAGTAATGTTAGCGATAACATGATCAAACTGTCCGGCGGTAATATCCTGAGCTACAAGAGCCTGAGCCAATACTTTCTGTAGAGCTGATCGGTGGACTGGTGAATTAATCAACAGGGATAAAATAAAAATCTTAGACGGAGTCTGGTGGAGCTGATCCACGACCCTGTAGTCACTTCTTTTTATTATCCTGAGAAATTCTTCGTCATCCTCTTTGGAGATCACTTCTTTACCTTTGTCATTGGTAGGTATACGCACCTCATCTTCTTTACCAGACACTTCTTTGTTCATAGGGGTATAAATCATCCCACTCCTCGTCATTCTTCCCATTCCTACTATATTGGACACATTCTTCTCATCAGCCCCCACCTCTTTCCTTGGGACTGGTTCTTCTATAACGACCCTCACCTTTTTTCTTGGGATCATTTCCTCCTTCTTCTTACCACCTGTAATGTCTTCGTAGATCCACGGTACCGCTTTGGTTCCTCTGAACCTAAACGGGACTGGTCTTGGGAAATTATTTTGCCTGGTGTGATTAACAGGGGAAACAACTTCAAATTTGTTGAATCTTGGAACTGATTGTTTAAACACTGGACTCACAGTACCTGCCCTCAGATTGTTGAACACAGGGACTACTGATATGTATTCTTCTTCGTCAAACACTGGCACTTGCTTTGGCAAATTGAACACTGGTTCAATCACTGCTACTCCACTTTCTTTTCTGAAAACTTGAAAGAAACCTTCATCAATCAGTTGCTGAATATCATCTTGAACCAACTGACACCCTTCACTACTACCATCACATTCTCCACAACCATCATGGCAAACTTTGACCAATCCGACGCTGAACAGCTTAGCATGAAACATTCTCAGGGGAGTTTTAATCTTTGCTGCATCTGAGATCAATACTTCATCATTCTCGTCTTCGACAGCATTAGTTGACCCATGAGTTGGCAAGGGGTTACTCTTCACATTTGGCTGGTTATTAGCAAAAGACAGAATGTTCTTCTCTATCAAAATTTTCACCAGATTCTTTAATGCCAAACACCCTTCTAAATCATGGCCCACTCCTCCTTGATGGAAAGCACAGGTTGCATTAGGGTAGAAGAACTGCAGGGATTTCTCAGATGGTGGCCCCAATGGCCTAGTAACAATTAATCCTTGCTCCACCAGAGAAGGATACAATGTTGTATACGTCAACGGTATGGGTGGAAAATTTGGTGTTACCGCCTGTCTTCTTGGAGGGGTATTTTGCTGTGGCGCTGGCCGCCCCGGCTGTTGGTAATTCTGATTTTGATTCTTCGGCCACTGCTACTGATTTTGTGGCTGGGAAACAGAAACTTGTTGCATTATCTGATGATTAAAAGTGGGCATAACAGACGCCACATATAGTTGTTGTGCGAACTGCATAGGGTAAACTGGTTGTTGAGGAAAACTGGGACCTGGTTATGGTTGGAATAGAGATCGTTTCCAATTAGGATTCTGCTTCTTCGCAGTCATAATAGCGTTAGTCTCGCCTTCCTTCTTCTTATGAAAATTACCCGGAGACTTCTTGACACTAGCGCTAGTGGAACTGTTAGGTGAACTGGCTACCTTTCCACTTTTCAGACTTGCCTCCACTTTCATGCCAATTGCAATGATATCAGAAAAATTGGCACCAATATTACTAATCATCTTCTCATAGAATTTCGGCTTTACAGTGTCTACAAACCAATCAGCTAATTCCTTCTCAGTCAATGGTGGTTCAACCTGTGGTGTAGTCTCTCTCCACCTTTGAGCATATTCTTTGAATGACTCTGTGTTCTTCTGAGTCATGGTCAATAGCTGTCTACGATCAGGAGCTAAATCCAAGTTATACTTATAGTGCTTTATGAAGACATTCATAACATCTTGGAAACATTTAATCTGAGATTGGTCTAAGCTTAAGTACCACTTTGCGGCAGCGCCCTTCAGGCTGTCTTGGAAACAATGGATCATTACCTTATCGTTATCCATATATGCCACCATTCTTCGGAGATACATGACCAAGTGTGCCTTAGGACACGTAACACCAGAGTACAATTCAAAGCTTGGCAACTTGAATTTTGGTGGAATTACTAGATCAGTGACCAGACGCATATCCTTAAGGTCAGAACTAAAGACATTGTCTCCCTCCATGGCCTTCAGCTTTCTCTGCATAATCTCCATATTGGCTCTTAATTTCTCATTACTGTCATCTTCTTCCATAAACATATCGTCATGGTCAGAATGATGCTGATTTTGAAAAATGGGTTGAAAATGGGTCTGCACCGCTGGTGGGGCATAAGTTGGAATAGCTTGCTGATTTCCATCAAACAGTGGTACTGCTTGTTGTGTGGATTGCGGAGCCGTGACTCTCATAAAGTCACGTGGCATTCCCAGAGTATGGTCTTCAACAGGTATGACGGGTGGTTCAACAATTGTAGCTGCAACCTCTGAGACCACAGTGACCTGTGTATCCATCTTTGCTCGTATAACATTTAGGACTTCCATGATCTGCCCCATACCACCTTTAAGTTCATTAAGCTCGTTGTTAACTTGATCCAAGTTCTCGTAATCTACTGACATTCTTCTTCTTCGAGCCTGTGCCCGGGTATTGTAACGATGCGAGGAATTCAGGGTGACAGTTCAACAACAACTGGAGAAGATAAAACGACAATGAGACACAGAAGAAATGCACATACGAAAATGCAGATGAGATGCGCATGCAGGCTAAACCATCAAGAACTAAAAGAGTTCGCAAATAGTGTAAATAACAGGATTACTAATAACATAACTTTCCCATTGAAAATAAGATAAGTGCTTACAGAAAGGAAATGTTACAATCATTGTTTGGATCACATTAAAAGGAATACAACTTTTAAAAATAGGATTACAACAATAGATTACAACTACGGAAAATAGGGCAGCCCTTCGCCTTCCCTGATCCCTTCCATGATTTCTTTGATAAGTCGCTTGGTTTTGGCTTTCTCCAAAGTCAGCTCTCCTAATAACTCCATCCTTTTCTGTTCAGCACTTGTGGATGCCTCATAATATGGAGTGGGCTTTCTCATGCTGAGTGAAATCCCTCGTGCCCATTGAAGATGAGCTTCAGTGACAGGACCGTTAGTGATCCATCTTTGATAATTAATGAAAAGCCATGCTTCCCCCATCTTGAGCTTTTCTTTAAATCCTTCTCCGTATCCATAGTACATCAGCTCCAATTCTTCTGGTCTAGGCTCCTCTTCAATTGGATGACCCAACTGGCAACGTACGAGCACGGGGTTATAGTTTATACAACCAAGTCGACCCATGAGTGGCACATTAGGATAGTCTCCACAACTAACAATTATTATGGTTCCTTCAGGGTCTGTATTGTACCACTTGATGTCAGAATGCCTTAGTTCCATTAGTTTCTTGACCAAAAGAGCGTTGTCACTCACTTCCCAAAACGTTGGTGTCGTAGGTAGGTATGAAATGAACCACTTGTATAGTAGTGGAGCACAGCAAACAATCACACCTTTACTCCTCATAGTCTGCGTGGTGAACGAGAAGTACATGTCAGCCAGTAAAGTGGGGACAGGGTTCTGACCCATAAAGATTCTGATTGCTTGGACGTCGACAAAATCTTTAACATTGGGAAATAGGAATAAACCGTACACCAGCAAAGCAAACATTGACTCAAACATTACAGAGTTTCCGCTTTCCTGAAAGCGAAGAGCCGTTTCAATTAGAAATTAGGCAGGTAGCCCATGATACCCTTCCCTGGTGGTCATGTTTTCTCGGATGTGTCTCTTTCGGATCCCCAATCCTACGGCAATCTCCTGATTAATGAATTCTTCTTCCACACCGGAAAAAGGGGGATGATGCTGAACGGGTAGTCCTAGCATATGTGAATATTCTTCTATGGTTGGTGTCGCGGCCGGCAAAAATATTCGAGTCGCCACCATATTTTTTAAAGGAAAATAATGATAAACCTAAATATCCTATCCTAAGGTAGAGATTCCTACGGTTCGGGAGTCGGTTAAGTAAAGGGAAGGTGTTAGCACCCCTTACTTCCATTGTACTTAATGGGATCCACCTTTGAGTTTAGGGCATGTTTGTTTGTCTAAATGAAAAGAAAACCTAAGTTTTTTCCTAATTATACTCGCTAGGGTTGGTTTGCAACCCTATGCCTACGTACCCTCAAAAATGAAGGATCAGAGTAACCGTAGTTCACCTCCCTTATTCCTACCCCCTAATCCTATTCCTAAATCCCAAATCCTATTCCTAAATCCCATCCATTATTTATACTCTTGGATAAAGAGTTCTATCCCTTAAATCTAGTGTTTATACTCCTAGATGTGGAGTTCTATCCCTTAAATCCCAATCCATTGTTTATACTCTCGGAGGAAGAGTTTTATCCCAAAATCCAAATCCCATCCCTTATTTAGGCTCTCGGACCAAGAGCTTTATTCCCATGTATAAATCCCTTAAAATCTTAAAAATCCCAAAAAAAAAACCACCTTTTCTAATTAAAAGAAAAGAAGTTGAACCCCGAAGTTGAATAATTTAGTATGTCAAAGAACAAAATAGTCCCCAAAATAAAATCCAAATTCCAAAAATTCTTTAAGAAAATATTTTTTATCCAAAATAAGATTAAACTTTTTTTTTTAAATCCACACCCCATATTTATCCTTTTTTTGTTAAAATAATTTCTCCTTGAAATTAAAAATACAAATAATATTTTTAAATTACATGAATCATTAAAAACTTAATTACAACCAAATAAAAAAGTTAAATTATAAAAAACTAAATTAACAAATCAAAAGAAAATGAAAATTTTATCTCACAACTTGAATCAAGGAATTGATTCAATGGTGGTTTTTTCTTAGAATTAAAAAAAAATAAAAATATGTTTAATAAAAATAAAAAATAAATAAAAAACACAATTCCCAAAATAAATCCCTAAACCCTTAATTTGTCCTAAAAACCTAAATCTCCTAATTAACCCTCAAATAAGTAACAATTAAATTATATTATATTAAAAAATGAAATTAATTAAATAAAAAAGAACCAGAGGGTGTAAAACCCTTTTAAACAGCAACTGGGCCATTGGTGGGGGTGTAGATAGTGAACTGGGCGCTAGGCCCAGTTGCTCTAAGTCCAGAAGAGAAAGAAAAAACCCCAATTCACAACCAACAACAATAAAATCTCAACAATCGATCAAGCAAAGAAACGAAAAAAAAGCTAAGTTTCTGTTACCTCCCCTGCCGTGTCCGATTTATGCTGCTCCTTCCTCTTTTTCCGTTTCCGATCACTAATCCCTTCTTTTTTCTTTTGCAGGTCTTAAATGGGGTTTTGCTTAGGGGCTTAGGGTTCTAATGATGAACCCTAAGTCTCTATCTGATTGAGCTTAAAGTGGAGGTTGGGAATTCACGCAGCGATTTTTCACCTTAGGGTTTTCTGTCCCTTTTTCTGGATTTCTTTTAGGTTTTTATAGATAAAAAATAGGTTTTAGGAATTTAATGTTAGATTAGATTTAGAAACTATTAATGTAATTTTGATTTGATTTCTGTTGTAAGTGATTCCAGAAATACATAAAAAGATTTGATTTTTTTTATAAATGTTAAAAAAGAAAATGATAATTATAAATGTTAAAAAAATAAAAATAAAAAGAAAATGATAAACATAAAAAAACTACCGGTCCTAAAATAAAAAATAAATAAATAATTATAATTGATAAATAATTAACAAAACATGACTATTATGTAATTATTAACTCGAAAAAAAAGAAAAAAAAAAGAAAAAAAAATTAAATCACGGAATACAAAAAAATAATAATAAAAAACCTAACTATTTTCCAATTAACCTAAAATTAAAATTCTAGAATAAAACCACTCAAATTTCTCAAAAATAGTAAATTCTAAATGAGATCATAAATAAAACTCTATATACAAAAAAAAAAATCTAAATTTTATTCTAATAAAAAGATCTAATCCCTAATTAATTAATAAAATAAAAAAGTATATATATAGAAGTTATATTACTAATAATGATAATCATGAAAAGTGATACCTTAATATATAATAATTCCTAAACAACATTCCTAATTAACAAATAAAAGCCAATCAAATAAATATTTAAAAACCACTAATAATACAAATTAAATTAACAATCTAATATTGAATGATCCTTAACTATTAATAAAACCACAAATCCTAATTAATTTAAAAATCAAAATCTAATTTCTATATAAAAAATAAAATAATAATTATAAATTTAATTATATATATACAACCATACAAAGTAAAAAATATAATAATAATTCTGAATAAATGAAAAAAATAAATAAATAAAAAATAAAAAAAATAAAAACGTGACCCTTAATAATTTTAAAAAACAATATCCTAAATAAAATAAAAACGTAATATAACTACATTAAAAATAATCTTTTTTCTAAATAATTTACAACCTAAAAAAAACCAAAATCTTTTCTATCATAAATAATCTTAAAAATCTAAAAACTATGACCATTGATTTAAATAAATCGGATTAATTTAAAACTTAAAATAACAACATAATTATCCTAAAAATCTGATTTCTAAAAAATCCTAATAACATTAATTATAAATAAAAACCATAATTCCTACTTAATTAAATAAAATCTAAAAAATAAAAATGACATTAAATTCAAAACAATATTCCTAATAAAAAACTATTTATATTTGGAAATAAAAAATCTACCCTTTGTTCAAATAAAAGAGCCAATTCCCAATTTATTAAAAAAATCTAATTTCTAAAAAAAATGACATTAATAAAAAACCTAATTATCTAAAATAAAAAGAAATTCAATAATGCAATAGTATTAGCTAATATAAAAATTACTAAAAAAACCTCAAATGGACCCACATAAATATGGGCCCAAAAATTACTTAACAAACCTCCCACAATACCCAAATGATACCCCCTATTGGCAAAAAAAAAAAATCTAAAAACCCTTGGTCAAAATTTATGGTACTACAGCTGCCCCTATTTAATCGTCTTCGGATCCGAAAGAGGAAGACGATGTGTCTTTCTCTTTTGAAGAGGAGATGATTAAATATAAGAAGGACCCTAATTTTGACCGCCAAGCCAGACAAGTAACACGCCGACTATCCTAAGATCCCTGATAACAAACCCGTGACGGGATATCCGGTTAAAACCCTTTTACCCTAGAAAAAAAATGATCGTGTGCCATGTATGCATGTGTGAAAGCATGTATGCTCTTATGTATGATGCATCTGTTTGGGCTGACGCCTCTTTTATGATATGCAGTGCATGTTGCGTTTACGAAAACTATATCCTTCTGTAATATTCCAACTTCTCGTCCCTTGAACCCTTAGCTCCTTTTGATGAATGTGACAAGTTGTAAGCTCTTGACATATGGAGATGCGTAGAGAAACTCCCATAGTGATTGAATTCCGACCGTCAATTTGTGGATCCTTTACTTTTATCTTTGAGGGAAACCATGATCCTTTTGTTGTTCCCGAATCGCAGTAAAATACCTTTTTTTTTTTAGCTTTTGATTATACCCAATGTTTCAATGCATTATTATAAATAAAATCGGCATTTTGTAATCAAGCAGAAAAATTGAAAAGCAAAGAAAATTTTATTCATTGAGAAGTAGGCCTACAAACAGGCAAAAGTACATAAGGAAAGCAAATCCTCATAAGGAGGAAGTACTACAAAACAGAAAAGAAATGACAATACGAAAAACAAATTTATCTATGTCCCTATTAAATTTAACACTGGCTAATATCCCTAAATCTTCGAGGTCTTGACACTTCGCTTCTGAAGGTGATGACTGGATTGATCATTCCTTTCTGAATTCCATTAGTGCTATCAGTCTTATGCCTTTTGGATATCCTTAATTTTGCCTGGACCGTTCTCTTAGAATCTTAGTCCACCAGGATGCTATACCATTTTTTTCAGCTAAGCCACCCTTTAGTGTTTTCGACTTGTTGGGTATCATTTTTCCAAGTCCCTAATTTTTTCCTGAATTGCTCTTTCGAGTTTTCAATTCACCGGGACGCCCTAACTTTTGCCTAAGTCGCTCTTTAGGGTTTTCGACTTAGCGGGCTTTTATCCTCTTTTTCTAGGCATAGTATTTTTTGACTGAATCAGAGTTTACCGGTCGTGGTAGATCCACTCCATCCATAGTAGTCAATATTAAAGCTCCTCCTGAAAATGCGCTTTTTACGACATATGGTCCTTCATAATTTCGATTCCATTTGCCACGAGGATCTTTATGGATGGGTAGCACTTTCCTCAATACCAGGTCTCCTTCTTCGAATAGGTGAGGACGAACTTTCTTATCGAATGCTTTCTTGAGTCTCTGCTGATACAGTTGGCCATGACATACAACAGCCATGCGCTTTTCCTCTATGAGATTCAGTTGATCAAGTCTATTCTGTACCCACTCTGCTTCATCCAGCTTAGCCTCCATTATGACCTTTAGCGAAGGAATTTCTACTTCAACAGGGAGGACCGCTTCAGTGCCATATACCAAGGAAAAAGGAGTAGCTCCTGTCGAAGTTCGAACTGAGGTTCTATAGCCATGTAGTGCGAAAGAGAGCATTTCGTGCCAATCTTTGTAGGTCTTTACCATCTTCTGGATGATCTTCTTGATGTTCTTATTAGCAGCTTCTACCGCTCTATTCATCTTAGGGCGATAAGGTGATGAATTATGGTGATCGATTTTGAAACTTTCACATAACTCATCCATCACTTTATTATTCAGGTTGAGCCCATTGTCTGTGATGATTTTGTTAGGAACCCCATAGCGACAGATTATCTCTTTCTTGATGAACCGCGCAACCACTTGCCTTTTCACATTGGTGTAGGAAGCAGCTTCGACCCATTTGGTGAAGTAGTCAATAACAACTAGAATGAACCAGTGTCCATTTGATGCCTTAGGCTCGATCATCCCGATTATGTCTATTCCCCACATAGAGAAAGGCCAAGGAGCCGTTAAGACATTCAAAGGAGTTGGTGGCACATGGATTTTATCTGCATAAATCTGACATTTATGGCACTTCTTGACATATTTGAAACAGTCTGATTCCATAGTCAACCAGTAATACCCTGCTCGGAGAATCTTCTTAACCATTGCATGTCCATTTGCATGGGTTCCAAAGGATCCTTCATGTATTTCCTTGATAAGCAAGTCCTGTTCATGTCCATCCAAACAACGGAGCAACACCATGTCATGATTTCTTTTGTAAAGTACCTCTTCATCTAGGAAAAACTGAGCAGCCAGTCTTCTGAGTGTTTTCTTATCCACATTGGAAGCATTTGCAGGTATTCTTGTTTCTGGAGGAACTGTTTGATATCATAAAACCATGGTTTATCATCCACTTCTGCCTCTACTGCTCCACAATAAGATGGTTCATCAAGGCGATCAATTCTGATGGCTGGTGCTTCATTATACCATTTGACTTTGAACATGGATACCAAAGTTGCCAATGCATCTGCCAGTTGATTCTGATCTCTAGGAATATGATGGAAGGTGATCTCATCAAAGTGCACTATCCTTCTCCAGACACAATCTTGATACCGAGTTAATTTGGTATTAAGTGTCCTACATTCCCCTTTGACTTGATTGATGACGAGAGCTGAATCTCCATATACCTCTAAGATCTTGATTCCCAGCTTGATGGCTTCATTAATTCCCAAGATACACGCCTCATACTCCGCCATATTATTAGTACATGAGAAACATATCCTAGCGGTAAAAGGTATGTGAAAACCTGTGGGAGAGGTTATGACAGCCCCCACACCATGTCCTTCTGCATTTGAGGCTCCATCGAATATAAGCTTCCACCGCGATCCAGGTTCAGGTCCTTCATAGGAACTTGGGATATCATCATCTCTTACAGCCATCACATCCTCATCTGGAAAATCAAATTGCATAGGCTGATAATTGTCCAATGGTTGATGAGCGAGATGATCGGCTACCACAGTTCCTTTTATGGCTTTCTGGGTAACATACCGGATGTCATATTCAGTAAGTAACATCTGCCACCGAGCCATTCTCCCAGTCACTCCAGGCTTCTCAAATATATACTTGATAGGGTCCATCCTTGATATTAGCAAAGTAGTATGGCACACCATATATTGTCTTAATCGCCGAGCGGCCCATACAAGAGCACAACAGGTCTTCTCTAAGAGCGAGTATCTGGATTCACAATCTGTAAATTTCTTACTCAAGTAATATATTGCATGCTCCTTTCTCCCTGTTTCGTCTTGTTGTCCGAGTACGTAACCCATCGAATTATTAAGCACCGTCAGATACATTATGAGCGGTCTTCTAGGTACAGGTGGTACCTATATGGGTGGCCCTTGTAAATACCCTTTGATTCGATCGAAGGCCTTTTGACAATGTTCATCCCATTCAAGGGTTTGGCCTTTCCTCAATAACTTGAAGATCGGCTCACAAGTAGCAGTAAGATGTGAGATGAACCTAGCAATGTAATTCAGCCTCCCTAAGAACCCTCGTACCTCTTTTTCAGTCCTCGGCGCTGGCATTTCTTGAATGGCCTTCACTTTATCAGGATCAACCTCTATACCTCTTTGACTGACGATGAACCCCAACAATTTCCCAGATCTGACTCCAAAGGTACACTTCGCAGGATTTAACCGTAGCTTAAACTTTCTCAACCATTTAAACAGCTTTTGCAGATTGACTATGTGCTCTTCCTCAGTTTGTGACTTAGCGATCATATCATCCACATAAACCTCAATTTCCTTGTGCATCATGTCATGAAAGAGAGTAACCATTGCCCTTTGATAAGTTGCCCCTGCGTTTTTCAGTCCGAAGGGCACCACCTTGTAACAGAAGGTGCCCCAAGGGGTAATAAAGGTAGTCTTTTCCATGTCGGAGGGAGCCATCTTGATCTGGTTATATCCGGAAAACCCATCCATAAATGAGAATACCGAAAATTGAGTCGTGTTATCCACCAATACATCAATGTGAGGTAATGGGAAATCGTCTTTAGGACTTACTCTATTGAGATCTCGGTAATCTATGCACATTCTGACTTTCCCATCTTTCTTCGGTACGGGCACGATATTGGCTACCCATTCTGGATACTTCACTGCAGCTAAGAACCCTGCGTCGAACTGCTTTTTAACCTCTTCCTTGATCTTGAGAGTCATATCTGGTCTAGTTCGCCTTAACTTCTGCTTGACCGGAGGACATTCGGGTTTAAGTGGTAGCTTATGTTCAGCAATATCTGTGTCCAAACCGGGCATATCTTGGTAGGACCAAGCAAACACATCCACATATTCCCGTAGCAACTTGATCAACCTCTCCTTTACATCCTCGTCCAAAGAAGCTCCCACTTTGACTTCCTTTTTATCCTCGTCAGTCCCCAGATTGATCACATCCACTAGTTCCTGATGAGGTTGTATCACTTTATCCTCTTGCTTTAACATTCTGGCTAGCTCTTCAGGAAGTTCACAATCATTCTCATCACCATTTTCCGCTTGGTAAATCGGGAACTCGAAGTTGTAAGGGATTATAGCAGTGTCATTTTCAATAGGTTCATTTTTAAATCTGCATGAGGAATATTTTTATGCTTATTATTTTTTGAATGAAAGTACTGAAAAGAAAAAAGGTGTATTGCCATTTTGAAAAAAGGAATAACTAAGAAAGAAACAAAAAGGATCTTAATTGAAGACAAAATGCAACTTTATTATTAAATAATTCAAAGAAACAAAAGGTGGCCCTACAAAGCTTGTCCATTTGCCTTGGGCATAGCAAAGGACTTATTATTATTATTATTATTTTTTTAAAGAAAAAGTAAATTACTTTGAAACAGAAATCATCTCAGGAATCTCAATGGCTCTCCAATTGTTGAGAATCGTATCTGGAGAGCACTGGCATATCCAACCTGGTATTCCTTTGTCTTACTCTTCAATTGCGGTCACTTGGTCTTTATCTTCGAATCTAACACTATGGAAAGTTTCTTCAAGTGGAGGAAATATCATTGGACCAGTCTTGTGCTCTTCATTTTTAGCCGGTTTGTAACCCAGCCCGAATTGATCCTTCTTTTCATGTATCTCTATCACCTTGCCCCAGCCCCTAGTATCCCCATTCTGAATCAAGTCTGCGATCCTTTTCGGCCTTTCCTCCTGTCTAACGACTTGCTTACGACTGACCGTCACAACCTCCAAAGCTTGGAACGGTATTTCAAATGTTTCTCCATCCACTTCTATGTATCTGAAAGATGCGAGATGACTGACGAACATGTCCTCCTCTCCATCAACAATTATTAAGCTATCTCCTGATATGAACTTCAACTTTTAATGAAGTGTTGAAGTAACTGCGCCCGCAGCATGAATCCAAGGTCGTCCTAAAAAACAAGTATAAGAAGGATTGATGTCCATGACTTGGAAAGTGATCATGAAGGTATGAGATCCTATCACTGTAGGTATATCCACCTCTCAAATTACCATTCTCTTTGAACCGTCAAAAGCCCTGACAACCAAAGAACTAGTCTTCATAAAAGTTCTCACCGATGTTAACTTCATTAGGGTATCCTTAGGCATGACATTCAGAGCAGACCCTGTGTCCACCAACACTCTTGAAAGGACAGTGTCGTGGCATTTAATTGATATGTGTAAGGCCTTATTATGCTTTTGCCCCTCAGGAGGTAATTCCTCGCTACTGAAACCCAGACAAGTACTGGCGGAGATATTGGAGACCACCTCGTCAAACTGTATCACTGAGATATCTTTAGTCACATAGGCCTCATTTAAGACCCTCAGCAAGGATTCCATGTGTGCTTCTGAGCTTAATAACAAGGACATAATAGAGATCTTGGACGGTGTTTGATTTAGTTGGTCCACCACCCTATAATCGCTCCTCTTTATAATCCTTAAAAACTCCTCAGTGTCTTCTGGAGATATGTTCTTTTTAGAAGATCCTTCTCCTGTGTTGGTGGTCTCTTTCCTTTTTGAGGTTTCGGGGATATCCTTCTTGGGTTGTTCTGAAGAGTATACCCTTCCACTACGTGTCATTCCTCCAATACCGGCTATGTTAGTAACTGCTGGTGACGGCACTATAGTCTTTCCTCCCACTGACGCCGTGACGTCATATTTCCAAGGTACAGTCTTGGAGCTTTCATATGGAAATGGCGTTGGTACATGGAACATGATAGAACCTTCTGACGTCGCAGGTATCGGAGCTTTGACTGGCGTAGGAACAGGTATCTGAATTGGTGTTCGTGCAGGCACCGGAATTGTTATCTGAATAGGAACCTGTGTAGGCCTTGCAACTGGTATTTGGATGGGAGCCTGTGCCTGCCTGGGAACTTGTATTTGAATAGGCACTTGTGTAGGCCTTGGAACTGGTATTTGAATGGGAGTCGTGACTCCTCTTTTCTGGTATGGAACCTCAAAAGGTGTCTGCCCCTGGGAGTCTAAGGCAGCTACCTCATTCATATTCCTTAAGTACCCAATCTGTACTATCCCTTGGTCCATTAGTTGTTGGAGAACCTCCTTCATCTTCTTGCAGCTATTGGGATCAATCGCGCAATTCTCACGGTCACCGTGCAGCCTTTCAAACTCCTCGTACCCAATTAATGTTTCCCTCACTTTCGTCATAGGGGTCTTTACTTGCTTCACCCCTCTAATTATGATGTCCTCTCCTAGTCCCTCAACGGAGTTAACAGTTGGTCCAGCGCGCCCTGGGAAAGGGTTATCTCCTACATTTGGAGTGTCATAACTGAAGTTGATAACCTTCTGATCCAGCAAATCTTGCACCCTAAATTTGAGAGCCAAACATTTTTCAGTCGTGTGCCCTGGCGATCCAGCATGGTAATCACATCTAGCATTAACGCAATACCCTCGAGGAAGAGGAGTAGGAGGGGGCCCTAACGACTTGATTTCTACCAATCCCTTTTGGATTAGCATTGGTAGGATTTTAGTATATGTAGTGGGTATAGGGTCAAAGTCCTTCCATGGTCTCTTCTGCTCCCTTCGGGGATACCTTTGTTGTTGTTGATTTTGCTGAGGTAGTGCCCTTGGTTGTTGCACTTGTAGTGTAGGAGTTGCTTGATTGGGAGCCATAGCAGCCACATAAGGTGCAGCTGAAATGGCATTGGCCTCCTTCTTCGAACGGTTTCTGGAGTACCTTTTGTCGTTATGTTGATTGGAAGACGGCGTTCCAATCTTTCCACTTTTTAATCCATTCTCGATCCTTTCCCTAATGATAACCAAATCCGCAAATCCCGTTGAGACCGATCTAATCATCTTTTCATAGTACAATCCTTGCAGAGTTCCCATGAATGTATCCACTAGCTCGTTTTCCCTTAGTGGAGGTTGCACATGAGAGGCTAGCTCCCTCCATCTTTGGGCATACTCCTTAAAGGATTCATTCCCTTTCTGAGACATATTTTGCAATTGCATGCGATTAGGTGCCATGTCTACATTATATTGGTATTGCCTTATGAAGGCACTTGCCAAATCATCCCAGGTCTTGATGTAGGTCCTTTCCAGCTGCATGTACCAGTCCAAGGATGCCCCACTAAGGCTGTCTTGGAAAACATGCATCATCAGCTTTTCGTCCTTAGCGTGTGCTCCCATCTTTCGGGAAAACATCCGAATGTGGCTTTTGGGACAACTAACCCCTTTGTACATCTCAAAGGTAGGCGCCTTAAACTTAGGAGGCACGACCACGTCGGGTACCAAACACATTTCCATCAATCCCAAAGACCTTGGATCCTTCCACAACCCTTAACCTTTCCTCAATTATCTTATACTTTTCATCCTCCTTTCTTCCTTCCACGACAGCTGGTTTAGTTTCACGAACTACTTGCCTTGAGTCTTCTTCTCCATATTGGAGGTGCCAGTCATTAGAGACCTCACGAGTGACAGGTATCTGTATGGGTCGTGATTCTCCATTGTGCTCAGGTGGAGGAACAGACCCTACAAGAGGTTGAGTGTTAGCCTTCCCTTTACTAGCCTCTAAAGCCTCACGCTCAAAGTCAGCCACAAATCCCAGAAGAGGATTGCTATCTTCATATTTGGGAGGAGGGGTAGGAGCATTCCTACGGTTACTAGCCTCGGTGTCTCTTGCTATCATATTCTGGATAGCTCAAGTCAGCTGGTCGATTTTTTCCTTCATCTCCTCCACATTTCCCTTGACGATATCCACATCTCCCTTTAGAGCAGCGTGATTCTGTTCCATTTGTTCCATTGCTTTCTTTTGGTGAGCACGGGTGTTGGGTCGAGAAGTCAGATTGTTCCGAAGATTCTGAGAAACAAAATGATTTCCGTTTAATGCCCTTTCTTTTATATGTTATGCATGAATGAATGTATGAGTATGCAAAATGTTTTTTTTCAGGAATCTTAAATTTTCAACCAATTAAGAGTCAAACCAAAGATAATGGAAATTCAAACATTTTTATTAATGAAAGAGAGTACTTAGGGTCGAAGCCCTATTTATTACATAAGCAAAACCAAATTGGGGATAACCCTTAAAATATTCATAACAAAATCCCAAAAGTAAGAAACCAAACATAAAAAGCCTAAATCCTTCTCCTAATTCTGGCTCTGAAGTCTTCCACCATCTCACGACAAAGTGTAAGGAAATCAGAAATCTCCTTCGTTGGCTTGAAAATAATGGCTATTTCCTCAGCTTCCCTTAATTTTCGAGGGATCTCATGTATAAGGTCATTGGTCAGAAAGACCAACTTATCATATCTATCTTCAAAGTATGCCTTTTCCCTTTGTAGATTATCCATGATCGCCAAGTCTTCTGCAACGGTGTGCTCCAATTGGCTATTGTGGACTTCAGCATAGTGGCCCCACTCTCTAAGCTCTTCATAGGATGCTTCCAATTCCTCATAGGCTCTCTTAAGTGCCTGGTTTTCCTCTTAAGCTTGTAACCACCCTTCGGGTCGTTGGGCAAGAAGTTCTTCAGCCGTTCTCAACCGCACGATTGCATCCAACGCTTGCCTTTTACTCCTGAGGAGAGCATCTGCCAAACTTTGAACCTCAGATTCTAAGTCAAAGATTCGTCTATCATACCCTTCTCTGACCTCCCTTTGTGTTGAGGACATCCATAAGTTTCTCCATTTGTCCCTTTGCCTCCAAGCCCTATCTAGGTCCACTTGTTGAGTTTGAAGGCGTGAGCTCAAAGCTTGAAGATCAGCATGGGCACGCTCCTTCTTTTCCTCCTCCATTCGAGCTAATCCTTCATTGACCTTCGATTGTTCCATGGCTTCCTTAAGGCTCAACCTCAGCTGGCTACTTTCTCCAGTAGCTTGGTAGAATTTAGCTTCCCATTCACCTTTCTCTTTTGTCAATCTTGCAATGGTCTCCTTAAGCTTTTCAGTTTCTTCCATGGAGATTGCGGTAGGTGGAGGAACCATGGGATCAACGGGACGATCTAAAGTAAAGGGAAGCTTTACCTTCCTTATCCTTTCCTCCATTCATTGTGAATATGGGACCCTTGATTCCTCTCTTGGTCTTTTCAGACTACTCTTCCCTTTTATACTTTGCTTCCATGCTTTAGAAATCCTTAGGACATCAGGATGATCTCCTTTCACACCTTGTAGGACGAAGCCTTTTAGCAACTTGTCTTCTGACTTGTAGGACAAAGGGTGTCCTAGCTGCCTCATCGCCAAAATAGGATTATAGCTTATGCACCCTCTTGAGCCAATCAAAGGTACATTAGGAAAGTTTCCACAACTTAAGATCACGTCATCTCTTTGGATTATTTGAGGAAACCATAGGATGTCTTTACCAACACGGGATACCAGATATTGGGACCACTCATAGGCCTTCATTTGTCTCATGTCCCTTATGTCCTTCACTAGATGGGAACACAACCACTTGTATAATAGCTGAGGACAATATAACATAGTCCCCCCCTTCTTCTCAAACCTACAATGGAGAGTGAAGTATATATCTGCCAGGAGAGCTGTTGAATAGTCTTCTTCTCTGAGGGTAACAGCCAGAAATAGATTGACAACGGTGATGTCTATGAAGTTTGGAACACTTGGGAATAGGACCAACCCAAAGATAAGTAATACCATGATGGCGTCTAGGGCTACCCAATTCTTGCAAGTCGCAAAGTGACTAGCTTTACTCTCTAAGAACCATTTAGGGAACCCTTCGAAGTCATCCTTAGTTTTCCAATGAGCTTGTAGGTCCTCTTCACGAATATACAAACAGCTTGCCATCTCTTTTAATGAAGGTCTATACCCAAATGCTTTGAATGAACCTTTATTGTTTTTGGGGAAATCCAGTATCTTTCGAACCTCTTCTAGGGTAGGTGCTATTTGGAAGTCTTTGAATTGGAAACACCTTAACTCAGGATCATAAAATTGGGCCAAGGCAGTTAGACCCTCCTCTTGCATAGGAAATAGAACCAAGTCCAATATATCTCCATACCTACGAAGTATAGGTTTCCTTATTTCCTTGGGTAACTCAGCAGCATAAGTCTTTAGGCCTTTTATGTGTGATATCCTTACTTTAATGGGGAGAGTTCTCCTTTTTCCAACTTCCATTGTCCTTTGATTTAATCCTCTTTTTTTGTAAAATTTTAAGATTCCTGTGAATGCAAAAAAAGAGAAAAATTTATGAGGATGATGAATGCACATGATGTCTTGATTAGGGTAAAGGTAAAGTGTAAGCATGCCCCTAGTAAGGCGGGCTTCCCTAGAACAGGCTGGATCTAAGTTAAGACTACCCAATCCCCTCACAGGTAGGTTACCTAAATTTGGCCAGCATAACGACCCCAAAATGTTTAGACTATACCCTTGTTTTACCACGAGAATGAGCAAGCCTTCCTATGGTAATCCTTCGGGATAAGTCTCGTTTGGGATAGGACCCTAGTAACAACCCTTGAGGGTTGAATACATAACGTCCATGATTGGTGTGGGGTAGGTTAAGGTTCTCAGAGTCACGGACCACATCCAAATCATTCCACTACGAGAGGGGCTAGCCCTTTCGTGAGGACGACTTTGGAAGGATCTACTCTGAGTGTGGCATCAATGCATTTTAGGGGACGTTGCGTCCCCCGCAAAAACATTTCCGTTCCACTTTAGGTTCTAGGGTTATCCTCCAAGCTTTGGGTTTTAGCTTCACTCCCTTTTTTATGTCCCAATCCCTTGCATGATAATACAAAAAACAAAATGTTAAATAAATAAATATATGAAATAAAAATAAATAAATAACAATAAAAAAATAAAAAAACCAAAATAACATCCAAGACAAACAAATCCCTAAATCCTAAGGCTAGGATTGACTCTCGCTAGGAAGGAATTCCCCAGCAGAGTCGCCAGCTGTCGCGGCCGGCAAAAATATTCGAGTCGCCACCATATTTTTTAAAGGAAAATAATGATAAACCTAAATATCCTATCCTAAGGTAGAGATTCCTACGGTTCGGGAGTCGGTTAAGTAAAGGGAAGGTGTTAGGCACCCCTTACTTCCATTGTACTCAATGGGATCCACCTTTGAGTTTAGGGCATGTTTGTTTGTCTAAATGAAAAGAAAACCTAAGTTTTTTCCTAATTATACTCGCTAGGGTTGGTT
The DNA here is from genome assembly GCA_022829125.1 of Lathyrus tuberosus. Classification (NCBI taxonomy): domain Eukaryota; kingdom Viridiplantae; phylum Streptophyta; class Magnoliopsida; order Fabales; family Fabaceae; genus Lathyrus; species Lathyrus tuberosus. The sequence continues at coordinate 1,662,312 of JALAZF010000599.1, read as the reverse complement.
TGCAACCCTATGCCTACGTACCCTAAAAAATGAAGGATCAGAGTAACCGTAGTTCACCTCCCCTATTCCTACCCCCTAATCCTATTCCTAAATCCCAAATCCTATCCCTAAATCCCATCCATTATTTATACTATTGGATAAAGAGTTCTATCCCTTAAATCTAGTGTTTATACTCCTAGATGTGGAGTTCTATCCCTTAAATCCCAATCCATTATTTATACTCTCGGAGGAAGAGTTTTATCCCAAAATCCAAATCCCATCCCTTATTTAGGCTCTCGGACCAAGAGCTTTATCCCCATGTATAAATCCCTTTAAATCTTAAAAATCCCAAAAAAACCACTTTTTCTAATTAAAAGAAAAGAAGTTGAACCCCGAAGTTGAATAATTTAGTATGTCAAAGAACAAAATAGTCCCCAAAATAAAATCCAAATTCCAAAAATTCTTTAAAAAAATATTTTTTTATCCAAAATAAGATTAAACTTATTTTTTTTTTAAATCCACACCCCATATTTATCTTTTTTTTGTTAAAATAATTTCTCCTTGAAATTAAAAATACAAATAATATTTTTAAATTACATGAATCATTAAAAACTTAATTACAACCAAATAAAAAAGTTAAATTATAAAAAACTAAATTAACAAATTAAAAGAAAATGAAAATTTTATCTCACAACTTGAATCAAGGAATTGATTCAATAGTGGTTTTTTCTTAGAATTAAAAAAAAAATAAAAATATGTTTAATAAAAGTAAAAAATAAATAAAAAACACAAATCCCAAAATAAATCCCTAAACCCTTAATTTGTCCTAAAAACCTAAATCTCCTAATTAACCCTCAAATAAGTAATAATTAAATTAAATTATATTAAAAAATGAAATTAATTAAATAAAGAAGAATCAGAGGGTGTAAAACCCTTTTAAACAGCAACTGGGCCATTGGTGGGGGGTGTAGATAGTGAACTGGGCGCTAGGCCCAGTTGCTCTAAGTCCAGAAGAGAAAGACAAAACCCCAATTCACAACCAACAATAATAAAATCTCAACAACCGATCAAGCAAAGAAACGAAAAAAAAGCTAAGTTTCTGTTACCTCCCCTGCCGTGTCCGATTTATGCTGCTCCTTCCTCTTTTTCTGTTTCCAATCACTAATCCCTTCTTCTTTCTTTTGCAAGTTTTAAATGGGGTTTTGCTTAGGGGCTTAGGGTTCTAATGATGAACCCTAAGTCTCTATCTGATTGAGCTTAAAGTGGAGGTTGGGAATTCACGCAGCGATTTTTCACCTTAGGGTTTTTTGTCCCTTTTTCTGGATTTCTTTTAGGTTTTTATAGATAAAAAATAGGTTTTAGGAATTTAATGTTTGATTAGATTTAGAAACTATTAATGTAATTTTGATTTGATTTATGTTGTAAGTGATTCCAGAAATACATAAAAAGATTTGATTTTTTTTATAAATGTTAAAAAAGAAAATGATAATTATAAATGTTAAAAAAATAAAAATAAAAAGAAAATGATAAACATAAAAAAAACTACCGGTCCTAAAATAAAAAATAAATAAATAATTATAATTGATAAATAATTAACAAAACATGACTATTATGTAATTATTAACTCGAAAAAAAAGCAAAATAAAGAAAATAAATAAATATTAAATCACGAAATACAAAAAAAATAATAAAAAACCTAATTATTTTTCAATTAACCTAAAATTAAAATTCTAGAATAAAACCACTCAAATTTCTCAAAAATAGTAAATTCTAAATGAGATCATAAATAAAACTCTATATACAAAAAAAATCTAAATTTTATTCTAATAAAAAGATCTAATCCCTAATTAATTAATAAAATAAAAAAGTATATATATAGAAGTTATATTACTAATAATGATAATCATGAAAAGTGATACCTTAATATATAATAATTCCTAAACAACATTCCTAATTAACAAATAAAAGCCAATCAAATAAATATTTAAAAACCACTAATAATACAAATTAAATTAACAATCTAATATTGAATGATCCTTAACTATTAATAAAACCACAAATCCTAATTAATTTAAAAATCAAAATCTAATTTCTATATAAAAAATAAAATAATAATTATAAATTTAATTATATATATACAACCATACAAAGTAAAAAGATAATAATAATTCTGAATAAATGAAAAAAAATAAATAAAAAATAAAAAAAATAAAAACGTGACCCTTAATAATTTTAAAAAACAATATCCTAAATAAAATAAAAACGTAATATAACTACATTAAAAATAATATTTTTTCTAAATAATTTTCAACCTAAAAAAAACCAAAATCTTTTCTATCATAAATAATCTTAAAAATCTAAAAACTATGACCATTGATTTAAATAAATCGGATTAATTTAAAACTTAAAATAACAACATAATTATCCTAAAAATCTGATTTCTAAAAAATCCTAATAACATTAATTATAAATAAAACCACAATTCCTTCTTAATTAAATAAAATCTAAAAAATAAAAATGACATTAAATTCAAAACAATATTCCTAATAAAAAACTATTTATATTTGGAAATAAAAAATCTACCCTTTGTTCAAATAAAAGAGCCAATTCCTAATTTATTAAAAAAATCTAATTTCTAAAAAAAATGACATTAATAAAAAACCTAATTATCTAAAATAAAAAGAAATTCAATAATGCAATAGTATTAGCTAATATAAAAATTACTAAAAAAACCTCAAATGGACCCACATAAATATGGGCCCAAAAATTACTTAACAAACCTCCCCCAATACCCAAATGATACCCCCTATTGGCAAAAAAAAAAAAATCTAAAAACCCTTGGTCAAAATTTAGGGTACTACAGTTGGGACTAACTGGAAGTTTGGAAAGATGAAACATCGGTATGCTGGATGATATCGATGTACCAAGGTTTCTAGCACTCATTCTTTTACTTGCAACTTCATTAATGATAACAGTGTAATACCCCAAATTTTGACCACTTAGATTTCCCATCATTGTGAGAATCATCATCACAATATGGATTAACCATCATGCTTCATTAGTCTCCCCAAAGATGGGTGAGCATCCACTACAATCAAAATTAGGGTTTCAAGCCCTCTCTGAGTGCTTAGACAAAGGATCAATCAAGAAATGACATGATCTTCAACTTGTCTAATCTCTTAAACATCCACAATGGATCAAAAAGGACTCCCACTTCAAGGATTAAGCACAAGGCTGCTCCCTTCTAGGTGGATCAAGTCTCAAGATCGACAGTATCACCAAATTAGGGTTTTGGTCGACCAGGGCCTCCAGATGGAAATTTTCATCTGGGCACAAGGCAATGATCCAAAACATAACCTAATGTGCTTCATGGAACCTCATGAACCCATGCATCAAGTCAATTTTGCCTCAGGGGATGCATTCATCAAAAATCAGGAATTAGGGTTTCTTGACCTAATTCACCTCTAAGTTGACTTTTGAGACAAACCATGAGCCAAGACCTCAAGAGATGATTTGAGGGTCTCTAATATACCATATTGATCCATTTGGAACAATGGATTGATCCAAGAAGCTTGAGCAACAAGTTTCATTTTCATCTGCACCACAATTAGGGTTTTAAGGGAAAAGTCAACTGTAACTTTGACTTTTGACCAGGACATGCTCCCAAACCCTAATACATGATTGAATATACCCTATGACACCCATGGAACATGTCCATCAAGTTTGATTTAGGTCAAGGACATGATTTCCTGAAGAATTGCACAGTTTGGAATTCATCTGATAAAAAGTCAACTGTGCACAAAAAGTCAACTTTGACTTTTTGAGATTTTTCACCAAAATGGATTTTTAACCCTAAAATGATGTTAATGTATGATTTGAATCATCATTCATCAAGAAAAATCAAGAAAAGTGAGATAACTTGTAAAAGGGGTGACCATAAAACTTAGAAAATTTTCTAAGTTCAAAACAAAGTGGCAAAGGTACCAACTTTGGAGGACCATAACTCCTAAACCACAAGGCCATATTTTCTCATCCAAAGATGGATTTGTAGCCCTCATTATCACCTACAAAAACTTCAACTACAAGTCATTCCAATTCATTAAGGATTTTGAGTTATGGAGTGATCAAAGTGGCTGAAAAGTGAAAATGTCACTTTTTCCAACACTTAGTGAAATTTTCACTAAGTCAGATTCTGCCTCACTTTTTGCCAAATGTAGGGGGATTTTTCACTTGGAATCAAAAGAGATCAAAACCAAACTTGTTCAAACAGTTGTTGTATCATGTAAGAGCTTTCCAAAATGGCCAAGAACATTGCCAAATTCAACCTACACCAGGAGATACAACATTGCCAAGTTGCCTTGCTGAAATCTGTCAAGGCAAGGCAGAATTTGCAACTTTGGTCGATTTGCCAAAATCAGCCAAATTCAATTGCTCCAATCCACTTGGACACCTCAGAGGATTGAATCTAAAGGGGACAATCACTGAGCCAAGCCTCCAAAGTCCATGGAACAAGAAATAACATGTTGAACCTAGAATGGCCAAAATAGGGACAAGACTTCAAATTTGGAATGAGGCATTCAATGGAACCATCAAGGTGGCATGGACTGAGCCATTCTCATCTGAAATCAGTCAAGACTTATCCAAGACCAAGGGGACCAAAGCTCTGTGCCCTAACCTCTAGTCAATGGCTAGAGGAGACTTGGATTTTCATTTGCCAACATTGGCCAAACCTACTTACCAGCTGCCATGCACTATTCCTTGCAAAACAAACTTGCTCTACTATAAATAGAGCTCAATTGTGGTCAGTTTAAGTACACCAAAGCCATCTAACATATGCTTTCCTCAAAATCTCTTTCTCTTGGCAAAAATGCCTTTCTTAGCAAGGTAGCTATCGGGTTTTGAGTTTGAGAGCAATTCTGCACAAACCAATCACTCACACACCTCACATACATCACATATGAGCTAATCAAACACTCACATAACATTTGGAGCATCAAAATCTCAAAATCACTTGCCATCCACACAAGTTTGAAGTGAAGTTGCAGCTGAGATGCCATAAACTGATCCAGTCCATTTCAATTCAATCCAAGTGTTCAAACACACTCCATATGTTGTAGGGAAGCTGTCCAGATCATCACAACTTGTCTGTAACACCTCCAACTCAAAATCACATCTGCTCTTGCTGTCACGACTTGGAGGTAAGCCTAAACTTGGGCATCTCTCAATCTATGCATATTTCCTCGCACAATAATTTTGCCATATGTTCATAATCATGCATGGAATGTTTTCCCTCAATTAATTGCATTGTTTGAATCGTGTATCAAAAATCCTAGCCTTCATGCAGAAATTAGGGTTCTTGAGGTCTCTTCGTGATTTCTTGTTGTATGTTTAATTTAAATAAAATTAAAGTATATAGACATGATCGTGAGGTTGAGACGAGCATAATGATATGTGGATTGCATGATATGATTACGTATTCATGGAGATTGGATAGAAAATGCAAATCTGGGCAAACTGAAAAACGCGCGTGTTCTTGATGTTGTTCCTGGCGCCATTTTCATAAATTCAAATATTTGAATTTTGTGATTTTGTTTAATTGATTCAAAAATTAATTTCTCTCTGAGTTTTAATGATTTTGAGTTGATTCTTTTTTTAATAATTCACAAAAATGTTAAAATATTTTATTTTATCAAAAAATCCCAAAAATATTATTTATTTCATATAATTGATATTTTTGCAAAGAATTAATATTTTCATTGTTTTTGGCATTTTAAATATTTTTTCTACATTGATTTTGCAACTTTTAATGCTTTCTAATTATTTTGTAGGTCAATACTTAATTTTTGAAGCATTAATCCAAGGTCACAATTTGTTTTCCATGTGTTAAACAATTTTTGATCATTTTAATTGAATTTTTATTCAATTAAATACATTTTGAAAACAAATTAGGGTTTTGGATTAATTCAACCTTCATAAATCATTTTCAAAACTTTTTTGGGCCTCTTGAGAGAGTGTAAGACCCATCCCCCCTTGTACAAATCATTTTTGGGCCTCACTCATTGTATAAGTCCCTCTGTACAAGTAAACGGCGCGATCGTCGCCCGTTTAAAAATAAAAATCATCTGGGCCTCTCCTTGAGCTATAAGACCCATTCAAAACACTTTGGGCCTCTATTAGAGTGTAAGACCCAATCCCCCTTTTAACCAAAACATTTTGGGCCTCACTTATTGTATAAGTCCCTCTGCGTTAAAAGAAAACCTCGGCGCGATCGCCATTTTTAAACGAAAAATCAACTGGGCCTACCCTCGTGTTATAAGCCCCACTCTTTTCTTTAAAACTTTTTGGGCCTCTTGAGAGAGTGTAAGGCCCATCTCTTTGTACAAAAAACCTTTTTGGGCCCCAGTCACTTGTATAAGTCTCGCTGTACAAAGTGAAACAGTGCGCTCACTGATAAAACCCTGGGCCTCTCCTTGAGCTGTAAGCCCCAAATCTTTCTTTTTCAAAGCACTTTCTCCTTTGATTTTGAATATACTGTTGTTTTCAATCTTTCTTTGTTGAACAACTAACCAAACAGCATGGAAGCTCTACAACCGAGTAAGTGGTTATCGCTTTCATTTACTGCTTTCATATTATAAACTGTATTGTGGGGCTGCTCACTGTAAGTCTCCTTTCATAAACTCATATCTACTGTGTAATAATAGTATAGATATTTTGAGTTTCCCCGGCAAATACGTCTAGAACTAGGTGACGCCATTTCATTTATTCGTAGAAATAGACGCCTAGATCCCCAATAGGAGCACCAGATACAGTCTTCTCTTCGGCTGTCATCCTTAGGAATCGTCAAGAAGCTCTACTCCCCAAGATGAATGTATTCTCCGTGAATGGCATCTTTGAGTTTCTTCCAAATTCTCGAACTTTCATGACTTGATCTATTCCTTGTGGATAGCTTGCCTTGAATGTCTCGGGGTTTGGGTACCCACTACGGTCATAATCTTGGACCTTAACTAAGGAACCCTCTTTAAAGGTTAAAAGTCGCTGGATAGTAAACCTCGCACGTTTACCAGTGGTTTTCATCTTTAAAAGAGTTATCTCTCCTAATGGAAAGGAGATGATAAGACCCACGGGCTTCTTAAAAGCATCGGCCTCCTCTTGGGCATTATTCAAGGACACTACGGCTTCTTAGAAGTATTCACAGCCTCCTCTTGGGCTTCGTACAAGGACCCGTCAGCTTCTTAGAAGTATTCACAGCCTCCTCTTAGGCTTCGTATAATGATCTCTTCCTCCGGGAATGATAGCCTCCTCTTGGGCTTCGTACAAGGACCCGTCGGCTTCTTAAAAGTTTCCAGCCTCCTCTTGGGCTTCGTACAAATTGTCCCGACGACCTCCTAGAGGTATAGGAACAGAACCTAGTCATCCTCATAGAACAGTCCTTTCATAGAGTCTACTACTATTTCTCAAAGCATAGTACAAAAGATAAAACTCTAGACACGGACAGTCTAACTTCCTTGAGTCTCAAAGACATTCTCAAGCACCCTTTGTTAAATAGGAAGGAAACCCGCAGACTCGGACAGTCTCGACACCCCTGGGATTTCCCGTTTCCTCAAAGAGAAGGAAATATCCCTGACCCTAAAATCAAACCCCTGGGTACAGTATTACTCATATAAGAACTGATTTTCTCTTTTAAAATCAGTATATTGGATCTGTCACTCAACTGAAACAGTTACAATAGCCTCCATCTCGGGCTTCGTACGAGATACCAAAATTCTCCCCAGTGGAGTCAAAACAACCTTTTCGCCTCTCTCTCGGGCTTTGTACGAGATACACAAAAACACTCTCTTACTGAGTATAAAAGATTCTCCAACTGAGTCAACTCCTTGCTAGCCTCCTCTTAGGCTTTGTATAACGATATGCCCCACTGGGTCGAACCCTTTTAGCCTCTTTCTCGGGCTTTGTACGAGACACAAAATAGCCTCCTCTTAGGCTTTGTATAATGATTTTCCTAGCGGAAATTAGCCTCCTCTTAGGCTTTGTATAAAAAAACCACTGGTTAATCCAATTAACCTTTTAGCATCAAAGCTGTGCCTCGTTCACAGTGTACAAACATCAACAACTCCTTTCCCTTCATCTAATCGCTGTAAGCGGCAAGCCTCTGGATCATCTACATCCATGCCAATGTCCCTCTTTTAGCATGAGAAATTCCTAAGGAAAGATGGCATTGCTCTACACTGAGTTAAAGTCTTCTCCTTCAGGTTAAAACCCTTTCTTCGGAAATTATGGCATTGCTCGGATCCGCGTATCCCAGTTAAAGTAATTCTCCTTCTCCCCTCTTTAGAGATGACAAATTCTCTCTAAAGTCGAGGTCTTTCAGCTTCACGTCTTGGGCTTTGAACAAGACACAAATAGACCTTTCAGCTTCACATCTTGGGCTTTGAACAAGATACAAATCACCTTTCGCTTCACGTCTTGGGCTTTGAATAAGACACCAAAAACCAATTTCCTCCCATAGAATATGAGGAACTACGAACGCTCTGATTTCCCTATTTCGGTAAATGGGAATACGTAGGCATAAGATCGAAAGAAAAGATCTTAGCGAGCGCAATCAACAAAAAACCCAAATCCCATATCTCAGTCAATCAAAAGCAGTAACTCAAAAACATCAGTCCTAACATCCTAATCCTTGTTCCCCGCCAGAAACCTTCTGCCTAGGTAAAAGAAAGAAAGAAAACAGTATTGGTGAAAATACAAATAACCAGTACAAAGGCCCCCCACATTGGTAGCATTCGTAACCTAACAGACCGCTGTTTAAACTCAGTATGCAAAGCAGGGTTAATTGGAGACATCTATTTCCCTTCCTTATTCAGCTCACAATAGGATAAAAAATGAATCGACCTGTAGTTTTAAGCTCAAACCGCAGAGAGCGACCAACGCTTAAGAACCGCGTCCAAAATCGCTCGCTACAAACAGGTCCCCATACTTGTCAATAAAGCTTGGCGAATCTTCAATTCTTCCTCCAATCTCTATCAAATGCTCAACATTAGGGATCAGGAAGGTGACGGGCCAATTTATGTTCTTAGTAGCGCCCATTTTCTACAAAGTCTGCAAAACAAAACTTAGTACCTCGATAGTTTAGCAAAAAAAAGCAAAATGCAACATGATGCAATGCAAAGCTAATCTATCAAGAAACACAGAAAATTGCAAGGCTTTTGACAATGGTATTTCAAAAATTCTTCTTCATTAAGCAAGTTTGGCATTCATTACATTCGGAGCAGAGTATCTTCATGCTCTTAGTACAAAGGTGGGTTGTTCCCATAACTTAAAAGATAACAACAACAATGAAAATAAATAACATGGGGAACCAGCAGCAAGATCTTTAGAAGTTAGATCCGCTGGTGGATGTTTCCCCCTCATCATCCATCTCTCTCACCAGTTTTTCAATGCGTCCCTTAATCCTTTTCTTCTCGAGTAACAACCCTGTCAATGTTTCCTCTAGTCCTTGTCTAGTTCTGAGCGGCTTGTGACGGGAATAGGGTCTCCTCATCATACTGGCTATCTCACGAGACCATTCCAGATGCGCCTCATTGATGGAGCACTCCGCCTTCCATAACTTCCTATTGATTTGAAACCAAGCTTGCTCAAGAAGCATTTTCATTTCGTAGCCGTCTCTTTCCCCATAATACATCATGTGTAAATCCTCCTTGATTATGGGTCCCTTCCCCATATGACCCAGTTATCGACGGGCGAGCACGAGATTGTAGTTGATGCAGCCGTTTCTTCCCAACAGGGGTACATTAGGGCAATCCCCGCAGCTGGTAATTATGACAATCCCTTCTTCTGTTGGGCTATGCCGTTTGACATCTGTGTGCTTCAAACTCATCAGTTTTTCAATCCATACTTGACAATGCTCTACCTCCCAGAAAGCCGAGGTTTTTGGCAAGTAGGCTGTGAACCACTTATAGAAAAGAGGTATACAGCAAACAATCTCTCCACATCCTTTGTTGTACTTGGTTTGAACCGCGTGATACATATCAGCCAGCAAGGTAGGGACTGGGTTATGGACTCTGAAAATTTGTATTGCCTGAGTATCAACGAACTACTTCGCGCCTGGAAACAGAACCAACCCATAGATCATTAAGGCAAGTGTTGCTTCATACAGTTCCTCCTTTCCTCTATTCTTGAAGTACATTGCTTTCTCAAACAAAAATAGTGAAGATAGTCCAAGTCGTCATTCTTTAACAACTAAATTTGCCTGGATATCGGCAAATCTGATTCCAGTAGTCGTTGCAATATCTCTAGCTGATGGCATTGATTCTAAACCGGAGAAAATTGGGGCATCCTTGACGGGAATCCCAATTATAGCAGAAAATTCCTCTAAGGTTGGAACCAATTGGAACTCAGGGAACAAGAAGCAACGATAATTGGGGTGATACAATTGCACCAACACTTCCAATGGTCCCTGAGTCACTGGAACCCTTAGTAGTTGTGAGAGGTTTCCATATTTGTCAGCAAAGTTTGAAGGATCCTCGATCATGTCGCACATCCAGACCAGCTGTTGAAGTTCCGGGAGCTCGAAGTAATAAGGCCAAACTTGCTTTTTAGATTCCATATCAACAAAGTCTGCAAAAATATCATTAGTTCCTTGATAGTTAGCAAAAAAATGCTGATGCAATGCAAAGTTTCATGGAATTTAGATGTTCGCGAAATATCGAGAGATATCAAAAGACCTCATTTTCATTGAATAAAAGGTGAATTACAATAGTTGATACACTTTCAAAAGCCCAAAACATAAAGCTAAATAAAAGCTAGAAAGTCCTAAGGAAATTCTCCTAGAAGCCTTGTGTTGAGTCTTCTGATTTCTTTCTCCATCTGATCTCTTTCTGCGACGAGGTTATCAAGAATAGATTTCCAAGCAGAAGGCTGAGTGCTTGAGGGACTTGGATCTTCTTGGGCCTTTCTCTTCTTACAGAAGAGTAACTCCTCATTCTTGGTCTGCAGTTGCTTCTGGAGTTCCAGATTCTCTTCAACGACCACTTGATACTTGAGCTTCCAGGCTTCTTCTGACCTTTGGGCTTGTCTTAGAGAAATCTCCAGCTCTTCTTCTTTTGTCATGAAGTACAAAACAGGCTCTTTCTTCAAAGTAATTGGCTCTTGTCTTTTGTAGGGCATCTTTAGCTCTATAGCTCTTCTTCTAACCCATTGGAGGTAGGGCTCCAAGGATACACAATTAGGTCTTCCTAAAGAACTTCTTCCTTTTTTACATTTGCTACCCCAAGCGTTCAAGATCAACTCTTTCTGTTCTTCGTTCTTGTCATATGTTTCGAAGTAAATACTTTCCACATGAGCACTGAGAGGTTTGTCTTCTAGAGAATACCCTAATTGGCGTCGTGCCAATATAGGGTTGTAACTGATACCACCTTTGATGCCAAGTAGAGGTACATTACCATAGTTTCCACAGTTATCTGTAATCAGGATTCCATCATACACCCTATTATACCAGTCAATATCTGCATGGGAGAGTGCCATAACTTTCTGAGACCACCATCCTTTTTTGGAATCCCATAATGCTCCTGCCTTGGGTAGATGCGAAATAAACCATCTATACAGTATAGGGACAAAACAGATAATCTATCCATTTCTATGAGCGTTTCTTGTATGGACTGAGTGATAGGCTTTAGCAAGCAAGGTAGGTACAAGATTTTGTTTCAAGAAGATTTTGATTGCATTTAGGTCCACAAAGTTGTCTATGTTTGGGAACAAGAAAAGTCCATAGATAAGCAATGCAAATACGGCTTCAAAGGCATCCCTGTTGGAGTTCTTAGCAAAGTAACGAGCCTTTCCAATCAAGAACTTAGCAGTTAACCCCAAAATTCCTCCCTTAGAGGTTAAATTACTTTTGATGTCAACTAACTCCAGGTGAGTCTTCTCAACTATTTCTTCTTCTTTTGGATCCTTCTCGAAGATAGGAAACGAGGATTCATCCTTGATAGGTAGACCAACTATCTGAGAGTACTTCTCAAGGGTGGGTAAGAGCTGATAGTCAGGGAACGTGAAGCAGTGATATTTTGGATCATAAAACTGAAGTAGAGTTGAAAGAAGTCCTTCATCAATGGTCTTCCTTAACAAGACCCACAACTTCCATATCTTCTTAGGAATCCTTCAGGGTCTGTTAACAAATCTCCCAATTTCCTTAGGTCATCCAATTTGGGACTCTTGAAAGTGTATTTGATGGTGTTTCTTCTTGAGCTATCCATGATATTCCTCTGATATAAGAAAAGAAGTCTGAGTTCCATGAAACAGATGCAACATGAATGCTTATTCTATATGGATGCAACAAACACACATAGAGCACAAACAAACAAAGACAAAAAGGGGGATAGGTTAAGCATGGAGCCAAAGGTTCACCCTTCCCATTGGCATGTTCTATTGGTTTTCACCTGCTGAACGGGTTCTAAGAAGTTCCCAGAGTCTACAATCCATCTTTCGGATTTTAAGGATTTCCCAGATGACTTGGTAATCGATAAAATTCTCAAGAGGATCTCGTCTGAGTGTAGTATCGCGTGACAACCAATTCAGAAATAGACTCTATCATGGTCTCCGCACTACATCTAAAAGGCTTAAGTTGGGTTTGGTAACTACGGTTCTCAATATCCCGGGCTCCTAGGTCGAGAGTAGCACGATTTCACGAACGAATTCGTTCAACATAACTAGACTCTTGAGAGGGCCTCAACTGAGTGATGGTGTTTATCAATTCAACCTTTCAGGATTCGACTCCCTCAAAGCCTCCTTGAATACCATCGTCCTATAATAAGTGTATGCTCAAATCCGGGTATAGGATTTATCTCACTCATAGATATCATATCAACCCAATATAAACAGGAGAAGCCAAGCAAGAACAGATATACAGATACATGAGCAAATATGACATATATAAGCATATACAAGTAAATAAGCAAACATGAATAACATAAAAACAAGATAGGCTTAACCCTCTTAGGAAAGGACCAGCAATAGGTCTAACATCCCCAATGAAGTCGCCATTTCTGTTGCGGTGAAAATCGGATAACAAGCTATTAATTAACTTGCATCATATTTCTTTTACAACCGACTTTGATTTATCCAAAGGAAAGGTTCAAGATCATTAGAAAAACCTAAAGGGGAGAGATCTAAGGTTCGGGGGTTGGTTACGCCTAGGGAAGGTATTAGCACTCTAAACGTCCGTAGTACTCTACGGGAACCTCTTGTTAATGTTATCTTATGTTTGCTAAAGGTTCTATGCTAAAGGTTTGAAACCCTAGGGGTTAGTATCTAAGTATACTCGATAAGGTATCGCACCTTGCGTCTACGTATCCTCGGGAACAGAATCAGAGTATGCGTAGTTCTACTTCTACTGAATTATTGACTATGGCCAGTATTCAGAGGGGAAATGAGTACAAGCTCATTGTAGAGTTTAAGAACTCTCTAAGTCTAGTTGTAATGGACCTATGTTATGTTTTAGTCAGTAGGGAAAGTGATAAATTCATTAGGATAAATATCACTAAGAGTTTAAGAACTCTTTCCTAAAGCTAGTTATGATTTCTATGGCTCTGATGAGGCCAAGAAATAAAGTTTCTCCTAAGAGGTTACTTAGGTTAAAGTGGGGGTCAATGACTTTAAAAGTCAATGTATTCACCTTCCTTTGGAATAGTAGAAAGATGATGATAAAAGAATAAAAGTCATAGAAGATGAAACATTTGATATAAGATAATATAATGAAAGCAACATAAGCATGAGGATGACAATATGTTTCATGACAAATGATGAGTATACATGAGATAAATATCAAGATATCAAGTAGATAAAGACAAACCAAAGATATTAAACTTGAGAAATATATCACAAATCATAAGTCGAGACATAGTCATGAATAAAAGATTAATTAAGATGATATTCAAAGTTGAATAATACCAATCTCAAATTAAATCAACAACCAAATGACAAGATAAATTAAGGATGAATTAAACCACACATTCAAAAATATCAATAAGGTCATAAAGGTTTAATAATTTAATCAAGATAAAGAGAGTGGAAACTCACATTAATAATAAATAAACTTAAATAAATATTTAAGAAAATAAATTACTAAATAAAATGAATATTTGGAGTTTGAGAATAACTAAAGTTTTCTAAAAGATAAATAACAGTTTTTTGAATTTTTTATAAGCTTGAAATAAAAAGAAAATGATGAGATAAAAAGAAAATGATTTAACTAAAAAAGGGGAAGTGTCCCATATAGGGTTTGAACCCATGCCCTTGGATTCAGCAACACAAAACTAAGACCAGCTGGGCTGCGCGCGCGATTGAACATAAAATGCAAACGCAAATATATGTAAAAAAACAAGCGAAATGGAAAATCAAAAAAACAAAAGGGTTGATCCGCAGGATCGAACCCGTGCAAGGCAAGTGAAAGGCGAAGGCGTGCTAGTGTGTGTGACCGTTGGGACGGCGTGTTTCATCCGGTAATAATACAACTCAAAAATTAAATAAAGTGAAACAAGTTCCTAAATGCCCCAAAACATATGAAGCTCACGCATGCCATCCATGTCCAAATTCCAACCCAAACCAAACTCTCACAGCCATGTTCATACAGGTATAACTCAGTTAATATTCCATCAAATTAAACAAAACAAAGCCTAAAAATGATCAGTAGCGAACAAGGAAAACGAGGGTGCCATCTAATTGACCTAAACCCTAACATTCAAAACATAATGAACCAACAAAGGAGGGTGCCACTCAAGTTCACAAGCAAGCATAAGGGAAATAAAACACTCAGAATATATCACATTGAAGGTGAAACGCACGAATGTCAATCATCAATACACAAATCACAAGAGCTAAGAATTGGACAGTTGCATATGACATGATTTATCCTAAGTTAGATGCTGAGTTCAATATTCAGGAATGGAAATCCAAGCAAGACATATGTGCTCATAGAGTAGGATACAGTCAAAGGGTAGAACCGAGTATTTACACAAACAGATGGATGAGATTATGTTCAAAACAACAAGATTTAATGACACATAGATATAACAGTCCTATTGTTAATTCAAATTAAAATGAAACAGTTGGATTCACTGATTGATATACAGACATACCAGCAGCACTTTGGTCAAATGATAAGGTTATGTTTGACAATCAAGCATTATAGGCAAATATAGTGTAAACAAATTAGACAAGTTGTCGTGTGGTAAAGTGTAGATCAGCCATTACACATTCAGTTTTCACAAAACTAAAAAAAAAGCTTATCCAAAGGTTTGGCAAATACTCTTAATTCATAGATATAATGGTTGATCAACTTGATACATAAACAAGGCATGACCAATTACAGATGAAAGTTATTTCAAATAAAGTCACTTCAGATAAAATCAGCATGGATATTTGCAAATGATGAGTTCAGATTGGCATACTTCCACAAAAACAATGAAACCAAGATTTGAGCAAATTGAATGGTCTATAACAAACTCAACAATTAAGCATGCACCTCACTTAGATATCCATACATTTACAACACATGTTAGAGACAAACCAAAAGATAAAAAAACAACTGTGACTGGTGTGTGATTGTGTGATCAGTGGGCATATATAATATGAAGTGACATAGCACTAAGGGTCGTTGTCATAAAGTCAAGGCTCTACCCATCCCCAAATGTTTATACTAGGGTGATTTTTGTACCTGTACTCATTATCATCAGCTCCTCCCAGGAAAGTAAAACAACAAGCGGATCGCCAGCGAGTTGTAGAGTAAGTGCCATTCACCGAGAATAGATCACCAGCCTCAAATGAGGGTAGTATCGCATGACAACTATTTCCGATAGCTTCCGCACTACAAAAGGGTTGGCTCTTCAGCTTCTCAGGCATCACAATCGGCCCATTGCCTAAGAGAGGGAATGGGTTGCATTGGTCAGTCTCCACTGAGGTTGATGGTCGACCTCGTCGCCATCACTTATCTTAAGTGTATACTCAATCTTTCCACATGCGGCATCACACGCATTCCCATTAGCAGAAAAATAAACAGGTATAGCAATTAGGAAAAGCGGTATATATATTTGTCCTAAACATCCTAGACCTTTAAAGCTATGAATCTTAAGTTCCTGACAGAAACTGGGTTCCCCGGTGGAAGCCCAAATCTGTGGTTTCATACAAAAAGGTTAGAAGAGCCCCTACGGTGGGCGCCGCTTTTAAGGTTTCCACCTGATAGATGGGAAGAGAACAAGATCTCGCTACAAAGGTGAGATAGATCCTAATGACACTCGTCCCCAACAGAGTCACACATTCCCCAGTGAAGTTGCCATTTTTTCTATAGCGAGCGATTTTGGACGCAGTTGCGAAGCGTTATCACTCTTTGGTGTCTACAGCTCGATTCATTTTTTATCCTATTAAAGCTGATGAAGGAAGGGAAATAGATGTCTCAAATTAACCCTGCTTGCAAACTGAGGTTAAACAGTCAAAACTGTTGGTTTACAGATGCTATAAAGATTCGGGGTCTCTATCGGGTTTATTTTTTTAAAAGTGGTGGGAGGTTTAGATGTTAGGACGAATGCTTCTTGATAGATATGTGAGGGTATGGGATTTAGGATTTTTGTTTAGTGTGCTCGCTAAGATTTTTCTTTCAATCTTATGCCTACGTATTCCCGTTTACCGAAACAGGGAAATCAGAGCGTTCGTAGTTCCTCCTATTCTATGGGAGGAAATGGTATTTGGTGTCTTGTTCAAAGCCCAAGACATGAAGCGAAAGGTAGTTTGTATCTTGTTCAAAGCCCAAGATGTGAAGCTGAAAGGTCTCAACTTTAGAGAGAATTTGTCATCTCTAAAGAGGGGGTTGTATGTCACAACTGTTTATAAAGGAGAATTACTTTAACCGGGATATGTGAATTCGGCAATGCCATAATTTCCTTTAAAGGGGATTTTAACCTGAAGGAGAAGACTTTAACTCAGTGTAGAGCAATGTTATCTTTCCTTAGGAATTTCTCATGCTAAAAGAGGGACAGTGGCATGGATGTAGATGATCTAGAGGCTTGCCGCTTACAGCAATTAGATGAAGGGGAAGGAGTTGTTGATGTTTTTGTACTGTGAACGAGGCACAACTTTGATGCTTAAAGGTTGATTGGTTCAACCAGTGGTTTTCTTATACAAAGCCTAAGAGGAGGCTAATATGTGTCTCGTACAAAGCCCGAGAGAGAGGCTAAAAGGTTTTGACTCAACGAGGGAATCTTTTGGTATCTCGTATAAAGCCTGAGATGGAGGCTATTTGACTCAACAAGAGAGTCTTTTGTATCTCGTACGAAGCCCGAGAGGGAGGCTAAAATTTGTTTGGCTTAATAAGAACCTTTTTATATCTCGTATAAAGCCCGAGATGGAGGCGAAAGGGGTGATTGACTCAATGAGGGAGTCTCTTATGTGTCTCGTACAAAGCCCGAGAGAGAGGCTAAACGTTGTTTGACTCCGCTGGGGAGAATCATTGTACAAAGCCCAAGAGGAGGCTATGGTGACTATTTCAGTTGAGTGACAGGTCCAGTATACTGATTTTGAAAGAGAAAATCAGTTCTTATTTGAGCAATGTTGTACTCAAGGATTTGATTCGAGGATCCGGGTTATTCCTGTTCTTTAAGGAAGTGGGAAATCCGAAGGGTATTGAGACTGTCCGAGTCTACGGGGTTCCTTCCTATTTTTGAAGGGGTCACTTGAGAATGTCTTTGAGACTCAAGGATGTTAGACTGTCTGTGTCCAGAGTTTTATCTTTTGTACTATGCTTTGAGAAACAGTAGTAGACTCTTTGAAAGGACTGTTCTATGCAGATGACTAAGTTCTATTCCTATACCTCTAGGAGGTCGTCGGGACAATTTGTACGAAGCCCAAGAGGAGGCTGGAAGCTTTTAAGAAGCCGAGTGGTCCTTGTACTAAGCCCAAGAGGAGGCTATCATTCTCGGAGGAAGAGATCATTATACGAAGCCTAAGAGGAGGCTGTGAATACTTCTAAGAAGCCGACGGGTCCTTGTACTAAGCCTAAGAGGAGGCGGGGTTGCTTTTAGGAAGCCTGTGGGTCCTTGTACGATGCCCAAGAGGAGGCCGATGCTTTTAAGAAGCCCGTGGGTCCCCAAACCCCGAGAAATTCAAGACAGGCTATCCACGAGGAATAGATCAAGCCAGGAAAGTTCGAGAATTTGGAAGAAACTCAAAGATGCCATTCACGGAGAATACATTCATCTCTGGGAGTAGAATTTCTTGACAATTCCTAATGAGGACAGCCGAAGAGAAGACTGTATCTGGTGATCCTATTGGGGATCTAGTTGTCTATTTCTACGAATAAACGAAACGGCGTCACCTAGTTCTAGACGTAGTTGTCGGGGAAACTCTAAATATCTATACTATTATTACACAGTTGATATGAGTTTATAAAAGAAGACTTACAGCGAAACAGCCCCACAATACAGTTATATGTATATGAAAGTGGTAAATGAAAGCATATAAACACTTACTCGGTTGTAGAGCTTCCATGTTGATTTTTAAAACAACAGTATATTCAAAATCAAAGGAGAAAGTGCTTTGAAAAAGAAAGATTTGGGGCTTACAACTCAAGGAGGGGCCCAGGGTTTTATCAGTGAACGCACTGTTTGAATTTGTACAGAGGGACTTATACAAGTGACTGAGGCCCAAAAAGTTATTTTCTGTACAAAAGGATGGGTCTTACATTCTTTTAAGAGGCCCAGTTAATTTTTCGTTTAAAATGGCGATCGCGCCGAGGTTTTCTTTTAACGCAGAGGGACTTATACAATAAGTGAGGCCCAAAATGGTTTTGGTTAAAAGGGGGTTGGGTCTTACACTCTAATAGAGGCCCAAGGTGGTTAATTTTAAACCGGTGACGATCGCGTCGTTTATTTGAAGATGTACAGAGGGACTTATACAACGAATGAGGCCCAAAAAGTTTTCTGTACAAGGGGGTTGGGTCTTACACTCTAGTAGAGGCCCAAAAAAGTTTTAAGAAAAGAAATGGGTCTTACTACTCGAGGGTAGGCCCAAAGTTTTTGTTTTGAAAAGGCGACGATCATGCCGTTTGTTTTTGACGGTATCGAGACTTATACAATATACTGAGGCCCAAAAAAGAATTGGGTCTTACACTCTATTAGAGGCCCAAAGAGTTTTAAAGAAAAGAAATGGGTCTTACTACTCGAGGGTAGGCCCAGATGACTTTTTTTTTTCTGAAATGGCGATCGTGCCGAGATTTTGAAAACACCGGGGGGTCTTATTCAAAGACTGAGGCCCAAAAATGATTTGGTTTTCAAAGGGGTTGGGTTTTACACTCTAATAGAGGCCCAAAGAGTTTTGAAAATGATTTATAAGGGTTGAATTAATCCAAAAACCCTAATTTGTTTTCAAAATGTGTTTTAATTGAATAAAAATTCAATTAAAATGATCAAAATTGTTTAACATATGGAAAACAAATTGTGATCTTGGATTAATGCTTCAAAAATTAAGTATTGACCTACAAAATAATTTGAAAGCATTAAAAGTTGCAAAATCAAGGTGGAAAAAATATTTTAAATGTCAAAAACAATTAAAACATTAATTCTTTGTAAAAATATCAATTATATAAAATAAATAATATTTTTGGGATTTTTTTTTGAAAATAAAATATTTTAACATTTTTGTGAATTATTAAAAAAAGAACTAACTCAAAATCATTAAAACTCAGAGAGAAATTAATTTTTGAATCAATTAAATAAAATCACAAAATTCAAATATTTGAATTTTCAAAAAATGGCGCCAAGAACACACCAAGAACACGCGTGTGTTCTGGGTTTGCCCAGATTTGCATTTTCTCTTCAATCTCACTGAATACTTGATCATATCATGTAATCCACATACCAATCAACTCGTTTCAACCTCACGATCATGTCTATGACAATTAATTTCATTTAAATTAAGCATAAAACAAGAAATCACGAAAAATCCTCAAGAACCCTAATTTCTGCATGAAGGCTAGGATTTTTGATACACGATTCAAACAATGCAATTAATTGAGGGGAAACATTCCATGCATGATTATGAACATATGGCCAAATTATTGTGCAGCAAAAATTGCATGGATTATAGAGTTAGAAGAGCTCATGCTTACCACTTGCAGCTGGTGATTGTGATTTGTGTTGGAGGTGTTACAGCTAGGTTCCAATGATCTGGATAGTTTCCCTAGGTGCCATGGAGTGTGTATAAATGCTTGGAATGGATTGAAATGATCTAGAACTTGAATGGTACCCCAACTGCAAATCTGTCAAGAACTTGAGCAATTGGCTGGTGATTTTGTGAAATCTGTGTTCCAGATGTTATGTGAGTGTTTGGATCACTTCTATATGATGTATATGAGGTGTGTGTGTGTGATTGGTTTGATTGGAAAAGCTCTCAAACTCAAAACCCGATAGTGACTTGCCTTAGAAGGCAAAATTGGAGTGAAAGAAGAGATTTTGAGGAAAGCATCTGTTTGATGGCTTTAGTAGTAGAGCAAGTTTGTTTTGCAAGGAATAGTGAATGGCAACTGCTGAGTAGGTTTGGCCAATGTTGGTAAATGAAAATCCAAGTCTCCTCTAGCCATTGACTAGAGGTTAGGGCACAGGCTGCTGGTCCCCTTGGTCTTGGATAAGTCTTGACTGAATTCAGTTGAGAATGGCTCAGTCCATGCCACCTTGATGCTTCCATTGAATGCTCCAATCCAAAATTGGAGTCTTGTCCCTATTTTGGCAATTCTAGGTTCAACATGTTATTTCTTGTTCCAAAGACTTTGGAGGCTTGGCTCAGTGATTGTCCCCTTTAGATTCAATCCTCAGATGTGTCCAAGTGGATAGGAGCATTTGGATTTGGCTGATTTTGGCAAATCGACCAAAAGTGTAAAAATCTGCCTTGCCTTGGCAGATTTCAGCAAGGCAACTTGCCAATGTCATATCTCATGACTCAAATTAAATTTGGTAATGTTCTTAGCCATTTTGGAAAGCCCTTACATGATACAACAACTGTTTGAACATGTTTGGTTTTGATCTCTTTTGAATCCAAGTGAAAAATCCCCCTACATTTGGCAAAAAGTAAGGTAAAATCTGACTTAGTGAAATTTTCACTAAGTGTTGGAACAAAGTGACTTTTCTTGATTTTGATCACTCCATAACTCAAAATCCATGAGGAATTTGGACATAGGTCAGTATGAAGCTTTTGTAGAGGGCAATGAGATCTACAAATCAAGCTTTGAATACGGAACAATGGCCTTGTGGTTTAGGAGTTATGGTCCTCCAAAGTTGGCACACTAGTCTCACTTTTTCCATAACTTAGAAATTTTTCTAAGTTTTTATGGTTACCCCTTTTACAAGTTATCCCACTTTCTTTGATTTTTCTTGATGAATGATGATTCAAATCATACATTAACATCATTTTAGGGTTAAAAATCCATTTTGGTGAAAAATCTCAAAAAGTCAAAGTTGACTTTTTATCAGATGAATTCCAAACTGTGCAATTCTTCAAGAAATCATGTCCTTGACCTAAATCAAACTTGATGGACATGTTCGATGGGTGTCATAGAGTATATTGAATCATGTCTTAGGGTTTGGGAGCATGTCCTGGTCAACAGTCAAAGTTACAGTTAACTTTCCTCGCGAAACCCTAATTGTGGTGCAGATGAAATTAAAACTTGTTGCTCAAGCTTCTTGGATTAATCCATTGTTGCAAATGGATCAATATGGCATATTGGAGACCCTCAAATCATGTCTTGAGGTCTTGGCTCATGATTTGTCCCAAAAGTCAACTTAGGGGTGAATTAGGTCAAGAAACCCTAATTCCTGATTTTTGATGAATGCATCCCCTGATGCAAAATTGACTTGATGATTGGGTCCATGAGGTCCCATGAAGTATATTAGGTTATGTTTTGGATCATTGGCTTGTGCCCAGATGAAAAATTTCCATCTGGAGGCCCTGGTCGACCAAAACCCTAATTTGGTGACACTGTCGATCTTGAGCCTTGATCCACCTAGAAGGGAGCAGCCTTGTGCTTGATCCTTGAAGTGGGAGTCCTTTTGATCCATTGTGGATGTTTGAGAGGTTAGACAAGTTGAATATCATTTCATTCCTTGATTGATCCTTTGTCTAAGGCTCTGAGAGGGCTTGAAACCCTAATTTTGATTGTAGTGGATGCTCACCCATCTTTGGGGAGACTGATGAAGTATGATGGTTCCTCCATATAGTGATGATGATTTGCACAATGATGGGACATCTTAGTGGTCAAAATTTGGGGTATGACAGATGCCCCTATTTAATCTTCTTGGACCCGAAGGTGCGAATGACGAAAGTATTCGGGCATTCGGGGTGCAAGAGGATTAAATATCGGAATACCCGAAATTTTGATGGTGGTTATGAATGGTAGCTTACGAATTCATCTTCTTTAGCTAAGCGATGATGCTTAGAAAATGTAAACTTCCCCTCGATCCTGGTCTTCAGCCAAGGAGCTGGTCTCAGTTTCCTTTTGGGATAAACCTCCCCTCGATCCTGGTTTCCTGCCAAGGAACTGGTCTTATTTTCTGATTGTTAACTTCCCCTCGATCCTGGTTTCTTACCAAGGAACTGGTCTCAGTTTCTGAAGTAAACTTTCCCTCGATCCTGGTTTCTTACCAAGGAACTGGTCTCAGTTTCTGAAGTAAACTTCCCCTCAATCCAGGTTTCTTACCAAGGAACTGGTCTCAGTTTCTGAAGTAAACTTCCCCTCGATCCTGGTTTCCTACCAAGGAACTGGTCTTAGTTTCTTTTGTCAATAAACTTTATTGACAAGGAACGCTATTCGTAGCGGTTTTCCTCAAACTTCTCGTCGAATTTTCCTGGGGAGATGCCATTTGATGGGAAAAAGAATGATGTCAGACTCGCTAGGAGGACCCAGCCGACTGAGTTGTAGAGTTGCACAAACTTCTCTGTTGGAGACGCCATTTGCCGACTCTATCTGGGGAAAGCGAGTCTCTTGAGAGGCTGCTTCTGCGTGGGATCTTACATCATACTTTTCTCGAGATCTTCCCGGAGAAATGCCATATGATGGGGTCCAATTTTGAGGTGCCGATGACTTTTTCATCAGCGGTCTTTTCGGAGCGAAACTGGCATGCTGCCGAATCTCTGATTACGAGGCTTTCTCTGGGGATTTTTCTTTAATCCGGGAAAGCAAGGAGATCATCTTCAATGGCGAAGAGTGACATTTGTAGAAAGCTCTCTGATGTTTCAGAGGTTCAAGTTATCAAAGTGGTCGAGGGCCAACTTCCTTCCAGAAATAAACTGGAGGCGAGGTTGTTCAAATTCAGCGTTTCCTGACGAGGCAAGAACTGACAACTCGATTGAGAGAACTTCTATCACTAGGGGACAAGACCGACTAGAGTGATAGTGATGCAATATGAAATGTGAATGCAAATCAATAATGCATGATATATGTATGTTTATGCTGACAAAACTGACGCGATATACAAACTGATAGGTGAACACGACTGAATACTCGGCCATCGCGGGGCGAAGAAGTACCGTTGGTTCAATTCCACCTTGCTTAGGGGAGATAGCCCCTGTTGGGGGCTATGTTGGTCGGACTTAGGAGATAAGAACTCGGCCGAGGCGTGTCAGACGAAACAAGGTCTCTGACACAGTTGATCCCTTCATTCAGGCGTACTGGGTTAAAAGGAGTACTTTGATTCTGTACTTTGAGGTTCGATTACTTCTGGAGAAGCGACCGATGTTCTTCTGATGTTCAACAGTCAAAAGAAATTGTCGTCTTTATTAAAAAGCAGAAAAAGTTTTAACAAGTAAATTCATTTTTGTTTTATTTCAAGAATCGTTAATCATGTTAAAATGTCGTTCTGTAAAGCTAAAACAAATAAGAATTACAAACAAAAGCACGAGGGCTCAAATTTTATTGATAAGATGGAGATCAGCCAAACGCGTGATTCCAAAGAGTATTTACAAAGTTAGAAAATTGTTATTTACAGGGAAAAGGGCTACGTTGAAACATAACGACTGTTATCCTTCTACCAACTTTGAATTTGGGGCATCCTGAGCTTCTGTCGAAGATGACCTTGACTGGAGTTTTCTGACGGATGATGTAACTGCTGCTGAGGGACTTGCCTCTGTTGAACATAGTTACTTGCCATTATCCCTAACTTTTGCCTGGATTGTACTGTGATGTTTCCAATCCACCGGGATGATTTTTTTTCTCTGTCTCTAACTTTTGCTTGGACCGCCCTTTCGGGTTTTCAATCCACCGAGACGTTTTTTTTTTAGTTTAGGCGAAGTATTTCTTGACTACATCAACATTTGTGGGGTAGACAAATTCCTCTCCGTCCATGGTTGTGAGTCTCAAGGCGCCGCCTGAGAAAGCTTTCGTGACCACGTAGGGGCCATCATAATTCAGAGTCCACTTGCCCCGGGAGTCAGTAAGAAATGATTGTATCTTCTTGAGCACAAGGTCTCCTTTCCTGAAGATGCGGGGTCGAACCTTTTTGTCGAACGCCCTCTTCATTCTCTGTTGATACAATTGACCATGGCATAGTGCCGTTATTCTCCTTTCTTCGATCAGATTCAATTCGTCGTGTCGGCTTTGACACCATTCAGCTTCGGTGAGCTTAGCTTCCATCAATACTCGGATTGACGGGATCTCTACTTCTATGGGGAGCACTGCTTCCATGCCATACACTAGAGAGAAAGGGGTAGCCCCTGTTGAAGTGTGGACAGATGTTCGATAACCATGAAGAGCAAAGGGTAACATCTCGTGCCAGTCTTTGTAGGTTACAACCATCTTTTAAACGATCTTCTTGATGTTCTTATTGGCCGTTTCTACCGCTCCGTTCATCTTTGGTCGGTAGGGAGATGAGTTATGGTGTTCAATCTTGAACTCTACGCACAACTCTTTCATCATCTTGTTGTTCAAGTTGGATTCATTATCAGTAATGATCTCGCTTGGAACACCATAACGACAGATGATATTGTTTTTGATAAATCGGACCACCACTTGTCGGGTTACATTAGCGTACGACGCTGCTTCGACCCACTTGGTGAAATAGTCAATGGCTACCAGGATGAACCGATGTCCGTTTGAAGCCTTAGGTTCGATCAAGCCAATCATGTCGATTCCCCATATGGAAAAAGGCCACGGGGAAGAGAGAACTTTGAGATGCGATGGCGGTACATGAATTTCGTCGGAGTATATCTGACACTTGTGACACCTCCTCATGTACTTGTAGCAGTCGGATTCCATGGTCAACCAGTAATACCCTGCTCTCAGAATTTTTCTCGCCATTGTGTGTCCGTTGGCATTGTAACACCCCAAAATTTACTCTCTTACTTTAGCACTAACTGGCTTATGTTTCATTTCATTTTGCATTATCGTCTGAGCATATCATTGGTTCTTAGCATAGGATCAAGGTATTTTGGTTCTCAAGGAGAAGAGCATCTATTCCAAAGGCAAGCTTGAGTTTATTTTTCAATCTTGGGGCTCCCTCAAAGCCTCAAGGCCCTCACCTCATCAAGGCATGACTCATAATCAAGAAAAGTCAAAAGAATCATCAAAAATCAAGAATAGAGGAAACTTACCTAATTTGGCAAGTTAGGGTTTTCTAAAGTTTCCATTTTTGGAATCTCATGCAAATACTCATCATGCAAAAAGTCTTCATAAAAGTCATGCTTATGAAATCATTCGCATGGTGTTCGCTGTTGATCTTGGCGAACAACCTCTGGTTTACCAGAATGGTGAAATCTGGGTTACTTGCAGGATTAACCAAACAAATCCTAGGACGTCGGGCGAAAACTTAGATCAACGTGATAATTTTAAGTTAAGGGTGATATCTTGGTTCTTGGTTTTATGTATTTAAGTCTGAGATAAAAGAAAATGACTTTGAAAAGAACTTTTAAAGTAAAATGGCGAAGAAAGAACTTTAAAGTAAAATGACGAAGAAAACATAAAGATGCTGGTAAATGTAAAGGAATTGGTAAAAAGACTTTGATTGATAAAGAAATTAAAAGATGGTGTTTACACGTACATTTTTTCCAAATAACTCTTTTCTCTCACACGGGTACTTTGAGTAATTGCAGGAAGTTTTGTACAAGTTTTTCACACTGAATTCTAATAACAACTATCCTATTTATAGATAAACAAAATAACTGCTATTAACGACTAAATCCTAAAACTTCGACATCTGGCCTTCTGCATGTCTCCCTTTCGCCAGGTGCTTCCACGCGTCTTCTGCCAAATGTTATAATTCTCTTGAATTTGAATCTTCAAGTTATGTCGAACAAACGCGTCCTTTCAGACTTGTCGAATTGTCGAACTATCGCAACGTTCTTCATACTTGTCCAAACTTTTTCCATTTGCAGAAATCTTTACTTGACGAAATGTCGAAACGTTGCCCCGTCGAAATGTCGAAGAATGTTGAAGAATATCTCCCAAGTAGATATACTCTTTCAGTTGTGCTTCTTTTGGCATGTTCCTCCATTTGTCGAAAACAACTTTTTACGTGTTGAACTCATGGCGTCGAAAATACGCATATACAAATTGCCCCCCAGCAAAGGTATTTCGACTATCCTGGAGAAATAATCCTTTGGTGTTCAACCAATATTTTGACGCCATGTCATCCTAATTTTAAATTACACAATTTCAAGTTCCAACATATTTCATCATTTTACTTTCTCAAAACGTCAACTCTAGCCCACGTTCTAGCTTCTAGCCCATTATTACTTAACCTAACGTCATGCCCATCACTTTTTAACTTCCACTTTTCTTCATCACCGTCAAGATGATGCCACGTGCCCTCCATGATCACCACTAAACCCAAAAAATCATTTCCTCTTATAAATACATAAACCCCTATTTCTCTTTCTTTTTTACGCTTTTGAACTTTTCTTCTTCACAATCACTCCAAATCTTCATCTTCTTTCTAAAAAACTTTCTGATTCAACAATGGCTTTTCAAAAATCATCAAGCAGCAAACCTTCCAAGAGTGAGCAACCTTCCATCATCCCTCCTGCGCATAGGTTGGATGAACCAACACTGATTGGGGATCAACAATACATTCCTGAGCCTCCAAACGCGAGGGAAAAAGAATGTATTTTTAAATCCCAGGTACTCATCCCTGTTATTATTTCTGGTAATCACTATGCTATGTTAGGACCACTCCCTAACCCAGACATTAAACCTGAGCGTTTACAAGAGTTTTTTCCCACTTATTCTCACACAAAACCCATAGGTGCTGGGGTGAAACCCCCCACTCTAGAGAAACCAGTAGAACAAACTGAACCTCAAGGTTCAAATGAAAAAGATGAGGAAGTAATAAATTTAACCTATCTAAATCATACTAGGATTTTTAGAACTTGCCCTTGGTCGAAAGACCTTTCAGATTACTTGTCTTGGTTGAACAGAGTTGAAAATGTTAAAGAAATTTTTTGGAAAGAAATAGGAATTTTTGACTTGATACAATTATCAAGAGTAGGACCCAATGTTTGCCCTAACATGCTGCTAGCCTCCCTTTATTTTTGGGATAGTACGTATAACACCTTCCACCTCCCCTGCGGGATGGTTACCCCTACGCTGTTCGCCATAGCTGCCATAGTTGGCCTTAGTCCAGTTGGCATTGACTTCGACCCCACTCACCTGAACGAGGACTCCATAGATTTCGACACTAGTTTCGCCCCATACTCCCTTTTTATGTCTCACTACCATGGCGAAGATGACCAAGAAGTTTCTGACAAAGTGCACATAGCTTTTCTAACCTTGTGGCTGACCAAATTCGTCTTTTGCTCCCGCTCACTTCAAGTGGCTAAGAGGTTCATCACTATGGCGAACCAACTCCATGCTGGGATCAAATTATACTTGAGTGAGGTAATCTTGGCGAACCTGTATGAGTCCTTGAGTGAAAGCGTGCGTTCTTTGAAGACATTGAGGGACAAAGGGAAACTTAATTTGGCAGGCCCCTTTTGGCTCTTGCAACTATGGCTGAATGCCACTTTCGAAGCCTTTATTCCTGCGAAGCATGACATAAATGAAGAGGAATTCAAAAACAGGAGTGTCGAATGGCCTAGATTGGTGCAATTGACACCAACTGATGAAGCAATTAGCCTTCGACTGGCCTTCACTAGCTACGTAATAATGTTTGCTGAGAGACATCATTTTACTTCGACTATGGCTCCATTTGCTGACAGAACAATTGGACCTGAATGGTTTACACGACAATTCCCCTTGCAAACCAAAAAAGATGAAAACATCTTCCTAAATGTCTGGGAATCCTTTTTGACCCCTAGGCTCCTGTTCTCCCACCGCAATACTATGAAACCCCAGATTGCCTTAATAGTTTATCAACCTAACTTGGTTGCCAGGCAATTTGGCCTAATTCAAATCATGCCTCGACCTCTTTTCCCTAAAAAAGGGGCCACCATTTTCTACAACTCCTTCCACGACGAAGCCACCAGCAGGGAATTGTCGAACAAGCTGACTGACGAATCTTTGGATATTCGACCGGTGGTTTTTCAACCATCATTCCTTTGCACTCCTGAGTTCGACACATGGCGGAGGGAATACTATGCTACCAAATTTTTCGACGTAAAAGCTTTCATCACTCATCTGACGAATGCTTTTGCTCTTGTGCAGGAACGGACTAAAAAAGGTACGCAAAGACACATCCAAGAAATACAAAAATTTCAAAAATATTTTGAAACCGTTTACAGACCTGATGATCTTAATCGAACCATACGCGAAGCAGCGGTTACTTTAAAAGAAAAATTCACGGAGAAGTTGGAGAAGTTGAAACTGCCTCCACACATTCGACCAGAAGTGCGTTACGACTTGGCTTTCAGCTATTACCCTCATAAATTTCCACGTTTACCATCTGCTGAATTTGGTGTGGCTTTAAGTCCTCCATTTCCAGATTGGTTCACATGTGGGAATCATATGAAAATTCTTCGCGAAAGTTATAAAAAACCTGCTAAACGCGTGGTTGCGACTAAGTATCATCTAGATAACTACCCAGGGCACCTTCATATTGGAATAGAATACGTTCGCGTGGAAGATCCCATTCTTGAAGGTGTTAACAACAACACGAATTTTGTCATTTTATTATCACATATTTCTCACTGCCAAACTTTCCCCTTTTTCTTTTTTTTTTTTTAGCTGTGAAAGTGCCTGCCAAGAAAGCTTCCGTCGAAACTCCACAAAGTGCCGCCCAGACACCTTCGACTAAGGTATAAATCTCTTCCTCTTTTGATCTATTCTTTTATTTCTTTAAGACACTCACTATTTTTGATTTATATGATCAGGTAAGTAAAAAAACCTCTACATTCCAAAAAAGAAAGAAAATACCAGAGATAATCCCTGTCGAAGAGTCCAGTGATGAGTCTCTATCTCCAAATCCCCCTCCTTAAAAGAAGAAAAGACTGCAGAAAATTGCCTCACAAAAATCCATTGTCAAATCCTCTAAAAGGGAATCTTCTAGCAGTCCTGCTACAAAACATCAGCCGAAGGATACGGGGAGTGGAAAATCTAGCTCCAAAACTGAGACTTCTAAGGTAAATTTCAATCTCGACCCTTCTCGTTTATTTTATTTCCTTTCTAACTTAGAAATTTTTCTTTTGATAGAAGCCAAAGGTCGTTGAAAAACAGCCTGAGACAATCCAGGAGGAGGTAGCTCGAGAGGAGGACACTCTCATCAAAGAACTTGAGAGACAAACGGTCGAAGCATTTGACGCTACTGTGGGAGCTGATTCTGATAACAACTCTCCTTCTCATCCTGGATTACACGCTGAGCAACAAAAAGATGATGATGTTAAAGCAGACACTGCTGTCAAAGGAGACCCTGAAGAGAAGACTGCTGACGAAGAAGATCTGTCGAAGCAACAGGAAGCTAGGCGAACTTCAGAGCATAGCAACCAGCCTACTCCTGACCAAACTCAAAGGAGTTCCCAAACAACTGGTTCGACTAGTCTTTCTCATGAAGAGCTTGAAAGTCTCAAAGTGCAGAAACCCCTGGACTACCTGAAAGCCATACTTAGCACCAAATTCAACTTTAAAGACTCTTCCTACAGCAGTTCGACTACTTCTGGAGCCACTTCTGAAGTGCAGTCTCTACCCAATATCATGACCCAGATCAAGGCGAAGATCCTTGATGTTGACTTGTTCCAAGTTCTAGAGGAAAATGCCACTGCTCCAATGGAGTTGAAGAAACTGTTGAAGCAAGTTAACGTCTTGGATGCTTCTGTCAAAGTCTGCAATTTTGTGATAGAGCTGACAACTGTGATTGACTTATCCAGCGCAGATCTTCACCGTCGAAGGGACTTATGTCAACAAATCTCTAAAAAAATGGACCAACAAGCTGCTGAATGGAACTCTGTTTCTGTTTCGACAAATAAGGTTTCAAAACTACAAGAGCTTTCTGAAGCCTCTGTCAAGAAGATTGCTACTTGCCATAACCACATTCAAACATGGAAGAAACAAATAGCAGTTCTCCAAGAGAAAATTTCCAAAGAGGAGGAACTCATAGCTTCTATCCAGCAGCCTAGGCAAAGCGAGATTGATGAAGAGTTGAAGGTTGGCATTCAACACGCAGAGACCGCTCAAAAGATCAACCAAGAGATTGAAGTTGCCCATATTCACAAGAACCTCTGTGATCGTCGACTTCAATTTCAGAAAGACAAATTTACCGCTTTGAAGGCACAGTTTGCAAACCTTCAGCTTTAGTCGAATTTGCCTGTCAATTTCTAGCCCTTTGAGGCTTTATTTGTAATGATTTAACGCCATCTGTTTGGCAGCACAATATTTACTTTCAATTTCCATTTTATTCGACTGCTATCTTTATTTCCTGCAATATTGGTTTATACCTTTTCAAATATTTTCCATTTATTTTTAATATCCTTTCGTCTTTCCCTATCTCTTCGACCTCATATGCGCCATTAGAAAATATTTTCAAAACTTTGAAAGGTCATTCCCATTTGGGAGACCATTTTCCCATAACTCTGTCTTTTCGATCCATAGGAAGAATTACCTTCCACACATAATCACCAATTGAAAAAGTCTTAAATTTTACTTTTCTATTGTAGAACTTTTCGACTCTCTCTTTTTGTCTCTTTATGAGATCTAAGGCACGTAGCCTTTCTTCGTCTAAATCAACCAATTCATCCATCATCATACTCCAGTATGTCTCTGATGGGATCTGATGATGCCTTTGAATCCTAACTGATTGCAAATACAATTCGACTGGCAAAACTGCATCATGCCCATAAGTTAATTTAAATGGAGTCGAATTGGTTGCTTCTTTAGGAGATGTTCGACAAGCCCATAAAATTTGATCTAAGGTATTATGCCAATTTTTTGGCTTTCCACCTACATGCTTTTTGATCAAATTTATCACTACCTTGTTAGCTGCTTCGACTTGTCCATTAGCTTGAGCATAATAAGGTGTCGAAGTAAGGAGCTTAAAACCTGTATCTTGTGCAAACTTCTGCATCTTTCGACCAGTAAACACAGATCCTTGATCTGTTGTTATTGTTTCCGGTATCCCAAATCTGTAGATTATATGCTTTTGGATAAAATCCATAACTGCTTCTTGATCTACATTCACCAATGGTATGGCTTCAATCCACTTAGTAAAATAATCTACTCCAACTAAAATGTACCTTTGCCCTTTTGAAGAAGCTGGTCGAATTTCACCAATTAAATCTAACGCCCAACCTCTGAACGGCCAAGGTTTTACAATCGAATGTAACTCACTTGCAGGAACATGTGGTATGCCTGCATGTACTTGGAATTCTTGACACCCTTTTGCAAATTCGACACAATCCTTTAGCATTGTTGGCCAATACATTCCTTGTCGAAACAATAACCACTTCATTTTGTGGCCTGCTTGGTGTGCGCCACACGCTCCACTATGCACATTTGACAATGCTATGTATGCTTCATTTTCGCCTAAGCATTTCAACAAGACTCCTTCCGCAGTCTTCTTGAACAATTCATTGCCAAAAAGTACATAACTCAAAGCTCTATATTTTACCTTTCGTTCGACTTTTTGATTTGGATCTTGCAAATATTCTTTGATGGGTTTTCTCCAGTCTTCGACTCCTGCATCATCTACGTTGCAAATCTCATAATTCTCTTCGTCACCATATCCCAATTTTATTGTCTCTAAATCTGATGGGGACAAACCTACAGATATGATTCTTCCTCTGACTTCAATGGCTTTTTCTAACTTCTCCTCCGACACTTTGTATCCTGATGCCAGTTGAGCAAAATCATTCGCCTCTTGATTCTCCATCCTGGGAATGTGCCTAAAAACCACATTGTCGAACTTCTTGAGAAGTCTATTTGCTATCACGAAGTACATTATTAGATTCTCTTTCACACATTTGTACTCCTTAGTCAACTGCTTTATTACCAACTCAGAGTCACCCATTATTTCGACTCTTGTTGCCCCCAATTCCAACAAGATTTCAAGTCCAGCAATCAAAGCTTCATATTCGACTTCATTGTTCGAACATAGCCCTTCGACTTTGTACTTGAACTTTGTTGGAATTTTGTCAGG
This sequence comes from Lathyrus tuberosus, assembly GCA_022829125.1. NCBI lineage: Eukaryota > Viridiplantae > Streptophyta > Magnoliopsida > Fabales > Fabaceae > Lathyrus > Lathyrus tuberosus. The sequence continues at coordinate 1,629,754 of JALAZF010000599.1, read as the reverse complement.
AGAAATAATCACCATCCTAATACCAAGTCCATTCTTATGCCTGGAACCGTCGAAATACAGTTTCCATGGTGCTAATTCGACGTACTCTATAGTTTCGACTATAGAGTGGTCAGCTATAAAATCAGCCACCACCTGTCCTTTCATAGCCTTTAAAGGCAAATATTTTAAGGAGTATTCTGTTAGAGCCAAAGCCCACTTTCCAATTCGACTATGCAAAATAGACTTAGACAACATATGTTTTATTACGTCGAAATGAGAAGATACATATACATCAACAGGCTTTATATAATGCTTCAATTTCATACAAGAGAAATATACACATAAACATAGTTTTTCTATGGCACTATATCTAGTTTCAGCATCATTTAAGACTCTGCTGAGATAATAAATGGCCCTTTCGACGCCATTCTCATCCTCTTGACATAACATACTTCTTAATGTCTTGTCTGATGCAGAGATATACAATCTCATGCTTCTTTTCCTACAAGGGGACATCAAGATTGGAGGACTAGCCAAGTACTCTTTGATTTTGTCGAAAGCCACTTGTTGCTCTTGCCCCCATGTGAATTCTTCTTTCTTTAGTCGAAGTAGAGGAGAAAAGGGTTGTGTTTTTCCACTGAGGTTGGAGATGAATCTTCTTAGAAAATTGATCTTCCCTAGTAGAGATTGCAATCCCTTTTTCGTTGATGGCGCTTTCGCTTCCATTATAGCTTTGGCTTTGTTTTCATTTATTTCGATCCCTTTCTTGTGGACCACAAAACCTAAAAAATCACCCGCCTGCACACCAAAAGCACATTTAAGGGGATTTATCTTTAGACCAAACTTTCTCATCCTCTCAAAGGATTGTCGAAGATGGTCTATATGATCTTTTCCTGAAACAGACTTGATTACAATATCATCAATGTAAATCTGCATAAACGTCTCAATAAAATCATGGAAAATTGAATTCATAGCCCTTTGGTAAGTGGCTCCAGCATTCTTTAAACCAAAAGGCATCACTACCCATTCATAAGTTCCAATTGCTCCAGGACAACGAAAAGCTGTCTTAGAAACATCTTCTTCAGCAATAAAAATTTGGTTATAGCCAGAGTATCCATCCAACATACTTAGATACTCGTGACCTGCTGCAGAATCTATAAGCATTTCTGCTACTGGCATAGGATATTCGTCCTTTGGGGTAGCAGAATTTAAATCTCTAAAATCAATGCATACCCTAAGTTTGCCATTTTTCTTAATAACCGGAACTATATTTGCAATCCAATCAACATACCTGGTAGTGCGGATGAAGTTGCATTTTAGAAGTCTTTCGACCTCTTCTTTTATTTTCGACAGAACTTCTGGTGCGAAGCGCCTTGGAGTTTGCTTGACTGGCTTCTTCCCTTCTATGATTGGCAGCTTCAATTCGACCAAATTTCTGTCCAAACCAGGCATTTCGTCATAATCCCATGCAAAGCAATCTTTGAACTCCTTCAACAACTGGATTATTTCGACTCTGCACTGAGGATCCATCCTTGCACTTATGTAGGTTGGTCTTTTTTCTGCCCCCAGTCCTAAGTTGATTTCTTCTAAAGGATCTTGCGCCACCATCTTCAAATTGTTCGACACTGGATCTTTTTCGAACCCCAAAGGTTCGTCGTCATAAATGGTGTCAAGTTTCTGGTGTTGCCATTCGTCTATTTGGTTGTTATCATTATTTTCCTCAACGTCTTTTTGAAGACATTGTTCATTTAAATCTTCATGATTGGCTTCGACAGCCATGTATTTTACTTCGGCCTCCAGAGCCGCTTTGAATTTGTTTTCGGCTATGTAAGCCGTAATTTTGTCGAGCACTGCTTGTTCACTCATCATCATTGTCGAACTCATTCCCCCATCCTGTTGGTGCTACGTTGGTAGTCCCCCACATGTAGTTGGAGTCACCAATGACTTCCTTATCCCACTGAAAACCATGTGTAGGATGGAGATACATGGAACAGTACGTGTTGTTCGTTGCCTTCAAGTCGAATTTCGCCGGACTGCAAGGAGGTATGTGGGCTAAGTTTTTGTCAAAACTTCGATCGCTTACCTTGTTTACTTCGGACATGAAGTAACTTTGGTCTGCTTCTATGTTCTCGACGATTCCATCTGGCCTCCAAATAACTATTCTCTGGTGCATCGACGAGGGAACAACACCTATACCATATATCCATTCTCTTCCCAATAGCAAGTTGTAGTTTGCCCTAGAAGCAATAACTATAAACATTGTTGGCCTTGTTATAGTACCAACTGTCAGATCCACTTGAATAACTCCCATGGTTGCTCCTACCTTTCCTTCGTAATTCGACAGAACCATGTTGTGGGGCTTTGCATCCGAGTCATCTTTGCCAATCTTTTTCAGCATGAAATGGGGCATTAAATTCACAGCGGCACCACCATCCACTAGGATCTTGTTCACACCAACACTCTCAATCTTTCCTTTGATAAACAAAGGCTTCAAGTGTGCCTTCATGGAATCATCTGGTCTTTCGAAGAAAGCATTTTGCTCTTCGACACAACCATTATTCATTACGTAGTAACACATGGGCTTGTGCACCATCGTTTCCTCTTCCATCCCATGCTCTTCGTCTTCGACTTCCATGATCCTATCATAGTCTCTGGGAAGGACCGAGACCACATTACAGACAACGTCGAAGGATGCCTCCGAATCTGACATGAAATCATCTGTCATCTCGTCATCCTCCAACTTCTTCTCTTTGGGCACACTTTGCGCTGCCACGCTGTTTGGTTTCATTTGCTGGAGAGGCTTCTTCTTGTTTGCCATTTCAGCGTTGCTGCTACATTCTGCTTCGTCCTTGTTTCCAGCCACTTTTCTCATCATACCTTTTTCAGCAACTTCTTTCTCAAACCTCTTTTGCCTTTGGAACCTCCTCCACTGGGATCTCGACATGGGGTTCTTCCCTTTATAATTCTCTGAAGGATATGGCCTAGGTTTATATTTCTCCAACTCCTTCTTGTTTTCCATTGAAGTGCCTCTCTGCACATCGAAATTCTTCCACTTCTTCTGGCCTTGGGCATCTCTGATGGGTTGAACCCATTTGTCATCTATCACTTTGTTTGATGGCTTGTAAGTGCCATAGTGTCTGTCTCCGCGCCTCCATTGGTGGTGCTCACTCTTTCTTGGATCATATCTTGTCGATCCCCCATTCGCCTTCCTTCTTGCTTGATCTATTGCCTCCAAGTTGGTGGCAGCCTTTCTGTCGAAAATGGAACTGCAACGAGGGCATAGCATCACGTCACTCTTCCTTCTCTGGCACCTTTTGATGAATTCGACTAAACTCTCATCTTCTTTGGGGTACGCCAGCTTTTGGTACTCCTCTCGACGTTGATCTTCATCTACTGCTGCCTGAGTTTTCTGCGACACTTCTACCATATTGATTCCCACATTTTGCTTGTCAGCAATGGTTAGTCTGTTCATCTTTTCAATGAGCTTTTCCTCTTCGACTCTGTCCTTCTTTTTCGTCAGGTCGAACTTCCCTTCTGGGCAGCAACACCAGGATAGGTTCCTAGGAGCATGCTTGCAGCAACACTTGTTTGACTTTTCTTTAGGATCCCATAAGTCCCAGATTTCCCGCAGCCATGTACAGCTTTTTCTTTCATTTCTATGACTTCCTTGTCGAAAGGTCCCATGATGTTGATGCAGTAATTTGCAACATCAGCTTCCTTCGTGTTGTCAAGATCAAGGCCTTCAGTAGCCTTGTTTTCAGCAACGAAGTCCTCAGTAACTTCTTCCTTGGCGATAGGGGAATCACCATCGTCATCAAAATCACTTCCCCAACCAGTTGGTTGGATTTCACTGATGTCGGTGTGATATGTTGCAGGAATAGTGTACTTCACCAGGTAGTCGAATTTTCCACTTGGCTGTCCCAAGCAATCCCAGATTTCTCCTGGTCGAACCACCACGTCTTTAGCAACACTGTCATCGTTCTTTTCGTCGGAACCCTCTGTAGTTTTCTTCAATTTCTGATTGTCAAAGCTTTCAGTAACTTCGACCTTACCTTCATCGTCGAAGTCCTCAGTGACTTCAACTGTGTTTTTGTTGTCAAGATCTTCAGTGACTTTGACTTCATTATCGTTGTCAAACGCTTCAGTACCTTCGACTTCGTTCTGGCCTGCAAGATCTTCAGTAATCTCGACCATGTTGACACTGGTGTCGAAACCTTCCATAGCCTCCACCATCTCGAAACTGCCATCAGAAGCAACTTCAATCTCCACCATATTCACAGTGGATGGTTCAGCATAGTGTGCTTCGACAACCTGCATAGGATTTGAATCAATCCCCATTTGTTGTTTTGGCTTCTCGCCAAACTTCAGCCTTTCATCACGGATAGCATTTTGAACTAGATCCCTGAAAAGAAAACATTGAGATGTTTTATGACCCAAAAAGTTATGGTACTTACAAAAACCCCTCTTTTTCTGCTGTTCGACAGGCGGTTCTTTAGCGCCTGGTGGCTTTATTAACTGACCATCTTTGACCAATAAATCAAAAATTTCGTCACACTTGGTGACGTCGAACGTATAAGTTCGTTTAGGAAACTTATCATTCTTTTCAGGTTCGACTGGATTTTTCCCATTCGACAAAGCTAGTACTTTACAGGCGTATGGTGGGCCTGACTTTAGTTCTTCCAGATCAATTTCTTGTACGTCGAACAAAATTAGTTCATTTTCGTCACCATCATCATCCTGGCATACTCCTACATAGGCCACTCTTTCCTTTTTATTTTTATTTGATCTGAATTTCTCAGCTTTTAGCCTTTCAATCTGTCTTACCCTATCTGCTAATTGTGCCATATCTCTTAAATATTGAGTGTCTAATTTCTTCCTTATAGAATAATCTAGACCCCCTGCAGCCATTTCGACTAACTCTCGTTCTGGAACTTGTGTGAAACATCTTGCCTTAAGCAACCTGAACCTATTTAGGTAATCATCTATAGGCTCTGAAAATTTCCTCTTAACACTGGCTAATTCCTTCAAACTTATCTTAGTCTGACCCATATAGAATTGTTCATGGAACAATGTTTCTAACTGGGTCCATGTGAATATAGAGTTCGCAGGCAAGGATGTAAACCAGGTGAATGCATTTTTTGTCAAGGAACTTGGGAAGTACTTCATTTTCAAATTTTCATTATTGACTATTTCTCCCGCTTCTATTAGATAACGCGCTACGTGCTCTATAGTAGATTCACTAGTATCTCCTGAAAACTTAGTAAACTTAGGAACTTTCCATCTTGGGGGTAGTTCCTCTTGCAGAATGTGTTCTGACAATGGGGAAGTATAAGTAGGCCTTTGCAAACCTATATTTACACCGTTTTGGGCCATTATCCTTTCGACCATGGCTGTTATGTTATTTTCGACAGGCAAGTTATTATATCGTATTCGCTGTTGCAACACATCATCAGCATCTTGGCCTTTCTGGACTATTACCCTCATAGGTTCTTGTTGAACGGGGATTTCGACACGAGGCTGTTCGACCACTGCCTCTTGGTTTCTACGGTTTGCCTGAGGATTCTCTAAAGACCTTTGATTTATCGTGGGTTCCTCTTCGACATTTACTACTTGGTTTTGAATCACTTGTTCTCTTTGTCGTGTTTGAGGAACACCAAAAAAGTCAGCAATGCGCGTCATTTGCGCAGCCAACAATTGGTTGGTTTGGGTAGTGTTTTGTATTAAAGGGTTAAACACTGCTCCCATTTGTTGAGTCAACATTTGGACCATATCATGATTACTTTCGTCCATTTGTTGTCGAATTACTTGCGCAGAATTATTGGTAATTGCTGGTATTTGAAAATTTGGTAGGGATTGGTTCAATCTACTCATATTTCCACCATATCCTGATCCTTGCAATGGTGAAGACATGTGGACCATGGCGTCAGAATACAAGGGTGGTGCACTTTGCAAGTTTGCCATTACTGACGTTGGCATTCCATATGGTTGTTCTCTTCTGAACATAGGCATGGAAAAATTTGTCTGGAATGGCCTAAAATTTTGTCCTCCCGGAGGAGGCGTCCCCAAAGGCCTTGAATGTCCCATTGTGGAGGAACTAGGCATACTTTGGGAGAGCGAAACCGCTAGTATAGATCCTGTTGACGAAGGCATAACCTCCTCCAGAACAGGGTTTGAATCCACATTTCCCCCTGTCGAAGGTATAGGGTTGGAAACTGGAATATTTTCATTTGAATTTGGATTGGGATTAGGATTATTTGACTGATTCGCCATTTTCCTTACTCTAGTTCTTTTGGGTCTCTCTACGTCAGATACGGCTAATTTACCGCTTCTTAGTATCATACAACGAAGAAAAAGCCTTAATTTTTAAAATTTATTTAAGTTTTATATTGCACTAGTCCCACTGGGCGTGCCAATTTGTTCGCTGTTGATCTTGGCGAACAACCTCTGGTTTACCAGAATGGTGAAATCTGGGTTACTTGCAGGATTAACCAAACAAATCCTAGGACGTCGGGCGAAAACTTAGATCAACGTGATAATTTTAAGTTAAGGGTGATATCTTGGTTCTTGGTTTTATGTATTTAAGTCTTTTGGAATAAAAGATTTTAACTAACTCTAGATGAAAGTCTGAGATAAAAGAAAATGACTTTGAAAAGAACTTTTAAAGTAAAATGGCGAAGAAAGAACTTTAAAGTAAAATGACGAAGAAAACATAAAGATGCTGGTAAATGTAAAGGAATTGGTAAAAAGACTTTGATTGATAAAGAAATTAAAAGATGGTGTTTACACGTACATTTTTTCCAAATAACTCTTTTCTCTCACACGGGTACTTTGAGTAATTGCAGGAAGTTTTGTACAAGTTTTTCACACTGAATTCTAATAACAACTATCATATTTATAGATAAACAAAATAACTGCTATTAACGACTAAATCCTAAAACTTCGACATCTGGCCTTCTGCATGTCTCCCTTTCGCCAGGTGCTTCCACGCGTCTTCTGCCAAATGTTATAATTCACTTGAATTTGAATCTTCAAGTTATGTCGAACAAACGCGTCCTTTCAGACTTGTCGAATTGTCGAACTATCGCAACGTTCTTCATACTTGTCCAAACTTTTTCCATTTGCAGAAATCTTTACTTGACGAAATGTCGAAACGTTGCCCCGTCGAAATGTCGAAGAATGTTGAAGAATATCTCCCAAGTAGATATACTCTTTCAGTTGTGCTTCTTTTGGCATGTTCCTCCATTTGTCGAAAACAACTTTTTACGTGTTGAACTCGTGGCGTCGAAAATACGCATATACACATGGTGACTCAAAAGAGATTTTTATGGTACAAGAGTGGTATAATTTTGTGGCATGTATATTATGATTTCATACCATGTACCATGCATGTCATGAAATTCAAATAATTTGCCATATTAAGAAAATTCCCAAATTCACCAAAAGCTCCCACTTTCCATTTGCTAATTCCACCACACCTCATCATATAATTTTACTACCCACCATACATAACCACATATATCATCATCATCTTTTTGCCCAAAATGATCAAACATACACCATACACCATACACCATGCACCATATTTCAAATAAATGGCCAAAAGTGGAAAACCACAAAACTCACCAAACTTGTTTCCATATGGTACTACCTCATTCTATGATTCTCACACCTCTATTTTGCTCATTGCCCATAAAAAAAAACACTACCAACACACCTCTCCATGCCAAACCCGTATTACTATTCACCCCATTTTTGACCAAATTTCCAAACTCTCTTTTCTTTGGTTTGGGCCTCTAAAAACCACCACAATCCATCATATATAAGGAGAGAACAAACCCTAAGGGGAGGAAGGACTTCATTCTGCCGTTTTGATATCCAAAACCCTACTTCTCTCTCTAGTTTCTCTTTCTTCGAATTTTGGTTTTTGCTCCAAGTTTCTTCCATTCTATTGCTCATTCAAGATTCAGTGAGGTACTAGGAGGCTAATAGAAGGATTTATTTGAAGCTTTAACGTCATTTGAACGTCATTTGAAGAGCCAACGGAGCTCCTCCGTTAGGTAACACCATGATTCCTTCTTGTTGTTCATACTAGTTTTTTTTAAGTGATAAACATGTTCATGCATCTGCATCTAAAGTCCTACATGGTAGGCATTGGTTAAACTTGAGTATATGTGGTTTTCATGGAGTTTTTCTTTTTTAGGGTTTACTTTATTGCTTGCTTTCATGTGTTTCCTTTGGTTGTTTTTAAAAATGGTTGGCATATTTGGAATCTACATTAAATTTCCTTGAAGATAGTACCATGGTTGTCTTGATTTAATGAGATGAAAGTTTGTGTGTATTTCGTTCATGGCTGTATTTCTTGGTGATAGAGGCTTTAAAATTGAAAAATAATGTCAAATTTGGAATCTACGCGAAAAATCGGGTGGGGTAGTCCCCCCCTTTGTTTTTCCGGCGGGGTGGGTGTCTTGGGGAAGAAGACGATGAGGTGGCGCATCCTCATTGGTCTTTGCATTTTGTTTTTTTTTTCTTTTTTATTTTTCTTATTTCCTTTTGTCTTTTATGACTTAAGTTGGAATGACCAATTGATAACATGTCACATAACTTTTGTAACACCTTTAATAACTATTTTTATTTTCTTTTTATTTTAAAATTATGAACATAAGTGACTTCATCTTGGACCCAACGAATTCCTTTTCACACCCCCACTACCAGCCCAAATCGTGTGGCATTCTTTTTGGGTTACTAATACACCCTCTGTTTCTATTACTTTTTATTTTCTTTTTTTTTTTCGTTTTTGTTTTAATTATTAAAAATACTTCCTTTTATCGTAAAAATCCAAAAAAATCATGTATGTTCTTTAATTCCTTCTTTATTTTTTCATGAATTTTATTTTATTTTTAATTTCTTTTTAATATTTTATTTTGTTTTAATTTGAAGATGTGTTTCCAATGATACCCTTCATCAAGGGTTAGGGATTTTTGTGACTTTGCTCACCCATTTGAAGCCAATATCTTGGGCACTTTTAGGCCATCATATGAGGGTGTTTTGGTGCTGGTTTAATGATGGTTTGAGTTACTTTTAGTGACTTTCCATTAAACTTTTGTGGACCCTCGATCTTTTCTCGGTTATGTGCATATCTTAACTTGTGGAGCACTTTTGAACATGCTATTGAGCTGGTTCTATTCCAATATTTTTGTACTTGTTAATTGGATGTTTAAACTTGCCTTTGATTATTTTTTGGGAATTTATTGGACAATTTTGCTATTTTTTATTGGTGTCTACTTGTGGCTTGAGTTTGATTGAGGCATGCTTGGATACTTGACATAGTTTGGATGCCTTTATTTACTTGTGATTGAATAATGCTTGAGATAATTATTTGGTGTGATCCTATTCTGTCTTATCTTGTTTGTGGCTTTGGATTCATCTTCATTTGTCCATTTTCCTATTTGTTCTTGATTTTCTAAGTTGACATTGTTTTGACCTGAATCCTCTAAGGTGCTTGACCTAACCTTGTGAGATGTTTGCTTGTGTAATCCAATCAATGCATGAGGCCTTTTGTTTGATTTGAGTGATATGCTATAGGTTCTGATCCTCTTGGTTTAGGGTTATTTTATGTGACATTTTATCACTCTTTGTTGCACATGATCTTTTGTGATCTGCATGAATGATATAAGTGAATGTTTTGTCTAGTTTTGATGCATGTCTTGAATGTGATGCTTATTGATTCATCTTGATTGATTTGAGTTTGATCTTGGCTTGTTGATGATGCATTTTCTACTGCCCCTTGGGTTCATTGCCTTATTTTCACGTCATTTAACCATTGTGGATTGATTTGTATGATGCATATCATTATCATTTGACTTGTTGCTTCTTTGGCTCATAATGCATCATGATGTGAAGCATTCTTACATTTTTGAATTAGATGATTATGACATGGATTAAATTCTGATTTGGTTTCATCTTCATCTTACTTTGCTCATTCCTTCTTTGTGTGAGGTTTAATGATGTTTAATTTTGCTTCTTATGCAAGTTTGCTTGCATCCTTTCTTGTTTGCTCTTACTTGCTTACTTGAGCTTTCTTGTGTGAACTTTTGGAGCATGATTAATGATGTGAATTGGTTATGATGTGTATGATATGCTTATTGCCCCATCTTATTTCTCATCTTATACCTCTCTTTCTTCTTCATCTCTTTCACTCTTTCTCTTCCCATGGATCTTAAGACTTGTTCAAGTCTTAGATTCACTGTTGTATGCTCCCTTAGGATTCCCTAGTCCAACTTAATCCTTGATTAAGCTTGGAGTAGGATAGACATTAGGATTCAAACCATGCATGCTAACTTAAGTAGATGTTCTCCTTTCAAACTCAACCTTAGGGCCACTTTTGCATGATAACATTAGGATAAATTTCCCCTTAGTGTTTTCTTTTCTTTTGAGTCCCTCTTCTCATCTCATAACCCTTCTAAGATACTTAATAAGATCAACTTGCCTTGCACACAAGCCTTAAACATAGGAAGTGAAGATTGAGGGGTCCCCCTTCTCTCTTCTAGAGTGTTGAGCATACGTCCCATTGGGGACGACCATGCGACGCATTCGTTCCCGTGTCATAGACTTTGGTTCAAGGTGAGTTATGAACTAACTCAAGTCACTCCTGTCTTAAAAAATACAAACAAACTTCAAATCATTTTTGTCCTTCAGGATTGTCAAACTTAAGGCTATTTTCAAAAAGGGCACGTTACTTTCCGTTTTGTCGCAAACAGGCATCGACCCTATCTGCCGGACGCGAACTTAACGTCGCTCATAAAAAACACAAAAAGAACTTGGTCCGAACTACGTTGACTCTGAATTCCCCATTGCACAAAGGGGGTACGTAGGCCTAGGACGGCGACGTCCTATCGAGTCTGTCTTTGTTTTCCCCTTCCCCGTTTTAGTGCAGCCATAGATTTTAGGATAACTCACCCTTAGAATAGACAACCAGCGTGGATCCCATCGAGTACGATGGACGCGTGGGGGTGCTAATACCTTCCCCTCGCGTAACCGACTCCCGAACCCAGGCTATGGTTGCGATGACCATTCCTTTCCCTCTTCCTCAGGTTTATGCGGTGTTTCCTTTCCCTCTCTTGGGATAAATATACATTGCTGACGGCTCTGTTTTCCGCGCCACTTTCGCGTTTGTACCTGGATGAAAATCCTGGGAGCGACAGACATGAGTGCCAAAGGATCCTTCATGAATTTCTTTCATAAGCATGTCTGCTTCTGGTCTGTCTACGCATCGGAGCAAGACCATGTCAAAATTTCTCTTATAGAGAGTGTCACCGCTTAGGAAGAAGTTTCCAGCCAATCTTCTGAGGGTTTTTCTGTCTTTCCTGGATGCCCCAGGTGGGTACTCTTGTTTCTGAAGAAAGCATTTGATATCGTAATACCAAGGTCTGTCGTCTATGACTGCTTCAATCATGAAGATGTAAGCGGGCCGTTCAAGGCGCATGATGTCGATCTTAGGTATGTCATTCCATTGACCTACACTAATCATGGAAGAGAGTGGCTAATGCATCGGCCATGTGATTCTCTTCACAAGGGATATGATGAAACTCAATTCTGTTGAAGAATGGTAACAACCTTCTCGCATAGTCTTTGTAAGGAATCAGTCCTGATTGATATGTGTTCCAATCTCCTTTTATCTGATTGATAACCAAGGCTAATCGCCGTATACGTCCAAGTTTTTGATCCTTAAATCAATCTCTTCTTCGAGACCCATGATACAAGCTTCATATTCGGCCTCGTTATTCGTACATTTGAACGTAAGTCTGGCAGTGAAAGGAATGTGGGTACCCTGAGGGGTAATAATGATTGCCCTAATTCCGTTTCCATAATGATTAACTGCTCCGTCAAAGATAAGTCCCCATTGGGAATCTGGTTCTGGCCCTTCACTGGGTAACGGTTCATCGCAATCTTTCATTTTTAGATACATGACATCTTCGTCTGGGAAGTCAAACCCGGTTGATTCCTGATCGTCAATCGGTTGATGAGCCAAATGATCGGCTAAAATACTTCCCTTAACGGCTTTCTGAGCGTGGTACTCTATGTCATATTCTGATAACAGCATCTGCCAACAGGCAATTCTTCCCGTGAGAGCAGGCTTTTCGAAGACATACTTGATTGGATCCATTTCGGAGATTAACCAAGTAGTGTGACGAATCATGTACTGGCGTAGACGTTTGGCTGCCCAAGCCAAAGCGCAACAAGTTTTCTCAAGCATCGTGTACCGAGTCTCACAGTCGGTGAATTTCTTGCTCAAATAGTAAATGGCAGACTCTTTCCGTTTAGTTTCGTCTTGTTGGCCAAGTACACATCCTGTTGAGTCCTCTAGAACTATGAGGTAAATGATCAGTGGTCTTCCTTCCACTGGAGGTGATAGAATCGAAGGATTCAACAGATATTCCTTGATACTATCGAAGGTGGTTTGGCAATCTTCTGACCAAACGCAATCCTGGTTCTTTTTGAGTAATTTTAAAATCGGCGCACAGGTCGCGATCATGAGGAATATGAATCTGGAGATGTAGTTCAAACGTCCCAGGAATCCTTTGACTTGTTTTTCAGTTTTCGGAGAAGGCATTTCTTGAATGGTCTTGACCTTGTCAGGATCGACCTCAATCCCTTTCTGGCTAACGATGAACCCTAAGAGTTTCCTCGAACGGACACCGAAGGTGCACTTGTTGGGATTCAAGCGGAGCTTGAATTTTCTTAAACGTTCGAACAATTTTGACAGGTGGGTCACATGCTCCTCTTCTGTCTTAGATTTTGCAATCATGTCATCGACATATACCTCTATCTCTTTGTGTATCATGTCATGAAACAGAGTAGTCATGGCCCTTTGATAGGTTGCCCCGACGTTCTTCAAGCCGAACGACATCACCTTGTAACGAAAGGTACCCCAGGGGGTAATGAACGATGTTTTCTCCATGTCTTTCGGCGCCATTTTGATCTGGTTATAACCCGAGAATCCATCCATGAAGGAGAAAATTTTGAACTTTGCTGTGCTGTCTACCAGCATGTCAATGTGCGGTAAAGGAAAGTCGTCCTTTGGACTTGCCTTGTTCAGATCCCTGTAATCAACACACATTCTGACCTTTCCGTCCTTTTTGAGAACAAGTACGATGTTGGCTAACCATTGAGGATATTCTGACGTGGCGAGGAAACCCGCGTCAATCTGTTTTTGTACCTCCTATTTGATTTTGATGGCCATGTCCGGGTGAGTGCGTCTCAACCTTTGCTTTACTGGCGGACATTCCGATCTCAACGGTAAATGATGTTCCACGATGCTGGTATCCAACCCTGGCATATCCTGATAGGACCAAGTGAATACATCGGGGAATTCTTTGAGAAGCTTTATCAAACTCTCTTTGGCAGTTGGACTGAGCAGTGCCCCAATCCTGATTTCTTTTCTCTCTTTTTCTGAACCTAAGTTTACCGTTTCCAACAGCTCTTTGTGAGGTTCAATGGTCCTTTCCTCTTGTCTGAGTAGTCGGGAGATCTCTTCTGGAATTTCGTTGTCAACTTCTTCTTCAGCCCCAAATACCGAGAACACAAAGTCGGGAGAAGACATCAAATCGTATGTTTCAACTGGGTTTAAAACAAGCAATCTTCATGACGTGATAATTTGTGTTTAGAAGAGATAGAGTGAATGCAAGTGTGTGCAGTGTATTATTTTTTTATTACTGCTTGTTTTTATTATTGAATTGTTTTTTAGGATTACCATTTTCTGAAAAACGAAAAGAGAAAACAACAATTAATGCGGAAATTACAGAACGACGTTATTTTATTAATGAACAAGTCGAATCTTGAAACTACAGCCCTATAAAACAAAACTCTGTCGCTTTGGGCAAAGCGAAGAGGGAAAATTTACAGAAAGCGAGCCCTATCAAAACATCCGTTTCACCTGGGCAGGGTGAAAGGTTAAAGATGGCAATTACTTTGACTGGTGAACGACCTTCGGAACGTCGACAGCAACCCATTGGCGGCGAATTCCTTGGTGAATCACAAAGTCTGGCACCTTCCTTAATTTATCTTCAAAAATGACGCTGATTTCTGGTGGAGCAGGATCGTTTGAATCTGTCTCCCAGGCAGAGTTGTCGTAGGAGAATTCCTCTGTTGCATTTTGCATAGCATTTGTGCTCTCAGCTGTATCTCCCCATCCAGTCGGCTGGATATCTTCGAGTCTGATACGAGAGCTTTCGGGAGCGGTGTACTTGACCATATAGTCGTATTTTCCACTCGGTTCTCCCAGAGTGTCCCAAACTTCTTTGGAACTGGAGGGGTCATCTCTCTCGATGACGTTAACCTCAGGAAAGGCATAGTTGATGAATTCCAGTCCTGCAAACGTTGCAAATTCATCGTCATGTTGAGTAGTTTCTGAATGACCTGAGTGTTGATCCCATGACATGGTGGGGACACAGGTATTCTGTTCAATGACGGTCAGCTGATTTTCATTGTTCGGCTGACTTTCTGGCCCCAAGTCTCCTGGGTAAGGCTGCCACATTGGCAAACCATCCATCGGGCCATAGTAATTGTGGTCAAAGTTGTCTTTCATCGGAGTGTCTTCCACTAATGAATTTGGCAGAGCACAACATCCTTCCGGATCACAATCCCCGTATATCATTTCGATGTCTGACCTGGGTATAAATCTCGGACTCTCTGTAGGAAAGCAAAAAGGAGTTTGCGTTTCGTCCTGAGACATATAACCGTCCTTGTTAAGATAAGACTTCCACTCTTCCTCTGTGTCAGAGGGATCTTCCTCATTGATAGCATGGACTGCTTGATGGACTGGGTGAAGAAAACCTCCACTGTGGAAGAAATCCTGAATGGGATGAAGACTTTCATCGCTGGCAGCTGTCTGGGTACAGGCTGTAGAAAAACCAAGACCCTTCTTTGTTTTATTGTCAATAGGAATGACAAGCTGTCCCCATCCTGTCGTATCGGTACTCTCGACTGCTTTGATAGTATCTTTGTATGAAGAAATGGAAGTTCCTTCTTTGAACTGATTGTCCTTGTTTACCGACAGTGCTTGGAACTGAGTTCCAATAACCTCCTCGGGTTCTATACCAGTAGATGATGATAAACTACTCACGAGCAAGGCCTGCTCCCCACAGACTGTGACAAGTTGATCGTTCTGAATGAACTTTAGCTTTTGGTGGAGGGTTGAAGTAACCGCTCCAGCCTGATGTATCCAAGGTCTTCTTAGTAAACAACTGTATGTTGCCCGGATGTCCATGACCTAGAAAGTGACTTGGAAAGTGTGAGGACCGATAGTTATGGGAAGATCAACTTCGCCGGTAACTGTTTTTCTGGACCCGTCGAACGCTTTGACGACGACCTCGCTGACCCTCATCGGAGGGCCTTTGAATGATAATTGCATCAAAGTGGACTTCGGCATAACATTCAGGGCTGACCCTGTGTCTACCAGTACGCTGGCTAAAGCATCGTCCTGGTAGTTAATTGTAATGTTGAGCGCCATGTTATGACGGCGACCCTCTTCGGGTAATTCCTCATCACTAAATCCCAAATTATTGCAGGAAGTGATGTTAGAGACAATGCTATCGAACTGTCTGATTGTTACATCCTGTTCCACAAAGGCTTGCTCCAACACTTTCTGTAGAGCCTCCCTGTGGGCTTCTGAACTGAGTAACAGTGATAATACCGAGATCTTTGAAGGAGTCTGTAACAGCTGATCCATAATGTTATATTCACTCATTTGGATGAGCTTCAACATCTCATCATTATTTTTCGAAAGGTCGGGATTACTGGATTGACCGACTGATGGATCGATAGCTTCTATCTGAAGTTCCTTTTCTTTGTTAAGTTCCCCAACCCCTCGGTTGAAGATTCTACCACTCCGTGTTACTCGACTGATGTCTGCAATGTTCACGACGGAGGGTAATGGAATTTCCTTTCCATTTTCAATTGTTGTTGCACCGTATTTGTAAGGGATAGCCTTAGTTGATTCATACGGTAGTGGTCCCGGTAGATAGATAACTATGGGAACCTTCTGATTTTTCTGACCACTATAAGTAATCTCGATCTGTTCCCGGTTGGGAACTTTAGATTCGTCAAGTAGAGGGATGATGGCAAAAACATCCCTGGTCTGGTGACGACCAGAGATTGTGACAACATCCTCGACTTGATTGGCAAGGTAGTTCGGCGTCCAGTTGACGGGTCCAGAACCCGGATATGGACGAATTTCTCCACGATCCACCTGACCCTGAAGAGCTGCTCTCACAAGGTAACACCCTTGGTTACTTTTCGAACAGACGCTACAACGGTCGTAATTGTGTGGTGGCACCTGGCCACGCCCACTTTGAACACAATGTAACCTCACTAGGTTAGCTTCCATTGATCGGACATCCTGACTCTGACGCCGAGTAGGGTTCCTGTTACTGATACTAATTTGCTGAGTATCTTCATCCATGTAGATTGGCATCCACCAGTGATTTAACAAGTGCTGAAGTGCCTCATGGACAAGGGTACAACCTCGATCATTTTCGTAACTCGTTTTACAACTGTGATAATTATGTGACACCAGGAATCCGAGTCGGACCTGTTCAGCATGTAACTCTACCAGGTTGGTATTCATCACATGAATATCGAAGATCTGAACCATGTTGATCTGATAAGGGTTCCTATCATGGTAGTCTTGGATCCATCCAAGATCCATCTGACGCTGGAGGGCCTCTTGTATGAAAGAGCATCCCTGTTTGTTTACTGAGCAAGTCAGACAGGAACTGTAATCGTGTCGTGGCAGATTATGATACTGGCTTTGCCTTGAGTGCATCGCCACCAAGTTGACATTCATTGCACAAATGTCGTGGTTCTGAATGACGTTGGAGTTCGTATAGACCATGTTAACTCCACGAACTCGGTGCTCTTGGATCCATCTGAGATCCATCTGTTCCTGTAGAGATGTTTGCACCACAGAACATCCTTGATTACTTTTAGAGCAGACATCACATTGATGATAATTATGAGGTGGCACATGGCCATATCCACTCTGTCTACAATGCATCTTGACCAGATTGGTCTTTAACAAGAGTACATCGTGAATTTGATAGACATTGTTAGTCTCTCCTTCTATCAAATTGACTGCAGCCTTCTCGTGTTGAGGCAGCGGGTTCGTGAGAACATTGGGATTCGTATCTTTGAAAGATAAGACCCCACTCCTAACAAGCTTTTGCACGTCAGATTTGAAATTGAGACAATTCTCTATGTTATGCCCTGGACCTCCTTGATGATAAGGGCAAGTTTGATCCACCTTAAACCAGAAAGGCAGATTTTCCGGTACTGTAAGAGGAGACTTAGTCTGAATGTGCCCCTTAGCTAGTAGTAATGGAAATAGTTCTGCGTACAACATGGGTATAGGATCAAACCCAGATGGTCGTGTTATACGGTTGTTGTTATATAGAGGACGAGCCTGCTGAAGAGGCTGTTGTGTCCTTTGCTGATTAGGTTGGCTCTGCGCAACCTGAGGTTGATACGTAGGAATATGCGCAGGGCTGATAGCAGGAATTACAGCTGCTACTGGTTGATAACGTCGCCTTTGCTTTCCGAGAGAGATATTCCCAATATCCTGCTCTTTTTTCTTAGGGAGAGCACTACCGTATCATTTTGTACTGCTTGATGGTCCAACGTCTTTTGCCAAACGTCCTTCTCGGACGGCTTCCTCAAGACGAACTCCTATGCCCACCATCTCGGTGAAGTCACTGGGTGCACTGGCAACCATTCTGTCATAGTAAAATGAGCTTAAGGTTTTTAAGAAGATCTTTGTCATCTCTTTTTCCTCAAGAGATGGACAAATTTGAGCGGTAATTTTGCGCCATCTCTGAGCGTACTCCTTAAAGGTTTCCTTGTCATTTTGTGACATTGATCTGAGTTGATCTCTGTCCGGTGCCATGTCCAAATTATATTTGTATTGTTGGACGAAGGCAGTACCAAGATCTCTGAATGTGCTAATCGTAGCACGGTTTAAACCCATGTACCATTTTAATGCGGCACCAGTTAAACTATCCTGAAAGTAATGAATCAGTAGGTCCTGATTCTCTGTCTGAGCTGACATTCGCCGAGTGTACATCACCAGATGGATCTGAGGGCAAGAGTTACCCTTGTACTTTTCAAAGTTGGGCACTTGAAATTTGTGCGGAACTTTCACATTGGGGACCAGACAAAGGTTTGCGGCGTCCTTTCCAAATAGATCCTGACCGCGAATGGCTTGTAGTTCCTTCTGCATTTCCAAGAACTGTTCCTGGAATTCATCCATTCGGTCAAACATAGTTTCCTTCTTATCAGAAGGGATCGGTGGAATCTGTCCTTCTAGGACAGTGTGCACCACAGGGGGTGGTACCGTGACTACGACAGTGAATCTTGGCGTTTCCCGAAGTTTGTAACCTTAAGGAGTCTTCAGTATGCCCCTGGCATCTTCGCTTTCCCGAAGTTTGTAACCTTCAAGCCCAGTGGCTTCTTTTATGATTCCCTGATCTTCAGCGATCGGCGGAATATATCCTTCCGGGATATAGTTAACAGGCATGTCCCAAGGACGATCTTTCGGTATTTGATACATAGGATCATACTTTTCCACTATGGGCATTGAGGTGATCTCTGAGATCACAGTTCTTTGTAGCTGAGCTTCTGCCATGGCTTGCATGTCGTTACGAAGCTTTCTCATATCCTCTCTCAGAGCGTCGATCTCTTCTTTCAACTCTCTGTTTTCTTCCTCAAGATCATCCATCTTTTTCTGACGATTGGCCCGAGTATTATACGAATGAGATAGTTTGACTCTAGAACCGAGACACAAACGTGAGATTCGTAGGTAAGAAGAATGCGCGATGTGAGAATGATGAATGCAATGATTATATGAATTGTTTTTTGGTTTAATCAAAATAAACTTCGACAATTAGATTGCAAATATCAAACAGTGGGGAAACCCCTTTTTATTGAAATTCAAAGGATTACAGAAATGGAAATACAGTAGATTACAAGGTGCAGAAACATAAACCTAAGCTAATGGGTCCCGAGTCCTCTCTGAAGAGAAATCGGGTACTGACTCTGGTATCTTCCTTTTCTTTAACCGGGGCTCTTGGGCCGTTGTCGGGTTGTCATTCCTTTGCCAAGTGAAAGGAGCGAGCAGATTCCTTTGGTCATCTTGATTATCCACAACATGTTGCTCTAAAATCTCGATCAGAGCATCCTTATCTTTCAGTAGTTGCTGTATTTTGATGCACTCTACGTTGAGGGTGCGGTACTTGTTCTTCCAAGACCTTCTCTTCTTTTGAACTTTGTTGAGAGTAACCTGAAGCTTTTCAGTTTCCGTCATGAAGTACATGACAAATTCTCTCGGCGGAAGAATTCCGTAACGAGGATAAGGCATTTTTAGCTTGAGAGCTCTAGTTTGTACCCAATGGAGATAAGGTTCCACCGAGACACAGTCTGGTTTTCCCAGAGATTCTCGTCCTTTCTTATGAACATGTTTCCAAGCGTGCACTATTTCCGTTTTTAGTGCTCTGTCACTTTCTCCTTCCTTGAAGAAAAGACCTTCCAGATGAACACCCTGTGGGATATGTCTCATCGGGTATCCAAATTGAAGACGAACGAGAACTGGATGGTAATTGATTCCTCCCTTAGTTCCTATAAGGGGTACGTTGGGGAAGTTTCCACAACGGTCAATGATCCTGATTCCATCATAAATCCTATTACACCAATCTATATCAGAGTTGGTGAGAGACATGATCTTCTGCGACCAGTATAACACCCCAAATCTACCCGGTAATTATAATAAAAAAAATATCAGAGTATTTAAAAAAAAATTTCAACACAACATGGGATGTCACATTTCAACTTAAAACAACAAACAACTTATATTTCATTTAAAAGTGATACATAGCATTCGACATTCACAACTTATAAATCAGCTAACAACTTTGTTCAACTAGATCAAAACTTCGTTCAATTTATAATTATTCAACAATTAGTAATAACAACAACTTAGAAACAACAACATAAACATTCCCCCCGAGTGCTACGTATTAGAGCAAGACCAACTCAAACTAACAGCAACTAAAGGACTTCATAAAATTACTTCACTTCCACAGCTATTCTTCAGTACCTGCTTAATTACCCATAATAGGTAACATCATTACAGAAGGGGTGAGATATCGAAAAATATAATCAAAGGCATGATAATTAATATATTAGATTAAAATCATACAAATTTCACCGCTTCATACAACAGTCATGCAACAACTAGAAATAAACAACTTAATAGCAACCACAACTTATAACAACCAGCAACTCATAACCACAACTTGTATCGACAACAACTTATAGTAATAACAACATATAACAACAACTTATATAAAAGATGCAAATTATAGTAATAACAACATATATAACAACAGCTCACGACATTAGCAACTTATATCAAGCAACAAGATATAGCAATAGCAACTTATAACAAGCAACAACTTCACAACAACGACAACTTCACAACAACAGCAACTTCACAACAACAACGAATCAATAACAACAACAAATTCATAACGACTCAAAATGTGACACAACTATGCACATGCATGTGGTACCATTGGAGCAGAGCTCCCAACTTAAACATTGCCAGGTTATCGAGGCATTTCAACTTAATCAGGTGCCATCAAGGCCAACTTAAACATTGCCATCAAGGCCAACTTAAACATTGCCATCAAGGCCAACGTGGTGTGAGCATACAGCCCCGACTCATGAATGCAATGTATGCGACAATTATCAAAGGCATACAATCAACTACATCATCAACAAGAACAACCAGAACAACAACAACGAAAACAACAACTCAAACATGCATCAATAGCATCAACTTAATCCAACATTGGTCGTTCGACCTACAACTTAATCAACAACAACATATTTAACATCAGCAGGTTCAATTAACAACATATTCAACGTCGCATAAACAAGACAACAACAACACAACTTAAACAACATTGGTCATAAGACCTGTAACTTAATTAGTTCGCCCGTAAATCGGGACAATTACAACTTATCCAACTGTACCTGCAAATCAACTTAATCGACATAATTACCACAAAACAAACCAACCAAGAATACCTACTAATTTATATTAGTTATCACACCAATTTTCATTAAATTCCGGACAACTAATTTTCCGCTTAATTTGGTTAATCGGGACTGTTGTATAAATATTGTACTGCTACTTATAATTAAAGACTATATTATTTTTCTGCTATAATTGGACCAGATACAGACCTCAAAACCATTTTTCCTGGAAAGAACATCTCGTTAGCTTTCCAACGCTTCGAACGGGGGTCAAAACCGACTTACGGATCAAAAGATATGAATTTTTGAAGTTTTTCCAAAACAGAATTTTCTTCATAAAAACTGCTACGGGTTTCACTCAATTTTCCTCAAAATCTCATCTAAACATCACTATAATACAAATTAAATACACAGCAACCCATATCTATCATGTATCAACAATTAAGAACCTCAAAACATGATTTCCAACACAAAAGTTTTGGATCCAAATCTCAAAATCTCAACATATCAAATGTTGTAATTTTCCATCAAATTCACCCAAACATGTGAAATCATATAAATAATCAAAATCATCTACTGTGAGCAAGACTATTTTTAATAGAAAGAATATTTCTTTAGCTTTCCAACGCTTCGAACGGGGGTCAAAACTGACTTACGGATCAAAAGATATGAATTTTCGAAGTTTTTCCAAAACATAATTTTCTTCATAAAAACTGCTACGGGTTTGAGCAATTTCGCCCGAAAATCCGACCGATTCAATTATTTTCTTCGAAACAAACACATACTCATTCATACCAAACATATAGTAGTGATTTGGAACCATCAAACGCGAATTCTACGACTTTCGATTTCAATCCGAATCTTAAATGAGTCTCTAAACTATTACTAAAAATCAATTTCTAAACACACAAGATTCATTCAGTGCAATTTCAACACATACGATAGAATTTATATAACCCCGATCCTACGTATCAACTATCATACTCCCGGTTATAAAATTCGAATCCCACCCTTACCTGGATTGAAGGCGGCTCGAATTTCCGATCGAATTTCTGGGACAAACGGCTACCGGCAGCATCCATCGTATCCTCTTTTCTTCAACCTCCTTCCAATGCTACATAACCTAACCTCCTTTTCTCTTATTACTTGTAACTGCTATTCTTTTATTTCTTTTAACCAAATAATAATAATAATAATATTATTATTCCTTAATGGGCCTATTTCTTACCCTCTCAATTGCTTCATACAACCGCACAACAATCCACCCAATTAATTAAATAAGATAATCCAATAAATAAATAATATTATTCTTAATATTATTTCCTCCGATTTAACCGACTAAAATTTGACTTTAACTTAATAATCCAAATACGCCTCTTAAAATAATACCGATAACACCCAATTACTCGATTAATTCTCAAACTTCGTCTAAATCCAATAATAAAATCCTTCGATAATTTGATTAACTAATTAATTAAATTCAGGCGTTACAACTCTCCCCCACTTAGAATATTTTCGTCCTCGAAAATTTATCCGACACGACTATTCCAACAACTTAATTCTTCCGAGTAATCAAATCTCGTCCTCGCAAGGCAACTCCACATATAACACAAACAACGGTTCTTAACCTCAACGGCGACAACAACGCGAATACTACCCAAGTGATGCAATTGACAACTAACATCGCAACACAAGAAGTAACCAACTTAAGAATTTACCGGTTTAAGAACCAGAACATAACAACATAAGAATACCAACTTAAACATAACATCAACGTAACCAAATATTAACATCGGTATAATTCATGTCTGAACAACTGCAATACACTACGCGTTCGCTGCGCACTCTGATTACTTTCAAGGTACTAACTCTACTCAGTTGACCTCCAACTTCCAATCATCAAAATCGACATAATACCAAGGCTTTCGACTTAACTCTTCGGGATCTCCCCGTTAACACCATACATAAACTACAACTTTACTATCTTTTATCAACATAGTTCCCAAAATCACCTTAGGCGCATAGCAACATTACAACAACATTTGACACCTGAGTCCACTTAAATTCAACAAGATAAATCATCTTTAGCAACCAAAACTCCACTTTTACAAATCAACTTATAATTTAACTTCTTGTTCTACCTATAACTCAACTCTCACATCATCCAGTCTCAACTGAAATTTTCCATACTACTCATCAATCAAACACAGCTTCGTGCTGTCATCCTTAAATTCAACTAATATTCTAACATATGAACTTGTATCAGCAAAAACAAACAACCTTCAAGCACTTGGCTTGACTTCGACCAATTCAACGTACATACTATACTAGTTGGCACGACACATCTATTCATCAATTATGACTCCGTCTACTATCAACAATGGATTAAGGGTGATCAATTCCTCAATTTGTCAATAGACAGTCGACAACCATAACGGTGAAATAAATCATCAGTACCCAACACAATAGCGTACTTCAACTTGTGCCCAAAGTCCGTAAGCATAATGCTCCGCCAACTTTCTAAGGCTTACCAATGCCACTCTTAGTTTCTTTAGATTCAACTTCGTCAACGATACAAAAACGTTCAAAATCCATTACGCATCCTCTTATGCATGTTCATAGTACAACACGACTTTAAATATTTTTCCAACACCGAAATCGCTACAACATTGAGAACGATCCAATTCAGTTTGCTCCAATTACAACTTTCAACTAAGGTGAAAATTCTTAGCAACACAAATCAACATTCACATTTCTCTTAACATTACCTTTACTTAACATCATCGTCTTAATCATCCTCATTCAACATAAATTGCATCTCCAAGCATTCTCCGATACAGTCACAACTTACAAATACCAACATTTTATTCTTAATAATATTCCACACTGGTTTTCATCCTTCCAAATTTTTTTTCCAGCAAATGTCGCTCAACTTCAACCATATATATTGCCTTCAATACATACCTCTCAATCACAAAATCATATTCTAAAATGAAGAGAATTTCGTGTAGATTTCAGAACTTCAAGAATCGCGTAAATCCGACTTACGAGTAAAAAGTTATCAGCCACACAACGGGACTGGTTCAGAATTTCCGTATGCAGAATTTTCCAAAAATCAGCATCAGACCCAAACAATAAAATGCACCTTTCTCCCTCTTCACAAACCTCCTGAAGGCAAACCTTGTATGCAAACTGTAGGGAATTTTGTAAGCTTTCCAAAAAGTCCAGAACCGCTTCCATCCGAATCACGAGTCAAAAGTTATACCTCGTTTACTGACAGCTGCTCCAAAATCACAAAAACCAGAATTTGAGGTTGATGAACATAAGTTCCATTTCCCTCTCTTGCTTCCAAGATCTACCAACATCCTCCTTTTCGTCCAACTACGAAAATCACTCAACTTTAATCCAACTATACTCAAGATATACAACTTACCGAATTAATCCACCAACTTATCATTCCATTCGGAATAATTCCTTAATTTCAATCATCTTTGATTCACCGTCCAGACTCTACGCACATCTCCAACTTGACTGATACGGATTCGCGAGTCCAAACTCTCGCCGGTCCGCAATAACATCGCTCCAACATATGCACTCTTGCAAGCAACATCACCTTGAAACAACTTCTACATACCAACAACACGTACGGGAGCAAACTTCTCCCCCACTTAATTCAAACTAACCTGTAGACAACTACTAGAAATTACTAACAAACAAGCACCGACAGTGTTCCACACACATGTCGAGTACTAAGGAAGAAACAACATTATACAACATTGGCCGGACGGACCGACCTTCTCTGATACCACTAATTATAACACCCCAAATCTACCCGGTAATTATAATAAAAAAAATATCAGAGTATTTAAAAAAAAATTTCAACACAACATGGGATGTCACATTTCAACTTAAAACAACAAACAACTTATATTTCATTTAAAAGTGATACATAGCATTCGACATTCACAACTTATAAATCAGCTAACAACTTTGTTCAACTAGATCAAAACTTCGTTCAATTTATAATTATTCAATAATTAGTAATAACAACAACTTAGAAACAACAACATAAACATTCCCCCCGAGTGCTACGTATCAGAGCAAGACCAACTCGAACTAACAGCAACTAAAGGACTTCATAAAATTACTTCACTTCCACAGCTATTCTTCAGTACCTGCTCAATTACCCATAATAGGTAACATCATTATAGAAGGGGTGAGATATCGAAAAATATAATCAAAGGCATGATAATTAATATATTAAATTAGAATCACACAAATTTCACCGCTTCATACAACAGTCATGCAACAACTAGAAATAAACAACTTAATAGCAACCACAACTTATAACAACCAGCAACTCATAACCACAACTTGTATCGACATCAACTTATAGTAATAACAACATATAACAACAACTTATATAAAAGATGCAAATTATAGTAATAACAACATATATAACAACAACTCACGACATTAGCAACTTATATCAAGCAACAAGATATAGCAATAGCAACTTATAACAAGCAACAACTTCACAACAACGACAACTTCACAACAACAGCAACTTCACAACAACAACGAATCAATAACAACAACAAATTCACAACGACTCAAAATGTGACACAACTATGCACATGCATGTGGTACCATTGGAGCAGAGTTCCCAACTTAAACATTGCCAGGTTATCGAGGCATTTCAACTTAATCAGGTGCCATCAAGGCCAACTTAAACATTGCCATCAAGGCCAACTTAAACATTGCCATCAAGGCCAACGTGGTGTGTGCAATGAATGCAACGAAAACAACAACTCAAACATGCATCAATAGCATCAACTTAATCCAACATTGGTCGTTCGACCTACAACTTAATCAACAACAACATATTTAACATCAGCAGGTTCAATTAACAACATATTCAACGTCGCATAAACAAGACAACAACAACACAACTTAAACAACATTGGTCATAAGACCTGTAACTTAATTAGTTCGCCCGTAAATCGGGACAATTACAACTTATCCAACTGTACCTGCAAATCAACTTAATCGACATAATTACCACAAAACAAACCAACCAAGAATACCTACTAATTTATATTAGTTATCACGCCAATTTTCATTAAATTCCGGACAACTAATTTTCCGCTTAATTTGGTTAATCGGGACTGTTGTATAAATATTGTACTGCTACTTATAATTAAAGACTATATTATTTTTCTGCTATAATTGGACTAGATACAGACCTCAAAACCATTTTTCCTGGAAAGAACATCTCGTTAGCTTTCCAACGCTTCGAACGGGGGTCAAAACCGACTTACGGATCAAAAGATATGAATTTTTGAAGTTTTTCCAAAACATAATTTTCTTCATAAAAACTGCTACGGGTTTCACTCAATTTTCCTCAAAATCTCATCTAAACATCACTATAATACAAATTAAATACATAACAACCCATATCTATCATGTATCAACAATTAGGAACCTCAAAACATGATTTCCAACACAAAAGTTTTGGATCCAAATCTCAAAATCTCAACATATCAAATGTTGTAATTTTCCATCAAATTCACCCAAACATGTGAAATCATACAAATAATCAAAATCATCTACTGGGAGCAAGACTATTTTTAATAGAAAGAATATTTCGTTAGCTTTCCAACGCTTCGAACGGGGGTCAAAACCGACTTACGGATCAAAAGATATGAATTTTTGAAGTTTTTCCAAAACAGAATTTTCTTCATAAAAACTGCTACGGGTTTGAGCAATTTCGCCCGAAAATCCGACCGATTCAATTATTTTCTTCGAAACAAACACATACTCATTCATACCAAACATATAGTAGTGATTTGGAACCATCAAACGCGAATTCTACGACTTTCGATTTCAATCCGAATCTTAAATGAGTCTCTAAACTATTACTAAAAATCAATTTCTAAACACACAAGATTCATTCAGTGCAATTTCAACACATACGATAGAATTTATATAACCCCGATCCTACGTATCAACTATCATACTCCCGGTTATAAAATTCGAATCCCACCCTTACCTGGATTGAAGGCGGCTCGAATTTCCGATCGAATTTCTGGGACAAACGGCTACCGGCAGCATCCATCGTATCCTCTTTTCTTCAACCTCCTTCCAATGCTACATAACCTAACCTCCTTTTCTCTTATTACTTGTAACTGCTATTCTTTTATTTCTTTTAACCAAATAATAATAATAATAATATTATTATTCCTTAATGGGCCTATTTCTTACCCTCTCAATTGCTTCATACAACCGCACAACAATCCACCCAATTAATTAAATAAGATAATCCAATAAATAAATAATATTATTCTTAATATTATTTCCTCCGATTTAACCGACTAAAATTTGACTTTAACTTAATAATCCAAATACGCCTCTTAAAATAATACCGATAACACCCAATTACTCGATTAATTCTCAAACTTCGTCTAAATCCAATAATAAAATCCTTCGATAATTTGATTAACTAATTAATTAAATTCAGGCGTTACAACCAGCGCAAGGCACTCTTATGATCCCAGAAAGCAGCAGACTTAGGCAAATGAGAGATAAACCATTTGTAAAGCAGAGGTATTGTCGCTCCCGGGATTTTCATCCAAGTACAAACGCGAAAGTGGCACGGAAACAGAGTCGTCAACAATGTGCATTTATCCCAAGAAAGGGAAAGGAAACACCACATAAACCTGAAAGGAAATGATAGAGCATGGTCTTGCGACCAAGAGAACTGGATTCAGGAGTCGGTTACGGGAGAGGAAGGTATTAGCACCCCCACGCGTCCATCGTACCCGATGGGATCCACGCTTGCTTGTTTCAATCAAAGGGTGTAAAAAAGATACTGGAAAAAGAACTGCTAGCTGAAGAACTGGAAAAGGATAAGAGAGAAAGAGAAACAAATGTAGGGCAAATAAAAGAAGTGCTCGCATGGGCCCTACCCCACTGCCTACGTATCTCATCGGGAACATGAGAATCAGAGCGACGTAGTTCCCCTCACTAGGGATGGATTGTTTGTGTTTTTTAAGGAACGACTAACGTTCTAGCTCAGGTGTTGCAGGCTCGCTGGTCCGAGTGCATTACCATCTTGCAAGAGAACAAGTAGGAGCACGTTCGTACGTTGAGAATGAATGAGGTGAGAAAAGAATTCCCGAAGGAAAGACGTTATTGTTTGTTTTTGGTCTTTTAAGAAATTTTGTTATTTGTTTGCATATGATAGTGTATCTAAATCTTAATCATTGGAATGTATACATCCTCACATTCCAAGATGGAATGAGTAAGAAAATACACTAAGTGTGAAGAAGACCCTCACATTTAGTTCCAATTATTAAGGTTCAAACACACTAGCATACTTGTATTTATTAAGTGTTTTTGTTGATTATGAAATAAAGAAGTGTTTTTCTTTATTTGTATCTTCAACAAGTATTGCATTTAAGTCCCTCATACAAGATCAAATGTTTAACACATTGACCCAAGATGGGCCATATGCTACACATTCTAAGATTATAAGAGAAGACCCCTTATAATCTTTTCTTTATATGAAAGGCCTAAATGCAATAAATGCCTACCTTTATTAGATATTTTGAATTTTCTTTGAGGTGAGAAGATGAAAGACTCAAGTGCGAGAGAAAGGTAAAATCTGTGTGAACTAAGACTCAATCCTAATTGATTAGTTAAGGGAGTGATCCTAATGGTTAGTGAGGTTGCAAAACCTAAAATCTAAAGAAGGAATGAATTAAACAATTCACTTCTAAATTAGAAGATGAATTGTAACTCAAAAGGGAAAGTAATGAGTTAATCAAAGAAAGCATATAAGTACTTAACAAAACACAAGATTGAATTGTAAAAGATGAAAGGAAAGAGGTTTGAATGTGGATTCCTTATCCACACTCAATTTCAACTTACCAAAGCCCCTACATGGTTAGTAAACATAGAAACATGTATAAGAAGTAAAAAGTACTTAATACACATTAAAGTTCAAAAGAACAAGATGAAGAATAAAATCTTAATATCACAACCAGAATGTGAATCATATTGACAACAAGTGAATATCATCATACAAGTTTAAATGAATAAGCAACAATCATCATCCATAGCATTCAAACATGTTATCATAAGAAAGGATAGATGAAAGATGAAATGAAAAGAAGAGAACATGCATAAATGGAACATGTAATCCAAAAATCAGAATTGAAACTAAATGAGAAATGGTTTATAAACATCTCAAAGTATTCATGAATCAACATTCAAGACATTCAAGAAGTAATAGGAGAAGAAGTGAAGCGAAAGTTCAAAAAAAGAAAGTGCAAACAATACATGTTAAGGATGCACAAAGTTCAAGTTGAAATGAATATGTAAAGATGACCTATAATGTGTACCAAAGACCTATAATATCACATGAATAGCTCACAAAATATGCAAATGCTCATACAAATATGCACAAAAGAATTCATGCAAACATACACTAAAGTTAGAATGAGATGACATGTATTAGGCTTCAAATGTAATGCATCAAACAAAAATCAAATGGACTTATGAAAATTATGCAAGCATGGTATTTGAATGCCTAAGTCATAAGTAAATCATACATCAAGATAGCATGTCAAAATTCAAAGCAAAATGGCTTCAAACAATGCATTAGGTCAAGTTGAAACATCATGCAAAATGGTGCAAAGACAAGCATCAAAACATGTCATAAAGTGACTTAAAAAATCAAACAAAAACCATCTAACATGATTCAATGTATTATGAATCAATGTAAAAAGAATCAGGCCAAAAAAGTCTGTAATGAGCAAGAACAAAATTCTACAAATTCATGTATCATACTTGGAATGCATACAAATGGAAATTCAAAGAAAATTATGAAACAGTGGTAAAAATGTAATAAAACCATGAAATAAAAATATAAAAAATTTCCTAAATGCCTTGATAATATTCATGAATTTTTACAGAATTTTCTGATGTTGTCTTGGTATTTAAAAAATTAAAAATGGAACGTGTATGAAATGAAGAAAATAAAAAGAAAATGAAATAAGAAAGGGGTGCAACAATAGTAATCCGGTAGTTCAGAAACATGGGCCTTTAATAAAAGGGGGGTGCGAAAAACAATTAACATAGTCCATAAAGCTGCAGAATTGTGTGTGAGAGAGTGCATTTTCAATTCCATGTACGTGCAATTCAAACCACACGATCAAACCAAGATCTCCACATCAACGGATTAGGACGCAAGCTCACCCAACCTAACATATACACTCCCACACGCAAACAAGCTGAAGAGTCCCAAGGCTTTATCACGTGTGAATCATTTATTCATTAATGCGTTGCTCTTTTGTGATTGGCCAGCCGCAAAGCAACATGGATGGACCAATCACCACTCGCCATTCCTTCTCTCTCTCTTTCTAATCATCATTCATCATCACTTAATCATTGCAATGTTTATTATTTAATTATTTCAGCCTAAGAACACCGCCAATGAGGTGCTGCCACGTCGCCACTTCCACCATAATCTCATGCAAAGTGAAAATACTCACACAACAACACGAAAAATGCAGATTTTCTTTCAATTTTCTACCTCACATAACTCCCTCATTTCTTAATGAAAATTAACAAAATAAAATACCAAACTGAAGCCCAAACTTCATAGATCATGAATATACCAATTAAATCACCAAAAGGTCATTCTAACATCAAGAAAAATGGCACGAAAGTGACACATTCAACATGAATTTCACAAAAATCACAAAATCACATAAATTCCAAATTGAACAAACAGAGGTGTGCCATCATTTCAGGACTTCCAGATGCAATGCATGAGTACTAATTTCACATTGTAAATCTCTAAAATTATGATGAACTAAAGGAAAAGTGTCAAGATCTCTAACCTTGTGAGATGCACTTTTTTGTTTTAGAAATCCGAAAACTTCCTGCAAGATCTTCAAATCAACACTTTGTGCCAAATAAAGGCGAAAACCAGATCCAATACTTGCTTGGAGTAGAAATTGGAAGTGATGAGTGAAACTTGAGATTTTTCGATGGTGGATTCAAGCGAATCTAATGCATACAGTAGAAATAGGAGGTTATGGAGATGAAGCTGCTCCAAAAATCTTCGAAAACGATGGAGAAACGAGAGAGAAATCTGGATCTGAATTCTTGAGAGTGAGAGAGAAAGTTGAGATTTCTTGAGAAATTGGGATGAAAAGTGTGAGAAATGTGTGAGATTAGAGAGAAAATTGAGAGAATGATTGAGAATGAGTTCTGAGAAATGTGGAAAAATGAGAGAGAGCCTTGAAATTGTGTGTAAATTTGTTTATATAGTTAGGGTTAAGTGTGATTAACCATGGTAAACTGAGTGGGTTAAGTGAGTTAGAGTTGGGTTAACTGAGTGGACTCTAACTAACTGAGTCATGACAGTTAGAGGTGAGTTGGGTAGGTTTGCTATGGTGTGGATGAGTTTATGAAGTGTATGGTGGGGTTTAAAATGGATGGTGGTGATGTAAGGAAATTTTTAGTTTAATGAAATAGAAAGTGGACTGGTGTGTAGTATGTATATGAGTATTTGAATTAGTAACAACAACAATGTTATTTTTCTGGTTTTTATAGCAGCATAAAATCAATTAAAACAAGGAAGTTTGGTGATGAATTTCTCTCACTTTAATGAATGGAAATGTGTAATTTTTGTGGCAAATGAAAGAGTAGATATAGGAGAACAATTTTGATGTTGAAATTGAATTGAATAGAGGCTTGTAGGGTGGTGTAAAATGACTCCAAACATCATGGTTCAGAACTGGTGCATGGGCTTGGCAGGTTGGTAGGTTGGCATGGCAATCTGACTTGGAAAATTCAGCATGAGCGCGTCAACTTGGGACCATCATAACCCCATCATAACTTGCTCAAATGGAAAAATGTCCAACATTAAAGTTGAAGAGGACATTGAGATGAACAACTTTGATGTTAAACATTTTTTCGTTTGGAGCTTCCATCATTGAGAAAAGTGGATGGACATTTGGCACACCAAGTGTTCGACAAAATTATGGCGCATGGGCCTGCACTTGCCTTGCCATGACTTGGTTTTGGACCTTGTTTTGTCAAACTTTAATAGATCATAACTCCCTCAATTTTGATCCGATGGAAGAGTTCTTTATATGGATTTGAAGCTTGAAACAAGATCTTTTGTTGTGGCCTGGTGGATTTTTGATTTGATGTCTCAATTTTGAATGGCCTTGGTTCAAAGTTTGGTGCAAAATGGCCAAAACTTTCCTTATTTAGTAACCCTACTTCTTCCAAAAATGACAACTTTTCAAATCTTGATTTTTCATGATCCTTTTGGAGTTTCTTGATCAAATTTTGTACATTGGTCACATATAACATGAAATTTCATGAATTTGGCCTCAAAAAGTCAAGAGTTGACTTTTTCCTCTGATTATTTGACTTAGCCCCAATTTTCCTGATTTTTTTATCTTTCTTCCAATTGAACCACTTCTAAAACCAATTGAGATGCAATTTTCCACACTCATACACTTAAGGACATGTAGAATACCATGACATCAAGTTTTGTCCAAAAAATCAGAGATGACCTGATTTAATTGGAAACCCTAGTTTTGATACCCACCTCCTAAGGGAAAAATGTGCAGTCTTCAATTTCAAATTCCTCAGAGTATGTTGTGTATCCTCTTAAAGGATGATGAGATATGCCACTTGAGGGTGATTTTGAACCAATGAACTATCTCTTTTGAGGGTTTTCCTTCATTTTTTGGACCTCTTGCATAGTGAAAGATATAGTGCTTCAATCTCCTATTGAATCTCACCTTCTTGAGGTTTTGGATGATCAATTGAGATAGTATGAGACATGAAAGACCTCTTGGCTTGCTCTGAGGCAACTTGTTTGACCTTTTGTGCTTTGAATGATTCCTTGATTACCCATCTTTCACCTGATCACATGCCTTGATGGTAAGAGGGATGCTATGCTCATTTTTCTATGTTAAAGATGCAATGCAATGCTAATGAGATGGATATGATATGGTATATGATAATGCTATGCTATGATGACAAAAGAGAGAGCAAATTTTGGGGTATTACAGGTACACAGCACGTGATCTCCCCCCCCCCCCCCCCCCCCCGCTGTACAAATTTCCCAAGTGTACAGAATGATACGCATCTGCGAGCAAAGTCGGCATAGGATTTCCAATGAGAAAAACCTTAATGGAGTTGATATCGACGAAGTTATTGATGTTGGGAAACAAAAATAACCCGTAGGTGAGCAAGACAAAGATGCTTTCAAAAGCAGTCACGTTTCCTATACTGGCAAAATACAGGGCCTTCTTTGTTAAGAACTGGGCTGGCAAACCTTGGATGTCACCCTTAGTGGTTATGTGAGTCCTGACCTCAGACTTGTCCAAATGAATTGCTCTTGCAATGGTCTGATTCTTTGGAATTTCTTCCAATCCGGAAAATGGAGCTCGATCAGTGATATGCAAATTGATCAGATGAGAATACTCCTCCAGCGTTGGTGCGAGCTGGTAATCCGGGAATGTAAAGCAGTGATAAACCGGATCGTAGAATTGAACGAGTGCGTCCATGATTCCCTCAATCACATGGACTTTTAGCAAAGATAGCAAACCTCCGTACTTGGCTCTGAAAGCCTCTTGGTTTGTGATCATCCTCGCCAAACCTCTTAAATCCTCTAGCTTTGGAACCTTGAAGGTATACCTATGGGTTCTCCTTCTACCGAAATCCATTAGCGCAATCCTTTTCTCTGATATTTGCAATCACAGTCTTAGTTTAATTTGAAAAACAGAGAGACTAGGGGAGAATTTTTTTTTTAATGTTTTAATGTTTTTTAAATGAATGCATGAATGCAGCACAAAAAATCATAGAAAAAACATGGGGTCAAAGGGTCGTTGTCATGAAGTCAAGGCTCTACCCATCCCCAAATGTTTATACTAGGGTGATTTTTGTACCTGTACTCATTATCATCAGCTCCTCCCAGGAAAGCAAAACAACAAACGGATCGCCAGGGAGTTGTAGAGCAATCTTAGAGTAAGTGCCATTCACCGAGAATAGATCACCAACCTCAAAGAGGGTAGTATCGCGTGACAACTATTTCCGATAGCTTTCGCACTACAAAAGGGTTGGCTCCTCAGCTTCTCAGACATCACAATCGGTCCATTTCCTAAGAGAGGGAATGGGTTGCATTGGTCAGCCTCCACTGAGGTTGATGGTCGACCTCGTCGCCATCACTTATCTTAAGTGTATACTCAATCTTTCCACATGCGGCATCACACACATTCCCATTAGCAGAAAAATAAACAGGTATAACAATTAGGAAAAGCAGTATATATATTTGTCCTAAACATCCTAGACCTTTAAAGCTATGAATCTTAAGTTCCTAACAGAAACCGGGTTCCCCGGCGGAAGCCCCAATCTGTGGTTTCATACAAAAAGGTTAGAAGAGCCCCTACGGTGGGCGCCGCTTTTAAGGTTTCCACCTGATAGATGGGAAGAGAACAAGATCTCGCTACAAAGGTGAGATAGATCCTAATGACACTCGTCCCCAACAGAGTCACGTATTCCCCAGTGAAGTCGCCATTTTTCTGTAGCGAGCGATTTTGGACGCGGTTGCGAAGCGCTATCACTCTTTGGTGTCTACAACTCGATTCATTTTTTATCCTATTAAAGCTGATGAAGGAAGGGAAATAGATGTCTCAAATTAACCCTGCTTGCAAACTGAGGTTAAACAGTCAAAATTGTTGGTTTACAGATGCTACAAAGATTCGGGGTCTCTATCGGGTTTATTTTTTTAAAAGTGGTGGGAGGTTTAGATGTTAGGACGGATGCTTCTTGATAGATATGTGAGAGTATGGGATTTAGGGTTTTTGTTTAGTGTGCTCGCTAAGATTTTTCTTTCAATCTTATGCCTACGTATTCCCGTTTACCGAAACAGGGAAATCAGAGCGTTCGTAGTTCCTCCTATTCTATGGGAGGAAATGGTATTTGGTGTCTTGTTCAAAGCCCAAGACGTGAAGCAAAAGGTAGTTTGTATCTTGTTCAAAGCCCAAAATGTGAAGCTGAAAGGTCTCAACTTTAGAGAGAATTTGTCATCTCTAAAGAGGGGGTTGTATGTCACAACTGTTTATAAAGGAGAATTACTTTAACCGGGATATGTGAATCCGACAATGCCATAATTTCCTTTAAAGGGGATTTTAACCTGAAGGAGAAGACTTTAACTCAGTGTAGAGCAATGCTATCTTTCCTTAGGAATTTCTCACGCTAAAAGAGGGACAGTGGCATGGATGTAGATGATCCAGAGGCTTGCCGCTTACAGCAATTAGATGAAGGGGAAGGAGTTATTGATGTTTTTGTACTGTGAACGAGGTACAAATTTGATGCTAAAAGGTTGATTGGATCAACCAGTGGTTTTCTTATACAAAGCCTAAGAGGAGGCTAATATGTGTCTCGTACAAAGCCCGAGAGAGAGGCTAAAAGGTTTTGTCTCAACGAGGGAATCTTTTGGTATCTCGTATAAAGCCCGAGATGGAGGCTATTTGACTCAACAAGAGAGTCTTTTGTATCTCGTACGAAGCCCGAGAGGGAGGTTAAATTTTTTTTGGCTCAATAAGAACCTTTTTATATCTCGTATAAAGCCCGAGATGGAGGCGAAATGGGTGATTGACTCAATGAGGGAGTCTCTTATGTGTCTCGTACAAAGCCCGAGAGAGAGGCTAAATGTTGTTTGACTCCGCTGGGGAGAATCATTGTACAAAGCCCAAGAGGAGGCTGTGGTGACTGTTTCACTTGAGTGACAGGTCCAGTATACTGATTTTGAAAGAGAAAATCAGTTCTTATATGAGCAATGCTGTACTCAAGGATTTGATTCGAGGATCCGGGTTATTCCTGTTCTTTAAGGAAGTGGGAAATTCGAAGGGTATTGAGATTGTCCGAGTCTACGGGGTTCCTTCCTATTTTTGAAGGGGTCACTTGAGAATGTCTTTGAGACTCAAGGATGTTAGACTGTCCGTGTCCAGAGTTTTTTCTTTTGTACTATGCTTTGAGAAACAGTAGTAGACTCTTTGAAAGGACTGTTCTATGCAGATGACTAAGTTCTGTTCCTATACCTCTAGGAGGTCGTCGGGACAATTTGTAGGAAGCCCAAGAGGAGGCTGGAAGCTTTTAAGAAGCCGAGTGGTCCTTGTACTAAGCCCAAGAGGAGGCTATCATTCCCGGAGGAAGAGATCATTATACAAAGCCTAAGAGGAGGCTGTGAATACTTCTAAGAAGCCGGTGGGTCCTTGTACTAAGCCCGAGAGGAGGCGGGGTTGCTTTTAGGAAGCCTGTGGGTCCTTGTACGATGCCCAAGAGGAGGCCGATGCTTTTAAGAAGCATGTGGGTCCCCAAACCACGAGAAATTCAAGACAGGCTATCCACGAGGAATAGATCAAGCCAGGAAAGTTCGAGAATTTGGAAGAAACTCAAAGATGCCATTCACGGAGAATACATTCATCTCTGGGAGTAGAATTTCTTGACAATTCCTAATGAGAACAGCCGAAGAGAAGACTGTATCTGGTGATCCTATTGGGGATCTAGTTGTCTATTTCTATGAATAAACGAAACGGCGTCACCTAGTTCTAGACGTAGTTGCTGGGGAAACTCTAAATATCTATACTATTATTACACAGTTGATATGAGTTTATGAAAGAAGACTTACAGCGAAACAGCCCCACAATACAGTTATATGTATATGAAAGCGGTAAATGAAAGCATATAAACACTTACTCGGTTGTAGAGCTTCCATGCTGTTTGGTTAGTTGTTCAACAAAGATAGATTGAAAACAACAGTATATTCAAAATCAAAGGAGAAAGTGCTTTGAAAAAGAAAGATTTGGGGCTTACAGCTCAAGGAGAGGCCCATGGTTTTATCAGTGAGCGCACTGTTTAAATTTGTACAGAGGGACTTATACAAGTGACTGAGGCCCAAAAAGTTGTTTTCTGTACAAAAGGATGGCTCTTACACTCTTTTAAGAGGCCCAGTTGATTTTTCGTTTAAAATGGCGATCGCGCCGAGGTTTTCTTTTAACGCAGAGGGACTTATACAATAAGTGAGGCCCAAAATGGTTTTGGTTAAAAGGGGGTTGGGTCTTACACTCTAATAGAGGCCCAAGATGGTTAATTTTAAACCGGCGACGATCGCGTCGTTTATTTGAAGATGTACAGAGGGATTTATACAACGAATGAGGCCCAAAAAGTTTTCTGTACAAGGGGGTTGGGTCTTACACTCTAGTAGAGGCCCAAAAAAGTTTTAAGAAAAGAAATGGGTCTTACTACTCGAGGGTAGGCCCAAAGTTTTTGTTTTGAAAAGGCGACGATCGTGCCGTTTGTTTTTGACGGTATCGGGACTTATACAATATACTGAGGCCCAAAAATGATTTGGTCAAAAAAGGATTGGGTCTTACACTTTATTAGAGGCCTAAAGAGTTTTAAATAAAAGAAATGGGTCTTACTACTCGAGGGTAGGCCCAGATGACTTTTTTTTCTGAAATGACGATCGCGCCGAGATTTTGAAAACATCGGGGGGGGGGGGGGGGGTCTTATTCAAAGACTGAGGCCCAAAAATGATTTGGTTTTCAAAGGGGTTGGGTCTTACACTCTAATAGAGGCCCAAAGAGTTTTGAAAATGATTTATGAGGGTTGAATTAATCCAAAAACCCTAATTTGTTTTCAAAATGTGTTTTAATTGAATAAAAATTCAATTAAAATGATCAAAATTGTTTAACATATGGAAAACAAATTGTGATCTTGGATTAATGCTTCAAAAATTAAGTATTGACCTACAAAATAATTAGAAAGCATTAAAAGTTGCAAAATCAAGGTGGAAAAAATATTTTAAATGTCAAAAACAATTAAAACATTAATTCTTTGCAAAAATATCAATTATATAAAATAAATAATATTTTTGGGATTTTTTTAGAAAATAAAATATTTTAACATTTTTGTGAATTATTAAAAAAAGAACCAACTCAAAATCATTAAAACTCAGAGAGAAATTAATTTTTGAATCAATTAAATAAAATCACAAAATTCAAATATTTGAATTTTCAAAAAATGGCGCCAAGAACACACCAAGAATACGCGCATGTTCTGGGTTTGCCCAGATTTGCATTTTCTCTTCAATCTCACTGAATACTTGATCATATCATGTAATCCACATATCAATCAACTCGTTTCAACCTCACGATCATGTCTATGACAATTAATTTCATTTAAATTAAGCATAAAACAAGAAATCACGAAAAATCCTCAAGAACCCTAATTTCTGCATGAAGGCTAGGATTTTTGATACACGATTCAAACAATGCAATTAATTGAGGGGAAACATTCCATGCATGATTATGAACATATGGCCAAATTATTGTGCAGCAAAAATTGCATGGATCATAGAGTTATAAGAGCTCATGCTTACCACTTGCAGCTGGTGATCGTGATTTGTGTTGGAGGTGTTACAGCTAGGTTCCAATGATCTGGATAGCTTCCCTAGGTGCCATGGAGTGTGTATGAATGCTTGGAATGGATTGAAATGATCTGGAACTTGAGATGGTACCCCAACTGCAAATCTGTCAAGAACTTGAGCAATTGGCTGGTGATTTTGTGAAATCTGTGTTCCAGATGTTATGTGAGTGTTTGGATCACTTCTATATGATGTATATGAGGTGTGTGTGTGATTGGTTTGATTGGAAAAGCTCTCAAACTCAAAACCCGATAGTGACTTGCCTTAGAAGGCAAAATTGGAGTGAAAGAAGAGATTTTGAGGAAAGCATCTGTTTGATGGCTTTGGTGTACTCAAACTGATCACAATTGAGCTCTATTTATAGTAGAGCAAGTTTGTTTTGCAAGGAATAGTGAATGGCAACTGCTGAGTAGGTTTGGCCAATGTTGGCAAATGAAAATCCAAGTCTCCTCTTGCCATTGACTAGAGGTTAGGGCACAGGCTGCTGGTCCCCTTAGTCTTGGATAAGTCTTGACTGAATTCAGTTGAGAATGGCTCAGTCCATGCCACCTTGATGCTTCCATTGAATGCTCCAACCCAAAATTGGAGTCTTGTCCCTATTTTGGCAATTCTAGGTTCAACATGCTATTTCTTGTTCCAAAGACTTTGGAGGCTTGGCTCAGTGATTGTCCCCTTTAGATTCAATCCTCAGATGTGTCCAAGTGGATAGGAGCATTTGGATTTGGCTGATTTTGGAAAATCGACCAAAAGTGTAAAAGTCTGCCTTGCCTTGGCAGATTTCAGCAAGGCAACTTGCCAATGTCATATCTCATGACTCAAATTGAATTTGGTAATGTTCTTAGCCATTTTGGAAAGCCCTTACATGATACAACAACTGTTTGAACATGTTTGGTTTTGATCTCTTTTGAATCCAAGTGAAAAATCCCGCTACATTTGGCAAAAAGTAAGGTAAAATCTGACTTAGTGAAATTTTCACTAAGTGTTGGAACAAAGTGACTTTTCTTGATTTTGATCACTCCATAACTCAAAATCCATGAGGAATTTGGACATAGGTCAGTATGAAGCTTCTGTAGAGGGAAATGAGATCTACAAATCAAGCTTTGAATGGGGAACAATGGCCTTGTGGTTTAGGAGTTATGGTCCTCCAAAGTTGGCACACTAGTGTCACTTTTTCCACACCTTAGAAATTTTTCTAAGTTTTTATGGTTACCCCTTTTACAAGTTATCCCACTTTCTTTATTTTTCTTGATGAATGATGATTCAAATCATACATTAACATCATTTTAGGGTTAAAAATCCATTTTGGTGAAAAATCTCAAAAAGTCAAAGTTGACTTTTGTGCACAGTTGACTTTTTATCAGATGAATTCCAAACTGTGCAATTCTTCAGGAAATCATGTCCTTGACCTA
Source organism: Lathyrus tuberosus (assembly GCA_022829125.1). Lineage (NCBI taxonomy): Eukaryota > Viridiplantae > Streptophyta > Magnoliopsida > Fabales > Fabaceae > Lathyrus > Lathyrus tuberosus. The sequence continues at coordinate 1,589,755 of JALAZF010000599.1, read as the reverse complement.
AATCAAACTTGATGGACATGTTACATGGGTGTCATAGAGTATATTGAATCATGTCTTAGGGTTTGGGAGAATTTCCTGGTCAAAAGTCAAAGTTACAGTTGACTTTCCTCGCGAAACCCTAATTGTGGTGCAGATGAAATTGAAACTTGTTGCTCAAGCTTCTTAGATTAATCCATTGTTGCAAATGGATCAATATGGCATATTGGAGACCCTCAAATCATGTCTTGAGGTCTTGGCTCATGATTTGTCCCAAAAGTCAACTTAGGGGTGAATTAGGTCAAGAAACCCTAATTCCTGATTTTTGATGAATGCATCCCCTGAGGCAAAATTGACTTGATGATTCGGTCCATGAGGTCCCATGAAGTAAATTAGGTTATGTTTTGGATCATTGGCTTGTGCCCAGATGAAAATTTTCCATCTGGAGGCCCTGGTTGACCAAAACCCTAATTTGGTGACACTGTCGATCTTGAGACTTGATCCACCTACAAGGGAGCAGCCTTGTGCTTGATCCTTGAAGTGGGAGTCCTTTTGATCCATTGTGGATGTTTGAGAGGTTAGACAATTTGAAGATCATGTCATTCCTTAATCGATCCTTTGTTTAAGGCTCTGAGAGGGCTTGAAACCCTAATTTTGATTGTAGTGGATGCTCACCTATCTTTGGGGAGACTGATGAAGTATGATGGTTCCTCCATATTGTGATGATGATTTGCACAATGATGGGACATCTTAGTGGTCAAAATTTGGGGTATGACAGAAAGTTATTTCAAATAAATTCACTTCAGATAAAATCAGCATGGATATTTGCAAATGATGAGTTCAGATTGGCATACTTCCACAAAAATAATGAAACCAAGATTTGAGCAAATTGAATGGTCTATAACAAACTCAACAATTAAGCATTCACCTCACTTAGATATCCATACATTTACAACACATGTTAGAGACAAACCAAAAGATAAAAAATAACTGTGACTGGTGTGTGATTGTGTGATCAGTGGGCATATATAATATGAAGTGACATAGTACTAAGGGACATCAATGATCAACATAGCACCTCATTATCACACAGACTGAATTTCTAAATGAAGACAATCTTGGACAGGCAAGCATACATACAATTATGGACAAAATTTTAATTTGCACACATACTAAGAATATAAGGTTTAGGCAATCATGTTCACAGTTTTGGAGACAAGTCAATAATCATTTGAGGCATATCGTACAGTCTAATCAAGTGTAGCATGGCATGGAATCAAATCTCCTAAGCATAGTAAATTTCAAATGGCAACTATAGTATGCATATTATGATGACCAAATGTGCAATATTGAGATACATGGCCAAAAAACTAAGAATGAATTTGACATAAAGAGAAGTTTAGCACTCAAGAAAAGCAGATACATCAATAGATTCATAAGTGACATCAAGACCACACAATCAACATAAAAAAAACATAGACATCAAAGACTTCTATCCTAACACATAAGGTGGGCATGTATTGATAGATGACATATTATCAAGATAGCAGTTCACACTTGAACCAAAAGAAAAGAACATTGCACCCATGAAAATATGTAACAACAACAGTTCAAGTAAAAAAACATCTTAGAATAAATGGTTACAAACAGAGCTGAATATCTGTCATGAGTTCTCCTTAAAAGCAACAGTTCAAAGCTTCATGTTATTAACAATAGATCATACATGTGGTAGTGTATGGAAAACAGATTGGCTTAGGATTTCTAAGACAGTCAATCACAACTAGTAACCAATCAAAGTATACTCAGTCATTCAATTCAAAAAAAACAATCAGAAATTTAGGTGGTGGTGTTGGACATACAAGCTGATAACAAGATACAATGCACAACTTCAACATATAGCTGGTATATTAAGACTTAGACCATGAGATAACAACAACTCAGATTTAGATTAAAACACTCAGCATAACCATGTGTATACTTTAGCAATTCACACATCAACCTTCAACACATAAATAGATTAAACTAAGGCTAAGCACCCATACAATAAGTTCATGCTTATACCAAATGTCAATCAAGATGACACATAGAAAACAAAGTATGATATGGTAGATGTAATACTGCAGAACTGATGCACATCATTCAAGTGACAAGTAAATGGCATATCAAAACAGGTTTGTTATTTCAAAGTAAAAAACACATAACTGATGGCAACATACTTAACATATCAATCTCTTTGCACAAGGCAAATATGGTGGCTGAGATAGTGCTAATTGATTTTACAGAATAAAACTCATTTAGATACAGAAACCAACAAATATCTGGCCAAAAATATCATGAACCACAAGATGAAACAACTCAGTTTAAAAGTCCTATTATGCTAAGTAGATTATAAATCTTATGCATACAAAGCAATAACTCAGCAGAATATCAGTTTAAGCACATGTGACAAAAAATTGTATCATGAAACAGACATAGTTTGACAATTTAGCATGTAACAGGGCAGGGTGAAATACAACATGAAATAAGATACAATAACCATTCGAGCACCTAGTTCCTAATCATAAACATCAAGTGACAGTCATGGTTTCATTGACAAGCTATACAAAGTATGGACATGAACACAAACAAGTTAAAGCTTCAAATCTATAATCAGCATGATAAACCTTTATACAGCAAACATAAACAAACTCATGAGGGTCCACGCATATCAGTGACAGAACATATGTTCAACGCATAGAGGTATTCATATTTTGACAGCATAACCACATCATGACAGTGCAACATTATAGATGACCATATGCAATCATAACAATATTAGTAGCAACATTCAGAGTAACAATCAACATACAAGTAAGAATGATCATGAGCAAGAAAGATACCAAATGAGCATAATAAAATAAAAGGGAAATTAGAATGATACCAATTGAAGCCTTGAATATTCTTCCTCTCACAACACCTCCCAGATTTGATACTTGCTGAACTTACTCGAGACTTGAAGTGTTTTTGTGTTTGAGTAAAAAAAGTTGATGATGAGAACTGAAACTGAGCCTCTTTATATAGGCAAGGAGATTAGGCTGGTGCTATGGGTCGGGTCAGAATTAATCCTCCTCCCATGGTAACGGCTAGGGTTTTGAAATGAGACTCAAGCATTGAAATTCTGAGGAGGCAAACGCTCCTCCATTCTGGGCACGCAGCAGGCATTGCAGGGTTGAAATAGGTAGCATTTTCCCACCTTTCTTTTGTTTCCAGCCTATGTATGTGTTCTTTGGGAAAGTGAGAGCAACGTTGCTCTGCTCCTCTCGCAGGTGGCGCAGAAAGTGACGAGAACGGAAGGTTGAAGCATTGCTTTGTGCAATTGAAATCCCATGGAGCAATTGAGGCAACATTAGGGCAAAACGAAATTGAAGTTGTGGCGCCAAGATTTGATGAAGTGAATTTGAATTGAACTTGCAAAGGGTTTGAACGAATTGGAATCATTCTGCAAAATCAAAAGAGAAACGAAACAAGGAAGAAGAAAACTATTTCTAGGATGCGTGCCAGCTTTCAATTGGTCCAAAATGGCCGTTGAAAAGTCAAAGAAGGATAACGCCTCCTGATTGGCTAGTGGTTTTGGTCATTAGCCAATAAAAAATTTCCAAGAAATCCATAAAGTCCAAGTGAAAGAAATGGTGCACGTATTGTTTTTCTTAACTAAAATTAAATGACATTTTATATTAAATTTGCCACACTTAAATTAAAGTCTTAAGATTATTTTAAAAAAAGAAAATTAATGATGATTAAATTAATTACTAATAAAATCTAACTTAATTTCAATTAATAAAATATTTTAAAATTAAAATTAAGGCACTTTGAATAAATTTTAACCAAAATAAAAGGATAATTAATTCAAAATCAAACAAAATAAACTAAAATTAAATCATCAGCTAAATTAATTAATTAAGCTAATAACTAATTAAACATTAAAAATTCAAAATAAATAAACATAAAACAAATTAAAATTAAATTAAGATAAGATAAGTAAAATAAAATGTTAAATAAATTAAGGCAAAATAAATAAAAGATATTAAGATAAAAAATACAGAGAAAATAAATCACTTAGCATTTAGCAAAAAGATGAGGGTAAAATTTGGGGTACAACAAATGCATATCAGAATTTGAAAACCACGTCTCTCATTTGCAATTCAATCACTTAGGGGGAGTTTGTTTCGCGGAATCAAAAAATTATTCCCAGGAATTATTTACCCGGGAAAATAAAGATAGGAAATTTATTCCAAGGAATTTTTTGAAATTTTGTTTGGCAAACATTTTGATATTCCTTGGAAAAAATAAGGTTTTAATTAATTTAAAAAAAAAAGTTTATAAAATTTCATGGGAATCCCCATTCCCATCATTTTACTTGGGAATAATTTCATGGGAATATGAGAAGTTATGAGAAGTTATTTTCTTCCTTGGAATCTTTATACTCAGGAATAATTATTTTCAATCTTGTAACAAACATGGGTATACTCATTTCTTATTCATATATTCCCAGGAATCTTATTTCTAAACTTGAAACAAACACCCCCTTACTCTCTCATTTTCAATTCAAGTGTCTTAACATAAAACTTTTGTTGAAACTTCTGCATACATTTTCTGTTAGAACTAGATTTGTTCTTGACTTATTCTCTTTTAGTTTTGATGATAACAAAAATATTAAAAGAACAATGGTTTATTTGATGTGTGTTTTATTTATGCAGGTTTTTGTTCTTGTACATAAATAATCATAATTTGTTTTACTTAGACACACTTGGGAGTTGCTTCATTGCTAGCTTCTAGTGGCAGAGTCTTGAGAACAATTGCTAGTGTGGTTTAACGCAGACCCTGAACTGAAGGCCTCAACATTCAGACGAGTTTATACACTTATTAATTGAATATCAGCATCTGGTACCATTCAGAGTAGGTGATAAAGCTGTGGATTATCTGTACTACTGAAAGCAAGTTGTATTGTCTTATCAGCCTGTCAGCTCGAGTCTACAAGATTGCAAGGCTCAAGAAAAGCTGGTAAGTTCTATAGATGTCTACTCTCAACGACTCTATCAGTACAAAACCTCTTGAAGACTCAATGGTTAAACGTCTTACACACTGGATTCAGAATCTGTTGTGGATCCGTCTTCAACGTCTCTTGTACTATAGAGTAAAGACAAAGACATGTTTGATATGTTTTCTCAGTCTATAAGCAAACTCCAAAGCCTCATTTCTCAATATATTAAGATTCTCTGAATAACTATGAGTTTATGTTTGATCTGTTTTAATTGTCGTTTCTGTGTCAGTTTCACTTTGATAGTGTACCTTCAGAAAATCTAAAAGAAATTACTGGAATGTAAATGCATGCTAAAGTAGTATTGGTCAGAAAAAATCTTTCTTTGATTAAACTAGTGGATTACAATTATTTAAAATAAAAAGGGTACAAGATGATTTCTAGTATTGATCCCTAGCTAGTACATCTCGTGCCCAGCGGCGTCTGCTGTTGTCATAGTCTACCTCCTTATCTTCAGAATCAATCACTTCGTCCTCTTCTATGTCTGGAAGAGAGCGGTAGAACTTCTTGTTGACCCTCTTTTTCTTCTTCCTTGACCTCTTCATGCTTTTTCTCTGAGGCTTCAAAGCAGCTACTGCTAAACCTTCTTCTAAAGGTCGTTCAGGTGCTACAGAAGATACCCCTTCTATAGAAAGTATTGCTGAGGGCAGAGACACAGTTGTAGAGGACTCAGAAGCAGCTCGCCTCTGAGGGGATTGGATCACCAAGCTTGTAGAGCTCTCAGTTGTATTTGTTACATTGGATGTATTATGACTCTCAGTTGTTGATTCCATATTTTTAGGTTGGTGATTGATGAAAATAACTTAGGAGATGGATGTTTTTATAATGACTTCTGTGGATACCAAGAGTCTAAAATTAATCCTTGTTTAATTCTTGGAATAGTAACGACCACTAAGAGTTCAAAGTGTTCACTTTACAAACCTTAATGACTCTTATTACTTGATTATTCTTCCTCCTTGGAAACTGATCCAGTAATGATGATCTAAGTTACATTTATTAGTGATATTTTTTCTTTTTCCTTTCCTTTTATTCTTTTTGATGTGACAAAAGAGGGAGAAATAATAGTAAGTATTTAAGTGGAAACTGAACCCATTGAATACCTCTCCTGTACATATTGGTAATTTATTTTCTTGTCATTTGTTTTTTGTTGTTATGGTTACCTTGCCCAGGGCGTATTTTTAACTTTCTTGTACATAGGTCTAAGGAAAAGCTTACAAACCTCAGACTTAGTCTATCAGTCCCAGAGGAAGCTTGCAAACCTCATACTCTGGTGTTGCCAAAGAAAGTTAAAAAGGGCAACATATTTTAAATTTCTTGTACATAATGTTAAGTAAGAGCTTACAAACCTCTTACTTAGCCTATTAGACTCGAAAGGAGCTTACAAACCTCATATTCTGTTGTTGCCAAAGGAAGTTAAAATGTTGTTATTTTGGTTTTCTTAAATATGGAACTAAGGGGGAGCTTACAAACCTCAACCTTGGAACTGTTTGACTCAGGGGGAGCTCGCAAACCTCATACCCTGATGTTACTTAGAAAACTAATTTATTTTTTCTTGAAAAGTAGTTCTTGGTGTTAGAGTCAATAGAACTCAACTGTGGATTATCAGACTCAGGGGGAGCTTTCAAACCTCATACCTTATTGTTGCAGAGAAAATTAAATGCCCAACATTGTCCTTTAAATACTTATGTTTGTCATCATAAAAAAGGGGAGATTGTTAAAACAAGATTTGTTCTTGACTTATTCTCTTTTAGTTTTGATGATAACAAAAGTATTAAAAGAACAATGCTTTATTTGATGTATTTTTTTATTTATGCAGGTTCTTGTACATAAATAATTAGAATTTGTTTTACTTAGACACTCTCGGGAGTTGCTTCATTGTTAGCTTCTAGTGGTAGAGTTTGAAGAAGAATTGCTAGTGTGGTTTAACGCAGACTCTGAAATGAAGGCCTCAACATTCAGACGAGTTTCTACACTTGGTAATTGTATATCAGCATCTGGTACCATTCATAGTTGGTGATAAAGTTGTGGATTATCCGTACTACTGAAAGCAAGTTGTATTGTCTTATTAGTCTGTCAGCTCGAGTCTACAAGATTGCAAGGCTCAAGAAAAGCTGGTACGTTCTATGGATGTCTACTCCCAACGGCTCTATCAGTACAAAACCTCTTAAAGACTCAGAATCTGATGTTACACACTAGATTCAGAATCTGATGTGCATCCATCTTTAACGTCTCTTGTACTATGAAGTAAAGACAAAGACGCTTGTTCAAGACACTTCTTCAACGACTAGTTTCTGCAAAGGCTATATATATGGCTGAAGATTTAAGTTTGAATCTTAACAAGGATTCTTCTGCTGAAGGAGTAGCAAGACCAAAAAATTATCAACTCTAACGTAATATGCAGATTTTCTATTTTAGGTTGTAATTGTAAAAGCCTTAAGATTTCTTATCATTAAATATCTTAGAAATCTTAAGTGCTTTAGGTCTTTGTTATGGTGATTTCCCGTACCTTTAATGCTTGCATCATGTACACCTTGTTCTCTATTCTACTGAGCCTTCAGTAGTTTATATTAAGTCTCTTGCTATGTGCTTGAGCAAAAAGTATTGTCTCATTGGGATTCAAGCAACACGTCTTGAGCCAAGATGCTTAAGCCACATAAGTCTCATTGCTTAAGTGCTTGAGTTGTGAAAGTCTTATTCAGCAAGTCTGATTGAGCTAGTACGAAAGACTCCTTCTGAGGGGCGTGAGCAAAGGGAAAAGTCTTAGAAATGTGCTCTAAGCAAAGGGACAGTCTCAGTCTGATGGCCAGAAGAGCAGGTGGCTCGGCCAGAGGATGTGATCAAGTGGAAAGTCTTAGACATGTGCTCTAAGCAAAGGGAAAGTCTCAGTGTGATGGCCAGAAGAGTAGGTGGCTCGGCTAAAGGATGTGAGCAAGTGGAAAGTCTTAGACATATGCTCTAAGTAAAGGGAAAGTCTCGATCTGATGGCAAGAAGAGCAGGTGGCTCGGCCAGAGGATATGAGCAAGTCAAAAGTCTTAGACATGTGCTTAAAGCAAAGGGAAAGTCTCAGTCTGATTGCCAGAAGAGCAGGTGGCTCGGCTAGAGGATGTGAGCAAGTGGGGAAGTCTTAGACATGTGCTATAAGTAAAGGAAGTCTTAGACAGTTAGTCTGAGCAATTTTAAAAGTCTTATGAAGAAGCGTAAGTGATTGTAATCGTGAAGTGGTTATAATGAAAATCTCTTGTGAGGTAAGGGGACTGGAGTACTCTCAGTTAGGGGAGGAACCAGGATAAATCTGTTGTGTCTTCTGCTGTTATTTTATTTACTTCTATTATATCCGCTGCTAATGAATTAAATAGAATCTGAACATCAGTTCTGATTCTGATACTCTGATAAGAAGTTAAACTAAAAGAAAACGTGAAACACAATTCAACTCCCCCTTCTTGTGTACTTTTCACACCTTCATTTTCATTGCATCTTTAAAGAGTTTCAACTTCATAAATTCATTGACCACTTATTTAACATATTGTGAATTGCTTACTTGATATAGAAGATCAATTCTAGTAATTGATATACATTGTTTTCAAACTTAAAACTCATGTAAAAATTCAGATTATTGTGGAATTCCTTGCTGTATAGGATTGTTGGAAGCAAGAGAGTGAATATGGGATGATTGTTCTCTTATTTCACTTTGTAAAGATCATAATGGGATTATCTTTATTGATTGGTTTATGAACCTGTGTATAGTGGCTAGGATAGTCTTGTACAAATTTCTAACAGATGGTAAAATCTCTTACTGCGTAAGGGGATTGGAGTACTATCAGATTGTGAGGGGAACCAGGATATATCACTATGTCCTTTATTTTTCTACATTTTATCGCTTTCATCACTTAACATCAAACTAGAAAATTTTAAAGTACCTAATTCCCCCCTCTTAAGTTCATTCCATACTTACAATTGGTATCAGAGCAGGTTATAGGTAACATGTTCCTAAAGATCCAGAATGGCTTCCGCAAGTGAAAATCATGTTTTTAAAGATGGTGGCAGCAACAATAAACCTCCACTATTTTCTGGTGAATATTTTAATTTTTGGAAAATTTTCATAAAGGGCCATTTTGAAGCACAAAGAGAAGGAATATGGTGTGAGTGCTTTTGGAATTTGAGTGATGTCAAAACTAGGAAAGTGTAGTGTTATGTATATTAGACGGTATCCTCCCATTCTAGACGAGCATCTTAGTATTAGAAGGCATTCAAGTGAGCTGGAAAAGGAGCTTACATCAAAATTGCATTGAAAAACATGTTTTTGGATTGTCAAGTCATTTCAGGTCGACACATGCATAAATAGGTCGACCTATACAAGTTTCAGACTCAGTATAGGTCAACACATAGAATTTTAGGTCGGCTCCCGTGGATCAATATTAAACCCTGTAGCTTTTGTCCATAGGTCGCCTCACTTAGGTCAGCACATGGGCGACACGTAACCTTCACAAGTCGACCTCTGACCTTCATAGGTCGTCCTGATTACCTTGATAGGCTGACCTATTGCTTTGATAGGCCGACACATACAATTTCCCATTTTAAAAATTTAATTTTTGCTCCAACAAATTGCATTCCTTTTGCTCATTATTTCCCATACCTATATATATATATATATATATATATTCATACATGCACCTTTGTCTAGCAAAAAGGTACTAGTGTAAAACCTAAACGAAACCAGATTACAAAGCATTCCCATCATCTTCAACCTTTCTTCTATGTATACACACAATCAAACTACACATAATCATTTTTCGATTGGGTGACCATCTAGATTGAGTTGATAATGTCCAATTAGGTTGGTGTAACCGAGAATATTGGGTTGGGATCTTTGTGTGTTTTAAATGAGAAAACCATGGTGGGGTTTTCCTTCAAGATCATTGGGATTTGAAGGTTTTGGACAAGATCACGTCAACACAGATTCGACCGAGTGAAGGCCTTAGGACAAGGTGGTTTCCTTGCAAGGGAGTAACGTGAGACGGTGAATCGTGTTCGAGAATATTAGGTTCAACAAGTGCGTGCTCAGGATAATCAGGGGATTGTAGCAACATTGTTGGTGACTTGATCAAGCTTTGATCAAGGGTTTGGAGATGGTTGAATCAACAACAAACCATAGGGTTTGTGGGGTTAGAGTTCTTCCCCTCTTGTATAAACATTTTTCCAAAGATAAGGTTAATTGCAAGTATCTCAATTCAATTTTAGATTGAGGGTAGACGTACCCATAGCTAGGCCGATTGGGGAACTGCCTAAACTAATCTGTGTGTCTCTTTATCTCTTTATTGCTTTATCTATTTAGTTGTTGTTCTTGCAAATTATCGATTTTGTTGTTGTTTAGATTAATTCGATTGGAAATTGTTTTCAACTATCTTTTAATGTGTTGTTGATATAATCATAATCACTTTGATTGTGATTGGCTTTTAACATCAACAAAACAAATTGAATTTCCAAACATTATCAATCGCACACAAAGTGTTCGATAAATCTCCTTTGAGTATTTTTATCGCTTTGTGTTCATTGAAAATAACCTTTATGAATAGCTTTTCATTTGATTGATCCATGAATTAATCGTTGTTGAACAATTTTTGTTCATTTACGATTAGGTTTACGTTACACATATCCGAGCTTTTTGATAGTAGGTTTGGTTAGACGATTCGATTTGGGTTGTTTCCGTTGTGCCATAAATTTTTGAAAACAAATTTTTGCCAAAAGTTTTGGTTTTAAATTTTAAGATTTATTCACGCCCCGGTCTAGATCGAAGTATATCGTCTAACAAGTGGTATCAAGAGTTTCGGTTAATTATGTGCTTAAGATTTACTTTTTAGAAGAATGACTACCGAACCTAAGAGAGCGTACAATAGAGCACCAATTTTCACTGACAAAAATTATGGCTATTGGAAAGCTCTTATGCGTATTTGTCACGGCGGGAAAAATTATTGAAATTAAGTTATTGATTAACTTAACTCGAAAAGCAAGAGTCACCACCAAACTTTATTATTTTCAAAGGGAAAAAGGAAAAGGTCAATCAAAACCTACAAAAAGCTAAAAACGCTAAAAAAAAGAGAGAGATCTAGATACGGGGGTTGATTATACAAGGGGAAGGTATTAGCACCCCTCACTTTCATTGTAATCAACGGGAACTATTTACAAATCTGTGTTTATAAAAAGCTGGATTGTTTGTTGATTGATTTTAATTGAAAAGATATTTTGTCGTACTCGAGTGGAAAACTCGACTTACTACCCACAAGTATGAGGAAATGAGCATTTGCATCATCTTGATATGGAGAACTTTTACTTGTACTTTCTCACAAGTACATCTCAACATTCAAGTGGAAAATGTTAATAATTTCTCAGCATCTTGTAGAAGTATAGTGGTTTGCATCACTTCAAGAGTGGACTAATATCTAACCTTTTTAAAAGGGCTCTTAAAAAAATGCACAAAGGCACAAAAAGAAGTTTGATAAGGTTTGTCTTTTTTAGATATTTTTTAAAAGAGTTTGGATATGCTTAAGTGTTTTAGCATTTATTGAGAAAAGATTTTCTGGATCACTTAACAAAGTCAAGGTTTATTAAGAAAGGGGTGTGAAGTTTGAATACAAGAAGTTTTTGAAATAGGGAGAAGTTTTGAAAATTTAAGAAGTGGGAAGGATATGAAGAGACTATCCTAAAGCATAAAGTAAAAGGTCTCATTGTAAGGTAGCCCAAGAGAAAGCCTTTTTGTGTGCAAGTGTACTAACCACAAGAAGAGACAAGCATTTGATATTGGTAAAAACAAGCATTCCTTTCCCTGAGAACTCTGAGAGGGCTTGAAACCCTAATTCTTACTGTAGTAAGTGTTCACCCATCTTTGGGGAGACTGATGAGGCAATATGGTTCATCCATATTGTGATGATGATTTGCACAATGATGGGAAATCTTAGTAGCCAAAATTTGGGGTATGACAGATGCCCCTATTTAATCTTCTTGGACCCGAAGGTGTGAATGGCGAAGGTATTCGGGCATTCAGGGTGCAAGAGGATTAAATATCGGAATACCCGAAATTTTGATGGTGATTATGAATGGTAGCTTACACATTCATCCTCTTTTGTTAAGCAATGATGCTTAGAAAAGGTAAAAACTTCCCCTCGATCCTGGTTTCCTACCAAGGAACTGGTCTTAGTTTCTGATGTAAACTTCCCCTCGATCCTGGTTTCCTACCAAGGAACTGGTCTTAGTTTCTGATGTAAACTTCCCCTCAATCCTGGTTTCCTACTAAGGAACTGGTCTAAGTTTCTGAAGTAAACTTCCCCTCGATCCTAGTTTCCTACCAAGGAACTGGTCTAAGTTTCTGAAATAAACTTCCCCTCGATCCTGGTTTCCTACCAAGGAACTGGTCTCAATTTCTTTTGTAAACTTCCCCTCGATCCTGGTTTCCTACCAAGGAACTGATCTAAGTTTCTGAAATAAACTTCCCCTTGATCCTGGTTTCCTACCAAGGAACTGGTCTCAGTTTCTTTTGTCAATAAACTTTCTTGACAAGGGACGCTATTCGTAGTGGTTTTCCTCAAACTTCTCGCCGAATTTTCCTGGGGAGATGCCATTTGATAGAAAAATTTTGATGTCAGACTCGCTGGGGAATCCATTCGCCTGAGTTGTAGAGGTGTACAAACTTCTCTGTTTGGAGACGCCATTTGCCGACTCTACTGGGGAAAATGAGTCTCTTGAGAGACTGCTTTCACGCTTGGGGATATTACATCATACTTTTCTCGGGATCTTCCCGGAGAAACGCCATATGATGTAATCCAATTTTGAGGTGCTGATGACCTTTTCATCAGCGGTTTTTTCGGAGAAAAACTGCTGTATTGCCGAATCTCTGCTTAAGAGGCTTCCTCTAGGGATTTTCCTTAATCCGGGAAAGCAAAAATATCATCTTCAATGGCGAAGAGTGACATCGGTTGAAGGTTCTCTGGTCTTTCAGAGGTTCAAGTTATCAAAGTGGTCAAGGGCCAATTCTGATCCAGAAATAAACTGGAGGAGAGAGATTGTTCAGATGCAACCTTTCCTGATGAGGAAAGAACTTGACAACTCGATTGAGAAGACTGTCACCACTACGGGACAAGACCGAATGGAGTGATAGTGATGCAATATGAATGTGAATGAAAATCAATAATGCATGATGTATGTATGTATATGCTGACAAAACTGACACGACATACAGACTAATGGATGAACACGACTGGATACTCGGCCATCGCTGGGACGAAGAAGTACAGCTGGTTCAAGATAGCAATTCTGCCTTGCTTGGGAGAAAGTAGTTCCCGCGGGGAACACCGTTGGTCGGGCTTAGGAGGTGAGAACTCTGCCGAGGATGTCAGACGGAGTATTCGCATCTGACATAGCTGATCCTTCATTCAGGCATACTGGTTTAGAATGAGTACTTTGATTCTGCACTTTGAGGCTCGAACACCTTTGGAGAAGCGATCGATGTTCTTTCGATGTTCAACTGTCAAAAGAAATTGCCATCTTTATTTTTAAAAGCAGAACAATTTTAACAAGTAAATTCATTTTTGTTTCGTTTCAAGAATCGTTGATCATGTTAAAAACATCATTCTGTAAAGCTAAAACAAGTAAGAATTACAAACAAAAGCACAAGGGCTCAAATTTTATTGATAGGATGGAAATCAACCAAACGCGTGATTCCAAAGAGTATGTACAAAGTTAGAAAATGGTAATTTACAGGGAACAGGGCTACGTTGAAACATAACGACCGCTATCCTTCTACCAACTTTGAATTCGGGACATCCTGAGCTTTTGTCGAAGATGACCGTGATTGGAGTTTCTGATGGATGGCATGACTGCTGAGGAGTTGAACTGATCAGACGCAGTTACTTGCCATTATCCCTAACTTTTGCCTGGATTGTACTTTGAGATTTCCAATCCATCGGGATGATTTTTGATCATGTCTCTAATTTTTGCCTGGACCGCCCTTTCGGGTTTTCAATCCACCGAGACTCTTTTTTTTTTTAGTTTAGGCGAAGTATTTCTTGACTACATCAACATTTGTGGGGTAGGCAAATTCCTCTCCATCCATGGTTGCAAGTCTTAAGGCGCCGCCTGAGAAAGCTTTCTTGACCACATAGGGGCCGTCATAATTCGGAGTCCATTTGCCCCGAGAATCAGTGAGAAATGATTGTATCTTCTTGAGAACGAGTTCTCCTTTGCTGAAGACGCGAGGTCGAACCTTTTTGTCAAACGCCTTCTTCACTCTTTGCTGATACAACTGACCGTGACATAGAGCCGTTATTCTCTTTTCTTCGATCAGGTTTAATTCGTCATGTCGATTCTGACACCATTCAGCTTCTGTAAGCTTAGCTTCCATCAATACCCAGATTGATGGGATCTCTACTTCGATGGGGAGCACTGCTTCCATGCCATAAACTAGAGAAAAAGGGCTTGCCTCTGTTGAAGTGCGGACAGATGTGCGATAACCATGAAGAGCAAAGGGTAGCATATCGTGTAACACCCCACTTTCCCCATTTTGAAAATAAACAAAATATTAAAGATGAATCAGAGTTTGCACCAAAAAGTGGAATGCCACATCATCAAAACAAGCAGAAACTCTTTATTGTATTAAATTGAATAAAGAATCAGCGGAAATAATCATTTAGTTTCAATTCATGGCCATCTGCCCAAATTCACCAACATTATCCTTAAAACAAGGTTCTCCATAAAATAATTCGACAAAATGGAATACGTAACAAAGAATGTAATAAAATCAAAGCAACTAAAAAAAATATCCCGACATCCCATGTTACGTATCAGAGCACTCCTATAGACTCGAATAGGCAACACGAAGATCCAAGCAACCTAAGTACCTGGGTTATCTGTACTTCCGAAGAAGCACAGACACAACAACAACAACAAAAGGGGTGAGAAATCACGTTCAATATATAACGGTGAATAAATACATGATAAGAAGGTAGTATTTACATATATAAATCAACAACACACCAACACAGACCTACTGTCCAATATCATCAACAACATCAATTAATAATGTAATGTAACACGACACCATGCATGCGGTACCGACTCGTTGGTTCATTCAATCGAACCCCGGATAGATCACATACACCTCTACTTGGCAATGATCTATCCCCCACCATTCTCCATATAGCAGTACGGATGAATCGCATACACTCCTCCTGAGCAACGATCCATCCCACCAATCATCATGAATATGCAAGACTCAACTATGCACAACAAAACATGTATACAAGCGTAAATACATGCACACGATCCTCCTGATCACATCATACATGTCATCAACACCATCGTCATGTAATTTACTTCATACACACCAAACACTCAATTAATTAATTAATTAAAAATTATTAAAATTAATATTTTCATCATCAACATCTTATTTCTCAACACCTGGCACCTATTCCCAACCTCTCAAACCAAAAGAAACCGAATCAGACGCGAAAACGGGAAAGGAATCGCGAAACGGTAAAATTCTGCAACTTCGCTGGCCATACGCGTATTGCCCCATGCCATACGGGTATTGCCAGCTCGCTCGCCCAACCCATACACGTATTGACTCCCTTCATACGCGTATTCCCTCACAATGCCCAAGTCCTTACGTGTATTGCCTTATGTCGTACGCGTACGGACAGAGACGTCTTCTCACTGAATTTCCCAAATTCCAACACCATACGCGTATTACCCTCCTATTACGCGTACTACCTAACTCCCATACACGTATTGCTGCGTATCAGGCCATTCCATACGCGTATCGCCCCACCTGATACGCGTATCGCCCCACCTGATACGCGTATCGCCAGATCTATTACGCAATTCACCAGAAGCCACACTATTCTGCATTCTGCTACGATTTCCACACTTCTTCACTTCTAACCAGTCCTATAATCGTTTCTACACTGATTTTAGGTCCAATTTTCATCTTTTCTCTTGTACCTAGAATTACTACATGTATTATAAGTCTATAATCTCAAATCGTTCTCCTAACTCGAGTCAAAATCAACAGGTCTGCAACATGTTCATACAACAGCAACAACCACGACAATTCATGAAAATACATATCAATTCATACACGATTTTCAGAATCACAACAGACATATACAACAATCATCAATTCAACAGTTTTACATACAAATGCCTACGGGGTTAAGGACTCCCCACTACCCTATCATGAATATATCACCAATATTAAACCCGTTTCTCCCCCTTACCTCGAATTCTTGCTTAATGCCAGCGAAAATTGGTGAAGATCTTTGCCCTAGCACACCCTTGTTCTTCCTCTCCTTAGCTTTTCCTCTTTCTATCTCTAAAATTCTGATTATTCTAAACCTTTACCAATTTCCACTAATTATCACTCAATTACTAAATTGCCCTTCATTAACTCATCAGCCCATTAATGATTTATCTTATTTTATTTTAATTCACTAAAATTGCCACACTAATGTTAATATTACTAATAATAATAATAATAATAATAATAATATTAGTAATAATAATAACAATAGTAATAAGAATAATAATCCTATTAATAATAGTACTAAGTCACCCCACCTTATTATTTATGGTCTAAACCCCGCATTTAACAATAATGTCCTACCATAACCATCCCATCGCACTCGAACACATCCCCAAACAAGGTCACACAACAAAATAACACAAGACGTCTAAATAATTAAAATGGGGTGTTACAACTCTCCCCCACTTAAATTATTTTCGTCCTCGAAAATTACCTGATGGAAACAATTTTGGATACGACTCTCGCATCCTGCTTTCCAATTCCCAGGTCACACTGCCTCCTGCAGCACCTCCCCAAGCTACTCTCACCAGAGGTATCTCCTTTCCTCTGAGTTGTTTCATCTTACGATCCTCGATCCTCAATGGCATCGTCTCTACGGTAAGATTCTACCTGATCCGAACTTCGTCTCTCTGAATCACATGAGACGGATCTGAAACATACTTCCGAAGTTGCGACACATGAAACACATCATGCAAGTTCGAAAGCTCCGGTGGCAATGCCACTCTATGAGAAACTGCACCAACTCACTGTAAGATTTGATACGGTCCAATAAACTTAGGATCCAACTTCTTAGATTTCAAGGCACGACCCACACCGATCACTGGGTTAACTCTTAGGAATACGTGATCACCTTCACTGAATTCCAATTCCTTCCTTCGATTATCGTGATAACTTTTCTGCCTGCTCTGAGACGCTTTCATCTTTTCACGGATCATTTGAATTGTCTCAGTAGTCTGCTGCACAATCTCTGGTCCAAGCACCACATTCTCACCTGTCTCATACCAACACAGAGGTGTCCTACACTTCCGTCCATACAAAGCTTCAAAAGGCGCCATTCCGATGCTAGAATGGTGACTGTTATTATACGTGAACTCGATCAATGGCAAATGAGTATCCCACGCACCACCTTTTTCCAATACACAGGCTCTCAGCAAATCCTCCAACGACTGAATAGTCCTCTCTGACTGACCATCGGTCTGTGGATGATAAGCTGAACTCAACTTCAATTTAGAACCCAAGGCTTCCTGCAGACTCCTCCAAAATTCTGAAGTAAACCTCAGATCTCTATCCGACACTATGCTCGACGGAACACCATGTAACTTCACAATTATCCTGATATAAATTTCTGCTAGCTTCGACAACGGGAAACTGATGTTAATTGGTATAAAATGTGCGGATTTTGTAAGTCGATCCACCACTACCCAAATAGCATCAAAGCCCCTCGCCGTATTCGGCAAACCAGTAACAAAATCCATCGCAATACTGTCCCATTTCCACTCAGGAATTTCCAACGGTTGCATTAATCCCGAAGGTTTCTGATGCTCCACTTTTGACTTCTGACATGTCAAACAAGCATAGACAAACTGAGCTATGTCCCTCTTTATACCGGACCACCAAAACAACTTCTCCAAAGCATGGTACATCTTTGTAGCTCCCGGATGAATACTCAAGCTACTCCGATGACTTTCCTCTAAGATTGCCTTTTTCAATTCCTCATTATCCGGTACACAAATTCTGCCCCGGAATCTCAACACACCAACATTATCTACCTTAAAGTCACTATCAGGATCATCTCCTTCTGTAGGCATCAAGTCTACTAATTTCACATCCAGTTTCTGATTTTCCTTAATCACATCCAAAAAGTCATTATTCACTTTCAGCATACCCAATCTGATACTTCCTGGTGTAGTTTCACAAACCATACTCAAATCTCTGAACTGTTCAATCAATTCCATTTCCTTCACCATTAATGCAGACATATGGATTGTCTTCCGACTCAGAGCATCTGCCACAACATTAGCTTTTCCCGGATGGTAACTCAAATTAAAGTCATAGTCTTTCAAGAATTCTGACCATCTTCTCTGCCTCATATTCAATTCCTTCTGATCGAACAAATATTTCAAACTCTTGTGATCACTAAACACTTCAAATCTCAATCCATACAAATAATGCCTCCAAATTTTTAACACGAACACCACTGCAGCTAATTCAAGATCATGAGTAGGATAGTTCCTCTCATGCACCCTTAACTGTCTTGAAGCATAAGCCATTACCTTGCCACCTTGCATCAACACACCGCCTAATCCCATCTTAGACGCATCACAATACACTACGAAAGAATCATTTGGACTTGGTAAAATCAACACTGGTGCTGTCGTCAACTTCTTCTTCAGTTCTTCGAAACTCTCCTCACAGGCAGCATCCCAGACAAAAGCTTAATTCTTTCTGGTTAACTGAGTCAACGACAATGCCAATTTAGAAAACCCTTCAATGAACCTTCTATAGTAACCTGCCAAACCCAAAAAACTTCTAATCTCCGTTGCGGTCTTCGGAGTTTCCCACTGAAGTACTGCACTTACTTTAGAGGGATCCACCGCTATACCATCACCAGAAATCACATGGCCCAAGAAACTCACGGTCTTCAACCAAAATTCACACTTCGAGAACTTTGCAAACAATTTATTATCTTTCAACACCTGCAATGCAATCCTCAAGTGACCTGCATGCTCTTTGTCAGACTTAGAATAAATCAGTATATCATCAATAAATATCACAATAAACTGATCCAGGTAAGAATGGAAAATACGATTCATATATTCCATAAATACACCCGGCGCATTAGACACTCCGAAAGGCATCACTGCATATTCGTAATGTCCGTAGCGAGTTCTAAAAGCAGTCTTCTAAATATCACCTTCCTTTACCCTAATCTGATGGTAACCCGACCTCAGATCAATTTTGCTGAAAACACGAGCTCCTACCAGCTGATCCATTAAGTCATCAATCCTAGGAAGTGGATACTTATTCTTAATGGTCACTTTATTTAACTGACGGTAATCAATGCACAGACGCATGCTACCATCTTTCTTTTTCACCAACAACACTAGAGCTCCCCACGGCGACACACTTGGTCTTATAAACTTCTTATCGAGCAATTCCCCGAACTGAGACTTCAACTCTGCCAACTCTGATGTAGACATCCTGTACGGTGCCATAGAGATAGGTCTGGTACCCGGTACAAGATCAATAGCAAATTCAACTTCCCTTGTCGGAGGCAATTCTGTGATGTCATCTGGAAACACTTTAGGAAATTCATTAACTACTGGCAATTCATTAACTGAAGTCTTGCTTTCAACAGATAACGAGGCAAATACTGCAAACAGCTTCGCTTCATCTTCCAACAACGCCCTCAACTCTTTGCTTGATAGCGAATCTGCTAATGCTTCCTCTTCAGGAGTAAGAAACAGTAACGTCTTCCTGAATCAATCAATATACACCCGGTTGAACTCCAACCAGTTCATTCCCAAAATAACGTCAAGATTATCGAGTGGCAAACAAATCAAGTCCACTCTGAAATCTCTACCAAACACGGTCAGCGGACACTTCAAACACACCAAAGAAGTAACCACGGAACCAATAAATGGAGTTTCAATCGTCATCCTCTGCTCTAGAGTAGATGGCACAATCCCTAATCTCTTCACACAGTCAACAAAAATAAACGAGTGTGTTACACCCGTGTCAATGATAGCAATCAAAGGAACATCATTAATAAAGCAAGTACCTTTGACGGAACGCTCCTCCTCAGTGGATTGGGCTCCCACTAAGGCAAACACCTTCCCACTAGTTTGAGACGCAAGAGACTTCTTCGGCTTCTCGCAGTGAGTGCTGATGTGACCCTTCTCTCCATAATTATAACAGGTAGGCATAGTGGCTCTGCAATCAGCTATAACATGACCAGCTTTGCTACACTTGAAGCACTTCTTCACCTCATTATGACAGTTGTTAGCACGGTGACCCGCTCCACCACATCTGAAGCACTTGAGAGTATCAACACCTGCTCCCTTCTCCTTTGGCTTCTTCCCCACATCAGTTTTCTGTTTCCCCTTATCAGCTGGAGCACTGTAAGGAGTACCTCCAAATCTCTGCTTATTTTTCTTCTCATTCACAGCTTTGTAATGAGTAATTCTGGCTCTGTTGTCATTATCATAAATTCTGCTTCTGCTTACCAGCTCTGGATAGTTTCTTATTGATCGTACCTGGATCAGACAGTTTGGAGATGGCCAACGACGTCTGGAATTGTTGCTACTTTAATGATGATGAAAGACAGCGGGGGGGGGGGGGGGGGGGGTGTACCTGCAGGGCACTCCGATGCTTAAGTCAGTAAGGGCACAACAAATACAGAGAAAGTGAGTGAGAGTAAGAAATTAACCCTCCCGACCCTCTCAAGAGAGAGGGTATTTATAGGAGACCCCCAGCGCGTGGTCAACGGTTACTTGCAACGGGTGGGACCAGCGTGTGACCCGTTCCAAGTAACTGCTAGGGCTTACGTGTAGTAATAATGACCAGCTCGTGGTCAACACCCTAGTGTAACCGTCCCTTTAATGCCATTAGTAGATGGTTACATGAAACGTATCTGTGTAGATAAGACCGTTAGTAGACTCCTCGGGGGGGGGGGGGGGTGGGAGTCTACAATGTCGAGGAAATATGGTGGTCGTGGTCTAGACATGACCTAACGGAGGAGAACCATGCTTGTTGAGGACCTATGAGTCAACGAGATTAGGAGTATTCTCGCGGGGAGAAGTTAATCTGTCGAGGAGGTCCATTTCATCAGGGTGTGATGTCTTCCTTTCCTGTTTGTCCTCAGATGCTCGACATTTTCAAGGTGCCAGGTGCCCGACATACCTTTGGCCTCACGTATGGCAGTCATGTGTCCTTCTCTAGGACTTTATTGGGCTTCTTCAAGTTGTATGGATTGGGCCTGTTTGATTGTAGGAAACTACGCCCTGTCCAGAACAGGAGCCCCCCCAAGTCGTTGCTTTGAGGTATAAGAGTAATGACTTGAGGGTCAATAATCGTGTCGGGGAAATGCCAAGGGATGATCCGAGGAGGATATCAGCATAGTCAAAATTTCCATGATTATCATGACGTCGGGCATTGATATTTTGCGGACAATTATCATGAGGCGGGCACTGATAGCTTGCGGGCAACAAAGAGTTGCATCTGGTTGAAATGTTGGGGAGATGAGAAGTTTCCGTTTTGAAACGATGGGATGACGAAAGGACACGCGTGGATTTTTGACCGTTGCAAGTGTGCCACGTGTACTTGTCATCATTGCATAGGGTGGCTTCCAAGGGTTCTCGAGTTCCGTGATTTGTCTATAAGTACTCTCTCTTCCCTTCATTTCTCATTTTTCGCTCTTTCGTTCAAGAATCGTTTCCTCTTCCTTCTCCGTTTTCTCATCCTCCGTTCGCCACCATCAACCACCGCAAGTCCGCCGTGCTACGCCGTGCCGGAACCCTATTTCACCATCTACAAGGTATTTTCTTCAAAACTGTTGTTTTTTCCGGCATTTCCTTTAAGTTTAACTTGCTTGAAATCGTTTCTCTGATGAACTGATGAAGTTCTCACGAGAAATGGAAGGATTCCTGGCGAATACGGCAGGGATCTTTGGCTGTTTTAAGAGAAAGAGTGTATGAATTTTTCTCTGTTTCCATTTCTGTTGAATAAAACAGAGGAACTGGATGAATATTTTCGGGGAGCGTGATGAACATCGCGGGGACCTGATAACGTTTTGTGTCCCCAACAATTACTCTTTTTCGTTGATTTCACGGGTAAAAGGGGCAAGATTTTCCTGGGAAGCGATGAGTTTCCGGGGACATCCGTTATTCGTCTCTGACCGGCTAGTTTGGTATAACTCGTCGAATTCACCTGTTCCCTTCTGCTTTTCAGGTTGATGGACAGATTGGCTGCTGAAGTGGCCGTAGGTGAATTCAAAGAGGATAACCAACTCGAAATTCCGATGGCCCATATGGCTTTTAGACAAGAGCGTCCGCTTGAGGACTGGGTGTGTGAGGAGGCCCTCACTATGTCGTCCGTCTTCACATTCCCCGACGAAGATGGGTTTTGTACTGTCGAGCATAGGTTGCTCGGTTCTGAGCAATCCTAGAAAGTGTACCGCCCCAACGAGGACCATCGTATATGTACACCTTACATGGGAATGCGTTTCCCGGTGTATGAGTTTATGTTTCAGGAGGCGGGGTGGAGGCTCCCCTTCACATACTTTCAAGGGGGGTCTTCAAATGGTTAAAATTGGCTCCATCGCAAATCCACCCGAACTCATTGGCCTTCCTCCGGGCTTTTGAGCTCGTCTGCAAACACTTGGACATCCGGGCAACAGTGTCCCTTTTCTTCCAAATTTTTCATCTGCAGAGGTCTACAACCGATGGTCGACACGGCTGGGTGTCGTTCAAACAAAATAAAGCTTTATTTCACACCTACTTGGACTCTGTTCGAGATTTCAAGTGGCGTTACTATTTTGTGAAGCCGGTCACTCCCGAGGCCATTAATTCGATATATGAAAGGATGACTCAAGAAGTGGATGGGCTGTCTACAGAAGTGATGGTGCCAAAATTCCCCCTCTTCTGGACAGAAGAGCATTACAAAGAGGGGGTAGACAAATATAAAGTAAGACATAATAAGCTCAATGTCGAGGATCGCGAGGCTTATGACAAGATAGTCGAGTACGTGAAGAGTTTGAATAAAACTCCAAGCGTATCTGAGGACGGAGAGACCTCGATAGGTGGTAATGAGCAGGTGACGAAGACCCATCGCCTGATTAATACTCGTGTACTGCTCGAGACTTTCTCCGATGAGGAGGCTGTCGAGCTCTTAGGTGGTGCAAAGATCCTTGACTTAGATTTCTCTCATGTTCGTGTATCTTGTTTTACTAATATTTTTCTTTCTTTTTGTAGGGAAAATGGTTAGAGCTGCAGAAAGATACTCGAGGCTAAAGGCAAAAAGGGCTAGGGAAGAACAATCCCGTCCAACCGAATAAAGTACCCCTCAGCATATCTCTTCTACGACAGTGCCTGAGAGTACTCCCTCTACTGCAGTGCCCGAGGGTTCTGAGCAATCTCATGCTGTGTTAACTGCAACCGTGACCTCTGAGAATCAGTCCCCAGGGGCCCAAAGGATATTTAAGCGGGCAAAGACTACTGGTTCGACCATTGATGATGTGGAAGGTAGTCCCCCTCCTCCTCCTGCGAGCTTCGAGATTCCTCCGTGTTTTCTCCACCGTCGCTACTTCTCCGAGGTTATTTGTCCTCGTGTCGCCCCTGCTGAAGCCCAGGCTTTGTTGGGGAGTGCTTTGGAAGCGAGAAGGAAAATAATTATCGAGGATATGTCTGCCGTCATGCGGCTCTGTTCGGCTGCCCTCGTTCTGAACGACGAGAGTTGCTCTGCTGCTGAGCTTTCTCGACTGAAAGAAAGACTTCAGATTTTGGAGCCTGAATTGCTCGGCGTGCAGAAAGACTTGAAGGACTGCAGGGAGCTGAACCGAAAACAAGGCGAGCAGCAAAGACAGTCGGAGGAGAAGTTGAAGGAGGCTGAGGATGTGGCGAAGGACCACCTTGCTCGGATCACTGCGTTGGAAGAGGAAGAGCAACGTCTCAAGGACAGGATAGCTGAACTGGAAGAGGCTGTTCAGCCAGCCGAGAATGAAACCGAGGAGGACAAACTATTGACCTCTCGAGCAGCTCTGATATCCAAGCTCAGGGAAGTCGAGAAGGATCTTCGGTTGGCTGAAGATGATGCTCTGGAGTTTGCAGATGTCGGGTTCCAGAACGCTGTGGCTCAGCTTAAACTCCTGAATCTGGACCTTGTAACCGATGGAGCTGATTCCAAGTTTGAGGTGGTCGACGGTAAGATTGTGTTGCCCGGACAAATAGTAAATGCTGATGGGGGAAACGGGGAGCAGGAGAATCCCGAGGCAGCTGATGCTGCTGCGGAGTGATAGTGTAGTCAGTTTGGCCTGCGTGCCGATTTTTTGTATTGACTGGCCTGCATGCCATACTTGCTTATTTGCCCGGCCTAAGAGCCAAGGCTTTATGTAATATTTTTACAATGGGCTTGCCCGACTTAGTATTTCCATTTTGCCTCTTTATCTGCTCTGTGTGTGGTATTTTACTTATTTTTTATCTAAGTTATTTTGAAATTGCTGGATATTTGGGAGTTTGTTCGACTTTAGTGATTCTCGACTGCGAAGAGAGCTGATCGAGCGGTCAGGGGTTGTACTCCGACCTTCAACGAAGCTAAGAGGTCGATCGAGGTCTTAGTTTCATGGCGTGAACTTCCCATCGCGAGCTGGGTGTTCTGCCTACAAGGCACTTCGACGACGGAGCTCGATAGAGTACTCCTCGCCGGGCCAAAAGTTCAACGCACACACAACGTGACTTTTGATCTTCGTTAGCATATAGAGGTGCCGTGCCTGTACCATGGCACGCTCCCCGTAACGGCAAATTTTGTATAGTTACATGTAGTGTTCAACTGTAATATTGTTTAAGC
This sequence comes from Lathyrus tuberosus, assembly GCA_022829125.1. Taxonomy (NCBI): domain Eukaryota; kingdom Viridiplantae; phylum Streptophyta; class Magnoliopsida; order Fabales; family Fabaceae; genus Lathyrus; species Lathyrus tuberosus. The sequence continues at coordinate 1,564,786 of JALAZF010000599.1, read as the reverse complement.
TTCTCAGCATTCCATGGTCGAGCAAGTTGTTCACCTTGGAGGTTTTCGAGGTAATAAGCGCTTGTCCCCGTCTTTCCAATGACGCGGTAGAGGCCCTCCCAGTTTGCGGCCAGTTTTCCTTCACGTGAATTTTTCTGATTTCGCCGTAAGACAAGACTGCCTATTTCGAAATCTCGTTTGATGACTTTGTCATTATAACACAAAGTTATTTTTTGTTTTAAAGAGGCTTCTTTGAGGGATGCACCCGTCCTTATTTCTTCGACAAGGTCGAGTTCCTCGCGAAGGGCTTCATTGTTCGCTTCTTTGTCAAGAGGAGCTTCTGTCCTTCTCGAAGGTTCCCTGATTTCCACGGGAATTACTGCCTCGGTTCCATATGTTAACCGGAACGGGGTTTCCCCGGTCGTGGAATGAGGGGTAGTTCGATACGCCTAGAGGACGCTGTGTAACTCCTCGACCCACCGTTGTTTGGCTTCGCCGAGTCGTCGTTTGAGTCCTTGGAGTATTACTCTGTTCGCTGCTTCAACTTGCCTGTTGGTTTGTGGGTGTTCGACCAATGTAAAGTGTTGCTTCGTACCCAGCTTGGCAACGAAGTCTTGGAAGTTTCCGTCGGTGAACTGTGTCCCGTTGTCTGTAACAATGGCCTGAGGCACGCCGAATCAGGCGAGTATGTTTCTCTTGTAGAAACGTAATATGTTGAAAGCAGTGATCTTGGCTAATGCTTCCGCCTCGATCCACTTTGTGAAGTAATCTATCCCGACGATGAAGTACTTATTTTGGTATGATCCTACGACAAAAGGTCCGAGGATATCCATTCCCCACCACGCAAAGGGCCACGGGGATGACAATGATTTAAGCTCGTTTGGAGGAGCGAGGTGCATGTCCCCATGCCTCTGACAACGGTTACACTTTTTGACGTGTTCCTTTGCGTCTTGTTGCATAGTGGGCCAGTAATATCCTGCTCGAAGAGCTTTTCGAGCCAAAGATCTTCTGCCTAGATGTTGCGCATTGATTCCTTCATGTATTTCCTGGAGAATCTCTGAAACTTTACTTTCCTCGACGCACCGGAGTAGAGGGATGGAGAATCCTCGGCGATATAGCTTACCTTCGACTATGGTGTACGCACATGCCCGCCTCTTAACTATCCCAGCTTCTTTAGGATCGTCGGGCAGTATGCCCGTCATCAGGTATTCGTAAATTGGAGTCATCCAACAGTTTGCGTCCCCGATAACGTTCACCTCTGTGGTTGAGGTAGGTTTGTTGATGCTCGGATGGGTCAGTATCTCTTGGATCACTGATTTGTTCCCTCCTTTCTTCTTAGTGCTCGGTAGCTTGGAGAGCACGTCTACTCGAGTGTTATGCTCGCGCGGGATGTAATACACCTCCGCGGAGACAAATTTCTTCAACTTTTCTTGTACCAAGGTTAGGTATTCAATGAGACTGTCATTTTTGGCCTGAAATTCTCTCCGAACTTGGATGCTACGAGCTGAGAGTCTGTAAAGATTTTGACTTCTTTTGTGTCGAGGTCTTCTGCAAGTCGAAGTCCTGCGAGGAATGCCTCATACTCAGCTTGGTTATTTGATGTTTTGAAAGATAGCTCTAGTGAGACTTCTATCAAGATGCCTTCCTCGTTTTCAAGGATAATGCCTGCCCCGCTGCCCTTTGCACTGGAGGCTCTGTCGACGTAAATTGTCCATTTTTGGGAGCCATTGGTCAAGGATTCGGGGACTGTCATTTCCGCTACAAAGTCGGCCAGTACCTGAGCTTTTAAGGCTTTTCTTCCTTCGTATAGAACGTCGAACTCGGATAGCTCGAGAGACCACCGGAGCATTCTCCCCGCCATATATGGCCGACTAAGGAGCTGTCTGATAGGCTGCTCAGTTCTTACCACAATTGTGTGGGCCGGGAAGTAATGGTGTAGTCTTCTGGCTGCAGTTACGAGGGCCAAGGCGACTTTTTCAATCTGTTGATATCTGAGCTCGGGACCCTGAAGAGCTTTGCTCGTGAAATAAATCGGTTTCTGTCCGTCGGGGGTCTCCCGTATGAGGACAGCAATTACCGCTTCGCCAGTGATGGCCAGGTACAAGAAAAGTGTTTCCCCGTTATCTGGTCAGGACAAGACCGGGGGTTGTGATAAGACTTGTTTTAGATGGAGGAGGGTTTGTTCGCATTCTTCACTCCATTCAAATGTTGCTTTCTGTCGAAGAAGTTTGAAAAATGGGAGTGCATATTGGGCAGATTTAGCGACAAAATGAGAGAGGGCAGTTAACATCCCGTTAAGTGATTGTATCGACTTCTTTGACTTCGGAGTAGGAATCTCGGAAAAGGCCTTACATTTGTCGGGATTCGCTTCAATTCCTCTCTCCGTAAGGTAAAAGCCAAGGAATTTCCCTGCTCGAACACCGAAAGTGCACTTGTCGGGGTTGAATCTCATGCGACATTTCCTCACCGTGTCGAACACCTTTTTAAGGTGAGCAGCGTGGTTGACTTCGTCTGCGGATTTGACGATCATGTCGTCCATATAGACTTCGAGCATGTCACCAATTTTTGCTCGGAAGACTTTGTTCATCATTCGTTGGTAGGTGGCACCTGCATTCTTCAGACCAAAGGGCATCACATTATAATAATAATTGCCCGACTCAGTCATAAAAGTTGTATGCTTTCTGTCAGCCTCATCCATGGGAATTTGGTTATATCCCGAATAAGCGTCCATGAAAGACAACAGTTTAAATCTTGCAGAGTTGTCGACCAGTCGGTCGATGTTAGGAAATGGGTAAGAGTCTTTCGGGCATGCCCGATTAAGATCCGTGTAGTCAATGCAAATCCTCCATTTTCCATTAGATTTTTTAACAAGTACAACATTGGACAACCAAGTGGTGTACTTGACCTCCGAAATAAAGTTTGCCTCTAGGAGGTCTTTTACAAATTTTTCAGCAGCCTCCATTTTTTCTGGAGACTGCCTACGCCTACGTTGAGCTATAGCCTTAGCATTTGGATCTATAGTCAGCTGGTGACAAGCCACTTGAGGGTCTAATCCGGGCATCTCCGAAGCGCTCCAAGCGAACAAATCTGCATTCTCTCTGAGACATGCCTTCAGCTGCCTCCTCGCCAGGTCGGGGAGTCCATGGCCAATCTTCAAAGTTCGCTCTGGGTCATCGCCAAGAGGGATCAGCTCAAAATCTCCGTCTGGGATGGGGCGTGTTGGGCAGAGAGGCTGCCCGTTGACTTCAATTGGGAGGTCTTTGCCTGCAACTTCTTCCTGTTCCCCGGTGAACCTGCTATCAAGGTCGACTGCGCTGACCGGCAGTAGTGGAACCTGTACGACATCTGAAGTTGCTCTTCTGGGGTGGACGCCACCGACAACACTTAGACCTTTGATCACTGCATCGAAACATCTTCTAGCTGCTTCAATATCCCCGTGGAGGGTAACCACACGTCCTCGTGTCGTATAATACTTCATTTTTAGGTGGATAGTGGATGGTACAACTGTTATTTCAGCCAAAATGGTCCTTCCCAAGATGCAGTTGTAGAGGGAAGGGCAGTCGACCACTAGGAAACGTGTCTTCTCCTGTCGAGTTGTTTCATCTGCTCCGAATGTGACCAATAATTCTACATAACCTCGAGGTCTAGTAGACACGCCGTTGAAGCCTTGTAGATCAGATCCCACATATGGGGACAGGTGATGCTTTGTCAGCTGGAGAGTGTCGAAGAGGTGAGTGTACATGATGTCCACCGAGCTTCCCTGACTAGAGGTTAGGGCACAGGGTTGTGGTTCCCTTGGTCTTGGATAAGTCTTGACTGAATTCAGTTGCAAATGTGTCAGTCCATGCCACCTTGGTGTATGTATTGAATGCTCCAATCCAAAATTGGAGTCTTGTCCCTCTTTTAGGCAATTCTAGGTTTGGCATGCTACTTCTTGTTCCAAGGACTTTGGAGGCTTGGCTTAGTGTTTGTCCCCTTTAAATTTGATCCTCACATGTGTCCAAAGTGATGACAAGGCATGGAATTATCTGATTTTTCCAAATCGAGCAAAAATGCAAAATTCTGCCTAGCCTTGGCAGTTTTCAGCAAGGCATATTGCCATTGTCATATCTCATGGCCCAAGTGGAATTTGGTGATGTTCTTGGCCATTTCGGAAAGCCCTCATATGATACAACAACTGCTTGATCATATTTGGTTTTGATACCTTTTGGATCCAAGTGAAAAATCCCCCTACATTTGGAAGAAAGTGAAGGCAGATTCCGACTTAGTGAAAATTTCACTAAGTGTTGGAAAAAAGTGACATTTTCACTTTTTGTGATTTTGATAATTCCATAACTCAAAATCCATGATGAATTTGGAAGGAGGTCGGTTCTAAGCTTTTGTAGAGGGTAATGAGAGCTACAAATCTAGCTTTGGATGGGGAAAAATGGCCTTGTGGTTTAGGAGTTATGATCCTCCAAAGTTGGTACCCTTGCCACTTTGTTCATAACTTAGAAAATTTTCTAAGTTTTTATGGTTACCCATTTTACAAGCTATCCCACTTGTCTTGATTTTCCTTGATGAATGATGATTCAAATCATACATTAACATCATTTTAGGGTTAAAAAACCATTTTTGTGAAAAATCTCAAAAAGTCAAAGTTGACTTTTGTGCACAGTTGACTTTTTGTCAGATGAATTCCAAACTGTGCGATCCTCTATGAAATCAAGTCCTTGACCTAAATCAAACTTGATGGATTGATTTCATAGGTGTTATAGGGTGTATTGAATCATGTACTAGGGTTTGGGAGCATGTCCTGGTAAAAAGTCAAAGCTACAGTTGACTTTTCTCGTGAAACCCTAATTGTGGTACTGATGAAATTGAGACTTGCTGCTCAAGCTTCCTGGATCAATCCATTGTTACAAATGGATCAATATGGTATGTTGGAGACCCTCAAATCATGTCTTAAGGTCTTGGCTCATGATTTGTCCCAAAAGTCAACTTAGGGGTGAATTAGGTCAAGAAACCCTAATTCCTGATTTTTGATGTATACATCCCCTGAGGTCAAATTGACTTGATGCTTGGGCCCATGAGGTTCCATGGAGTATTTTATGATATGATTTGAAGCATTGGCTCATGCCCAGAGGAAAATTTCCATCTGGAGGCCCTAGTCTACCAAACCTAATTTTGTGACACTGGCGATCTTGAGGCTTGATCCACATGGAAGGGAGCAGCCTTGTGCTTATTCCTTGAAGTGGGAGTCATCTTGATCCTTTGTAGATGTTTGGGAGGTCTAGACAAGTTGAAGATCATGTCATTTCTTGATTGATCCTTTGTCTAAGAACTCTAAGAGGGCTTGAAACCCTAATTCTGACTGTAGTAAGTGTTCACCCATCTTTGGGGAGACTGATGAGGCAAGATGGTTCGTCCATATGGTGATGACGATTTGCACAATGATGGGAAATCTTAGTGGTCAAAATTTGGGGTATGACAGACATTTGCAAGAATTGCTCAAATCGAGCAAAATGCACAAATCTGCCTTGCCATGACAGTTTGCAGCAAGGCACATTGCCATTGTCATATCTCATGGCTTAAGTGGAGTTTCATGGGGTTCTTGGCCATTTTGGAAAGCTCTCATATGATAAAACATATGTGTGATCATAGTTTGTCTTGAAACTTTTTGGATCCAAGTGAAAAATGCCCCTACATTTGGAAAAAAGTGAAACAGATTCTGACTTAGTGAAAATTTCACTAAGTGTTGGAAAAAAGTGACATTTTCACTTTTTGTGATTTTGGTCATTCCATAACTTAAAATTCATGGAGAATTGGAATGAGGTGTAGTTAAAGCTTTTGTAGTATGCCATGAGAGCTACAAATCCGTCTTTGGATCAGACAAAATGGTTGCTTGGATCTCAAGTTATGATCCTTGGAAGTTGGTACCCTAGCCACTTTGTTCCATAACTTAGAAAATTTCTAAGTTTTTATGGTTACCCCTTTTACAAGTTATCCCACTTTCTTTGGTTTTTCTTGATGAATGTTGATTCAAATCACACATTAACATCATTTTAGGGTTAGTGAACCATAATTGATCAAAAAATCAAAAAGTCAAACTTTGACTTTTGGGCACAGTTGACTTTTTATCAGATGAATTCCAAACTGTACGATCCTCTATGAAATCAAGTCCTTGACCTAAATCAAACTAGATGGATTGATTTCATAGGTATTATAGGGTGTATTGAATCATGTCCTAGGGTTTGGGAGCATGTCCTGGTCAAAAGTCAAAGGCACAGTTGACTTTTTCCCTCAAAACCCTAACTGTGGTTCTGATGAACTTGAAACTTGTGAATCAAGCTTCTAGGATTAATCCATTGTTGCAAATGGATAAATGTAGTGTATTAGAGACCCTCAAACCATGTCTTGAGGTCTTGGCTCATGATTTGTCCCAAAAATCAACTTAGGGGTGAATTAGGTCAAGAAACCCTAATTCTTGATTTTTAGTGAATGCATCCCCTGAGGCTAAATTGACTTGATGATTAGGACCATGAGGTCCCTTGGAGTATCTTAGGTTATGCTTTGAAGCAGTGGCTCATGCCTAGAGAAAAATTTCCATCTGGAGGCCCTGGTCGACCAAAATCCTAATTTGGTGACACTAGCGATCATGAGGCTTAATCCACTTGGATTGTTGCAACCTTGTGCCTAATCCTTGTTGTGGGAGTCCTCTTGATCCTTTATGGGTGTTTGAGAGGTTAAACAAGTTGAAAATCATGTCATTCCTTGATTGATCCTTTGTCTAAAGCTCAGAGAGGGCTTGAAACCCTAATTATTGTTTGTCATGAAGGCTCACCCATATTGTGATGATGATTTGCACAATGATGGGAAATCTTAGTGGTCAAAATTTGGGGTATGAAAGATGCCCCTATTTAATCTTCTTGGACCTGAAGGTGTGAATGGCGAAGGTATTCGGGCATTCGGGGTGCAAGAGGATTAAATATCGGAATAAGTGAAATTTTGACGGTGGTTATGAATGGTGGTTTACGCATTCATCTTATTTTGCTAAGCAATGATGCTTAGAAAAGGTAAACTTCCCCTCGATCCTGGTTTCCTACCAAGGAACTGGTCTTAGTTTCTGATGTAAACTTCCCCTCGATCCTGGTTTCTTACCAAGGAACTGGTCTTAGTTTCTGATGTAAACTTCCCCTCGATCCAGGTTTCCTACCAAGGAACTGGTCTTAGTTTCTGATGTAAACTTCCCCTCGATCCTGGTTTCCTACCAAGGAACTGGTCTTAGTTTCTGATGTAAACTTCCCCTCGATCCTGGTTTCCTACCTAGGAACTGGTCTCAGTTTCTGAAATAAACTTCCCCTCAATCCTGGTTTCCTACCAAGGAACTGGTCTCAGTTTCTTTTGTCAATAAAATTTCTTGACAAGGGACGCTATTCATAGCGGTTTTCCTCAAACTTCTCGCCGAATATTCCCGGGGAGATGCCATTTGACGGAAAAAGTTTTGATGTCAGACTTGCTGGGGAATCCATTCGTCTGAGTTGTAGAGGTGCATAAACTTCTCTGTTGGAGACACCATTTGTCGACTCTACTGGGGAAAACGAGTCTCTTGAGAGACTGCTTTCTAGTTGGGGATATTACATCATACTTTTCTTCGAGATCTTTTCGAAGAAATGCTATACAATGTACCCCAATTTTCAAGTGCTGATGACTTCATTAACATTGACTTTCTGAAGAGAAAAACCAACGTGTTGCTAAGAGTCTTTAGTTGTGAGGCTTTCTCTGGGGATTTTCCTTAATCTGGGAAAGCGAAGGTGTCATCTTCAATGGCGAAGAGTGACATTTGTCGAACGTTTTCTGGTTTTTCAGAGGTTCAAGTTATCAAAGTGGCCGAGGACCAACTTCAATCCAGAAATGAACCGGAGGAGAGAGATTGTTCAGATGCAACATTTCCTGACGAGGAAAGAACTGACAACTCGATTGAGAGGACTTCTATCACTAGGGGACAAGACCGACTAGAGTGATAGTGATGCAATATGTATATGAATGCAAATTAATAATGCATGATGTATGTATGTTTATGCTGACAAAACTGACGCGACATACAGACTAGTAAATGAACATGACAGGATACTCGGCCACACCGGGAGATGAAAAGTATCACTGGTTCACGATAGCAATTTTGCCTTGCTTAGGAGAGATAGTCCCTGTGGGGAACAACCGTTGGTCGGGCTTAGGAGGTAAGAACTCTGCCAGGGGTATCAGATAGGAAAGTCGCATCTGATACAGTTGATCCTTTGTTCAGGCGTGCTGGTTTAGAAGGAGTACTTTGATTCTGCACTTTGAAGCTCGATTACCTCTAAAGAAACTATCGATGTTCTTTTTTATGTTCAAAGTCAAAAGGAATTGCCATCTTTATTTTTGAAAGTAGCAGAAAATTTGACAAGTTTAAATTCATTTTTGTTTTATTTCAAGAATCGTTAATCATATTAAAATGTCGTTCTATAAAGCTAAAACAAATAAGAATTGCAAACAAAAGCACAAGGGCTCAAATTTTATTGATAGGATGGAAATCAGCCAAACGCATGATTCCATAGAGTATTTACAAAGTTTAGAAAATGGTAATTTAGGGGAAAAGGCCTACATTGAAACATAACGACCGCTATCCTTCTACCAACTTTGAATTCTGGGCATCCTGAGCTTCTGTCAAAGATGACCTTAACTGGAGTTTTCTGATGGATGGCATCACTGCTGCTGGGGAATTTGCCCCTTTGTTGAACATAGTTACTTGCCATTATCCCTAATTTTTGCCTGGATTGTACTTTAAGATTTCCAATCCACCGGGATGATTTTTGAGTATGTCTCTAATTTTTGCCTGGACCGCCCTTTCAGTTTTTCAATCCATCGAGACGTTTTTTTTAGGCGAAGTATTTCTTGACTACGTCAACATTTGTGGGGTACGCAAATTCCTCTCCATCCATGGTTGCAAGTCTCAAGGCGCCGCCTGAGAAAGCTTTCTTGACCACATAAGGGCCATCATAATTCGGAGTCCACTTGCCCCGAGAGTCAGTGAGGAATGATTGTATCTTTTTTAGCACAAGGTCTCCTTTCCTGAAGACGCGGGGTCGAACCTTTTTGTCGAACGCCTTCTTCATCCTTTGCTGATACAACTGACCATGGCACATAGCCGTTATTCGCTTTTCTTCGATTAGGTTCAGTTCGTCGTGTTAAATTTGACACCATTCAGCCTCTGTTAGCTTAGCTTGTATCAATATCCGGATTGATAGGATCTCTACTTCTATGGGGAGCACTGCCTCCATGCCATATACTAGAGAGAAAGGGGTTGCCCCTGTTGAAGTGCGGACAGATGTTCGATAACCGTGCAAAGCAAAGGCTAGCATCTCGTGCCAATCTTTGTAGGTTACAAGCATCTTCTGAACAATCCTCTTGATGTTCTTGTTAGCCGCTTCTACCGCTCCGTTCATCTTGGGTTGGTAGGGAGATGAGTTATGGTGTTCGATCTTGAACTCAGCGTACAACTCTTTCATCATCTTATTATTCAAGTTGGATCCATTATCCATAAGTATCTGGCTAGGAACACCATAACGACAGATGATATTGTTTTTGATAAATCGGACCACTACTTGTCGGGTTACATTGGCGTACGATGATGTTTCGACCCACTTGGTGAAGTAATCACTGGCTACCAGGATGAACCAATGTTCGTTCGAAGCCTTGGGTTCGATCATGCCAATCATGTCGATTCCTCATGTGGAAAAAGGCCATGGGGAAGAGAGAACTTTGAGATGTGTTGGCGGTACATGGATTTTGTCTGAGTATATCTGACACTTGTGACACTTCCTCATGTACTTGTAGCAGTCGGATTCCATGGTCAACCAGTAGTACCCTGCTCTCAAAAATTTTCTCGCCATTGTGTGTTCGTTGGCATGAGTTCCAAAGGATCCTTCATGAATTTCTGTCATCAGCATGTTTGCTTCTGGTCTGTCTACACATCAGACCATGTCAAAGTTTCTCTTATAAAGTGTATCACCGCTCAGGAAGAAACTGCCTGCCAGTCTTCTGAGAGTTTTTCTGTCTTTCCTGGATGCCCTAGGTGGGTACTCCTGTTTCCGAAGGAAGCATTTGATATCGTGGTACCAAGGTTTGTTGTCTATGACTGCTTCAATCGTGAAGATGTAAGCAGGCCTCTCAAGGTGTATTATGTCGATCTTAGGTAGGTCGTTCCATTAACCTACACTAATCATGGAAGAGAGAGTGGCTAACGCATCAGCCATGTGATTCTCTTCACGAGGGATATGATGAAACTTGATTCTGTTGAAGAAGGGTAACAACCTTCTCGCGTAATCTTTGTAAGGAATCAGTCCTATTTGGTATGTGTTCCAATCTCTTTTGATTTGATTGATAACCAGGGCTGAGTCGCCATATACTTCCAAGTTCTTGATCCTTAAATCGATCGCTTCCTCGAGACCCATAATACAAGCTTCGTATTCGGCCTCGTTGTTTGTACACTTGAATGATAGTCTGGCAGTGAAAGGAATGTGGGTACCCTGTGGGCTTATGATGATTGCCCCAATTCCGTTTCCATAATGATTGAAAGCTCCGTCAAAGATAGGTCCCCATTGGGAACCTGGTTCTGGCCCTTCACTGGGTAGTGGTTCATCGCAATCTTTCATTTTCAAATACATGACATCTTCGTTTGGGAAGTCAAATCCAACTGATTCCTTATCGTTAATCGGTTGATGAGCCAAATGATCGGCTAAAATACTTCCCTTAACGGCTTTTTGTGCGTGGTACTCTATGTCATATTCTGATAACAACATCTGTCAACGGGCAATTCTTCCCGTGAGAGCAGGCTTTTCAAAGACATACTTGATTGGATCCATTTCTGAGATTAACCAAGTAGTGTGACAAATCATATACTGGCGAAGACGTTTGGCTGCCCAAGCCAGAGCACAGCAAGTTTTCTCAAGCATAATGTACTGAGTCTCGTAGTCAGTGAATTTCTTGCTCAAATAGTAGATGGCAAACTCTTTTCTTTTTTTTTCGTCTTGTTGACCAAGCACACAGCCCATGGAGTCTTCCAAGATTGTTAACTAGATGATCAGTGGTCTTCCTTCCATTGGAGGTGATAGAATCAGTGGGTTCAACAGGTATTCCTTGATACTGCCGAAGGCAGTTTGGCAGTCTTCTGTCCAAACGCAATCCTGATTCTTTTTTAGTAATTTGAAAATCGGCGCGCATGTCGCGGTCATGAGGAATATAAATCTGGAAATGTAGTTCAAACATCCTAGGAATCCTCTGACTTGTTTTTCAGTTTTAGGAGAAGGCAATTCTTGAATGGCCTTGACTTTGTCAGGATCAACCTCAATTCCTTTCTGGCTGACGATGAACCCTAAAAGTTTCCCTGAACGGACACCGAAAGTGCACTTATTGGGATTCAAGCGGAGTTTGTACTTTCTCAACCGCTCGAATAGCTTTGACAGGTGGGTCACATGCTCCTCTTCTGTCTTAGATTTTGCAATCATATCATCGACATATACCTCAATTTCCTTGTGTATCATGTCATGAAACAGAGTAGTCATGGCACTTTTATAGGTTGCCTCGACGTTCTTCAAACCGAACGACATTACCTTGTAACAAAAAGTATCACATTGGGTGATGAACAAAGTTTTCTCCATGTCTTTCGGCGCCATTTTTATCTGATTATAGCCCAAGAATCCATCCATGAAGGAGAAGACTTTGAACTTTGTTGTACTGTCTACCAGTATGTCAATGTGTGGTAAAGGAAAGTCGTCCTTTGGGCTAGCCTTGTTTAGATCTCTGTAATCCACACACATTCTGACCTTTCCGTCCTTTTTCGGAATGGGTACTATGTTAGCTAACCATTGAGGATATTCTGATGTAGCAAGGAAACCTGCGTCAATCTGTTTTTGTACTTCCTCTTTGATTTTGATGGCCATGTCCGGATGAGTCTGTCTCAACCTTTGTTTTACTGGCGGATATTCCGATATTAACAGTAGATAATGTTCCACGATGCTGGTATCCAACCCCGGCATGTCCTGATAGGACCAAGCAAATACATCAGGAAATTCTTTGAGAAGCTTTGTTAAACTCTCTTTGGCAGTTGGACTGAGCAGTGCCCCAATCTTGACCTCTATTTTTCCTCCTCTGAGCCCAAGTTGACCGTCTCCAACGGCTCTTTGTGAGGTTCAATGGACATTTCCTCTTGTCTGAGTAATCGGGAGATCTCTTCTGGAATTTTGTCGTCAACTTCTTCTTCGGCCCCAAATATCGGGAATTCAAAGTTGGGAGAAGGCATCGGATCGTATGTTTCAACGGGGTTTAAAACAAGCAATCTGCATGACGTGATGATTGATTTTTAGAAGAGATAGAGAGAATGCAAGAGTGTGTGCAGTGTATTTTCTTTTACTGCTTATTTTTATTATTTGAATTGTTTTTTAGGATTACCATTTTCTGAAAAAATGAAAATAAAAAAACAGCAATTAATGCAGAAATTACAGAACGACGTTATTTTATTTATGAACTGGTCGATTCTTGAAACTACATCCCTATAAAACAAAACTCTGTCGCTTTGGATGAAGCGAAGAGGTATATTTACAGAAAGTAAGCCCTATCAAAAACATTCGTTTCACCTGGGCAGGGTGAAAGGTTAAAGATGAAAAATACTTTGACTTATGAACAATCTTCGGAACATCGACAGCAACCCATTGGCGGCAAACTCCTCGGTGAATCACAAATTCTGGTACCTTCCTTGATTTTTCATCAGAAATAATGCTGATTTCTGGTGGAGTAGGATCATTGGAATCTGTTTCCCAAGCAGAGTTGTCGTAGACAAACTCTTCCATTGCATCTTGCATAGTGTTTGTACTCTCAGGAAGATTTCCCCATCCAGTTGGCTGGATGTCTTCGAGCCTGATACGAGAGCTCTCAGGAGCAGTGTATTTGACCAAGTAGTCGAATTTTCTGCTTGGTTGTCCTAAGGTGTCCCATACTTCTTTGGAACTGGAGGAGCCATCCCTTTCGATGACGTTGACCTCGGGAAAAGCATAATTGATGAATTCTAGTCCTCCAAGCTTTGTAAATTCATCGTCGTGCTGGATATTTTCTGAATACCCTGAGTGTTGATCCCATGACATGGTGGGGACGTAGGTATTCTTTTCTATGATGCTCAATTGATAAGCATCGTTCGGTTGATTCTCCTACCCCAAGTTTCCTGGGTACAACTGCCAGATTGGCAGGCCATCCATCGGGCCATAATAGTCGTGATCAAAGTTGTCTCTCATCAGAGTGTCTTCCTCTAATGAGTTTGGTGGAGCACGACATCCTTCTGGATCACAATCTCCGTATATCATTCTGACGTCTGACCTGGGTATAAATCTCGGACTTTGTGCGGGATAGAAAAATGGCATAGGCACCTCTTCCTAAGAAATATAATTGTCCTCGTTAAGATAGGGCTTCCATTCTTCATCTGTATCGGAGGAATCTCCCTCATTGATGGTATGGACTTCTTGAGACACTGGGTGAAGGAAACCTCCACTGTGGAAGAAATCCTGAATGGGATGAAGACTTTCATCGTTGGTAGCAGTCTGAGTACAGGTTGCAGAAAAACCAAGACCTTTCTTCGCCTTGTTGTCATTAGGAATGACAAGTTATCCCCATCCTTTTGCATTGTTATTTTTGATCGCCTCGAGAGCATCTTTGTACGAGGAAATCGAGGTTCCAACAACCTCCTACGGCTCTACACAAGTAGATAATGAAAGGTTACTCACTATCAAGGCTTGTTCTCCATAGACTGTGACGAGTTGATCGTTCTTGATGAACTTCAGATTTTGGTGCAGTGTCGAAGTGACTGCCCCAGCCTGGTGTATCCAAGGTCTTCCTAATAAACAGCTATATGTTGCTCGGATGTCCATGACCTGGAAAGTGATTAGGAAAGTGTGAGGACCGATAATTATGGGAAGGTCGACTTCGCCAATAACTGCCTTCTGAGATCCGTCGAATGCTTTGACGACGACATCACTGCCCCTCATCGGGGATCCTTTGAATGATAGTCGCATTAATGTAGACTTCGGCATAATGTTGAGAGTCGATCTGGTGTCCACCAGTACACTGGCTAAAGCATCGTCCTTGCAGTTAACTGTGATATTGAGCACCATGTTGTGACTTTTTCCTTTTTCCGGCAATTCCTCGTCACTGAACCCTAAGTTGTTGCTGGAAGTGATGTTAGAAATGATGCTATCGAACTGTTTTATTGTTACATCCTGTTCCACAAAGGCCTGCTCTAAGACTTTCTGTAGAGCCTCCCTGTGAGCCTCGGAACTGAGTAAAAGAGATACACAGAGATCTTTGAAGGAGTTTATAACAACTAATCAACAATGTTGTATTCACTCCTTTGGATGAGTTTCAGCATCTCATCATCGTTCTTTGAAAGGTCGGGGTCACTGGATTGACCAACTAGTGGATTGGGAACTTCCGTATGAGGTTCCTTTTCTCTGTTAGGTTCTCGAACTCCTCGGTTGAAGATTCGACTTCTCCGTGTTACTCGACTGATGTCTGCAATATTCACGACGGAGGGTAATGGAATTTCCTTTCCATTTTCAATTATTGTTGCACCGTATTTGTAAGGGATCGCCTTAGCTGATTCATACGGTAGTGGTCCCGGCAGATATATAACTACAGGAGCCTTCTGATTTTTCTGACTGTCATAGGTAACTTCAATCAGTTCCTGGCTAAGAACCTTCGATTCGTCCAGTAGAGGGATGATGGTGCAAACATCATTGGTCCTTTCGCGATCAGAGATTACAACGGCATCTTTGATTTGATCAGCGAAGTAGTCTGGCATCCAATTAATGGACCCCGAAACTGAATATTGTTGAATCTCTTTGCGGTCCAACTGACTCTGAAGGGCTGCTCACACGAGGTAACATTTTTGATAATTTTTCGAGCAAACTCTACAGCGCTCGTATTTATGTGGTGGCACCTGGCCACGTCAGCTTTGAATGCAGTGTAACCTCACTAGATCTGTTTCCATTGATCGAATATCCTGACTTTGATGCCTAGTAGGGTTCCCATTAACCACACTGATTTATTGCGTGTCTCATCCATATAGATCGGAAGCCACCAGTGGTTTAACAAGTGTTGCAAAGTTCTTTGCAGGAGAGCGCACCCTTGGTTACTCTCACGGCATACTGTACAGTTCTGATAATTATGCGAAGTCAGAAAACCGAGCTGGACTTGTGTAGCGTGTAACTCCACCAAGCTGGTGTTCATCAAGCGAATATCAAAGATTTGAATCATATTCACTTGATACGGATTTCCATTGTGGTAATCCTGAATCCATCCCAGATCTATCTGGCGCTGGAGGGCCTCTTGTACAAAAGAGCATCCCTATTTATTTATCGAGCAAGTCAGACAAGAATTGTAATCGTGTCGCGGCAGATTATGATACTGGCTTTGTCTTGAGTGCATTGCCATTAAGTTGACATTCATCGTACGGATGTCGTGGCTCTGAATGATGTTGGAATTCGTATAAGTCATGTTGACCCCACGAACTCGATGCTCTTGGATCCATCCGAGATCCAATTGTTCCTGTAGAGTTGATTACACCACAGAACATCCTTGATTATTCTTAGAGCAGATATCACAGTGGTGATAGTTGTGAGGTGGTATATGGCCATACCCGTTCTGTCTGCGATGCATCTTGACCAGATTGGTCCTTAATTAGAGTACATCATGAATTTGATAGTTGTTGTTAGACTCTCCCTCTATCAAATTGACTGCAGGTTTCTCGTGTTGAGGCAACGGGTTCGTGAGAACATTCGGATTTGTATCTTTGAAAGATAAGACCCCACTCCTAACAAGCTTTTGTACGTCGGATTTGAAACTGAGACAGTTTTCTATGTTATGCCCTGGTCCTCCTTGATGGTAAGACAAGTCTTATCCATTTTGAACCAAAAAGACGGATTTTCTGGTACTGTAAAAGGATACCTGGTTTGGATATGGCCCTTGACCAGTAATAGTGGAAACAGTTCTGCGTACAACATCGGAATAGGGTCAAACCCTGGTGTTCGTGTTGTACGGTTGTTGTTGTACTAAGGGCGAGCCTGCTGAAGAGGCTGTTGTGTCCTTTGCTGATATTGCTATTGATTCGATTGGCTTTACGCAACCTGAGGTTGATACGTTGGAACTGGCGCAGGGTTAATAGCAGGAGTTACAGCTGCTACTAGTTGGTAACGTCGCCTTTCCTTTCTGAGAGAGATATTCCCAATATCCTGCTCTTTTTTCTTAGGGAGAGCACTACCGTATCTTTTTGTATTACTTGATGATCCAGCGTCTTTAACTAAATGTCCTTCTCGAACCGCTTCCTCAAGACGAACTCCCATGCCCACCATCTCGGTGAAGTCACTGGGTGCACTGGAAACCATTCTGTCGTAGTAAAATGAGCTTAAGGTTTTCAAGAAGATCTTTGTCATTTCTTTTTCCTCAAGAGGTGGACAAATCTGGGCGGCAATTTCACGCCATCTCTGAGCGTACTCCTTAAAGGTTTCCTTGTCCTTTTGTGACATCGATCTGAGTTGATCTCTGTCCGGTGCCATGTCTAGGTTATACTTATACTGCTGAACGAAAGCAGCGCCAAGATCTCTGAAAGTGCCGATCTTAGTGAGGTTTAAACCCATGTACCATTTGAGTGCGGCACCGGTTAAACTATCCTGAAAGTAGTGAATCAGTAGCTCCTGGTTCTTTGTCTGAGTTGGCATCCGCCGAGCGTACATCACCAAATGGCTTTGAGGGCAAGAGTTACCCTTGTACTTTTCAAATTCGGGCACTTTGAATTTGTACGGAACTTTCTCATTGGGGACCAAACAAAGGTCAGCGGCGTCCTTTCCAAAAAGATCCTGACCGCGAATGGCTTGCAGTTCTTTCTGCATCTCCAGGAACTGTCCCTGGAACTCATTTATTTTGTCAAACACACTTTCGTTTCCACCAGAAGGTATCTGTGGAATCCGTCCTTCCGGGACAGTTGTACCACGGGTGGTGGTATAGTCATCATGGCAGTGCCTCTAAGTGCCTCCCGAAGTTTGTAACCTTCAGGAGTTGTCGTAATGCCCCTGGCATCTTCGCTTTCCCGAAGTTTGTAACCTTCAGGCCCAGCGGCTCCTACTACAGTTTCTGGATCTTCCATGATCGGCAGAATATATCCTTCCGGAATATAGTTGAGTGGCATGCCCCAGGGACGATATTTTAGCATTTTGTACCTAGGATCATACTTCTCCACTATGGGCGTTGATGTGATCCCTGAGATCACAGTCCGTTGTTGTTGCATCTGAGCTTCTGCCAGAGCTTGCATGTCGTTATGAAGCTTTCTCAGATCTTCTTTCAGAGTGTCGATCTCTTCCCTCAACTCTCTGTTCTCTTCCTCGAGATCATCCATTTTCTTTTGTCGATTGGCCTGAGTATTGTATGAATGAGACAGTTTGACTCTAGAATCGAGACACTAACGTGAGATTCGTAGGTAAGAAGAATACGTTACGTGAGAATGATGAATGATATGCAATTATTATATTAATTAACTTCTTATTTAATCAAAATAAACTTCGACAATTGGATTGCAAATATCAAACAGTGGGGAAGACCCCGTTTTATTGAATTCAAGGATTGCGAAAATGGAAATACAGTAGATTACAAAGTGCTGAAAAGGAAATGTCTAAGCTAATGGATCCTGAGTCCTCTCTGAGGAGAGCTCAGGTGCTGGTTTTGGTATTTTCCTTTTCTTTGACCGGGGCTCTTGAGCCGTTGTCGGGTTGTCGCTCCTTTGCCAAGTGAGAGGAGCGAGCAAATTCCTTTGGTCCTTTTGATTCTCTACAGCATGTTGCTCTAAAATCTCGATCAGAGCATCTTTATCTTTCAACAGTTGCTGTATTTTCTTACACTCCACATTGAGAATACGGTACTTGTTCCTCCAAGACCTCTTCTCCTGTTAAACTTTGTTGAGAGTAACTTGAAGTTTTTTCGTATCAGACATAAAGTAAAGGATGGGGTCCCTTAGTGGAAGAACTACCTGACGAGGGTAAGGCATCCTCAGCTTGAGAGCTCTAGTTTGTACCCAATGGAGATAAGGCTCCACCGAGATGTAGTCTGGTTTTCCTAGAGACTCTCTTCCTTTCCTATGAACGTGTTTCTAGGCATGCACTATTTCCGTATTTAGTGCTCTGTCATTTTCTCCTTCCTTGAAGAAAAGACCTTCCAGATGAGCATTCCGCGGGACATGCCTCATCGGGTATCCAAATTGACGACGAACTAAAATTGGATGATAGTTGATTCCTCCCTTAGTTCCTATAAGGGGTACGTTTGGGAAATTTCCACAACGGTCGATGATCCTGATCCCGTCATAGATTCGATTGTACCAATCGATGTCAGAGTTTGTAAGAGACATGATTCTCTGCGACCAACATAAAGTATTCTTTTGATCCCAAAATGCAGCAGACTTGGGTAAGTGGGAAATGAACCATTTGTATAGCAGGGGTACACAGCATGTGATCATTCCTCCGCTATACAAATTCCTTAAGTGTGCAGAATGATAAACATCTGCGAGCAAGGTCGGTATAGGGTTTCCAATCAGAAAAATCTTAATGGCGTTGATATCTACAAAGTTATCGATGTTGGGAAACAAAAATAACCCGTAGGTGAGCAAAACAAAGATGCTCTCGAAAGCGGCCACGTTCCCTATACTAGCAAAGTACAGAGCTTTCTTTATCAAGAACTGGGCTGGAAAACCCTGGATACCACCCTTAACGGTCATGTGAGTCATGACTTCTGACTCGTCCAAATAGATTTCTCTTGCAATGGTTTGCTCCTTTGAAATTTCTTCCAGTCCAGAAAAGGGAGCTTGATCAGTAATATGTAAATCAGTCAGGTAAGAGTATTCCTCCAGTGTTGGTGCTAGCTGATAATCCGGGAATGTGAAGCAGTGATAAACTGGATCGTAGAACTGGATTAGTGTGGACAGGATTCCTTCAATTTCATGGACCCTTAATAGAGACAGCAGTCCTCCATACTTGGCTCTGAAAGCCTCAGGGTTGGTGATCATCCTCGCCAAACCTCTTAAATCCTCTAGTTTTGGAACCTTGAAGGTGTACTTGTGAGTTTTCCTTCTACCGAAATCCATTAGCAATCTTTCTCTCTGACATTTGCAATCATTGGCTTAGTTTAATTTGAAAAAGAGAGACTAGAAGAGACATTTTTCTTTGTTTAAATGTTTTTTAAATGAATGTATGAATGCAGCACACAAAAACATAGAAAAAACATGGGGTCAAAGGGTCGGTGTCATGAAGTCAAGGCTCTACCCATCCCCAAAGGTTTATACTGGTGATTTTTTGTACATGTCCGCAAAATCATTGACCCGTCTTGGGATAACAACAGCAAGCGGATCGCCAGCGAGCTGATGTATCCTAGAGTGATCTCAAATAAGGGTAGTATCACGTGACAACTATTCTCGATAGCTTCCGCACTACAAAATGGTTTCAGTCTACTAAAAACCTCAGCTTCTCAGATAACCCAGTCGACCACACTACTTTGAACAACCGAAGTCGTATAGGTAATGTATCTGCAAAGGGAGTCTCCACTGAGTTTGATGGTTGACCGAAAACTCTTAACTGGGATTCACTCCCCGTAAGATTACCCGTATAATTCCATCCCCTATCTTAGGTGTATACTCAATCTTTCCACATGCGGCATCACACGCATTCCCATTAGCAGAAAAATAAACACATATATCAATTAGGAAAAGCAGTATATATATTTGTCCTAATATCCTAGACCTCTAGTCTTATGATCCTATATAGACAATGGCTCCCCAGCAGAGTCGCCATTTCTGTAGCATTTGGTGAATTTAAGGCCTTCACCCTAAAAGAGGCTAGAAAGAATGCCTCCCACTGTGGTCGTCATTTTTCTGTAGCGCAGTTTTTGTCGTTTCGAATCACTATCGCTTGGGTACTACAGTTTGATTCATCTTTTATCCTGTTGAGCTGATTAAGGAAGGGAAATAGATGTCTCCAATTAACCCTGCTTGCAAACTGAGTTTAAACAGTCAAAACTGTTGGTTTACAGATGCTATCAAAATAGGGGGTTCTTATTTAGGGTTATTTGCTTAAAAATAGGGTCTAGACTATGGGCTAGGTTTCTGGTATGGTGTTAGGTCTGATGCTTTTGAAGGTACTGAATTTTGGCTTTTTTGTTACTATGCTTGCTAAGATTTTTGCAATCTTATGCCTACGTATTCCCGAAACAGGGAAATCAGAGCGATCGCAGTTCCTCCTATTCTATGGGAGGAAAAGGTTGTTTTGGTGTCTTGTTCAAAGCCCAAAACATGAAGCTAAAGGTGGTTTGTATCTTGTTCAAAGCCCAAGATGTGAAGCTAAAGGGTTTTGGATGAGAGAGAATTTGTCATCTCTAAAGAGGAGTTGTTGATGTTTGTATGCTGTGAGCAAGGCACAAATTAGATGCTAAAAGGTTGATTGACTTAACCGGGTTTCCTTATACGAAGCCTAAGAGGAGGCGGGAAGTTTGACTTTTCCGGGGCAAACGTTCTTTCTGTCTTGTACAACGCCTAAGATTGAGGCTAATAAGATTTTGACTCCGCTGGGGAGAATGTATCTTGTATAAAGCCCAAGATGGAGGCTGAAAGGGTTTGACTCAACAAGAGAGTACTTTTATCTGTCCTGTATAAAGCCCAAGACGGAGGCTAAAAAGGTTGACTCAACAAGAGAGTCTTGAACGGGTGATTGACTCAACAAGAGAGTCTGTTTGACTCAATAAGAGAGTCTTTTATACTCAACAAGAGAGTGTTTTGCTGTCTCGTACGAAGCCCGAGATAGAGGCTAAAAGGAGATCGACTCAACAAGAGAGTCTTTTATACTCAACAAGAGAGTGTTTTATATGTGTCTTGTATGAAGCCCAAGACGGAGGCTAAAGGTTGACTCAACAAGAGAATCTTTTATACTCAACAAGAGAGTGGGTTTTTATATGTCTTGTACCAAGCCCAAGATGGAGGCTAAAAGGAAGAGAGACTCAACAAGAGAGTCTGAAAAGGTTAGCTCCGCTGGGGAGAGTCATTGTACAAAGCCCAAGAGGAAGCTATCTTACTGCTGAGGATTATATCCATAGGCAAGCCCAAGGGTGGGGAACTCTCATGAGAGAGACCGGGTTTCAGAGTGATCAGTGTTTTTTCTATGTTTGAAAGGAACTTGAGAATGTCTTTGAGACTCAAGGGGGGTTTAGACTGTCCGAGTCTAGAGTTTTGTCTTTTGTACAATGCCCAAGAGGAGGCACAGGCATTAAGGGATGAGTATCAACCCTAGAATGGCTGGAGTTTTGACACTGGAAAGACTGCTCTAGAAAAGGATGACTAAGTTCTATCTTATACCTTTAAGAGGTCATCAGGGTCCTTGTATTAAGCCCAAGAGAAGGCATGAGAACATCTAAGAAGCCGAAGGGTCCTTGTACAACGCCCAAGAGGAGGCGGGGATGCTTTTAGGAAGCCTGTGGGTCCCCAAACCACGAGAAGTTCAAGAAATGCAATTCACAGAGAAGAGATCATTCCAGGAAAGTTCGAGAATTTGGAAGAAACTCAAGAGATGCTATTCACGGAGAATAGATCAACTCTGGGGAGTAGAGTTCCTTTGAATATTTCTAAGGGTGACAGTCTGAGAAAAGGTTCACCGAGAATACTGCCTTTCTTTTTGTTCCGTATTTTTTAACCCCAAGAGAAGGGAATACTGTATCTGGAATCCTACGGGGGATCAAGTTTTGTTTGTATTTAAGAGTGACCAACAAGGCTTTACCTAGTGCTAGACGTAGTTGTCGGGGAAAACTCTAAATAACTATACTAGTATTACACAGTGGATATGTGACAAGTATATAAAAGGATGTGAAAGAAGACTTACAATGAAACAGCCCCACAATACAGTTATATACATATGAAAGCGATAAATGAAAGCGGATAAACACTTACCCGTTGTAGAGCTTCCATGTTGTTTTGTTAGTTGTTCAACAAAGAAAGTGTTGATAACAATATTGTATTCAAAATCAAAGGAGAAAGTGCTTTAAAAGATTGTCGGGGGCTTACAACTCAAGGAGAGGCCCAAGTTTTAACAATGATCGCACCGTTGTTTTGAAAACTGTACAGAGGGACTTATACAATATGTGAGGCCCAAAAAGTTTTTATGTACAAGGGGATGGGTCTTACACTCTATTAGAGGCCCAAAGAAATTTACAGAAAAGAAATGGGGCTTATAACACGAGGGTAGGCCCAATTGTTTTTAAACTGGCGATTGCGCCGAGATTTTTTTAATACAGAGGGACTTGTACAATACCTGAGGTCCAACATGGTTTTGGTTAAAAAGGGATTGGGTCTTAAACTCTATTAGAGGCCCAAAGAGTTTGAAAATGAATAGAGATGGGTCTTATAGCTCAAGGAGAAGCCCAGTTGGTTTCGTTACAAAGGCGACGACCGCGCCGTACTTTTGAAAATATACAGAGGGACTTGTACAATGTGTGAGGCCCTATAAGGTTTATTTACAAAAGGATTGAGTCTTACACTCTACCAAGAGGCCCAAAGATGTTTAAGAAAAAGAAAGATGGAACTTACAACACGAGGGTAGGCCCAGATGGTTTGTTTGAAAACGGCGATCGCGCCGAGGTTTTTGAAAATACAGTGGGTCTTATACAATATCTGAGGCCCAACAAGGTATCTTATTTACAAGGAATGGGTCTTATACTCTATTAGAGACCCAAGGAGTTTTAAAATGATTGATGAGGGTTGAATTAATCAAAACCCAAATTTTGTTTAAAAAGGAATTAATTTTGTTAAAAAATTAATAAAAAGGTGATGAAAACATGTGAAAAATGAGTGGTGATCTTGGATCAATGTTTCAAAAATAATGTTTATATCCACAAAATGATTGGAAACCAATTAAATTTGGAAAATCAAAGGGAAAAAAATATTTCAAATGTTAAAATTAAATAAAACATTAATTCTTTGCAAAAATATCAAATATATGAAATAAATAATATTTTTGGGATATTTTGGTAAAATAAAATATTTTAACAATTTTGTGAATTATTAAAAAAATAATTAACTCAAAATCATTAAAACTCAGAGAGAAATTAATTTTTGAATCAATTAAATAAAATCACAAAATTCAAATATTTGAATTTGTGAAAAAGGCGCCAAGAACATGGCAATAACACGCGCGTGTTCTGAGTTTGGCCTGATTTGCATTTTCTATCCAATCTCACTGAATACTTGATGAAATCACACAATCCACATATCAATATGCTCGTTTTCACCTCACGATCATGTCTATGGTCTTTAATTTTATTTATTTTAAGCATGGAATAAGAAATCAAGACAAAACCTCAAGAACTCTAAAATTTGCATGAAGGCTGAGAATTTTGATACACGGTTCAAACAAAGCAAATAATTGAGGGGAAACATTATATGCATGATTATGAACATTTGGCAAAAGTATTGTGCGAGGAAATATGCATAGATTAAGAGATGACCAAGTTTAGGCTTACTTGAAGGTCGTGACAGCAAGAGCAATGTGATTTTTGAGTTGGAGGTGTTACAGATGAGTTGTGATGATCTGAACAGCTTCCCTACACCATATGGAGTGTGTTTGAATGCTTGGACTTGATTGGAAATGGCTGGATCACTTCATGGCATCTCAGCTGCAACTTGGTTAAAACCTTGAGCAACTGGCTGGTGATTCTGAGAAATCAGTGTTATAGTTGTTGCTTAAGTGTTTGGATCACTTCTATATGATGTTTATGAGGTGTGTGTGTGTGTGTGTGATTGGTTTGGTTGGAATAGCTCTCAAACTCAAAACCCGATAGTTACTTGCTTTGGAAGGCAAATTTGGAAGTGAGAAGGTGATTTTGAGGAAAGCATATGTTTAATGGTAACTGCAGCAGAGGCTTGGCCAATGTTGATCAATAGGAATCCAAGTCTCCTCTAGCCATTGACTAGAGGTTAGAGCACAGGCCTATGGTTCTTTGGTTCAGATCTTATCCTTGACTCATTCATTTAAAAATGGCTCGGTTCATGCCACCTTGGTGCATCCATTGAAGGGTCCAAAACAAAATTGGAGTCTTGTCCCCTTTTTAGGCATTTTAGGGTTGGAATGCTACTTTGGGAATCTTGGATTTGGGAGGCTGATGGATCAGTGTTTGTCCCTCCTTGGTCTCCCCCTGAGGTGTTCAGATGGATAAATTTGTTTGTCATTTGCAAGAATTGCTCAAATCGAGCAAAATGCACAAATCTGCCTTGCCATGACAGTTTGCAGCAAGGCACATAGCCATTGTCATATCTCATGGCTTAAGTGGAGTTTCATGGGGTTCTTGGCCATTTTGGAAAGCTCTCATATGATACAACATATGTGTGATCATAGTTTGTCTTGACACTTTTTGGATCCAAGTGAAAAATGCCCCTACATTTGGAAAAAAGTGAAACAGATTCTGACTTAGTGAAAATTTCACTAAGTGTTGGAAAAAAGTGACATTTTCACTTTTTGTGATTTTGGTCATTCCATAACTTAAAATCCATGGAGAATTGGAATGAGGTGTAGTTGAAGCTTTTGTAGTGTGCCATGAGAGCTGCAAATCCATCTTTGGATCAGCCAAAATGGTTGCTTGGATCTCAAGTTATGATCCTTGGAAGTTGGTACCCTAGCCACACTGTTCCATAACTTAGAAAATTTCTAAGTTTTTATGGTTACCCCTTTTACAAGTTATCCCACTTTATTTGGTTTTTCTTGATGAATGTTGATTCAAATCACACATTAACATCATTTTAGGGTTAGGGAACCATAATTGATCAAAAATCAAAAAGTCAAACTTTGACTTTTGGGTATAGTTGACTTTTAATCAGATGAATTCCAAACTTATGAAATCAAGTCTTTAACCTAAATCAAACTTGATGGATTGATTTCATAGGTGTTATAGGGTGTATTGAATCATGTCTTAGGGTTTGGGAGCATGTCCTGGTCAAAAGTCAAAGGCACAATTGACTTTTTCCCTCAAAACCCTAACTGTGGTTCTGATGAACTTGAAACTTGTGAATCAAGCTTCTTGGATTAATCCATTGTTGCAAATGGATCAATGTAGTGTATTAGAGACCCTCAAACCATGTCTTGAGGTCTTGGCTCATGATTTGTCCCAAAAGTCAACTTAGGGGTGAATTAGGTCAAGAAACCCTAATTCTTGATTTTTAGTGAATGCATCCCCAGAGGCTAAATTGACTTGATGATTGGGCCCATGAGGTCCCTTGGAGTATCTTAGGTTATGCTTTGAAGCATTGGCTCATGCCCAGAGAAAAATTTCCATCTGGAGGCCCTGGTCGACCAAAACCCTAATTTGGTGACACTGGCGATCTTGAGGCTTAATCCACTTGGACTGTTGCAACCTTGTGCCTAATCCTTGTTGTGGGAGTCATCTTGATCCTTTATGGGTGTTTTAGAGGTTAAACAAGTTGAAGATCATGTCATTCCTTGATTGATCCTTTGTCTAAAGCTCAGAGAGGGCTTGAAACCCTAATTATTGTTTGTGAAGAAGGCCCACCCATCTTTGGGGAGACTAATGAGGCATGATGGTTCATCCATATTGTGATGATGATTTGCACAATGATGGGAAATATTAGTGGTCAAAATTTGGGGTATGACATAGACTACTCAGAGATATTTGCTCATGTTTCAAAATTGAACATTGTAAGAATTCTTTTATATCTTGCTGCTAACCTGGATTGGCCCCTACATGAGTTAGATGTTAAGAATGCCTTTCTTAATGGTGATCTAGAAGAAGAAGTATATATGTACATTCCTCCTGTTTTTGAAAACAAATTTGGATCAAATGTATGCAAACTAAATAAGTCTTTGTATGGATTAAAGCACTCTCCCAGAGCTTGGTTTGAAAAATTCACTCAGTCCATGAAGAATCAAGGATACATCCAAGAACAGGTTGACCACACCCTATTCACAAAATTCTCCACCGATGGGAAAGTTGTTGTTCTGATTGTTTATGTTTATGATATTGTCCTTACTAGAGACGATACAGTGGAAATGGCAAGGGTAAAAGAGAAATTGGCAGTAAACATTGAAATCAAGGACTTAGGATTCATGAGATATTTTCTTGGCATGGAGGTTGCTCGGTCAAAGAATGGTATTGTGGTTTCACAGCAGAAATACATTCTAGACTTATTAAAAGAAACAGGAATGAGTGGATGTCGTCCTGCAGATACCCCTATGGATCCTAATGCTAAACTTTGGGGAGAAGGAAAAGTTCATGTTGATACTGGAAGATATCAGAGATTGGTTGGGAAACTGATTTATTTGTCACACACCTGGCCTGATATTTGTTTCTCAGTCAGTGTAGTGAGTCAGTTTATTTTTTAAGAAGACTAGTGAAAGGAATATGTCTATCTTCACTGATGCTGATTGGGCAGGTTCAGTCACAGATAGAAGATAAACCTCTGGATATTGTACCTATGTTTAGGGTAATCTTGTGACATGGAGGAGCAAGAAACAAGGCGTTGTAGCAAGGTGTAGTGCAGAAGTCGGGTTTAGAGCTATGTCTCAAGGTATTTGTGAAGGATTATGGATCCTTAGAGTCCTAGAAGAACTTAAGATGAAAGTTGAGCTTCCATTGAAATTGTACTCTGACAGTAAAGCTGCTATTAGCATAGTGTTAGTTCTTGTATTGGCTAGAATTTTGGTAAAACAATGTTGTTGTTGAAGATGTCATATGTCTGATGTCTTAACATGAGTTACTAACATTAAGTTTGTTAGGGTTGCAGTTTTGCGTACTGATGTCAAAAATGATGTCTTGACATTGAGTGACAGAATATCAGTTGTTTTGTTTTTAGGGTTGCGCGTGTTTTAATTAGTTATTAGAAGATCTGATTGAGAGATTGCAGGCGAAGATCTTGGATTAGATTCTTTCTGTTGCAATCAGATATGAAGTATATCTTGTTATTTTTTAGGGCTGAAATATATGAAAAGATTTGAAGATAAAATTTGTTTTAAATTCAAATCAAATCAGATATTTTCAAGGAGTCCAAGCCCAAGTCTGAGTTTCTAGTTAAAGCAGCCTCAACCCTACTTGGAAGGTACGAAAGCAAGATATTAAAGACTGAGAGTCAAATGTGTGTTTCGTCTGTGTATTGTAAGCCATTCATGTTTGAATTGGTGTAATTGTTTTGAGTTGTTAATTGTTCTTGATCAAAGCTTTTAAGCAAGATCAAGTTGTGTTTTGGAAGTGTGACTTCTATACTTTGTAATCTTTGAATTGTATCACTGTGGTGATTTAGGGGGAGTGAGTGGTTTCTCATATCTTAGTGTATCTTAGATAGAAGTGTCATTGGGTAGTGATTAAGTTAGTGGATTGTCAATTGGGATTGTTGAGTCTGTAATTTAATACTACTAATAGTGAATTTCCTCCCTGGCTTGGTAGCCCCCAGACGTAGGTAGTTAGACCGAACTGGGTGAACAATTCATTGTGTTGATTGACTGTTTTATTGCCTTGTTCATTTAGCAGATTGTGTTGTTGTGACATCACACTTAACATCACACATCTGATACCAGAATTTCAATTGGTATCAGAGCAGGCATCTTGCTCTGCATCTGGGTGAGATCTAGGGCTGTTACTTTCTGGTACAATGGACAAGGAGTGTGGTGGATTTGTGAATTGACCCCCTATTCTAGATGGCTCAAATTATGACTATTGGAAACCTCGTATGGTTACATTCTTGAAGTCCTTAGACGGCAGGACTTGGAAGGCAGTTGTGAAAGAATGGAAACATCCTGTTATTGTGGAAAAAGATGGTAGCTCTAAGCTGAAACCTGAAGAAGAATGGACCAAGGAAGAAGATGAGCTTGCCCTTGGGAATTCTAAAGCCTTAAATTCCATATTCAATGGTATTGACAAGAACATCTTCAGGCTGGTCAACACTTGTGAAGTAGCTAAGGAAGCATGGAATATCTTGAAAACTACTCATGAAGGAACCTCCAAGGTCAAGATGTCAAGACTTCAACTTCTGACAACAAAGTTTGAAAATCTGAAGATGAAGGATGATGAGACCATTCATGATTTCCACGTGAACATTCTTGAGCTGTCAAATGCTTCTAGTGCCCTAGGAGAGAGGATGACTGGAGAGAAGCTGGTGAGGAAGATTCTTAGATCCCTTCCCAAGAGATATAAAATGAAGGTGACTGCTATAGAAGAAGCCCAAGACATCAGCAAGATGAGGGCAGATGAGTTGATTGGTTCTCTTCAGACATTTGAATTAGGGATGAATGAGGAATCTGAAAAGAAGACCAAAAGCATAGCATTGGTGTCTAAAGATGAAAGGAAAGAGTGTGGTCCTAAAACTCAGGAGGAGCTTTCAAATGCCATTGTTCTGCTGGGAAGACAGTTTAATAAGGTTATAAAAAGGATAGACAGGAGCTACAAACCTAATGTCAAGAACATCACATCTGACACAAACAGGTCAGGTGATCAGGGGAAGAAATCAAGAGATGAAGAAAAGTCCAATGATGACAAAGGAATTCAATGCTATGAGTGTGAAGGTTATGGTCATATCAGAAAAGAATGTCCTACATATCTTAAGAAGCAGAAAAAGGGGTTATCTGTTTCCTGGTCTGATGAGGATACTGATAGTAAACCTGAAGAAGAATCAGCTAAGCTTGTTAGAGCAATGATTGGGATTTGTGAGTCTGAAAATGATTCAAGTGATGATGAGGTTACATATGTAGAGCTTACTGCCTCATATAGAAAACTGTGCATTAGAAGTGAACAAGTTTGTCTAGAAGGAGAAAAGCAAAAGAAAATCATTGTGCAATTAAAGGCTGAAAAAACTGAGCTGGAAAATGAAGTCAGTATGCTGAACTCTAAACTGGATTTTATGTCAAAAACTGTCAGAATGTTGAATAATGGAACTGATGCTCTAGACAACATTATTAGCATTGGAAAAACTGCTGGAGACAAAAGTGGTTTGGGATTCGACAATGTATCAGCTTCAAATGATGTTATTACCAGTTTCGAGCCAGTGATGTTAAAACAGATGTTTAAACATCCTGACAGGCCTCCCTCTAGGAAGAAATTCAGGCGCTGGAGATGTCATCATTGTGGGCGTTTTGGACACATAAAGGCCTACTGTTATAAGCTTCATGGGTATCCTCAGAAGGCACATCAGTTTACTCCCAGACAGAATTTTCACAAAGGTAATCAGGCCATCAAGTCTAAGAAGCAATGGGTTCCAAAAGGTAAAGTTACCAGCTTAATAGCTCACACTTCTCTTAGGGTTTCTACCAAAGAAGACTGGTACTTTGATAGTGGGTGTTCAAGACACATGACAGGAGTGAAGAATTTGTTGGTGGATGTTAAGCTCCATTCTTCTGGTCATGTAACTTTTGGTGATGGTGTCAAAGGAGAAATCAAGGGTATGGGAAAGTTGAACTGTGCTGGTGCTCCTAGACTAGATGATGTTCTGCTTGTCAAAGGGTTGACAGCAAATTTGATCAGTATTAGCCAACTTTATGATCAAGGATTCAAAGTAGACTTTACAAAATCTGAGTGCATTGTCACAAATGAGAAAGGAGAAGTCATCATGAAGGGTGTTAGGTCTAAGGACAACTATTATCTGTGGGTGCAACAAGACTCAAGTCCCTCAACATGTGTTTTTCCTATAGAAAATGAAGTCAAAGTCTGGCATCAAAAGTTGGGACATCTTCATCTGAAGGGAATGAAGAGAATCATATCCTCAGAAGCTGTCAGAGAAATTCCTAAACTCAAAATTGAAGAAGGAAGAGTCTGTGGAGATTGTCAAATAGGGAAGCAGACCAAGATGTCACATCAGAAGCTTCAACATAACACAACCTCCAAAGTTTTGGAACTTTTTCATATGGACTTGATGGGACCTATGCAAGTAGAAAGTCTAGGTGGGAAGAAGTATGCTTATGTTGTTGTAGATGACTATTCTAGGTACACCTGGGTAGGCTTCATCAAAGACAAAACAGAGGTGTTTGATGAGTTTAAAGATTTATGTCAAAGACTCCAAAGAGAAAAAGAGAGTAATGTCATCAGAATAAGGAGTGATCATGGGAGGGAATTTGAAAATAGCAAGTTTGCTGAATACTGCTCTGCTGAAGGCATCAGTCATGAGTTTTCCTCTCATATTACCCCTCAGCAAAATGGAGTTGTTGAAAGGAAGAACAGAACTCTCCAAGAATCTGTTAGGGCAATGATTCATGCCAAAAAGCTTCCTTACCATTTCTGGGCTGAAGCCATGAATACTGCTTGCTATATTCACAACAGAGTTACTTTGAGAAGAGGCACTTCAGCTACATTGTATGAACTGTGGAAAGGGAGAAAACCAACTGTGAAGTACTTTCATGTTTTTGGAAGTAAATGTTATATTTTGTTAGATCGTGAACAAAGGAGAAAATTGGATCCTAAAAGTGATGAGGGAATCTTTCTGGGATACTCTACAAATAGCAGAGCTTATAGGGTTTTCAACTCCATAACCAAGGTTATGATGGAGTCTATAAATGTGGTAATTGATGACAGTGACATGAAGGAAGATGTTGATGTCCTGGATGATGTTGGAATGTCGTTTGAAGATGTTACATCAGAAACTGAAGATAGAAGTGTTGCTCTCAGTCCTGTTGATGCTGAGGCTGAACCTGAACAACCTAATAAAGAACCATCTATTAGAGTGCAAAAGGACCATCCAAAAGAGCTTATCATAGGTGATCCAAAATCAGGGGTTAGCACTAGATCAAGAGAGGTTGTGTCAAATTCTTGTTGTGTCCAAAATTGAGCCCAAGAATGTCAAAGAAGCTCTGACTGATGAATTCTGGATTAATGCCATGCATGAAGAGCTGGAACACTTTAAGAGGAATGAAGTGTGGGACCTTGTACCAAGGCCTGATGGAGTTAATGTGATAGGCACCAAGTGGATTTACAAAGAATAAATCTGATGAACAAGGAGTGGTCACCAGAAACAAGGCCCGATTGGTTGCTCAGGGATACACTCAGGTTGAAGGAATTGATGAAACCTTTGCTCCTGTGGCAAGACTGGAATCTATCAGATTACTCTTAGGTGTGGCTTGTAATCTCAAATTCAAGCTTTTTCAAATGGATGTTAAGAGTGCCTTTTTGAATGGGTACTTAAATGAAGAGGTTTATGTAGATCAACCAAAAGGATTTATTGATCCAACATTTCCTAATCATGTTTACAAACTTAGGAAAGCTCTTTATGGTTTGAAGCAAGCACCAAGAGCTTGGTATGACAGGCTTACTGAATTTTTGGCTGTGAATGGTTACAGAAAAGGAGGGATTGACAAGACTTTGTTTGTCAAAGATGAAGGAGGAAAACTGATGATAGCTCAAATATATGTTGATGACATCGTATTTGGTGGGATGTCAGATGCAATGGTTAAACATTTTGTGAAACAGATGCAGTCTGAGTTTGAAATGAGTCTTGTTGGAGAGCTCAGCTATTTTTTGGGGCTACAAGTTAGACAAATGGAAGACTCCATATTCATCTCTCAGAGCAAGTATGCTAAGAACATTGTTAAGAAGTTTGGTCTAGAAAATGCTAATCACAAGAGGACACCTGCTCCTACTCACTTAAAGTTGTCAAAGGATGAACATGGTGTGAGTGTGGATCAAAGTCTATACAGAAGCATGATTGGTAGTCTATTGTATCTCACTGCTAGCAGACCTGATATTTCTTTTGTTGTTGGAGTTTGTGCCAGATATCAATCTGAGCCTAAGGTTAGTCACTTGAATCAAGTAAAGAGGATTCTGAAGTATGTAAATGGGACTAGTGACTATGGCATGCTTTACAGTCATGGATCAGGCACTGAGTTATGTGGTTATTGTGATGCTGATTGGGCAGGAAGTGTTGATGATAGAAAAAGTACTTCAGGAGGTTGTTTCTTCTTAGGGAATAATCTGATCTCTTGGTTCAGTAAAAAGCAGAACTGTGTGTCTCTTTCTACTGCTGAAGCTGAGTACATAGCAGCGGGGAGTAGTTGTTCTCAACTTGTTTGGTTGAAGCAAATGTTAACAGAATACAATGTCAAGCAAGATGTCATGACATTGTACTGTGATAATCTGAGTGCTATCAATATCTCTAAAAACCCAATTCAACATAGCAGGACTAAGCATATTGATATACGTCATCACTTTATAAGAGATTTGGTTGAAGACAAAGTAGTTGCTTTGGAACATGTTGCTACTAAACAGCAATTAGCTGATATTTTTACAAAGGCCTTAGATGCAAATCAATTTGAAAAATTAAGAAGCAAATTAGGAATTTGCATATATGAGGATTAAGTGTGCTGGGAGGTGTCTTGTGCAGTTGTGAACTTTATTGCATATGTTTAGTTTAAAGGAAACAGAATTTTATTCAACTGCTGAAAGCATACAAGATTAGATTTTAGTACATCATAAGCAACAAACAAAGGGTCTAAAGATTATCCCAACCCCCTGAATCAAGAAAATTTTTCCAATCTTCATCCCATTCATCATCAGAAGCATAAAGTTGCACTGGATATTTTTTGATGGTTTTCATCCTTGTCTCTGATGTTTTTCTTGCTCTTGTTGCTCCTGGAGTTGCCCCAGCTGTAGACAGTGTTTTGTTCTTCAACTTCTGTGGATCTGGTTTCTTGACCTCTTGCATGTGTTTCTTTCCTGCATCTCTGTTAGACTGACTCATGGTTATTTCCTAGTTCTGTTGTTAGAAGCAAGAAGGCTTGGTTTTTATAATGCATAGAGAGGGCATTGTTTGTACCGCCTGACCAGTCAAAGTTTTGGAACTTGTTCTTTTTGGGAAGCTTGTTATTTGACCTTGTCATAGTAAATGTCAGGAATTTGTGTTTGCTGCTTTGATAGGTTCAAGGTTGTCAATTTGTGGCTAAAAAGGGGGAGACTTACCAAGCTGTTTGTTGTGGTTCTTGTTTTGAGGGGGAGTTTTGTGTTGTGCAGCTTTGGAAGTTGTTGCTGCTGTTTGTATTGTTTTTTTCCGCTGCTGGTATCTCTGGTGTTGGCTGAGATTGTTTTAGCCAAAATTATCCAAAGGGGGAGATTGTTAGTTCTTGTATTGGCTAGAATTTTGGTAAAACAATGTTGTTGTTGAAGATGTCATATGTCTGATGTCTTAACATGAGTTACTAACATTAAGTTTGTTAGGGTTGCAGTTTTGTGTACTGATGTCAAAAACGATGTCTTGACATTGAGTGACAGAACATCAGTTGTTTTATTTTTAGGGCTGCGCGTGTTTTAATTAGTTATTAGAAGATCTGATTGAGAGATTACAGGCAAAGATCTTGGATTAGATTCTTTCTGTTGCAATCAGATATGGAGCAGATATTGTTATTTTTAGGGCTGAAAGATATGAAAAGATTTGAAGATAAAATTTGTTTTAAATTCAAATCAAATCAGATATTTTCAAGGAGTCCAAGCCCAAGTCTGAGTTTCTATTTAAAGCAGCCTCAACCCTACTTGGAAGGTACAAAAGCAAGAGATTAAAGACTGAGAGTCAAATGTGTGTTTCGTCTGTGTATTGTAAGTCATTCATGTTTGAATTGGTGTAATTGTTTTGAGTTGTTAATTGTTCTTGATCAAAGCTTTTAAGCAAGATCAAGTTGTGTTTTGGAAGTGTGACTTCTATACTTTGTAATCTTTGAATTGTATCACTGTGGTGATTTAGGGGGAGTGAGTGGTTTCTCATATCTAAGTGTATCTTAAATAGAAGTGTCATTGGGTAGTGATTAAGTTAGTAGATTGTCAACTGGGATTGTTGAGTCTGTAATTTAATACTACTAATAGTGAATTTCCTCCCTGGCTTGGTTGCCCCCAGACGCAGGTAGTTAGACCGAACTGGGTGAACAATTCATTATGTTGATTGACTGTTTTATTGTCTTATTCATTTAGCAGATTGTGTTGTTGTGACATCACACTTAACATCACACATCTGATACCAGAATTTCACATAACTCATAATCCAGTTCAACATGACAGAACCAAGCATATTGAGATTGATCGACACTTCATAAAGGAGAAGTTAGATGTTGGAATCATATGTCTACCTTTCGTAACTTCAAGTCAGCAAACTGCGGATATCCTGACCAAAAGTTTGGCAAGACTTACCTTTGAGCATTTGATAGACAAGTTGGGCATGATAGATATCTATGCACCAACTAGAGGGGGGTGTTGGAAAATATTTTATTTCCCTATTTAATTGTTTCCGTTTATTGTCATTTATTTTCTTTTATTCACCATTAAGGAGGAGAATTAAGTATTTTTATTGTATTCTCATTACATAAACCAGTCTTTGGCTAAGGAATAAAGTTACAACAGCTTTTACCTATTTCTTCCAATATCGGGATTGTTGGAAGCAAAAGAGTGAATAAAGTAGGATTGTTCTCTTGTTTCACTTTGTAAAGATCATAAGGGGATTGTCCTTATTGATTGGTTTAGGAAATTGTGTATAGTGGCTAGGATAGGCTTGTACAAAGTTCTAACAGATAGTAAAATCTCTTACTGCGTAAGGGGACTGGAGTACTCTCCGATTGTGAGTGGAACCAGGATATATCGTTGTGTCCTTTATTTTTCTGCACTTTATCGCTTTCATCACTTAACATCAAACCAAAAAATTTTAAAGTACCTAATTCACCCCCCCCCCCCCCCCCCCCCCTTAGGTCCATTCCATACTTACAATTTTCTTTGGGGAATGGTTTGGCAAATTTTGAAATTGATATTTTGCAAGCATTATGCAGTGTCTCCGCAAAGTATTTCTTCTAAGTGTTTAATTGGATTAATAGGTATTTATGATGACAAAAGATATCATAAACCATCGTCAAATGAAGAAGTTTAAGTTAAATCCAAAAGTAGAAAGTTTATGGTGTTTGGCTTTAGAATCAAATTCAAAAGAAAAATGCCAAGAAATGGAACTATCTGTTTGACTTAGGGAGAATTGGTTTCAATAGTCAAGCAAATCTCTTGATGTCGGCCCTTGGTCAATAAGATATCTCAAGTCTCATCAGTCAGACAATTAAAAAATTCAATTCAAGTGATAATCAAGTTGATGAACCAAGCAGTGGATCATAAAAAAAATGAAAGTGTGAAAGTTCGTCAAGTTCTACACTTAACGTTTTAGAGTGATCAATTTAATTGTAAAAGGTTAAGAGTAAGTCATGAAGTACTAAGCCAAAATCACTTACACTGAAGTTTTTTTCAAAATCCTCTTTAATTTCATAAAACCTCTTGAAAACTTATAAAGGCTTGTATGAAATTGATTAAGAAGTATTTCTAAACTACAAAATTTTTAAAAAAAAATTACAAACTCTGTCAACTTAATTTTTTGTACAAAAGAATTTCAATCCCTCTCAATTATAATTTTGAAAAAAAAAGTGCAAACCCTCACTTTTTTTATTTTCCAACTACATTTCTATTTTGTCACTTAGTGCATTTAACTTTGATTTTATTTTTCTATTATTACTATTATTATTATTATTAGTATTATTATTATTATTATTATTATTATTATTATTATTATTATTATTATTATTATAATTATTATTATTATTATTATTATTATTATTATTATTATTCATTGTAAGAATGAATGGCAATTGGAAAATAGTAAAGATAAAGGCAACAATAAGATGAATGCAACCATAAAAATAATGTTTTTACTTATGATTGTTTTTTCATGTATGCAAAATAAAAGGATATGAAAAAAGTGATAAATTAAAAAGAATAGAAAATGCTCGGGAGAGTTGATTTCAACAATCAAGCAAATCTCTTGATGATGGCCCTTGGTCAATAAGTTATCTCAAGTCTCATCAGTCAGACAGTTAAAAAGCTATAAACTCAAAAACTATTTAAAATGGTTTTTTAAAAAAATTATGAATTAGTAAAAACAAAATATAAACTACAAACTAAAAAATATATATCAAATAGAATTTTTTATTAATGTGGATTAAAAAAACTAAAGATTTATTGACTGCACCTACAATTGGCTAGTTAGGTCCTATACATACAATCACATTAAATTCATTGAGTAATGGTCTAAGTTGACAATATTAGGTGGAACAAAAAAAATTTAAGTCTAAAGTAAAGGGAAAATACCTCAATTAAAGCTTTTAAAGTTATTCTAGAATCTCAATTAAAGACAAATACCTTAATTAAACATTAAAGCTTTCTGATTTTGAAAGTGGGTAGGGTTGGATCTTGCATTAAAAACATGTCGCCATTTTGCATTGTCTGTGCAAAAAAGATTTCTCTTAGTTATTGTTCCGGACTGGACCAATGGCTAGACATGACTCAATCCACTTCTGCTCTCAGAACAGCTAAATTGTCTAAGTCCAGTCAAGAATACCTTTCTGCCCTCCAACCGGGCACATATGGACGGATGGACCCCCAGGGCCATTTGCCCCTCCCCGGTATTCTTATCCGTCACGCATGGCTTCATTGTCCAGGGACAGTCGTGGGCATGTGCCCGTAACTACGCCTTTTCCCGACATAACGGTTAGTTTTGGGCACCCTGCCCGACGTAACGGCTAGTTTTTGGCAGTTACCTATTCTTCGGGAAACTGTTATTTCGCCCCAAAAATAGGGACTGTTGGCCACGCGCTGGGGGCATTATATAAACCCTGTCAGGTATCAAACAATCATCCTAAGAACATACTTTGTGCTTGCACCTTTTTTCTGACATTTTCTTACTTGAGTGTCAGAGTGCCTTGCTGGTGCACCCCCTCCTCTCCTACGAGCACCATCATCTGCCCTACACGGAAGGCCACGGAGATCCATTCTGATCGCTCAGATCAGTGGCGCCGTCTGTGGGAAACTAGCTGCCCCGTCTTTGTGATTCAAGATCCCCTCTTTTTCACCTAAAAGACCAAAGTTCTCCCCCCCATAATTCATTTGATCATCATGGCCTCTACCAAGAATGATGTTGTCCGTCAAGAATCTACTGTCGTTGTTATCCCTAATAACGCCAACCACATCTTCTCCGGAGCTGCTTTCCCGGAGACAGATCATCGATACGGGAAAACCGCCTCTCCTACTCCTGATGACGTCAAACCTCGGGCACAGGCTGCTGACCGCATTTTTTAGCCTATTCCGGTTCCACAAAATGCTTACCCCAGCACAGCTGCTCTCATTGCCTCCCTCAACAGGTCAAACCTCTTGATCTTCCAACAAGGTGAAAAGATCAACGCTCTCGAGCACGTCCTCCAGGAGCGCTTGTCCTCGGAGAAACCTCGCAGGCCTTCTCCACGTCCTTGGTCTCCCCCTCAAAAACGGAAGCGTGACAGGTCCAGAAGCCTCTCCCCGGAGAGAAGACGGTCAAGATCGGAAGAGCCCGCATCCGACCTTGCAAGAAGGCGACACCACTCTCCTCAACAGAGGTCAAGACGTTCCCCCACGTCAAAGAGATCCAGGCCCTCAGAAAAGTATGAACATCGCCATCCGCGCAGGCATTCTCCACGACGAAGCAGAAGTCGTGGTCGTAGCTATTCTTTTTCCCGTTCTCCAAGCATAAGCAGTGACGACGATGTCCATGGCCCTCTCTCACAGGAGATCATGGACACTAGAATTCGTCGTGGGTTGGAGAAGCCCCCTGCTCTAGCAACATACGACGGGACCACCGACCCCGGCGAACACATAGAAAACATAGAGGCAATGCTCCACTACCACAATGTGAGTGGAGCCATAAAGTGCAGATTGTTCCCAATCACCCTCAGTAAAGGGGCTATGGCTTGGTTCAAATGCCTTCCCCGGGGGTCGGTCACATCTTGGAGAGAATTGAAGACCCGGTTCGCCCGGCATTTTACGGCCT
This sequence comes from Lathyrus tuberosus, assembly GCA_022829125.1. Lineage (NCBI taxonomy): Eukaryota > Viridiplantae > Streptophyta > Magnoliopsida > Fabales > Fabaceae > Lathyrus > Lathyrus tuberosus. The sequence continues at coordinate 1,526,883 of JALAZF010000599.1, read as the reverse complement.
CCTGACGACATCCCAAGTCGGAGGCCACCTTAGAAGCTATCATACAGGGCAGGGACGAGTCCCTGCGGGCATATATTGAACGGTTTAACAAAGAGGCCGTGGAGGTCCGCACGACGGACCATATGAAAAAGTATCTCCTCGAGAAAGGCTTGAGACCAAAAAGCGAGTTTCGCAAAGCCGTCGGAATCGAGACCCCTCGAACGTTGACGAAACTTCTCCGGAAAGCTAAAGCGTGTATACAGTACGAAGAGAAGGAAGCCGCATATCATGCCCGGGACGCAAGAGATCGAGAAAGTACCCGGGCACCAAAAAAAGACGAGCCGGAGACATCCCGGCAAGGAAAAGAGAGGCGACGAGACGATCGCCCCCAGGAAAGTAAAGGGCCTGCTGGCCGATTCACGGAATATACCCTGCTCACCGCTCCTCGGGAGCGTATTCTCTCTGAATGCGTCAATACGGAATTCAAGCAGGGAGGTGTCAGGTTCCCCAAACCGACGACATCCAAAGGCAACGTGGACAAAATTAAATATTGTCGTTTCCACCGCAGCCATGGCCACACGACCGAGGACTGTGTGCCCCTTAAAGATGCTATTGAGATCCTCATCAAGGAGGGTCACTTGAAGCAGTATATAAAGAAAGGTGAGTCTTCCCGACGAGAGGCTTCAGACTCAAAGAAGGAAGCAGAATCATCTCCGCCCAGTCCTCCCCCACAGGTCACTATGTCCTTCCCGGATATTCGTGCACAACACTTGGGAAGCATTCCCTGCGGCCATGGTTATCTCATGCGGGGGGTACAACGAGCTGACGGTGGGATCTGTCAAGAGAAAGTTTGATCAGCTCATTGATTGTAGTCCTAACCGGCTATCCACACTTGAGAAGATCAAGGGGCACTCCCAACCGATCACCTTTTACCGCGAAGAGCTGCCTGGGGGCTCTCCGAACTCACACATCCCCTTGCTCATCAGGGCAAGATTGGCAAGCACTGACGTCAGAAGGATCATGGTCGACCAGGTGGACATAATGTACACTGGCCTATTTCGTGCCCTCAAGCTGGACAAGAAAAACCTCTCACCATACGTGGGGTCCGATTTGCAGGGATTCAACGGAGCCACGGCCAGACCCTGGAGGTATGTGGAGTTGCTGGTTACGTTCGGGGAAGAAGAGGCGTCCAGGTCAATCAAACCCAAGTTCCTGGTGATTGATTGTCCGACACTATACCAATGCATCTTAGGGAGACCAGTCCTCACGGAGCTAATTGTTGTCCCGTCAACTGTCCACCTCAAGTTGAAGTATTATACGGAGGAGGGTCACGTTGCGACATTGCACGGGGATATAGAGGTTGTCCGTAGATGTTTTGAAGCAATGACCTGAGGACAAAACTAGATCAGTGCAGCACCCAAAGCAGCTAAGAGAGCAAGGGAGGAATATCATCCATCCGAAGACGCCCAACCGGACAAGAAACCTGCACTCTTTGTAGACACTATCGACCTGGACAGCCGGATTTCAGATGAAGGTGATGAAGATAGCAGTGAATGAGCGTCAAAGGGGACGACCAGCTCCTCCACATCAACCTTCATGCGCCCAGTTCCTGACGGGGAGTTTGAAGTCATCGCCTTCAGTAATAACCCCAACAGGGGGTGAAGATTGGTGCTGGGCTACTCGACGAGGTAAAGCAACAACTGAAGAAATGCTTGGAAGACAACGCTAATCTGTTTGCTTGAGTGCAGTAGACATGCCCGTCCTGGACCCTGAGACCGCATGCCACCATTTTACCATCGACCCAGCTGCCTGTGTCGTCGCACAGCGCAGGCGAAAACAATCCGACGAAAAGGTACAAGCTGCCGAAAAACTTGTACAAGACCTCTTAGAGGCAAAATTCATTTCGGAGGCCAGGTATACAACCTGGCTGTCCAATATTATACTTGTCAAGAAACATAGTGGAAAATGGCGCATGTGCATTGACTATACTGATCTCAACTGGGCTTGCCCGAAAGATGCTTACCCATTACCGAGCATCGATAAGCTCGTAGATAATTCTGTGGGTTTCAAACTTTTGTCCTTCGTGGACGCATATTCGGGATACAACCAAATCCCTATGGCCGAAAAGGACAAGAGGTACACCGCGTTCATGACCTCGTCGGGGAACTATTACTATAATGTAATGCCCTTCGGTCTGAAAAATGTTGGGGCCACATACCAGCGCATAATGAACAAGGTCTTCCGATCAGAAATCGGAGACGTGCTTGAAGTTTACATGGACAATATGATCGTGAAATCCCAAGACGAATCCGACCATACGGCCCACTTGCAAAAAGTTTTCGACCAGGCTAGGAAATGCAAAATGCATTTTAATCCCAAAAAATGCACCTTCGGCGTGTAGGTAGGAAAGTTCCTCAGGTTCTATCTCACCGAGAGGGGGATAGAGGCGAACCCTGACAAATGTCGGGCGTTCGCAGAATTCCCACGCCCAGGTCAAAGAAGTCCGTACAATTCCTCAACGGGATGCTCACTTCACTTTCTCATTTCGTGGCAAAGTCTGTTCAGCACGCCCTGCCCTTCTTTAAACTCCTCATAAAGGAGGCTACATTTGAATGGACAGACGAGTGCGAGCAGGCCCTGACCCATCTCAAGCAAGCCCTATCCGAGCCTCCCGTGCTATCCCGACCAGAGTGCGGGGAAACCTTGTATCTATATCTCTCCGTTACCAGCAAAGCCATTAGCGTTGCACTCATTCGAGAGACAACGGACGGGCAAAAGCCCATCTATTTCACCAGCAAGGCCCTGCAAGGGCCCGAAATCAGGTACGCGCAGATAGAGAAAGTCGCCCTTGCCCTCGTTATCACCGCGAGAAGACTCAGACACGACTTCCTGGCCCACACCATAGTAGTACGCATGGACCAACCCATCAGGCAGTTGCTTCACCGACCAGATATGGCTGGTATAATGCTCAAATGGTCCCTAGAGTTGTCGGAATTTGACATTCAGTACGAGGGCAGGAAGGCCCTCAAGGCACAAGTCCTGGCTGACTTCGTGGCAGAGATGACGCCTCCATCACCCCCGCCAAGCGGAACGCATAGATGGACCATCTACGTAGACGGGGCATCCAGCCCCTCAGGTAGCGGCGCAGGTATTATCCTCGAAAACGAGAAAGGAATACTAATCGAAGTATCTCTAGTCTTATACTTCCCTACGTCTAACAACCAAGCCAAATACGAGGCCTTTCTCGCATGACTACGGCTGTCCAAGGACTTGGGCGCCAAGGAGGTAAAAATTTACACTGATTCCCAGCTCGTAGCATCTTAGGTACGGGGAGAGTTTCAAGCAAAGAACGACCAGCTGGTCGAATATCTGACGCTGGTGATGGAAAGAATTACCAAGTTTGACGCATGGGAAGTCTAGCACATCCCTCGCGAGCGAAACACGCGGGCAGACATCTTGTCCAAGCTGGCTAGCACCAGAAAGAAAGGCGGCAATAAATCTATCATACAAGAGATACTTACCCGACCAAGTATCGAGAAACCGTCAGAGCTGCTCGACGTTAATGTCGTCGGAGACAGCCACTGCTGGATGACCCCTGTATACAATTACATCTCAAAAGGGGAACTGCCCGAGGACAGCAAGGAGTCCAGCGTTACTAAACGACGAGCCTTCTCATACGTGTTGATTGAGGACAAACTCTACCGACGAGGATTCTCCATCCCCCTCCTGAAATGTGTCAAGGAGGACAAGGTCCCCGAAATCCTCCAAGAGATTCATGAGGGCATCAACGCACAACATTTGGGAGGGAGATCATTGGCACGAAAAGCCCTGCAGGCAGGATACTATTAGCCGACCATGCAGCACTACGCCAAAGAGCACGTCCAAAAATGTGACAGATGCCAGCGCCACAGGGACATGCACTTGGCGCCCCCCCAACGAGTTGAAGACTCTATCCTCGCCTTGGCCCTTCTCCTGGTGGGGGATGGACATACTCGGCCCCTTCACAATGGGGTCTTATCAAAACAAATTTCTAATCGTGGTCGTCGACTACTTTACTAAGTGGATTGAAGCTGAAGCCCTCGCCAAGATCATAGCCTTCAACATACTCCGCTTCTACAAAAGGAACATCCTCGCGCGATTCAGAGTACCCCAGGCCCTCGTGACCGACAATGGAACACAATTCACAGACAAGAAGTTCCAGGACTTCGTCGTCAGATTAGGTACGAAGCGACACTTCACTTTCGTCAAGCATCCCCAGACTAACGGGTAGGCAGAGGCTGCGAACAGGGTAATCCTTTGCGGTCTAAAACGAAGGTTGGGCGACACCAAGAAGAGATGGGTCAAAGAGCTACATAGCGTGCTCTGGGCCTACAGAACAACACCACACTCCACCACCGGGGAAACCCCTTTCCGACTAGCTTACGGAACCGAGGCGGTGATACCGATGGAGATCAGGGAACCTTCCAGACGAACAGAAGCTCCCCTCGACGAGGAGATGAACAACGAAGCCTTAAGAGAAGATCTCGATCTGGTCGAAGAGATACGGTCAGGAGCAGCTCTCCGCGAAGCTTCGCTGAAACTACAAATAACCTTGCGCCACGACGCTAAGGTCTTAAAGTGTGACTTACCCGTTGGCAGCTTGGTCCTACGCAGAAACCAGAAGGATTCGCGCGAAGGAAAGTTGGCCGCAAACTAGGAAGGACCTTACAGGGTCAAGTCCAAAACGGGCACTGGAGGCTACTACTTAGAAACTCTAGACGGAGAACCATTTGCTCGACCATGCAACGCTGAAAAGCTCAAACAATACTACAGTTAGGGCCAACTACGAAGTCGGACTAACTGCCGACGAGATCACCCCTAACAGGGAGACGGCTCGAACACAGGACCATGCCCCAGTGTAAGCACGATCCATTTTACAACGCCGGCCAGTTTCTGCTTATGGGACGAGCAGACTCTGCGCACAATGGGGATACCTCAATCTAGCTCCGTCGTTGCCACATCAATTAGGCGGGACACCCAACTCGCGATGGGAACGGTCCAAGCCTATGGGATTAGTACCTCAACCGAGATCCTAGTCCCATCGTCGGCGAAACCACTTCGCCCTCCTCGACAAGTTTCCGAGACTGTCGGGCACAACAAGAACGAGTCGAGCAAACATACATTCAAAAAGCCACGCACAAACATACAAAACCGGCCACATTAACCGAATACATACAGTTAATTTAAGGTGACCACAAGGGCCATAAGCTGTGCATATTACAAAACAAGGGGGCCATGCCCCCAAACAAAATAAAAATGCATCAAAACACTGCACGCAGGCCGGATACATTACAACAAGATAAAAAGAAATCATTCCTCCATCTGTTCCGTCTGATCCTGGTCGAACTCCGACTGATCGGGGACAGACCGCGGCGACTGGGTTTCCTTGGGACGGGCGTGCTCGGCACCAAGGTTAAGGAACTCAGGGACTACTATCTTGCCATTCTCCACATGGCCGAGAAAGTTGGTACCCTCTTTGGAAATTTAGACGTCGGGGTTCACAAACCTAAGCTGAGCCACAGCATTCTCGAACGATTCCTCCCCAATGGAAAACACATCCTCTTCCGCCCGAAGCATGCGAGCAACCAACTTCGCCCTGGTCTTCAGCGCCTTTACGTCCTCATGCTCATCCTCGGCTGGAGCACCCACGGATCTCAACTGCTCGACCAGATCCTCGGCAGCTTTCTTCTCAACAGCCAAAGTCTCGTTCTCTCCCCTTAACCGGACAGCTTCCTCGTCTGATTTCTTCCTCGCAGCAGAAGCAGCATTGTCCTCCTCCTTGGCCTTCTTGAACTTCTCCTCCAGCGCAGTTATCGTCTCCTGGGCCCTCTTAAGCTCAAGTTTGGAGGAGGTGTCGCCCTCCGCATACACCGCCGCCATCTCCAAAACGCGGACCACTGCGGAGGCATCTTGCGCCAACAATGCTCGCTTACTCGGATGATCCATGCCTTCCAACTTAAGAGACTCAGCCCGAGGAACCACCAGAGACGTCCCCTCAAAGTATTTCCTTTCATGGAGGTAGGGAGGAAGTTCGAACTTGCACTTTTCATCCGCCCGGCTAAGGTCCACCAGCTCATTGGCCCTGGCCCGCTTGAACCTTGAAGCCAAAGGCACTGGAGACCCCTTTGCGGAAGAAGGGATGGGCGAGGAGCTCCCCGTCTGTGGTGGAGGAGGAGGTACCCGCTGGGGAAATCGAGACTTTGGAGCGGCCGCACCAGGCTTGTTCCTCGCAACAGCATTCTTCACCATTCTTTCGTGGGCGGAAGGCATCTCACCTGCGAAAACACAACAAACATATTAGACGACGAAGAAAATACAATTCGGGCAAGTTAAGAGGCTAAAACTACCGAGCAATTTATAAGCATTCGCGGGAGTCTTGCACTCCAGAAGCGCCTTTGTGTTGATGTAACGGTACTCCACCTGTTGGCTACCGTCTTCCTCGAAGATCGGGTCTCCCTTATTCGTCCAACAATCAGCAAGCCTAAAAGAGTTGACATAGTTCACCAACGTCTCATAGGCAACAAAGTCTTGCTCGTCCAACATGCTCGGCTGAGCCACATAACCAGCAGGCTCCCGAGCAAAATGACTCACACTCCAATGGAAGGGAAATTTGAACTCCCTATCCCCGATCACTTTCCCTTCCTCGTCACGCATGACGTTGCCATCCTCGTCCGTGGACACTACCCAAACATACGCGTTATCTTGGGCTCGCTCCGACACGGGCTCAATAACGTAGAACCTCTCCTTAAACGTTCGGATGGACTCCGAGAAAGGCTTAAACAGCTTCCGAGGTTGCTTCAGCGACACCCAGCCGTATCTTTTCCCCGTGACCTGCCTCTGAAGGTGGAAGATAGTGAAGAACAGAGGCAAAGTGGCTCCTATCTTCAGGAACTCACACGTCAGCTCGAAGGCGCGGATGAACACCACTGAGTTAGGATGCAATTATGACGGGGCCAAATCCAGGTGTACAAAGATGAACTGCTGGAATTCTGTGAAGGGCAACCTCAACCTAGCTCCTTAAATATGTACTCATACATGGAGAATCTCTCCCCGTAATCAGTACAAATCCAGTCATCTTGGGATGGGAAATGCACCTTCCACTCCCCCTCATGTCCTACGTCCATGAAAACATCTCCCGTGAAAGACGCGAAGGTAGATTCATGCTCGGCAGGCTCTACCACTGACCAGTCCTTCGCGGGATCTTGCTCAAGCTCTTCCCCGACTTCACTAGGGGCAGTTGAAACTTTTGTGTCGCTACTCTCCGAGGAGCTCTCCTCGGACGAGTTTATTAAAATCTCTCTTTCAGGCACGGTCGCCATCTCGATCACCTGAAAAGCAGAGGACAAAAGTGAATTCGACCGTAAAATCAAATCCACACTTCCACCGCTAGTCAAGTGAAAGAGCGCGCGAAGGGCCGAGGACGGCGTCCCCGGCCTAAGCCCTAAAATAAACAAAAACACAAGAGTCGCCCACGAGGAGATGCTCGGGGAAAAACCCTCACACAACGAGGAACTTCCCCGAACCACTACCCAGTTTCCTCTTGAAGATCCATCGGAAACTTCATACACTTATCGGAAACTTCATCAGAACACCGGAAAACTGGGTAGCCACCCCGGTTACACATGCGCCATCGTCACAATAGCGCCAGAAACGGCCTTACTCGTAGCTCTCTAAAAGGCTCCAGCGGCCACATCAGCAGCAAAAGATGGCCCAGCCACCGTCCACCACCAACAGACACCGCTATCTCACCTAAAACTAACCTAACCGCATGCATTCTAAACGAAGACGAAAAAGCAGGAAGAAAGCAAGGAAGTAGACGACTTACGTGGGCGAAGAGGTTGTGGAGAAGTGCTCGAAGCTTTTCGCGGTGGCTGAAACGACGGTCGACGGCGGAGATGAGTTGAGTTCTCTAAAGAAGACGAAGAAGAAGAGAGAGAAATGAAAGTGCAAATGATCAGACCCTCTCCCCTTATATACAGTTGAAAGCACGTGCAGGAGCACACGCGGATAGGTCATAATGGCCCTAGACTAGCCATCATTGCCTATTTAATACAGCACAGGGGTCGAGGCACACGTGGCACCCCATCGCTTCAGTTTCTTCTACCCGTTGTTCTCCCCGAACGACGGGAAAACCAAAGAGCGTTGCAAATCTCGCGAGCAATGGAGCTCTCGGGCACCACGAGACAACTCCCCGCTGTCACCAAACGACGACTCCGTCACAATTCTCCAGAGCCACGAGCTACCCTTAAGTCATCACTCTCATGCTCGGGAGCAACGACTTGCGGGGCTCCTGTTCCGGACAGGACCAATGGCTAGACATGGCCCAATCCACTTCTGCTCTCAAAACGGCCCAATTGCCTAAGTCCAGTCAAGAAGGGGAAGAATTTACCTTTCTGCTCTCCAACCGGGCACATATGGATGGATGGACCCCCAGGGCCATTTTCCCCTCGGTATTCTTGCCCGTCACGCACGGCTTCATTGTCCAGGGACAGTCGTGGGCATGTGCCCGGAACTACGCCTTTACCCGACATAACGGTTAGTTTTGGGCACCCTGCCCGACGTAACGGCTAGTTTTTGGCAGTTACCTATTCTCCGGGAAACGGTTATTTCGCCCCGAAAATAGAGACCGTTGGCCACGCGCTGGGGGCATTATATAAACCATCTCATTCGAGAGGGCCAGGTATCAAACAATCATCTGAAGAACATACTTTGTGCTTGCCCCTTTTTTTCTGACCTTTTCTTACTTAAACGTCAGAGTGTCTTGCAGGTACACCCCCTCCTCTCCTACGAGCACCATCATCTGCCCTACAAGGAAGGCCACGGAGATCCATTATGATCGCTCATATCAGATTTCATAAAACCTTTTGAAAACCTATAAAAGCTTGTATGAAATTGATTAAGAAGTATCTCTAAACTACAAATTTTTAATGGAAAACTTGCAAACCCAGTCAATTTTATTTTTTGGACGAAAGAATTTCAATCCCTCAACTATAATTTTGAGAAAAAATTGCAAATCCTCACAAATGCAATTTTAAACGGAAAAAATGCAATTCAGTCAAATATAATTTTTGCATGGAAAAATTCAAACAGAGTTTTTTCCAACCTTGACAAATGTTTGGCTCTAGAGAGGGCCAGGTATCAAACAATCATCCTAAGAGCATACTTTGTGTTTGCCCCTTTTTTCTGACCTTTTCTTACTTAAACGTCGGAGTGCCTTGCAGGTACACCCCCTCCTCTCCTACGAGCACCATCATCTGCCCTACAATGAAGGCCACGGAGATCCATTATGATCGCTCAGATCAGATTTCATAAAACCTTTTGAAAACCTATAAAAGCTTGTATGAAATTAATTAAGTATCTGTAAACTACAAATTTTTATTATAATATTTTTTTTATATCAATTACACCTTTCAAAATTTGAAACCCTCTAATATTTGGGGCTCTGAGCGGTACAACTTGCTGCTCTTGCACATGGTCGGCCCTGGGTAAACCTATGCATGAAGAATTGGTATTATATAGTAAGGTGTTTTCTCGGTTCGGACCGGCTGAACTGAAAACCGCATTGATAGGTCAAAATAGATTATTTAAGTGGTCATTTAATTGAGTTGATGAAAATCGATGTGAATTGACTAAAATTAAAAGAAAAAATCGATGAATTGAGAGTTTCTGACATTCTATGAACTAAAGAGATTAATGATTACTCTTACTTTTTATTTATAAAAGTTAAATCAACACTGTTTATAATTATTATTTTTTATTTGAAAAAATAATAAAATTTTAAAATAGGAAATCGAATTTTCATCATTTGAATATTTATATATGTTATGTTACCTCAGGCTTTCGTATATTTCAACTGCATTTGTTATAGCATTATCATCATGTGTAGTCCGGGTACGAAAGCTTACTCCTTCCTTATCCAAACGTTGCATTCAATATAGATATTATAAGCTTCAATCGATAATATTCTGCAAGAAGATTTGTTCCTAACTGAAATGCTAATCAAGTTGATGAATCAAGTAGTGGATCATAAAAAAAAAATGAAAGTGTGAAAGTTCATCAAGTTCTACACTAAACGTCATAAATTGATCAATTTAATTGTAAAAGGTTAAGAGTAAGTCATGAAGTATTAAGCCAAAATCACAGACACCGATTTTTTTTTCTTTCAAAATCTTCTTTGATTTCAAAAAACCTCTTGAAAACCTATAAAGGTTTGTATGAAATTGATTAAGAAGTATCTCTAAACTACAAATTTTTAATGGAAAACTTGCAAACCCTGTCAATTTTATTTTTTGGACGAAAGAATTTCAATCCCTCAACTATAATTTTGAGAAAAAAAATTGCAAATCCTCACAAATGCAATTTTAAACGGAAAAAATGCAATTCAGTTAAATATAATTTTTGCATGGAAAATTACAAACCCGGAAAAGACAGTTCAAAAAAAGGAAGTTATCCTTGTGTTGCGAACAAACTGAAACATATTCACTATCACTTTGTAAAACAAAGTCCAAAATCACTAGTTGTGAAAAAAAAAACTCTTCCACAACTTTGTCACCTTTAAATTTAACAAAACCGAGACGATTATCTCTCTCATCTCTTTTGCATGGATAAACATGTCTGATTTACATAATTGATATCATGTGGAAAATTCAAAGAACAAAGTTTTTTCCAACCTTGACAAATGTTTGGCTCTAACTTAAAAATAAGAACTGGATTTTTTGCATTTGCAATGGATAGTTGTAATTTCGAAAAAAAAAATAATTAAATCCATTTTATTACATATTATGACATAGAATCATGATATATGAGTGACTAACATATAAAGAATTTCTATGTCTGCATTCAGTTCGTTTGATTCGTGCTCGAGCCGGATGATGAAAAATTATCATGTCCGGTTCTTTCGGAGGATGGATCTATAAGAATTCACCTATCCCAATAACAAAAAAACCTGACTTGACGGATCCTGTATTAAGAGCGAAATTGGCAAAAGGGATGGGCCATTATAATAGCTCTAAGTCTACTTTATACATCTTTGATTGTTGTTGTCTTAATCATTATAAAATTTACAAATATGATTTTTATTTTATTTTGTTTGCATGAGTGAAATAAAAGTTTTAAAACGAGCATTGAAAATAAAAATTAAAAAAAATAGAAACAGATTTAATGTATTATGAAAATAAAAATTAAAAGAATAGAATTAGTTCTTAAACGTCAAAATATTATGAATTGTGGGAAATGAAATAAAGATAAGAACCAACACTGATAGTGAAATTTTGATGAGTAATTAATTTACAAGCATTAAACTATATTGCAGGGCTCTCAATTAAGAGTTGAGTAATTAATTTAAAAGCATTAAACTATATTGCAGGGCTTTCAATAAAGAGAACCCATTCAAAAATTATCGTATGCCACTGTTAGTGAAAAGTACACGGTATTCTTTAGTAAAAGGCGAAAGAATAGTTCGCTTTGTACTTATCACATGGCTCCGTGAACTCTAACTGATAAAAGTGGTTTCATCTTATAATACCACTAGCTTTCTTTATTCACTACACCAGCCGGTGTGGAACCCAAACACAGAACAAATAACCCTTTTGTTTCTTGTGTTTCCACTATGCCTATACAAATAGCCTGTGCTCACAATTCATCATTTTTAATTTCATTATTCAAAGCAGTGTACAAAGAGTAGATTTCATGCGTCATACAACTACTTTAAAACCATTCACAGTGGAACCAATTTGCTTCACAATTAGTCTGCCTTCAACAAAGGTTTATTATATTCAGCACCATGTTTCCTACTATCTTGACTGCATCAATCAACATTCACGTCCCTCCTCTGCATGGAAACAGCCTGCATACCATCAGTTGTTGTGTTGTGGCCATTTGTCTGAATGCTTAGTATACTTCTTCTTTACCAAAACTCCCATATTGTCATCACATACTTTTTCTTTACCAAAACTCCATTGTCATCAAGAGAGGCTGTTGGATTGTCTTTTGATTAAATAATAATTTTATCCTCTTCTTTTCAAACTTAACCCATCATGCACCACATTTCTTCAACTTCCATTACTTTGCATTATTTTGTCTTAATTTTCTTTCTCATTTATTGAGATTTTTTATGATGCTCATATAGTGAAATTTTCCCTTCTCATCCTCATTTTCATCGGTTCAAGTGAATTTATTAACATATTTAACTAATACTCCATATTATTTCATTCTAACTAGTCCTTACACCCGTGCAATGCACGGGTTTAGCTAAGTTATTAATATTAGATAGATTGTATTTGAAATATTAAAATAATAAAATATTAATAATTGAAAAATCTATTCACATTTTTATAGTTAAATATTATTTCACTTTAGATTATAATGTTGAAGAATTGTTAATAATTTTACAGAAACTTCATAATTATGATTTATGTGTATCGTTGTAATATCCATGATTATAATATGAGGCTTTAATTTATTATAATATTCTTATTGATGCTATAAAACCATTAAAAAAAAAAGCATGGAGGTGGATGTGTTTTATTGAACTTGGAACTTTGATGGGTCTAAAAAAATTAACAAAATGCATTGAATTATTCAAGTGAACGTGATAATGTGCTCCCTTTCAATTGTGGGATAAAGAAAATTGATAGCAAGTTAGTTACTTAATGTTGTGGCATAGTGGGATGAAAATTTATAAGCTATTATGTATATTAAAATAATAATTAATAAAATTTGTAAAAATTAAAATGTAGAAAAATTTATTTATATTAATGATTGAAGATAATGAATATTAATTAATTAAGAAAAAGAATTTTGGCTGGAAGTTTTAGATATGAACTTTATAGGATTATAATTTAGTATGATTACGGGTATCATCTTCAATTAAATTAAATTAAAAAAAAGGGACTTATCCATTAAAAAACCATACATCTTCACTAATGATAAAAAGTTGTCTTCTAACAAAAAATTAATAAAAAAAATCATATTATAACTTTGACAAGTATATAATATAATCTTACTACATATTATGTTTTTTTTAAATCAACGTCTAACATGTTGTTAGTGTTCGATTTCGTCGATTGGTTGGACTTAATTCTCGATATTCTGGGTTCTTCGCATAAAATAAAAATTGGGGAAAACTAATTAAAAATAGTAGAATGTCTTAGTTTATACGGCGTAACAACGGAATCGCGGTATTGCAAAAAAATGCCTCTGACAACGACATCAAAAACTTGATAAGCCGAAAGTATACGGCTATATCAGCATAGTATAAAAGGTTTGTTTAATCCATAGAGACCATTTATAATTATCGCTATCTATTGTTCATTTAAGGCTACTCAAATTGTTGGTTTACGCAAAAAGTGAAAATAAGGGATGTCAATCAATAGTAATAACGAGAGACCAAAATGTTCATTTCCATCTACCTATGTTAGTCATACAAATTACAACATTTATTCATAACAAGAAAAATATTTGTGTAGAAAAAACTAAATCAGAGATACCATCTATTTTCGCTTATCCATCGCTGGATTTTAAACATGTGATTGCCTACTTTCGTATTGCGTAATCACAAGTTTAAAATTCTCTATTCAAATACAGTAACTAATTAAAAAAATGTTTTTGCTATTTACTAATTAAAAATCTAAATTTTCTAAATCCAATATTGTTTTCGCTCTTCCGACGCGTAAACGGTCTTTTGATTTTTCTGCTTTTGTAGTAAAGCTTTAATAAAAAAACAAAATTTTCAGAACATAAAAAGTATTCTCGTTACAATTTAATAAGCATGTAATTTATATGAGTTCTGTCAGCATGACAGCCCTCACGTTTTGCACTCAATTGGACTACTCAGACATGGTAAAAATAAATAATCAAACAACATATAATTGATTGATACATAATAAAAACAATAAAGAAATAAAACCTGGAAATTATATAAAAGTTGAAATCTTGCATAAAAAAATTGCTCCTAAGGAAGATTTTTGATCCGGTACAGCGGTAGAATTGAAATAACAATGCGAAAATAAATTGCGGCAGTGCAGAATTTAAACAAGTGATTATAGTGTTCTAATTAAGCTTGCATCCCTTTTAAAATTCATTACAAATGTATTTGTTGGCAAATTTGGACTCTAAAAGTGCCTCAAAATATGCAGAAATCGTGCAAAACAGGGTTGGGATCGTGGAGCAATCAATTGAGAAAATTCAAGAAAAACTGAGATTAAGTGTCATGACAGATGTCATGATGCATGACGGTCAGCCCTTCATGACACTTGGAATTGAAATTCTGATCATAGGGCCAAGACGGTCACTCCATGCTAAGGCATGACAGGCGTCACACCTTGTGTACCCTTTATGACAGTCTGCAACTTGCCATTTTTGGTTTGTTTTTGTCGTTTTTCTTTTTTTTTTTTTTCATCGTAGATGTTGTCTATTGATCGTTACCAGAAATACAAAGTACAAAATTAGCATAACACAATAAAAGTACACGAAATGACACTAATACAGACAGAAATCGAGTTTAATACATAGTTAAAAATGCATGTTATCAACAATCTCTCTACCTTTATCTCTTTAGTTTTTATTATTTAATTTTCCTTCTCATTTATTGAGATTTCTCATCCTCATTTCCATTAGTGCAAGTGAATTTATCAACCGATTTAACAAATACTCAATATTATTTAATGCCAATTACTATTTATTAGCATCTCTAATTAAATTAAAAAGAAGAAACTTATCCATTAAAAAACTATATATCATCAATAATAAAAAGTTGTCTTTTGACAAAAAAGTATAATATAATTTTGAGAAATATCTAATAAAATCTTAGCATATGTTATGTTTTTTTTAAATAAAGTTGTCATTAAGCTAAAAAGAAATACAAAATAAAGTTGGAGACAAGAACCTAATCCCATCAAAAACTTAACAAAAATAAAAATTAGTCAAGACAAGTTTATCTCTAAGAAAGTCTTTTGAAGCACATTGAGGAACTGCACTCTACCAAGTATCTTGGTCTACAAAGTATCCTCCATTAGCTAACATGTCTGCATAAAGATTCTCTTTTCAATAGATATGAGATATCTTAAATTTAAAGGAACAAAGAATGCGTAAACTATTCCTCCATTTTGTCAGTAGTTGTCAAGGAACAATCTTGATATTTATAAAAGCTCTTACAACAAAGATAAAACCAGTCTTTATCCAAAGGCTTTTTCTGCCACTTATGTTATAACAGATCTTACATCTATAGGGGGGATGACTTGTCTGATTAATACTCGTACCTAAAGAGGCAGTTGGTTTCTTTCTTTGGGAAGCTTGATTATGTCGACGGTGTTACCTCTCATGATGTGGCATCGAAGAAATAGTTAAAGCGGTTCTTAGTGACTCATATGTTGGGGGATGCTAGCATGAAGAAAGCTAGAAATATTATATTCGGCGAGCAGTGTGGTACCTTGGTTTTTCTTAATGTTTCCACATCTAGTTTATTATCTCATATTGTTGTGTTTTTATCATGTAACTAATATAAAGTGAGAGAAAACAATGCGTTGGACGGTGCTCCCAATACTCCTGCCACTAAGGGAGTTTCTTCATCAAGGGTCTCTGACTGGGGTTACTCTAGTTACCAGTCCACCAATTCAAGTGGAAACTCAAAACTTCTCTGAATGGGTTGTGGTGAGGATAACTCATGCTCATCACAACCCAAAGACGATAAGGTCCAACACTTAGCCTAAGCTCTAAGTTCCCTAAGAACAAAGATAATTTGTTAGGTGTCCCTAGATACTTGGTCAAAACCTATGGAGGTATATTTCCCCATTTGCATCGATTTCAGCTGCCCACTTCACTTCTGGCCTGCCCCGATCCCCGTACGAAAGGGAGATCCAGGCCTCTATTTCTAGGTGTAAGTCTTATAGGCCAATAGTTTTATTAGAACTTGCTACTTGTATTTAATTATTTATTAATAATAAAAGGAATTTCTTTGTTATGTTTATTTTTCCAAAATAATAAAGTTCCAAGAATAGCTAGTCCGTTTAATGAAACATTAAGTGACTTAATCATGAGATTTCATTAAACCAAAGAACGTTATTCTTAAAGTATCCATAATCAAGCTTTATTGTAAAATGGGATAACATTAAAGCATTTAGACTATTATGTATATAGGCTGATGATCACATGTCATGGATCGTGGATAAATAGTTACCAAGTCTTCACAAAGGTATGAATATTAAGAATAATATTTATACTGGATTGACCCACCATGAGAATATTACATATAATATTATGCAAGTGTCATAAGTTATTCTCCAGGTGATAGTGGTGTACCACTTTCGACTTAAAACCACTATGGACCCTAGATATGAAGTCGAGCACTTTATTGACAATGAGAAAACATGTGTAACAGGATAATCACAAAGATGGTTGATGGGAACTCCGCAAATCTTATTGAGGGTAATGAGTAACCTAGATGAAATTTTCCCATCCTGCATAACAAGATATATGTCTAAGGGGACAATATTGAATTGAGCAAGGGTGACATGGTTTATGCCTTGTGTTCAATATAGATAAGAGGAAAAAAGTAAATGTGCACACAAACATTATCACGAAAAGTTTTGGCACATGACATTTTTGTGACTTGAGTAACAGTGATGTGTTGCTAGATACCGCTCATTGTTTATTATTTCATGTTAATTAATAGTATCGTCTACAGATAAATTAAACTAAAGAGAA
Organism: Lathyrus tuberosus; assembly: GCA_022829125.1. NCBI lineage: Eukaryota > Viridiplantae > Streptophyta > Magnoliopsida > Fabales > Fabaceae > Lathyrus > Lathyrus tuberosus. The sequence goes on along the minus strand of JALAZF010000599.1, from coordinate 1,510,164 downwards.
GGGGCTCATGCATTAAAAAAACAATACATGCTCATTAATAAGATCAAAGGCTTTATTGAAGAGAAAAGGCTCTTCATCGAATGGCAAAACAAAATCCTTAGGCAGATGTTTGTCGTTTTCCGCCATTTCTCTTTGAATTTGTTGTAATCGACATCTAAAACGTAGGTAGCATTCGATTTTGTCGATCGGTTAGGCTAGGTTCTCGATGCTCTGGGTTCTTTGCATAAAACAAAAATTGGGGGAAATTAATTATAAAAAATATTTTTAAGAAATCACTATCATTATGAAACCCTGAATTGCGAACAAACTTAAACATATTCATTATCACTTTGAAAATCCTAGTCCTAATGTCACTAGTTTTGACCTAAAACTCTTCTACAACTTTGACACCTTTAAATTTCACAAAACCTATATGATCATCCCTCTTATCTATTTTGCAGGGATGAATATGTCCTAAATAAAACCAAACTTAGAGAAAGAACTTTATTCAAATTACATCATTGATATCATCTGAAAAATTCGGAAAAGAAAAAAGAAAAGAGTATTTTTCCAACCTTGACAAAAGTTGAATGTTTTCCTCTTAGGCATTGTATTTATTATGTTATTTGTATATGCCATGATAAATATATTAGAATAATTAGTCTTTTGAATGACCCTGAGTTGCGAACAAACTTAAACATATTCATTATCACTTTGAAAACCCTAGTCCAAATGTCACTAATTTTGACCTAAAACTCTTCCACATCTTTGACACCTTTAAATTTCACAAAACCTAGATAATCATCCTTTTTATCTATTTTGCAGGGATGAATATGTCCTAAATAAAACCAAACTTAGAGAAAGAACTTTATTTAAATTACATCATTGATATCATCTGAAAATTTCGGAAAAGAAAAAAGAAAATAGTATTTTCCAACCTTGACAAAAGTTGGATGTTTTCCTCTTAGGCATTGTATTTATTATGTTATTTGTATATGCCATGATAATTATATTAGAATAATTAGTCTTTTGAATGACTCATTAAGTGTGACTTAATTGTGATGCCTCATTAAACGTAAGGATGTTATTTTTGAAGTATGTGTGGTCAAAACTTACTTTCCCATGGGATAACAGTAATGCATAAAAACTAATATGTGAGTAAACTGATGATTGTATCTCACGGGTAATAAATATAAGATATCAAGTTTTCACATAGTTATAAATATTATGAGTAATACTTATACTGTATAATGTATTTACCCACCATAAAAATATTACACAATGTTTTATATAAGTGTCATAATTTATTCTCATAGTGATAATGATTAATGTCACCCTTCAACCTAAAACCACTACGGATCCTAGATGTGGAGTCAAGTACTATATATTCTTTTAAATGATGTCTGTAACAGGATTTCCATAAATATGATCAATTGGTACTCCACAAATCATGTTGAGGGACATGAGGGACCTATAAGTTTTGGCTCCTCTTACATATATAAGAGTTATACCTATGGACCCCTTGATCGATTATGACTGTAAAATACATGGTTGTTCTCAAATAAGTCAATATAAAAAATTGAGTTTATTTGTTGTTATCAAGTATACTTGGGGATCAAAGAATATAATATTTGACTATACAAGGGTGGCACATTCTATACTTTGTGTTCAATATAGATATATGGACAAAAATGTAATTATACACATAATCATTTTCATAAAATATTGTGTCAGATCACATGACATTCTCATTACTTGGGTAGTAGTGATGTGTTGTTAGATAACACCCACTATTTATAATATTAAATATGTGATTTAATATTATTGTGTATGTTACGAAATCTTACATGGCCACACTTCCCTCATTCGCAATTAATCTTCCATGTAGGTTATTTCTACATCTTTTGAGTCATGCCTTATATAGATATTCTGGATTTTATAAATAACATGTTTTTGTGAAGTCAAGCTTCTCCAAATGTTAGTTTTGATGAAGACAAGTTACAAGAATATGCTCATTGCAAAAGTATGGAAAAAGTCTCATGTTCAAAGTTATAACAACAAATGATCATGATCTTTCAACTCTATGAAGACTAGCTTTGGAATTTGTGGTTGATCAATCACCTTTAAAGTATAAGTAAGCAGTTACATTATGATAATATTTAAGTGCTCAAGAAAATTCATATTGATCATTGCATATGCATGCATTAACTTTAAAACCTTTTATACTTGACTTGAACTATTTTTCATAAGTATTTTTCAAACTGAAGTCAGGTGTAACCGGTCACAGCTTTCTTGGTAATCGGTTACATGTTTGAAACTTTGCATATTTTGAGCTGATATAGCTGGTGTAACCGGTTACACCATTTCTGGTAACCGGTTACACTAACAAAACTTTGAAATTTTTTAGCACCGTTTAAGGTGTAACCGGTTACGCCCTTTTTGGTAGTCGGTTACCACTGAAGCAGTGGCAGTGGTTCATTTAAATTCTGACTTCAACGATTTTTTTAATGCATTCCTCAAACATGGTATCTTTTCATGCGTTCATTTACTTTCAGAATTTTGTTGAGGCACTATATATACAATGCTGTTGCAGTGAAAATCGGATACCAAGCTATTAATTAACTTACATCATATTTCTTTTACAACCGACTTTGATTTATCCAAAGGAAAGGTTCAAGATCGTTAGAAAAACCTAAAGGGGAGATCTAAGGTTCGGGGGTTGGTTACGCCTAGGGAAGGTATTAGCACCCTAAACGTCCGTAGTACTCTACAGGAACCTCTTGTTAATGTTATCTTATGTTTGCTAAAGGTTCTATGCTAAAGGTTTGAAACCCTAGGGGTTAGTATCTAAGTATACTCGATAAGGCATCGCACCTTGCGCCTACGTATACTCGGGAACAGAATCAGAGTATGCGTAGTTCTACTTCTACTGAATTATTGACTATGGCCAATATTCAGAGGGGAAATGAGTACAAGCTCATTGTAGAGTTTAAGAACTCTCTAAGTCTAGTTGTAATGGACCTATGTTATGTTTTAGTCAGTAGGGAAAGTGATAAATTCATTAGGATGAATATCACTAAGAGTTTAAGAACTCTCTCCTAAAGCTAGTTATGATTTCTATGGCTCTGATGAGGCCAAGAAATAAAGTTTCTCCTAAGAGGTTACTTAGGTTAAAGTGGGGGTCAATGACTTTAAAAGTCAATGTATTCACCTTCCTTTGGAATAGTAGAAAGATGACGATAAAAGAATAAAAGTCATAGAAGATGAAACATTTGATATAAGATAATATAATGAAAGCAACATAAGCATGAGGATGGCAATATGTTTCATGACAAATGATGAGTATACATGAGATAAATATCAAGATATCAAGTAGATAAAGACAAACCAAAGATATTAAACTTGAGAAATATATCACAAATCATAAGTCGAGACATAGTCATGAATAAAAGATTAATTAAGATGATATTCAAAGTTGAATAATACCAATCTCAAATTAAATCAACAACCAAATGACAAGATAAATTAAGGATGAATTAAACCACACATTCAAAAATATCAATAAGGTCATAAAGGTTTAATAATTTAATCAAGATAAAGAGAGTGGAAACTCACATTAATAATAAATCAACTTAAATAAATATTTAAGAAAATAAATTACTAAATAAAATGAATATTTGGAGTTTGAGAATAACTAAAGTTTTCTAAAAGATAAATAACTGTTTTATGAATTTTTTATAAGCTTGAAATAAAAAGAAAATGATGAGATAAAAAGAAAATGATTTAACTAAAAAAGAGGAAGTGTCCCATATAGGGTTTGAACCCATGCCCTTGGATTTAGCAACACAAAACTAAGACCAGTTGGGCTGCGCGCGCGATTGAACATAAAATGCAAACGCAAATATATGTAAAAAAACAAGCAAAATGGAAAATCAAAAAAACAAAAGGGTTGATCCGCAGGATCGAACCCGTGCAAGGCAAGTGAAAGGCGAAGGCGTGCTAGTGTGTGTGACCGTTGGGACGGCGTGTTTCATCCGGTAATAATATAACTCAAAAATTAAATAAAGTGAAACAAGTTCCTAAATGCCCCAAAACATATGAAGCTCGCGCATGCCATCCATGTCCAAACTCCAACCCAAACCAAACTCTCACAGCCATGTTCATACAGGTATAACTCAGTTAATATTCCATCAAGTTAAACAAAACAAAACCTAAAAATGATCAGTAGCGAACAAGGAAAACGAGGATGCCATCTAATTGACCTAAACCCTAACATTCAAAACATAATGAACCAACAAAGGAGGGTGCCACTCAAGTTCACAAGCAAGCATAAGGGAAATAAAACACTCAGAATATATCACATTGAAGGTGAAACGCACGAATGTCAATCATCAATACACAAATCACAGGAGCTAAGAATTGGACAATTGCATATGACATGATTTATCCTAAGTTAGATGTTGAGTTCAATATTCAGGAATGGAAATCCAAGCAGGACATATGTGCTCATACAGTAGGATACAGTCAAAGGGTAGAACTGAGTATTTACACAAACAGATGGATGAGATTATGTTCAAAACAACAAGATTTAATGACACATAGATATAACAGTCCTATTGTTAATTCAAATTAAAATGAAACAGTTGGATTCCCTGATTGATATATAGACATACCAACAGCACTTTGGTCAAATGATAAGGTTATGTTAGACAATCAAGCATTATAGGCAAATATAGTGTAAACAAATTAGACAAGTTGTCGTGTGGTAAAGTGTAGATCAGCCATTACACATTCAGTTTTCAAAAAACTAAAAAAAAAAAGCTTATCCAAAGGTTTGGCAAATACTCTTAATTCATAGATATAATGGTTGATCAACTTGATACATACACAAGGCATGATCAGTTACAGATGAAAGTTATTTCAAATAAAGTCACTTCAGATAAAATCAGCATGGATATTTGCAAATGATGAGTTCAGATTGGCATACTTCCACAAAAACAATGAAACCAAGATTTGAGCAAATTGAATGGTCTATAACAAACTCAACAATTAAGCATGCACCTCACTTAGATATCCATACATTTACAACACATGTTAGAGACAAACCAAAAGATAAAAGACAACTGTGACTGGTGTATGATTGTGTGATCAGTGGGCATATATAATATGAAGTGACATAGCACTAAGGGACATCAATGATCAACATAGCACCTCATTATCACATAGACAGAATTTCCAAATAAAGACAATCTTGGACAGGCAAGCATACATACACTTATGGACAGAATTTTAATTTGCACACATACTAAGAATATAAGGTTTAGGCAATCATGTTCACAGTTTTGGAGACAAGTCAATAATCATTTGAGGCATATCGTACAGTCTAATCAAGTGTAGCATGGCATGGAATCAAATCTCCTAAGCATAGTAAATTTCAAATGGCAACTATAGTATGCATATTATGATGACCAAATGTGCAATATTGAGATACATGGCCAAAAAACTGAGAATGAATTTGACATAAAGAGAAGTTTAGCACTCAAGAAAAGCAGATACATCAATAGATTCATAAGTGACATCAAGACCATGCAATCAACATAAAAAAAACATAGACATCAAAGACTTATATCCTAACACATAAGGTGGGCATGTATTGATAGATGACATATTATCAAGATAGCAGTTCACACTTGAACCAAAAGAAAAGAACATTGCACCCATGAAAATATGTAACAGCAATAGTTCAAGTAAAAAAACATCTTAGAATAAATGGTTACAAACAGAGCTGAATATCTGTCAATGAGTTCTCCTTAAAAGCAACAGTTCAAAGCTTCATGTTATTAACAATAGATCATACATGTGGTAGTGTATGGAAAACAGATTGGCTTAGGATTTCTAAGACAGACAATCACAGCTAGTAACCAATCAAAGTATACTCAGTCATTTAATTCAAAAAAACAACCAAAAATTTAGGTGGTGGCGTTGGACATACAAGCTGATAACAAGATACAATGCACAACTTCAACATATAGCTGGTATATTAAGACTTAGACCATGAGATAACAACAACTCAGATTTAGATTAAAACACTCAGCATAACCATGTGCATACTTTAGCAATTCACACATCAACCTTCAACACATAGATAGATTAAACTAAGGCCAAGCACCTATACAATAAGTTCATGCTTATACCAAATGTCAATCAAGATGACACATAGAAAACAAAGTATGAAATGGTAGATGTAATACTGCAGAACTGATGCACATCATTCAAGTGACAAGTAAATGGCATATCAAAACAGGTTTGTTATTTCAAAGTAAAAAACACATAACTGATGGCAACATACTTAACATATCAATCTCTTTGCACAAGGCAAATATGGTGGCTGAGATAGTGCTAATTGATTTTACAAAACAAAACTCATTTAGATACAGAAACCAACAAATATCTGGCAAAAAATATCATGAACCACAAGATGAAACAACTCAGTTTAAAAGTCCTATTATGCTAAGTAGATTATAAATCTTATGCATACAAAGCAATAACTCAGCAGAATATCAGTTTAAGCACATGTGACAAAAAATTGTATCATGAAACAGACATAGTTTGACAATTTAGCATGTAACAGGGCAGGGTGAAATACAACATGAAATAAGATACAATAACCATTCAAGCACCTAGTTCCTAATCATAAACATCAAGTGACAGTCATGGTTTCATTGACAAGCTATACAAAGTATGGACATGAACACAAACAAGTCAAAGCTTCAAATCTATAATCAGCATGATAAACCTTTATACAGCAAACATAAACAAACTCATGGGGGTCCACGCATATCAGTGACAGAACATATGTTCAACGCATAGAGGTATTCATATTTTGACAGCATAACCACATCATGACAGTGCAACATTATAGATGACCATAAGCAATCATAACAATATTAGTAGCAACATTCAGAGTAACAATCAACATACAAGTAAGAATGATCATGAGCAAGAAAGATACCAAATGAGGATAATAAAATAAAAGGGAAATTAGAATGATACCAATTGAAGCCTTGAATGCTCTTCCTCTCACAACACCTCCCAGATTTGATACTTGCTGAACTTACTCGAGACTTGAAGTGTTTTTGTGTTTGAGTAAATAAAGTTGATGATGAGAACTGAAACTGAGCCTCTTTATATAGGCAAGGAGATTGGGCTGGTGCTATGGGTCGGGTCAGAATTAATCCTTCTCCCATGGTAACGGCTAGGGTTTTGAAATGAGACTCAAGCATTGAAATTCTGAGGAGGCAAACGCTCCTCCATTCTGAGCACGCAGCAGGCATTGCAGGGTTGAAATAGGTAGCATTTTCCCATCTTTCTTTTGTTGCTAGCCTATGTATGTGTTCTTTGGGAAAGTGAGAGCAACGTTGCTCTGCTCCTCTCGCAGGTGGCGCAGAAAATGACGAGAATGGAAGGTTGAAGCTTTGCTTTGTGCAATTGAAATCCCATGGAGCAATTGAGGCAACATTAGGGCAAAACGAAATTGAAGTTGTGGCGCCAAGATTTGATGAAGTGAATTTGAATTGAACTTGCAAAGGGTTTGAACGAATTGGAATCATTCTGCAAAATCAAAAGAGAAACGAAACAAGGAAGAAGAAAACTATTTCTATGACGCGTGCCAGCTTTTAATTGGTCCAAAATGGCCGTTGAAAAGTCAAAGAAGGATAACGCCTCCTGATTGGCTAGTGGTTTTGGTCATTAACCAATAAAAAATTTCCAAGAAATCCATAAAGTCCAAGTGAAAGAAATGGTGCACGTATTGTTTTTCTTAACTAAAATTAAATGACATTTTATATTAAATTTGCCACACTTAAATTAAAGTCTTAAGATTATTTTTAAAAAAGAAAATTAATGATGATTAAATTAATTACTAATAAAATCTAACTTAATTTCAATTAATAAAATATTTTAAAATTAAAATTAAGGCACTTTGAATAAATTTTAACCAAAATAAAAGGATAAACAAAATAAACTAAAATTAAATCATCAGCTAAATTAATTAATTAAGCTAATAACCAATTAAACATTAAAAATTCAAAATAAATAAACAAAAACAAATTAAAATTAAATTAAGATAAGATAAGTAAAATAAAATGTTAAATAAATTAAGGCAAAATAAATAAAAGAGATTAAGATAAAAAAATACAGAGAAAATAAATCACATAGCATTTAGCAAAAAGATGAGGGTAAAATTTGGGTTACAACAGTTGCCCCTATTTAAATATCTTCACCTGATGACATGAGAGATGAAGATCCTCATGTAATCAACAGTGAAAGATATTTAAATACAGATAACCGAAAATTTTGTCCTCAGATGCACACACATGCAATGCAGCAAACATGATGGCAAGGAGATGCAAGAAAATGCAGGCACAACAAGACACCAAAGGACAACCAGGAAACAAAAAGATCACAGAGCTTCACTGGGAAGGACGAAAGCTAGTATCAATGAGAAACACCTCACTAGGGATACAAGCTAGCCAACGAAAGAGACTCACTGGGGAGACTCCAAAGAAGCACTGGGGAAAAGGTCACAGACAATCTTCACTGGGGAAAGACCCGAGGAGATAGACTACTGGGAACAAAACAAACCCACATTCTTCCTGGGCACGAAACCAGAAAGGAAAACCTGATCACTAGGGATCAGTCAAAAGGACAGACAACCATGCAAAGACTTCCTGGGGATTCTATACCGAAGGGTTCAAAAATGGGATTTTCAAGAAAAGCCAGAAAGACAGAGACAAACTCTGCGCACCAGATATGAGTCTTATAAGGTTGAAGAAATTGTTCCAAGAAGCTTAGCTTTAAAGCAAGTTTTCAAAAAAACTAAAGGTAAGGGTTCAATGTCCGACACGATTCGAACAAATAACAAGTTTTAAGACAAGAAGACAATGCTTGACACGATTCAAACAAAGTTCAAGTTCAAGTTTGACACGATTCAAATGAGAACAGCTTTAAAATAAGAGGACAATGCTTGACACGATTCAAACAAAGTCCAAGTTCAGGTTTGACACGATTCAAACAAGAACAGGTTTTAAAGCACAAGACAATGCTTGGCACGATTCAAACAAAGTCCAAATTCAGGTTTGACACGATTCAAACGAGAACAGTTTTAAAATAAGAGGACAATGCTTGACACGATTCAAACAAAGTCCAAGTTCAAGTCTGACACGATTCAGACAAGAACAAGCTTTAAAACACGAGACGATGCTTGACACGATTCGAACAAAGTCCAAGTTCAGGTTTGACACGATTCAAACAAGAACAGGTTTTAAAGCACAAGACAATGCTTGACATGATTCAAACAAAGTCCAAGTTCAGGTTTGACACGATTCAAACGAGAACAGTTTTAAAACGGGCAGACAATGCTTGACACGATTCAAACAAAGTCCAAGTTCAGGTTTGGCACGATTCAAACGAGAACAGTTTTTAAAACAAGCAGACGATGCTTGACACGATTCAAACAAAGTCCAAGTTCAAGTCTGACACGATTCAAACGAGAACAGGTTTTAAAACACGAGACGATGCTTAACACGATTCAAACAAAGTCCAAGTTCAGGTTTGACGCGATTCAAACGAGAATAGTTTTAAAAAACTTTAATGTTAAACTTCTTGGGAACAACAGAAGGTGTAAAGATTCTAATCTGGCGCGCAAAGGTTAAGACCGAACAAGCACGACACAAGGCAAACCGGGAATGTCTTTACTTCACTGGGGAAATAAAGGCAGGCACCAACAAAAGACCACAAGCAAAACAAAGCACAAAGATGCGAAGATGCTAGGGTATGATGCATATGCTTAGCTATATGCTAGAAACGACGCGAACGACGCAAAATAGGAAAGAAGAAAGGATAACACAAGCCAACACCCTGAAACCCAAACATCCAGGATAACCGGACAATCTTCCTTTCTCTGGAGATGGCAGCTCTGTGCCACAAATACAACACTACTAACTCTTCCTGTACCAACTTGATTCCATAGAACATCTTGATACTAGAGTAAAACTTAGTTTATCTTTGTGTTTTCTTAGAAATTGCAACATTTCCGTTTTCAAAAATCAAGTGAAAATGACAAAGTTTTGCAGAATAAAGATGATATTGCAATAAACAAGAAAATGGCTCAATAGCTGATATTCATTGAAAAATGGTGACTTGCCAAATAGCAGAGTCCCATGAAATATTACAAATGCAACAAAATGGCAATTTGGCAAAGGTTACATTGTATTCAATGACCAGTAACAAACTCTATGGACTAAAACTCTAACAGCTGACTTCTCTGGGGATTCCCGGATATAAGTGAGATGTCTTTCAAGCATAATACTTTCGTACCGAATCTGCATTCACAGGGTGTGCAAGCTGTTCACCATCCATGGTTGTAAGAAACAAAGACCCTCCTGAAAAGACTATCTTGACTACAAATGGACCTTCATAATTGGGTGCCCATTTACCGCGGGCGTCTCTTTGTGAAGGTAGAATTTTTTTAAGTACCAATTCTCCTTCTCTGAATTCTCGAACGCGGACCTTCTTATCAAACGCTCTCTTCATCTTCTTCTGGTATAAATGACCATGGCACATGGCCGTCAGACGCTTCTCATCAATTAAGTTTAGTTGATCATATCTTTCTCAAACCCATTCTGCTTCATCAAGCTTGGTTTCCATCAATATCCTTAATGAGGGTATTTCAACCTCTATAGGGAGGACAACATCCATCCCATATACCAGAGAAAAGGGGGTTGCCCCTATTGAAGTTCTAACTGATGTTCTGTACCCATGTAGTGCATATGGCAACATCTCGTGCCAATCCTTGTATGTTTTGACCATATTCTGAAGAATTTTCTTGATATTCTTATTTGCAGCTTCGATCGCTCCGTTCATCTTCAGACGATACGGTGAAGAGTTATGGTGTTCAATTTTGAAACTGTCGCATAGTTCCTTCATGGTTTTGTTGTTCAGATTGGTTCCGTTGTCAGTTATGATCCTACTGGGGATCCCATAACGGCAAATGATGTTGTTCTTAATGAAGCGAGCAACTACTTGTTTAGTCACGTTCGCATAAGAGGCGGCTTCCACCCACTTAGTGAAGTAATCAATAGCCACCAAAAGGAAACGGTGTCCATTAGACGCTTTAGGTTTAATTGCCCCAATCATATCAATACCCCACATAGAGAACGGCCAGGGCGATGATAGCGCGTTCAACAGAGTAGGAGAAACATGCATTTTGTCCGCATAGATCTGACATTTATGGCATTTTCTAACGTACTGGATGCAATCAGCCTCCATAGTCAACCAATAGAATCCAGCCCTCAAGATCTTTCTAACCATGGCGTGTCCATTGGTGTGGGTGCCAAAAGCTCCTTCATGGATATCATGGATCAGCAAGTCTGCTTCTCTCTTATCGACACATCTTAACAAAACCATATCATGATTCCTTTTGTATAATACACCGTTGCTGATGAAGAACCTGGCTGATAGTCTTCGTAGAGTCTTCTTATCAAGAACGGAGGCATTGGCTGGATATTCTTGATTCCTTAGAAAGTTCAAAATATCATGGAACCAAGGTTTGCCGTCTGATTCTTCTTCAATGGACTGACAATAGGCAGGCTCAGTCCTCCTTTCAATACTGATTACTGGATCTTCGTTGATAAATCTAACTTGCCACATTGAAGCCAGTGTTGCTAGAGCATTAGCCACATGATTCTCAGTACGTGGCACATGACGAAATGTTATCTCATCAAAACACTTAATCAACTCCAAGGCATATGCCTGATAAGGGACAAACTTCTCATCTTTTGTCTCCCACTCGCCTCTGATTTGATAAATGACTAGAGCAGAGTCACCCATAACTTCAAGAAAACAAATTCCAAGATCGACTGCAGCTTCCAGACCCAGAATACACGCTTCATACTCAGCAATATTATTTGTACATCCAAAATCTAACCTGGCTGTAAAAGGGGTGTAGCCACCTTCAGGATTAATTATAACAACACCTACTCCATGTCCCTTTTAATTGGACGAACCGTCGAACATCATCTTCCACCTATATTCAGCCCTGAGATCTTCTTCAGAGCTTGACTCTTCACAATCTTTCACTGCCATGATATCCTCGTCAGGGAAATCAAACTTGAATGGTTCATAGTCTTCGACTGGTTGGTCGGCAAGATATTCTGAAAGAACACTTCCTTTAATGGCCTTTTGAGTGACATACTGAATTCATATTCGGATAATAGCATGTGCCAGCGGGCAAGTCTACCCGTTTAAGCAGGTTTCTAAAAAATGTACTTTATCGGATCCATCTTGGAAATCAACAAGGTAGTATGACAAATCAGGTACTGTCTTAGACGTTTGGCGGCCCAAGCCAGAGCGCAATAAGTCTTTTCAAGTAGTGAGTAACGGCTTTCACTATCTGTAAATTTCTTACTCAGATAATAAATTGCATGTTCTTTCCGGCCAGTCTCATCATGCTGTCCCAAAACACAGCCCATAGACTCTTCCAAAACAGTCAAATACATAAAGAGAGGTCTTCCGGGAACTGGAGGAATTAGAATAGGAGGTTCTTGGAGATAACTTTTGAGTTTCTCAAAAGCTTGTTGACAGTCAGCATTTCATTCTACTGGCTGATCCTTACGGAGTAATTTGAAAATTGGCGCACATATTGGAGTCATGTTGGAGATGAACCTGGAGATGTAATTCAAACGGCCCAAAAATCCTATGACTTGAGACTCGGTTTGAGGAGCTGGCATTTCTTGGATTGCTCGTACTTTGTCTGGATCCACTTCAATGCCCTTCTGGCTAACAATGAAACCCAATAACTTCCCTGACCTGACTCCAAAGGTACATTTTGCAGGGTTTAACCTCAACTGATACTTTCGAAGTCTCTTGAATAATTTCAGCAAGTGTTCTACATGTTCCTCTTCACTTCGAGATTTGGCTATCATATCGTCCACGTACACCTCTATCTCCTTGTGGATCATATCATGAAATAGGGTCACCATAGCTCTTTGGTATGTTGCCCCGGCATTCTTTAATCCAAAAGGCATAACCTTGTAACAATAAGTGCCCCACGGGGTAATGAAAGTGGTTTTATCCATATCAGCTGGATCCATTTTAATCTGATTGTAGCTTGAAAAACCATCCATAAACGAGAACATGGCAAAACGAGCCGTCTTATCTACCAGTGTGTCGATATGGGGTAGAGGGAAATCATCCTTGGGACTAGCTTTATTAAGATCCCTATAGTCCACGCACATTCGTACCTTTCCATTCTTCTTCATAACTGGAACAATATTAGCTACCCACTCTGGGTACTTGGAAACTGCTAAAAATTCGGCATCGAACTGTCTCTTAACTTCATCTCGAATCTTGAGAGCCATGTCGGGATGACTTCTGCGAAGCTTTTGTTTTACTAGTGGGCACTCAGGCTTGAGGGGTAACTTGTGGACCACAATATCCGTATTTAAACCAGGCATGTCTTGGTAGGACCAAACAAACACGTCCACATACTCTTTAAGGAGCGAAATCAACCGCTGTCTAATTTCTGGTTTCAATGATGCCCCAATCTTGACCTCTTTCTTCTCATCCTTAGTGCCAAGATTGATGACATCCACCTGCTCTTCATGAGGCTGGAGATCCGTATACTGGTAGTCACATATATCCGTTAGGTCCTTGGGCACCTCATAATCTTCCTCCTCCTCAGCTTGATAGACAAGGGAATCGAAGTCAATGGTAAGAGCAAGGTCATTGAATACAATAGGTTTATGATTCATTCTGCATGGTAGAATGACTTATATTGTTAAAATGCACAACAATTCAAGAAAATGCGAGATGAAGATGCTTTTGTTTGAAAAGATTGCCATTTTTTAGAAACAGAATGCAATAAAGTGAAAACGACAAAAATTTAGCAAAAGAGTCATTTCATTGATTTAAAGTTTGAAAACGGTGGCCCGTACAAAACAGTCCACTAGCTTTGGGCAAGACTAGGGAGATGAAACCAACAAATCTAAACAAGTTACTCTGGTTCCGGGTACAAAGTTGGGATCTCAACAGACTCCCAATTGCCTAATGCGCCTTCTTGGCGAAAAACCAAACGATCAATGTCTTCGTCTTCTTCAGCACTTCCTATGATTGCATGGACCTGATGTCCACCTCTGATAAATGTCTCCTGCACAGTCTTTATCTTCATTCCTCTTCCTCTTGTACCTGAAGTAGCCTCATCTTCTGGAGTTGGTCTGTAACCCAACCCTTGGTGTCAGATCCTCTTCTCAACCTCAATAACTTCGCCCCAACCTGCGGGCACACCTTCTTGAAGGGCAGACTGGATACTCTTATACGAAGCAAAGGATGGATATTCTAGTACCACTGGCTTCTCATTATCGATCATAAATGCATTAGCTATTTCCAAGGCTTGGAAAGAAGTCTCCAACGCATCCTCATCAACCTCAATATAACGGAAGGATGACAAGTTACTAACCATCAAGTCTTCTTCCCCATGTATGATGACCAACTTGTCATCGACCACAAATTTCATCTTCTGATGTAGGGTTGAAGTAACAGCGCCCGCCTCATGGATCCAGGGTCTTCCAAGTAGGCAGCTATAGGCAGGGTTAATGTCCAAAACTTGAAACAGCACGTTGAATTCCTGAGGTCTAATTAAAACCGGTAGTTCAATTTCCCCCATCACGGATCTTCGTGAGCCATCAAAAGCTTTGAAAATTAACGATGTGGGTCTCATGATCCCTCCTTTATACGCCAGCTTATCGAGGGCCCTCTTCGGTAAGACATTCAGAGAAGATCCTGTGTCTACAAGAACTCTAGCCAATGTGTCCTCCTGACACTTCATTGATATATGCAGAGCAAGATTGTGTTTCCGACCTGATTGGGTCAGTTCTTCATCACTGAAGCTGAGCGTATTGCATGCAGTAATGTTAGCGATAACATAATCAAACTGTCCGGCAGTAATATCCTGAGCTACATGAGCCTGAGCCAATACTTTCTGTAGAGCTGATCGGTGGACTGGTGAATTAATCAACAGGGATAAAATAAAAATCTTAGACGGAGTCTGGTGGAGCTGATCCACGACCCTGTAGTCACTTCTTTTTATTATCCTGAGAAATTCTTCGTCATCCTCTTTGGAGATCACTTCTTTACCTTTGTCATTGGTAGGTATACGCACCTCATCTTCTTTACCAGACACTTCTTTGTTCATAGGGGTATAAATCCTCCCACTCCTCGTCATTCTTCCCATTCCTACTATATTGGACACATTCTTCTCATCAGCCCCCACCTCTTTCCTTGGGACTGGTTCTTCTATAACGACCCTCACCTTTTTTCTTGGGATCATTTCCTCCTTCTTCTTACCACCTGTAATGTCTTCGTAGATCCACGGTACCGCTTTGGTTCCTCTGAACCTAAACGGGACTAGTCTTGGGAAATTATTTTGCCTGGTGTGATTAACAGGGGAAACAACTTCAGATTTGTTGAATCTTAGAACTGATTGTTTAAACACTGGACTCACAGTACCTGCCCTCAGATTGTTGAACACAGGGACTACTGATATGTATTCTTCTTCATCAAACACTGGCACTTGCTTTGGCAAATTGAACACTGGTTCAATCACTGCTACTCCGCTTTCTTTTCTGAAAACTTGAAAGAAACCTTCATCAATTAGTTGCTGAATATCATCTTGAACCAACTGACACCCTTCACTACTACCATCACATTCTCCACAACCATCATGGCAAACTTTGACCAATCCGGCGCTGAACAGCTTAGCATGAAACATTCTCAGGGGAGTTTTAATCTTTGCTGCATCTGAGATCAATACTTCATCATTCTCGTCTTCGACAGCATTAGTTGACCCATGAGTTGGCAAGGGGTTACTCTTCACATTTGGCTGGTTATCAGCAAAAGACAGAATGTTCTTCTCTATCAAACTTTTCACCAGATTCTTTAATGCCAAACACCCTTCTAAATCATGGCCCACTCCTCCTTGATGGAAAGCACAGGTTGTATTAGGGTAGAAAAACTGCAGGGATTTCTCAGATGGTGGCCCCAATGGCCTAATAACAATTAATCCTTGCTCCACCAGAGAAGGATACAATGTTGTATACGTCATCGGTATGGGTGGAAAATTTGGTGTTACCGCCTGTCTTCTTGGAGGGGTATTTTGTTGTGGCGCTGGTCGCCCCGGCTGTTGGTAATTCTGATTTTGATTCTTCGGCCACTGCTACTGATTTTGTGGCTGGGAAACAGAAACTTGTTGCATTATCTGATGATTAAAAGTGGGCATAACAGACGCCACATATAGTTGTTGTGCGAACTGCATAGGGTAAACTGGTTGTTGAGGAAAACTGGGACCTGGTTATGGTTGGAAAAGAGATCGTTTCCAATTAGGATTCTGCTTCTTCGCAGTCATAATAGCGTTAGTCTCGCCTTCCTTCTTCTTATGAAAATTACCCGGAGACTTCTTGACACTAGCGCTAGTGGAACTGTTAGGTGAACTGGCTACCTTTCCACTTTTCAGACTTGCCTCCACATTCATGCCAATTGCAATGATATCAGAAAAATTGGCACCAATATTACTAATCATCTTCTCATAGAATTTCGGCTTTACAGTGTCTACAAACTAATCAGCTAATTCCTTCTCAGTCAATGGTGGTTCAACCTGTGGTGTAGTCTCTCTCCACCTTTTAGCATATTCTTTGAATGACTCTGTGTTCTTCTGAGTCATGGTCAATAGCTGTCTACGATCAGGAGCTAAATCCAAGTTATACTTATAGTGCTTTATGAAGACATTCATAACATCTTGGAAACATTTAATCTGAGATTGGTCTAAGCTTAAGTACCACTTTGCGGCAGCGCCTTTCAGGCTGTCTTGGAAACAATGGATCATTAGCTTATCGTTATCCATATATGCCACCATTCTTCGGAGATACATGACCAAGTGTGCCTTAGGACACGTAACACCAGAGTACAATTCAAAGCTTGGCAACTTGAATTTTGGTGGAATTACTAGATCAGTGACCAGACGCATATCCTTAAGGTCAGAACTAAAGACATTGTCTCCCTCCATGGCCTTCAGCTTTCTCTGCATAATCTCCATATTGGCTCTTAATTTCTCATTACTGTCATCTTCTTCCATAAACATATCGTCATGGTCAGAATGATGCTGATTTTGAAAAATGGGTTGAAAATGGGTCTGCACCGCTGGTGGGGCATAAGTTGGAATAGCTTGCTGATTTCCATCAAACAGTGGTACTGTTTGTTGTGTGGATTGCAGAGCCGTGACTCTCATAAAGTCACGTGGCATTCCCAGAGTATGGTCTTTAACAGGTATGACGGGTGGTTCAACAATTGTAGCTGCAACCTCTGAGACCACAGTGACCTGTGTATCCATCTTTGCTCGTATAACATTTAGGACTTCCATGATCTGCCCCATACCACCTTTAAGTTCATTAAGCTCGTTGTTAACTTGATCCAAGTTCTCGCAATCTACTGACATTCTTCTTCTTCGAGCCTGTGCCCGGGTATTGTAACGATGCGAGGAATTCAGGGTGACGGTTCAACAACAACTGGAGAAGATAAAACGACAATGAGACACAGAAGAAATGCACATACAAAAATGCATATGAGATGCGCATGCAGGCTAAACCATCAAGAACTAAAAGAGTTCGCAAATAGTGTAAATAACAGGATTACTAATAACATAACTTTCCCATTGAAAATAAGATAAGTGCTTACAGAAAGGAAATGTTACAATCATTGTTTGGATCACATTAAAAGGAATACAACTTTTAAAAATAGGATTACAACAATAGATTACAACTACGGAAAATAGGGCAGCCCTTCGCCTTCCCTGATCCCTTCCATGATTTCTTTGATAAGTCGCTTGGTTTTGGCTTTCTCCAAAGTCAGCTCTCCTAATAACTCCATCCTTTTCTGTTCAGCACTTGTGGATGCCTCATAATATGGAGTGGGCTTTCTCATGCTGAGTGAAATCCCTCGTGCCCATTGAAGATGAGCTTCAGTGACAGGACCGTTAGTGATCCATTTTGATAATTAATGAAAAGCCATGCTTCCCCCATCTTGAGCTTTTCTTTAAATCCTTCTCCGTATCCATAGTACATCAGCTCCAATTCTTCTGGTCTAGGCTCCTCTTCAATTGGACGACCCAACTGGCAACGTACGAGCACGGGGTTATAGTTTATACAACCAAGTCGACCCATGAGTGGCACATTAGGATAGTCTCCACAACTAACAATTATTATGGTTCCTTCAGGGTCTGTATCGTACCACTTGATGTCAGAATGCCTTAGTTCCATTAGTTTCTTGACCCAAAGAGCGTTGTCACTCACTTCCCAAAACGTTGGTGTTGTAGGTAGGTATGAAATGAACCACTTGTATAGTAGTGGAGCACAGCAAACAATCACACCTTTACTCCTCATAGTCTGCGTGGTGAACGAGAAGTACATGTCAGCCAGTAAAGTGGGGACAGGGTTCTGACCCATAAAGATTCTGATTGCTTGGACGTCGACAAAATCTTTAACATTGGGAAATAGGAATAAACCGTACACCAGCAAAGCAAACATTGACTCAAACATTACAGAGTTTCCGCTTTCCTGAAAGCGAAGAGCCGTTTCAATTAGAAATTGGGCAGGTAGCCCACGATACCTTTCCCTGGTGGTCATGTTTTCTCGGATGTGTCTCTTTCGGATCCCCAATCCTACAGTAATCTCCTGATTAATGAATTCTTCTTCCACACCGGAAAAAGGGGGATGATGCTGAACGGGTAGTCCTAGCATATGTGAATATTCTTCTATGGTTGGTGTCGCGGCCGGCAAAAATATTCGAGTCGCCACCATATTTTTTAAAGGAAAATAATGATAAACCTAAATATCCTATCCTAAGGTAGAGATTCCTACGGTTCGGGAGTCGGTTAAGTAAAGAGAAGGTGTTAGGCACCCCTTACTTCCATTGTACTTAATGGGATCCACCTTTGAGTTTAGGGCATGTTTGTTTGTCTAAATGAAAAGAAAACCTAAGTTTTTTCCTAATTATACTCGCTAGGGTTGGTTTGCAACCCTATGCCTACGTACCCTCAAAAATGAAGGATCAGAGTAACCGTAGTTCACCTCCCCTATTCCTACCCCCTAATCCTATTCCTAAATCCCAAATTCTATTCCTAAATCCCATCCATTATTTATACTCTTGGATAAAGAGTTCTATCCCTTAAATCTAGTGTTTATACTCCTAGATGTGGAGTTCTATCCCTTAAATCCCAATCCATTGTTTATACTCTCGGAGGAAGAGTTTTATCCCAAAATCCAAATCCCATCCCTTATTTAGGCTCTCGGACCAAGAGCTTTATTCCCATGTATAAATCCCTTAAAATCTTAAAAATCCCAAAAAAACCACCTTTTCTAATTAAAAGAAAAGAAGTTGAACCCCGAAGTTTAATAATGTAGTATGTCAAAGAACAAAATAGTCCCCAAAATAAAATCCAAATTCCAAAAATTCTTTAAGAAAATATTTTTTATCCAAAATAAGATTAAACTTTTTTTTTTAAATCCACACCCCATATTTATCCTTTTTTTGTTAAAATAATTTCTCCTTGAAATTAAAAATACAAATAATATTTTTAAATTACATGAATCATTAAAAACTTAATTACAACCAAATAAAAAAGTTAAATTATAAAAAAACTAAATTAACAAATCAAAAGAAAATGAAAATTTTATCTCACAACTTGAATCAAGGAATTGATTCAATGGTGGTTTTTTCTTAGAATTAAAAAAAAATAAAAATATGTTTAATAAAAATAAAAAATAAATAAAAAACACAATTCCCAAAATAAATCCCTAAACCCTTAATTTGTCCTAAAAACCTAAATCTCCTAATTAACCCTCAAATAAGTAATAATTAAATTATATTATATTAAAAAATGAAATTAATTAAATAAAAAAGAACCAGAGGGTGTAAAACCCTTTTAAACAGCAACTGGGCCATTGGTGGGGGGTGTAGATAGTGAACTGGGCGCTAGGCCCAGTTGCTCTAAGTCCAGAAGAGAAAGAAAAAACCCCAATTCACAACCAACAACAATAAAATCTCAACAACCGATCAAGCAAAGAAACGAAAAAAAAACTAAGTTTCTGTTACCTCCCCTGCCGTGTCCGATTTATGCTGCTCCTTCCTCTTTTTCCGTTTCCGATCACTAATCCCTTCTTTTTTCTTTTGTAGGTTTTAAATGGGGTTTTGCTTAGGGGCTTAGGGTTCTAATGATGAACCCTAAGTCTCTATCTGATTGAGCTTAAAGTGGAGGTTGGGAATTCACGCAGCGATTTTTCACCTTAGGGTTTTCTGTCCCTTTTTCTGGATTTCTTTTAGGTTTTTATAGATAAAAAATAGGTTTTAGGAATTTAATGTTAGATTAGATTTAGAAACTATTAATGTAATTTTGATTTGATTTCTGTTGTAAGTGATTCCAGAAATACATAAAAAGATTTGATTTTTTTTATAAATGTTAAAAAAGAAAATGATAATTATAAATGTTAAAAAAATAAAAATAAAAAGAAAATGATAAACATAAAAAAACTACCGGTCCTAAAATAAAAAATAAATAAATAATTATAATTGATAAATAATTAACAAAACATGACTATTATGTAATTATTAACTCGAAAAAAAAGAAAAAAAAATATTAAATCACGGAATACAAAAAAATAATAATAAAAAACCTAACTATTTTCCAATTAACCTAAAATTAAAATTCTAGAATAAAACCACTCAAATTTCTCAAAAATAGTAAATTCTAAATGAGATCATAAATAAAACTCTATATACAAAAAAAAAATCTAAATTTTATTCTAATAAAAAGATCTAATCCCTAATTAATTAATAAAATAAAAAAGTATATATATAGAAGTTATATTACTAATAATGATAATCATGAAAAGTGATACCTTAATATATAATAATTCCTAAACAACATTCCTAATTAACAAATAAAAGCCAATCAAATAAATATTTAAAAACCACTAATAATACAAATTAAATTAACAATCTAATATTGAATGATCCTTAACTATTAATAAAACCACAAATCCTAATTAATTTAAAAATCAAAATCTAATTTCTATATAAAAAATAAAATAATAATTATAAATTTAATTTTATATATACAACCATACAAAGTAAAAAATATAATAATAATTCTGAATAAATGAAAAAAATAAATAAATAAAAAATAAAAAAAATAAAAACGTGACCCTTAATAATTTTAAAAAACAATATCCTAAATAAAATAAAAACGTAATATAACTACATTAAAAATAATCTTTTTTCTAAATAATTTACAACCTAAAAAAAAACCAAAATCTTTTCTATCATAAATAATCTTAAAAATCTAAAAACTATGACCATTGATTTAAATAAATCGGATTAATTTAAAACTTAAAATAACAACATAATTATCCTAAAAATCTGATTTCTAAAAAATCCTAATAACATTAATTATAAATAAAAACCATAATTCCTACTTAATTAAATAAAATCTAAAAAATAAAAATGACATTAAATTCAAAACAATATTCCTAATAAAAAACTATTTATATTTGGAAATAAAAAATCTACCCTTTGTTCAAATAAAAGAGCCAATTCCCAATTTATTAAAAAAATCTAATTTCTAAAAAAATGACATTAATAAAAAACCTAATTATCTAAAATAAAAAGAAATTCAATAATGCAATAGTATTAGCTAATATAAAAATTACTAAAAAAACCTCAAATGGACCCACATAAATATGGGCCCAAAAATTACTTAACAAACCTCCCACAATACCCAAATGATACCCCCTATTGGCAAAAAAAAAAAATCTAAAAACCCTTGGTCAAAATTTATGGTACTACAGCTGCCCCTATTTAATCGTCTTCGGATCCGAAAGAGGAAGACGATGTGTCTTTCTCTTTTGAAGAGGAGATGATTAAATATAAGAAGGACCCTAATTTTGACCGCCAAGCCAGACAAGTAACACGCCGACTATCCTAAGATCCCTGATAACAAACCCGTGACGGGATATCCGGTTAAAACCCTTTTACCCTAGAAAAAAAATGATCGTGTGCCATGTATGCATGTGTGAAAGCATGTATGCTCTTATGTATGATGCATCTGTTTGGGCTGACGCCTCTTTTATGATATGCAGTGCATGTTGCGTTTACGAAAACCATATCCTTCTGTAATATTCCAACTTCTCGTCCCTTGAACCCTTAGCTCCTTTTGATGAATGTGACAAGTTGTAAGCTCTTGACATATGGAGATGCGTAGAGAAACTCCCATAGTGATTGAATTCCGACCGTCAATTTGTGGATCCTTTACTTTTATCTTTGAGGGAAACCATGATCCTTTTGTTGTTCCCGAATCGCAGTAAAATACCTTTTTTTTTTTAGCTTTTGATTATACCCAATGTTTCAATGCATTATTATAAATAAAATCGGCACTTTGTAATCAAGCAGAAAAATTGAAAAGCAAAGAAAATTTTATTCATTGAGAAGTAGGCCTACAAACAGGCAAAAGTACATAAGGAAAGCAAATCCTCATAAGGAGGAAGTACTACAAAACAGAAAAGAAATGACAATACGAAAAACAAATTTATCTATGTCCCTATTAAATTTAACACTGGCTAATATCCCTAAATCTTCGAGGTCTTGACACTTCGCTTCTGAAGGTGATGACTGGATTGATCATTCCTTTCTGAATTCCATTAGTGCTATCAGTCTTATGCCTTTTGGATATCCTTAATTTTGCCTGGACCGTTCTCTTATAATCTTAGTCCACCAGGATGCTATACCATTTTTTTCAGCTAAGCCACCCTTTAGTGTTTTCGACTTGTTGGGTATCATTTTTCCAAGTCCCTAATTTTTGCCTGAATTGCTCTTTCGAGTTTTCAATTCACCGGGACGCCCTAACTTTTGCCTAAGTCGCTCTTTAGGGTTTTCGACTTAGCGGGCTTTTATCCTCTTTTTCTAGGCATAGTATTTTTTGACTGAATCAGAGTTTACCGGTCGTGGTAGATCCACTCCATCCATAGTAGTCAATATTAAAGCTCCTCCTGAAAATGCGCTTTTTACGACATATGGTCCTTCATAATTTCGATTCCATTTGCCACGAGGATCTTTATGGATGGGTAGCACTTTCCTCAATACCAGGTCTCCTTCTTCGAATAGGTGAGGACGAACTTTCTTATCGAATGCTTTCTTGAGTCTCCGCTGATACAGTTGGCCATGACATACAGCAGCCATGCGCTTTTCCTCTATGAGATTCAGTTGATCAAGTCTATTTTGTACCCACTCTGCTTCATCCAGCTTAGCCTCCATTATGACCTTTAGCGAAGGAATTTCTACTTCAACAGGGAGGACCGCTTCAGTGCCATATACCAAGGAAAAAGGAGTAGCTCCTGTCGAAGTTCGAACTGAGGTTCTATAGCCATGTAGTGCGAAAGGGAGCATTTCGTGCCAATCTTTGTAGGTCTTTACCATCTTCTGGATGATCTTCTTGATGTTCTTATTAGCAGCTTCTACCGCTCCATTCATCTTAGGGCGATAAGGTGATGAATTATGGTGATCGATTTTGAAACATTCACATAACTCATCCATCACTTTATTATTCAGGTTGAGCCCATTGTCTGTGATGATTTTGTTAGGAACCCCATAGCGACAGATTATCTCTTTCTTGATGAACCGCGCAACCACTTGCCTTTTCACATTGGTGTAGGAAGCAGCTTCGACCCATTTGGTGAAGTAGTCAATAACAACTAGAATGAACCGGTGTCCATTTGATGCCTTAGGCTCGATCATCCCGATTATGTCTATTCCCCACATAGAGAAAGGCCAAGGAGTCGTTAAGACATTCAAAGGAGTTGGTGGCACATGGATTTTATCTGCATAAATCTGACATTTATGGCACTTCTTGACATATTTGAAACAGTCCGATTCCATAGTCAACCAGTAATACCCTGCTCGGAGAATCTTCTTAACCATTGCATGTCCATTTGCATGGGTTCCAAAGGATCCTTCATGTATTTCCTTGATAAGCAAGTCCTGTTCATGTCCATCCAAACAACGGAGCAACACCATGTCATGATTTCTTTTGTAAAGTACCTCTTCATCTAGGAAAAACTGAGCAGCCAATCTTTTGAGTGTTTTCTTATCCACATTGGAAGCATTTGCAGGATATTCTTGTTTCTGGAGGAACTGTTTGATATCATAAAACCATGGTTTATCATCCACTTCTGCCTCTACTGCTCCACAATAAGATGGTTCATCAAGGCGATCAATTCTGATGGCTGGTGCTTCATTATACCATTTGACTTTGAACATGGATACCAAAGTTGCCAATGCATCTGCCAATTGATTCTGATCTCTAGGAATATGATGGAAGGTGATCTCATCAAAGTGCACTATCCTTCTCCAGACACAATCTTGATACCGAGTTAATTTGGTATTAAGTGTCCTACATTCCCCTTTGACTTGATTGATGACGAGAGCTGAATCTCCATATACCTCTAAGATCTTGATTCCCAGCTTGATGGCTTCATTAATTCCCAAGATACACGCCTCATACTCCGCCATATTATTAGTACATGAGAAACATATCCTAGCGGTAAAAGGTATGTGAAAACCTGTGGGAGAGGTTATGACAGCCCCCACACCATGTCCTTCTGCATTTGAGGCTCCATCGAATATAAGCTTCCACCGCGATCCAGGTTCAGGTCCTTCATAGGAACTTGGGATATCATCATCTCTTACAGTCATCACATCCTCATCTGGAAAATCAAATTGCATAGGCTAATAATTGTCCAATGGTTGATGAGCGAGATGATCGGCTACCACACTTCCTTTTATGGCTTTCTGGGTAACATACCGGATGTCATATTCAGTAAGTAACATCTGCCACCGAGCCATTCTCCCAGTCACTCCAGGCTTCTCAAATATATACTTGATAGGGTCCATCCTTTATATTAGCAAAGTAGTATGGCACACCATATATTGTCTTAATCCCCGAGCGGCCCATACAAGAGCACAACAGGTCTTCTCTAAGAGCGAGTATCTGGATTCACAATCTGTAAATTTCTTACTCAAGTAATATATTGCATGCTCCTTTCTCCCTGTTTCGTCTTGTTGTCCGAGTACGTAACCCATCGAATTATTAAGCACCGTCAGATACATTATGAGCGGTCTTCCAGGTACAGGTGGTACCTATATGGGTGGCCCTTGTAAATACCCTTTGATTCGATCGAAGGCCTTTTTACAATGTTCATCCCATTCAAGGGTTTGGCCTTTCCTCAATAACTTGAAGATCGGCTCACAAGTAGCAGTAAGATGTGAGATGAACCTAGCAATGTAATTCACCCTCCCTAAGAACCCTCGTACCTCTTTTTCAGTCCTCGGCGCTGGCATTTCTTGAATGGCCTTCACTTTATCAGGATCAACCTCTATACCTCTTTGACTGACGATGAACCCCAACAATTTCCCAGATCTGACTCCAAAGGTACACTTCGCAGGATTTAACCGTAGCTTAAACTTTCTCAACCATTTAAACAGCTTTTGCAGATTGACTATGTGCTCTTCCTCAGTTTGTGACTTAGCGATCATATCATCCACATAAACCTCAATTTCCTTGTGCATCATGTCATGAAAGAGAGTAACCATTGCCCTTTGATAAGTTGCCCCTGCGTTTTTCAGTCCGAAGGGCATCACCTTGTAACAGAAGGTGCCCCAAGGGGTAATAAAGGTAGTATTTTCCATGTCGGAGGGAGCCATCTTGATCTGGTTATATCCGGAAAACCCATCCATAAATGAGAATACCGAAAATTGAGTCGTGTTATCCACCAATACATCAATGTGAGGTAATGGGAAATCGTCTTTAGAACTTACTCTATTGAGATCTCGGTAATCTACGCACATTCTGACTTTCCCATCTTTCTTCCGTACGGGCACGATATTGGCTACCCATTCTGGATACTTCACTGCGGCTAAGAACCCTGCGTCGAACTGCTTTTTAACCTCTTCCTTGATCTTGAGAGTCATATCTGGTCTAGTTCGCCTTAACTTCTGCTTGACCGGAGGACATTCGGGTTTAAGTGGTAGCTTATGTTCAGCAATATCTGTGTCCAAACCGGGCATATCTTGGTAGGACCAAGCAAACACATCCACATATTCCCGTAGCAACTGGATCAACCTCTCCTTTACATCCTCGTCCAAAGAAGCTCCCACTTTGACTTCCTTTTTATCCTCGTCAGTCCCCAGATTGATCACATCCACTAGTTCCTGATGAGGTTGTATCACTTTATCCTCTTGCTTTAACATTCTGGCTAGCTCTTCAGGAAGTTCACAATCATTCTCATCACCATTTTCCGCTTGGTAAATCGGGAACTCGAAGTTGTAAGGGATTATAGCAGTGTCATTTTCAATAGGTTCATTTTTAAATCTGCATGAGGAATATTTTTATGCTTATTATTTTTTGAATGAAAGTACTGAAAAGAAAAAAGGTGTATTGCCATTTTGAAAAAAGGAATAACTAAGAAAGAAACAAAAAGGATCTTAATTGAAGACAAAATGCAACTTTATTATTAAATAATTCAAAGAAACAAAAGGTGGCCCTACAAAGCTTGTCCATTTGCCTTGGGCATAGCAAAGGACTTATTATTATTATTATTATTATTATTTTTAAAGAAAAAGTAAATTACTTTGAAACAGAAATCATCTCAGGAATCTCAATGGCTCTCCAATTGTTGAGAACCGTATCTGGAGAGCACTGGCATATCCAACCTAGTATTCCTTTGTCTTACTCTTCAATTGCGGTCACTTGGTCTTTATCTTCGAATCTAACACTATGGAAAGTTTCTTCAAGTGGAGGAAATATCATTGGACCAGTCTTGTGCTCTTCATTTTTAGCCGGTTTGTAACCCAGCCCGAATTGATCCTTATTTTCATGTATCTCTATCACCTTGCCCCAGCCCCTAGTATCCCCATTCTGAATCAAGTCTGTGATCCTTTTCGGCCTTTCCTCCTGTCTAACGACTTGCTTACGACTGACCGTCGCAACCTCCAAAGCTTGGAACGGTATTTCAAATGTTTCTCCATCCACTTCTATGTATCTGAAAGATGCGAGATGACTGACGAACATGTCCTCCTCTCCATCAACAATTATTAAGCTATCTCCTGATATGAACTTCAACTTTTGATGAAGTGTTGAAGTAACTGCGCCCGCAGCATGAATCCAAGGTCGTCCTAAAAAACAAGTATAAGAAGGATTGATGTCCATGACTTGGAAAGTGATCATGAAGGTATGAGATCCTATCACTGTAGGTATATCCACCTCTCAAATTACCATTCTCTTTGAACCGTCGAAAGCCCTGACAACCAAAGAACTAGTCTTCATAAAAGTTCTCACCGATGTTAACTTCATTAGGGTATCCTTAGGCATGACATTCAGAGCAGACCCTGTGTCCACCAACACTCTTGAAAGGACATTGTCGTGGCATTTAATTGATATGTGTAAGGCCTTATTATGCTTTTGCCCCTCAGGAGGTAATTCCTCGCTACTGAAACCCAGACAAGTACTGGCGGAGATATTGGAGACCACCTCGTCAAACTGTATCACTGAGATATCTTTAGTCACATAGGCCTCATTTAAGACCCTCAGCAAGGATTCCATGTGTGCTTCTGAGCTTAATAACAAGGACATAATAGAGATCTTGGACGGTGTTTGATTTAGTTGGTCCACCACCCTATAATCGCTCCTCTTTATAATCCTTAAAAACTCCTCAGTGTCTTCTGGAGATATGTTCTTTTTGGAAGATCCTTCTCCTGTGTTGGTGGTCTCTTTCCTTTTTGAGCTTTCGGGGATATCCTTCTTGGGTTGTTCTGAAGAGTATACCCTTCCACTACGTGTCATTCCTCCAATACCGGCTATGTTAGTAACTGCTGGTGACGACACTATAGTCTTTCCTCCCACTGACGCCGTGACGTCATATTTCCAAGGTACAGTCTTGGAGCTTTCATATGGAAATGGCGTTGGTACATGAACATGATAGAACCTTCTGACGTCGCAGGTATCGGAGCTTTGACTGGCGTAGGAACAGGTATCTGAATTGGTGTTCGTGCAGGCACCGGAATTGTTATCTGAATAGGAACCTGTGTAGGCCTTGTAACTAGTATTTGGATGGGCGCCTGTGCCTGCCTGGGAACTTGTATTTGAATAGGCACTTGTGTAGGCCTTGGAACTGGTATTTGAATGGGAGTCGTGACTCCTCTTTTCTGGTATGGAACCTCAAAAGGTGTCTGCCCCTGGGAGTCTAAGGCAGCTACCTCATTCATATTCCTTAAGTACCCAATCTGTACTATCCCTTGGTCCATTAGTTGTTGGAGAACCTCCTTCATCTTCTTGCAGCTATTGGGATCAATCGCGCAATTCTCACAGTCACCGTGCAGCCTTTCAAACTCCTCGTACCCAATTAATGTTTCCCTCACTTTCGTCATAGGGGTCTTTACTTGCTTCACCCCTCTAATTATGATGTCCTCTCCTAGTCCCTCAACGAAGTTAACAGTTGGTCCAGCGCGCCCTGGGAAAGGGTTATCTCCTACATTTGGAGTGTCATAACTGAAGTTGATAACCTTCTGATCCAGCAAATCTTGCACCCTAAATTTGAGAGCCAAACATTTTTCAGTCGTGTGCCCTGGCGATCCAGCATGGTAATCACATCTAGCATTAACGTCATACCCTCGAGGAAGAGGAGTAGGAGGGGGCCCTAACGACTTGATTTCTACCAATCCCTTTTGGATTAGCATTGGTGGGATTTTAGTATAGGTAGTGGGTATAGGGTCAAAGTCCTTCCATGGTCTCTTCTGCTCCCTTCGGGGATACCTTTGTTGTTGTTGATTTTGCTGAGGTAGTGCCCTTGGTTGTTGCACTTGTAGTATAGGAGTTGCTTGATTGGGAGCCATAGCAGCCACATAAGGTGCAGCTGAAATGGCATTGGCCTCCTTCTTCGAACGGTTTCTGGAGTACCTTTTGTCGTTATGTTGATTGGAAGACGGCGTTCCAATCTTTCCACTTTTTAATCCATTCTCGATCCTTTCCCTAATGATAACCAAATCCGCAAATCCCGTTGAGACCGATCTAATCATCTTTTCATAGTACAATCCTTGCAGAGTTCCCATGAATGTATCCACTAGCTCGTTTTCCCTTAGTGGAGGTTGCACATGAGAGGCTAGCTCCCTCCATCTTTGGGCATACTCCTTAAAGGATTCATTCCCTTTCTGAGACATATTTTGCAATTGCATGTGATTAGGGGCCATGTCTACATTATATTGGTATTGCCTTATGAAGGCACTTGCCAAATCATCCCAGGTCTTGATGTAGGTCCTTTCCAGCTGCATGTACCAGTCCAAGGATGCCCCACTAAGGCTGTCTTGGAAAACATGCATCATCAGCTTTTCGTCCTTAGCGTGTGCTCCCATCTTTCGGGAAAACATCCGAATGTGGCTTTTGGGACAACTAACCCCTTTGTACATCTCAAAGGTAGGCGCCTTAAACTTAGGAGGCACGACCACGTCGGGTACCAAACACATTTCCATCAATCCCAAAGACCTTGGATCCTTCCACAACCCTTAACCTTTCCTCAATTATCTTATACTTTTCATCCTCCTTTCTTCCTTCCACGACAGCTGGTTTGGTTTCACGAACTACTTGCCTTGAGTCTTCTTCTCCATATTGGAGGTGCCAGTCATTAGAGACCTCACGAGTGACAGGTATCTGTATGGGTCGTGATTCTCCATTGTGCTCAGGTGGAGGAACAGACCCTACAGGAGGTTGAGTGTTAGCCTTCCCTTTACTAGCCTCTAAAGCCTCATGCTCAAAGTTAGCCACAAATCCCAGAAGAGGATTGCTATCTTCATATTGGGGAGGAGGGGTAGGAGCATTCCTACGGTTACTAGCCTCAGTGTCTCTTGCTATCATATTCTGGATAGCTCAAGTCAGCTGGTCGATTTTTTCCTTCATCTCCTCCACATTTCCCTTGACGATATCCACATCTCCCTTTAGAGCAGCGTGATTCTGTTCCATTTGTTCCATTGCTTTCTTTTGGTGAGCACGGGTGTTGGGTCGAGAAGTCAGATTGTTCCGAAGATTCTGAGAAACAAAATGATTTCCGTTTAATGCCCTTTCTTTTATATGTTATGCATGAATGAATGTATGAGTATGCAAAATGTTTTTTTTCAGGAATCTTAAATTTTCAACCAATTAAGAGTCAAACCAAAGATAATGGAAATTCAAACATTTTTATTAATGAAAGAGAGTACTTAGGGTCGAAGCCCTATTTATTACATAAGCAAAACCAAATTGGGGATAACCCTTAAAATATTCATAACAAAATCCCAAAA
The DNA here is from genome assembly GCA_022829125.1 of Lathyrus tuberosus. Classification (NCBI taxonomy): domain Eukaryota; kingdom Viridiplantae; phylum Streptophyta; class Magnoliopsida; order Fabales; family Fabaceae; genus Lathyrus; species Lathyrus tuberosus. The sequence continues at coordinate 1,479,705 of JALAZF010000599.1, read as the reverse complement.
GTAAGAAACCAAACATAAAAAGCCTAAATCCTTCTCCTAATTCTGGCTCTGAAGTCTTCCACCATCTCACGACAAAGTGTAAGGAAATCAGAAATCTCCTTCGCTGGCTTGAAAATAATGGCTATTTCCTCAGCTTCCCTTAATTTCCGAGGGATCTCATGTATAAGGTCATTGGTCAGAAAGACCAACTTATCATATCTATCTTCAAAGTATGCCTTTTCCCTTTGTAGATTATCCATGATCGCCAAGTCTTCTGCAACGGTGTGCTCCAATTGGCTATTGTGGACTTCAGCATAGTGGCCCCACTCTCTAAGCTCTTCATAGGATGCTTCCAATTCCTCATAGGCTCTCTTGAGTGCCTGGTTTTCCTCTTAAGCTTGTAACCACCCTTCGGGTCGTTGGGCAAGAAGTTCTTCAGTCGTTCTCAACCGCACGATTGCATCCAACGCTTGCCTTTTACTCCTGAGGAGAGCATTTGCCAAACTTTGAACCTCAGATTCTAAGTCAAAGATTCATCTATCATACCCTTCTCTGACCTCCCTTTGTGTTGAGGGCATCCATAAGTTTCTCCATTTGTCCCTTTGCCTCCAAGCCCTATCTAGGTCCGCTTGTTGAGTTTGAAGGTGTGGGCTCAAAGCTTGAAGATCAGCATGGGCACGCTCCTTCTTTTCCTCCTCCATTCGAGCTAATCCTTCATTGACCTTCGATTGTTCCATGGCTTCCTTAAGGCTCAACCTCAGCTGGCTACTTTCTCCAGTAGCTTGGTAGAATTTAGCTTCTCATTCACCTTTCTCTTTTGTCAATCTTGCAATGGTCTCCTTAAGCTTTTCAGTTTCTTCCATGGAGATTGCGGTAGGTGGAGGAACCATGGGATCAACGGGACGATCTAAAGTAAAGGGAAGCTTTACCTTCCTTATCCTTTCCTCCATCCATTGTGAATATGGGACCCTTGATTCCTCTCTTGGTCTTTTCAGACTACTCTTCCCTTTTATACTTTGCTTCCATGCTTCAGAAATCCTTAGGACATCAGGATGATCTCCTTTCACACCTTGTAGGACGAAGCCTTTTAGCAACTTGTCTTCTGACTTGTAGGACAAAGGGTGTCCTAGCTGCCTCATCGCCAAAATAGGATTATAGCTTATGCACCCTCTTGAGCCAATCAAAGGTACATTAGGAAAGTTTCCACAACTTAAGATCACGTCATCTCTTTGGATTATTTGAGGAAACCATAAGATGTCTTTACCAACACGGGATACCAGATATTGGGACCACTCATAGGCCTTCATTTGTCTCATGTCCCTTATGTCCTTCACTAGATGGGAACACAACCACTTGTATAATAGCTGAGGACAACATAACATAGTCCCCCCCTTCTTCTCAAACCTACAATGAAGAGTGAAGTATATATCTGCCAGGAGAGCTGTTGAATAGTCTTCTTCTCCGAGGGTAACAGCCAGAAATAGATTGACAACAGTGATGTCTATGAAGTTTGGAACACTTGGGAATAAGACCAACCCAAAGATAAGTAATACCATGATGGCGTCTAGGGCTACCCAATTCTTGCAAGTCGCAAAGTGACTAGCTTTACTCTCTAAGAACCATTTAGGGAACCCTTCGAAGTCATCCTTAGTTTTCCAATGAGCTTGTAGGTCCTCTTCACGAATATACAAACAGCTTGCCATCTCTTTTAATGAAGGTCTATACCCAAATGCTTTGAATGGACCTTTATTGTTTTTGGGGAAATCCAGTATCTTTCGAACCTCTTCTAGGGTAGGTGCTATTTGGAAGTCTTTGAATTGGAAACACCTTAACTCAGGATCATAAAATTGGGCCAAGGCAGTTAGACCCTCCTCTTGCATAGGAAATAGAACCAAGTCCAATATATCTCCATACCTACGAAGTATAGGTTTCCTTATTTCCTTGGGTAACTCAGCAGCATAAGTCTTTAGGCCTTTTATGTGTGATATCCTTACTTTAATGGGGAGAGTTCTCCTTTTTCCAACTTCCATTGTCCTTTGATTTAATCCTCTTTTTTTGTAAAATTTTAAGATTCCTGTGAATGCAAAAAAAGAGAAAAATTTATGAGGATGATGAATGCACATGATGTCTTGATTAGGGTAAAGGTAAAGTGTAAGCATGCCCCTAGTAAGGTGGGCTTCCCTAGAACAGGCTGGATCTAAGTTAAGACTACCCAATCCCCTCACAGGTAGGTTACCTAAATTTGGCCAGCATAACGACCCCAAAATGTTTAGACTATACCCTTGTTTTACCATGAGAATGAGCAAGCCTTCCTATGGTAATCCTTCCGGATAAGTCTCGTTTGGGATAGGACCCTAGTAACAACCCTTGAGGGTTGAATACATAACGTCCATGATTGGTGTGGGGTAGGTTAAGGTTCTCAGAGTCACAGACCACATCCAAATCATTCCACTACGAGAGGGGCTAGCCCTTTCGTGAGGACGACTTTGGAAGGATCTACTCTGAGTGTGGCATCAATGCATTTTAGGGGACGTTGCGTCCCCCGCAAAAACATTTCCGTTCCACTTTAGGTTCTAGGGTTATCCTCCAAGCTTTGGGTTTTAGCTTCACTCCCTTTTTTATGTCCCAATCCCTTGCATGATAATACAAAAAACAAAATGTTAAATAAATAAATATATGAAATAAAAATAAATAAATAACAATAAAAAAATAAAAAAACCAAAATAACATCCAAGACAAACAAATCCCTAAATCCTAAGGCTAGGATTGACTCTCGCTAGGAAGGAATTCCCCAGCAGAGTCGCCAGCTGTCGCGGCCGGCAAAAATATTCGAGTCGCCGCCATATTTTTTAAAGGAAAATAATGATAAACCTAAATATCCTATCCTAAGGTAGAGATTCCTACGGTTCGGGAGTCGGTTAAGTAAAAGGAAGGTGTTAGGCACCCCTTACTTCCATTGTACTCAATGGGATCCACCTTTGAGTTTAGGGCGTGTTTGTTTGTCTAAATGAAAAGAAAACCTATGTTTTTTCCTAATTATACTCGCTAGGGTTGGTTTGCAACCCTATGCCTACGTAGCCTCAAAAATGAAGGATCAGAGTAACCGTAGTTCACCTCCCCTATTCCTACCCCCTAATCCTATTCCTAAATCCCAAATCCTATTCCTAAATCCCATCCATTATTTATACTCTTGGATAAAGAGTTCTATCCCTTAAATCTAGTGTTTATACTCCTAGATGTGGAGTTCTATCCCTTAAATCCCAATCCATTATTTATACTCTCGGAGGAAGAGTTTTATCCCAAAATCCAAATCCCATCCCTTATTTAGGCTCTCAGACCAAGAGCTTTATCCCCATGTATAAATCCCTTAAAATCTTAAAAATCCCAAAATAACCACTTTTTCTAATTAAAAGAAAAGAAGTTGAACCCCGAAGTTGAATAATTTAGTATGTCAAAGAACAAAATAGTCCCCAAAATAAAATCCAAATTCCAAAAATTCTTAAAAAAAATATTTTTTTTATCCAAAATAAGATTAAACTTATTTTTTTTTAAATCCACACCCCATATTTATCTTTTTTTTTGTTAAAATAATTTCTCCTTGAAATTAAAAATACAAATAATATTTTTAAATTACATGAATCATTAAAAACTTAATTACAACCAAATAAAAAAGTTAAATTATAAAAAACTAAATTAACAAATTAAAAGAAAATGAAAATTTTATCTCACAACTTGAATCAAGGAATTGATTCAATGGTGGTTTTTTCTTAGAATTAAAAAATAAATAAAAATATGTTTAATAAAAGTAAAAAATAAATAAAAAACACAAATCCCAAAATAAATCCCTAAACCCTTAATTTGTCCTAAAAACCTAAATCTCCTAATTAACCCTCAAATAAGTAATAATTAAATTAAATTATATTAAAAAATGAAATTAATTAAATAAAAAAGAATCAGAGGGTGTAAAACCCTTTTAAACAGCAATTGGGCCATTGGTGGGGGGTGTAGATAGTGAACTGGGTGCTAGGCCCAGTTGCTCTAAGTCCAGAAGAGAAAGACAAAACCCCAATTCACAACCAACAACAATAAAATCTCAACAACCGATCAAGCAAAGAAACGAAAAAAAAGCTAAGTTTCTGTTACCTCCCCCCGTGTCCGATTTATGCTGCTCCTTCCTCTTTTTCTGTTTCCGATCACTAATCCCTTCTTTTTTCTTTTGCAAGTTTTAAATGGGGTTTTGCTTAGGGGCTTAGGGTTCTAATGATGAACCCTAAGTCTCTATCTGATTGAGCTTAAAGTGGAGGTTGGGAATTCACGCAACGATTTTTCACCTTAGGGTTTTCTGTCCCTTTTTCTGGATTTCTTTTAGGTTTTTATAGATAAAAAATAGGTTTTAGGAATTTAATGTTTGATTAGATTTAGAAACTATTAATGTAATTTTGATTTGATTTCTGTTGTAAGTGATTCCAGAAATACATAAAAAGATTTGATTTTTTTTATAAATGTTAAAAAAGAAAATGATAATTATAAATGTTAAAAAAAATAAAAATAAAAAGAAAATGATAAACATAAAAAAACTACCGGTCCTAAAATAAAAAATAAATAAATAATTATAATTGATAAATAATTAACAAAACATGACTATTATGTAATTATTAACTCGAAAAAAAAGCAAAATAAAGAAAATAAATAAATATTAAATCACGAAATACAAAAAAAATAATAAAAAACCTAATTATTTTTCAATTAACCTAAAATTAAAATTCTAGAATAAAACCACTCAAATTTCTCAAAAATAGTAAATTCTAAATGAGATCATAAATAAAACTCTATATACAAAAAAAATCTAAATTTTATTCTAATAAAAAGATCTAATCCCTAATTAATTAATAAAATAAAAAAGTATATATATAGAAGTTATATTACTAATAATGATAATCATGAAAAGTGATACCTTAATATATAATAATTCCTAAACAACATTCCTAATTAACAAATAAAAGCCAATCAAATAAATATTTAAAAACCACTAATAATACAAATTAAATTAACAATCTAATATTGAATGATCCTTAACTATTAATAAAACCACAAATCCTAATTAATTTAAAAATCAAAATCTAATTTCTATATAAAAAATAAAATAATAATTATAAATTTAATTATATATATACAACCATACAAAGTAAAAAGATAATAATAATTCTGAATAAATGAAAAAAAATAAATAAAAAATAAAAAAAATAAAAACGTGACCCTTAATAATTTTAAAAAACAATATCCTAAATAAAATAAAAACGTAATATAACTACATTAAAAATAATATTTTTTCTAAATAATTTTCAACCTAAAAAAAACCAAAATCTTTTCTATCATAAATAATCTTAAAAATCTAAAAACTATGACCATTGATTTAAATAAATCGGATTAATTTAAAACTTAAAATAACAACATAATTATCCTAAAAATCTGATTTCTAAAAAATCCTAATAACATTAATTATAAATAAAACCACAATTCCTACTTAATTAAATAAAAGCTAAAAAATAAAAAAGACATTAAATTCAAAACAATATTCCTAATAAAAAACTATTTATATTTGGAAATAAAAAATCTACCCTTTGTTCAAATAAAAGAGACAATTCCTAATTTATTAAAAAAATCTAATTTCTAAAAAAAATGACATTAATAAAAAACCTAATTATCTAAAATAAAAAGAAATTCAATAATGCAATAGTATTAGCTAATATAAAAATTACTAAAAAAACCTCAAATGGACCCACATAAATATGGGCCCAAAAATTACTTAACAAACCTCCCCCAATACCCAAATGATACCCCCTATTGGCAAAAAAAAAAAAATCTAAAAACCCTTGGTCAAAATTTAGGGTACTACAATTGGGACTAACTGGAAGTTTGGAAAGATGAAACATCGGTATGCTGGATGATATCGATGTACCAAGGTTTCTAGCACTCCTTCTTTTACTTGCAACTTCATTAATGATAACAGTGTAATACCCCAAATTTTGACCACTTAGATTTCCCATCATTGTGAGAATCATCATCACAATATGGATTAACCATCATGCTTCATTAGTCTCCCCAAAGATGGGTGAGCATCCACTACAATCAAAATTAGGGTTTCAAGCCCTCTCTGAGTGCTTAGACAAAGGATCAATCAAGAAATGACATGATCTTCAACTTGTCTAATCTCTTAAACATCCACAATGGATCAAAAAGGACTCCCACTTCAAGGATTAAGCACAAGGCTGCTCCCTTCTAGGTGGATCAAGTCTCAAGATCGACAGTATCACCAAATTAGGGCTTTGGTCGACCAGGGCCTCCAGATGGAAATTTTCATCTGGGCACAAGGCAATGATCCAAAACATAACCTAATGTGCTTCATGGAACCTCATGAACCCATGCATCAAGTCAATTTTGCCTCTGGGGATGCATTCATCAAAAATCAGGAATTAGGGTTTCTTGACCTAATTCACCCCTAAGTTGACTTTTGAGACAAACCATGAGCCAAGACCTCAAGAGATGATTTGAGGGTCTCTAATATACCATATTGATCCATTTGGAACAATGGATTGATCCAAGAAGCTTGAGCAACAAGTTTCATTTTCATCTGCACCACAATTAGGATTTTAAGGGAAAAGTCAACTGTAACTTTGACTTTTGACCAGGACATGCTCCCAAACCCTAATACATGATTGAATATACCCTATGACACCCATGGAACATTTCCATCAAGTTTGATTTAGGTCAAGGACATGATTTCCTGAAGAATTGCACAGTTTGGAATTCATCTGATAAAAAGTCAACTGTGCACAAAAAGTCAACTTTGACTTTTTGAGATTTTTCACCAAAATGGATTTTTAACCCTAAAATGATGTTAAGGTATGATTTGAATCATCATTCATCAAGAAAAATCAAGAAAAGTGAGATAACTTGTAAAAGGGGTGACCATAAAACTTAGAAAATTTTCTAAGTTCAAAACAAAGTGGCAAAGGTACCAACTTTGGAGGACCATAACTCCTAAACCACAAGGCCATATTTTCTCATCCAAAGATGGATTTGTAGCCCTCATTATCACCTACAAAAACTTCAACTACAAGTCATTCCAATTCATTAAGGATTTTGAGTTATGGAGTGATCAAAGTGGCTGAAAAGTGAAAATGTCACTTTTTCCAACACTTAGTGAAATTTTCACTAAGTCAGATTCTGCCTCACTTTTTGCCAAATGTAGGGGGATTTTTCACTTGGAATCAAAAGAGATCAAAACCAAACTTGTTCAAATAGTTGTTGTATCATGTAAGAGCTTTCCAAAATGGCCAAGAACATTGCCAAATTCAACCTACACCATGAGATACAACATTGCCAAGTTGCCTTGCTGAAATCTGTCAAGGCAAGGCAGAATTTGCAACTTTGGTCGATTTGCCAAAATCAGCCAAATTCAATTGCTCCAATCCACTTGAACACCTCAGAGGATTGAATCTAAAGGGGACAATCACTGAGCCAAGCCTCCAAAGTCCATGGAACAAGAAATAGCATGTTGAACCTAGAATGGCCAAAATAGGGACAAGACTTCAAATTTGGAATGAGGCATTCAATGGAACCATCAAGGTGGCATGGACTGAGCCATTCTCATCTGAAATCAGTCAAGACTTATCCAAGACCAAGGGGACCAAAGCTCTGTGCCCTAACCTCTAGTCAATGGCTAGAGGAGACTTGGATTTTCATTTGCCAACATTGGCCAAACCTACTTACCAGCTGCCATGCACTATTCCTTGCAAAACAAACTTGCTCTACTATAAATAGAGCTCAATTGTGGTCAGTTTAAGTACACCAAAGCCATCTAACATATGCTTTCCTCAAAATCTCTTTCTCTTGGCAAAAATGCCTTTCTTAGCAAGGTAGCTATCGGATTTTGAGTTTGAGAGCAATTCTGCACAAACCAATCACTCACACACCTCACATACATCACATATGAGCTGATCAAACACTCACATAACATTTGGAGCATCAAAATCTCAAAATCACTTGCCATCCACACAAGTTTGAAGTGAAGTTGCAGCTGAGATGCCATAAACTGATCCAGTCCATTTCAATTCAATCCAAGTGTTCAAACACACTCCATATGTTGTAGGGAAGCTGTCCAGATCATCACAACTTGTCTGTAACACCTCCAACTCAAAATCACATCTGCTCTTGCTGTCACAACTTGGAGGTAAGCCTAAACTTGGGCATCTCTCAATCTATGCATATTTCCTCGCACAATAATTTTGCCATATGTTCATAATCATGCATGGAATGTTTTCCCTCAATTAATTGCATTGTTTGAATCGTGTATCAAAAATCCTAGCCTTCATGCAGAAATTAGGGTTCTTGAGGTTTCTTCGTGATTTCTTGTTATATGTTTAATTTAAATAAAATTAAAGTATATAGACATGATCGTGAGGTTGAGACGAGCATAATGATATGTGGATTGCATGATATGATTACGTATTCATGGAGATTGGATAGAAAATGCAAATCTGGGCAAACTGAAAAACGCGCGTGTTCTTGATGTTGTTCTTGGCACCATTTTCATAAATTCAAATATTTGAATTTTGTGATTTTGTTTAATTGATTCAAAAATTAATTTCTCTCTGAGTTTTAATGATTTTGAGTTGATTCTTTTTTTAATAATTCACAAAAATGTTAAAATATTTTATTTTATCAAAAAATCCCAAAAATATTATTTATTTCATATAATTGATATTTTTGCAAAGAATTAATATTTTCATTGTTTTTGGCATTTTAAATATTTTTTCTACATTGATTTTGCAACTTTTAATGCTTTCTAATTATTTTGTAGGTCAATACTTAATTTTTGAAGCATTAATCCAAGGTCACAATTTGTTTTCCATGTGTTAAACAATTTTTGATCATTTTAATTGAATTTTTATTCAATTAAATACATTTTGAAAACAAATTAGGGTTTTGGATTAATTCAACCTTCATAAATCATTTTCAAAACTTTTTTGGGCCTCTTGAGAGAGTGTAAGACCCATCCCCCCTTGTACAAATCATTTTTGGGCCTCACTCATTGTATAAGTCCCTCTGTACAAGTAAACGGCGCGATCGTCGCCCGTTTAAAAATAAAAATCACCTGGGCCTTTCCTTGAGCTATAAGACCCATTCAAAACACTTTGGGCCTCTATTAGAGTGTAAGACCCAATCCCCCTTTTAACCAAAACATTTTGGCCCTCACTTATTGTATAAGTCCCTCTGCGTTAAAAGAAAACCTCGGCGCGATCGCCATTTTTAAACGAAAAATCAACTGGGCCTACCCTCGTGTTATAAGCCCCACTCTTTTCTTTAAACCTTTTTGGGCCTCTTGAGAGAGTGTAAGGCCCATCTCTTTGTACAAAAAACCTTTTTGGGCCCCAGTCACTTGTATAAGTCCCGCTGTACAAAGTCAAACAGTGCGCTCACTGATAAAACCCTGGGCCTCTCCTTGAGTTGTAAGCTCCAAATCTTTCTTTTTCAAAGCACTTTCTCCTTTGATTTTGAATATACTGTTGTTTTCAATCTTTCTTTGTTGAACAACTAACCAAACAGCATGGAAGCTCTACAACCGAGTAAGTGGTTATCGCTTTCATTTACTGCTTTCATATTATAAACTGTATTGTGGGGCTGCTCACTGTAAGTCTCCTTTCATAAACTCATATCTACTGTGTAATAATAGTATAGATATTTCGAGTTTCCCCGGCAACTACGTCTAGAACTAGGTGACGCCATTTCATTTATTCATAGAAATAGACGCCTAGATCCCCAATAGGAGCACCAGATACAGTCTTCTCTTCGGCTGTCATCCTTAGGAATCGTCAAGAAGCTCTACTCCCCAAGATGAATGTATTCTCCGTGAATGGCATCTTTGAGTTTCTTCCCAATTCTCGAACTTTCCTGACTTGATCTATTCCTTGTGGATAGCTTGCCTTGAATGTCTCGGGGTTTGGGTACCCACTACGGTCATAATCTTGGACCTTAACTAAGGAACCCTCTTTAAAGGTTAAAAGTCGCTGGATAGTAAACCTCGCACGTTTACCAGTGGTTTTCATCTTTAAAAGAGTTATCTCTCCTAATGGAAAGGAGATGATAAGACCCACGGGCTTCTTAAAAGCATCGGCCTCCTCTTGGGCATTATTCAAGGACACTACGGCTTCTTAGAAGTATTCACAGCCTCCTCTTGGGCTTCGTACAAGGACCCGTCGGCTTCTTAGAAGTATTCACAGCCTCCTCTTAGGCTTCGTATAATGATCTCTTCCTCCGGGAATGATAGCCTCCTCTTGGGCTTCGTACAAGGACCCGTCGGCTTCTTAAATGTTTCCAGCCTCCTCTTGGGCTTCGTACAAATTGTCCCGACGACCTCCTAGAGGTATAGGAACAGAACCTAGTCATCCTCATAGAACAGTCCTTTCATAGAGTCTACTACTATTTCTCAAAGCATAGTACAAAAGATAAAACTCTAGACACGGACAGTCTAACTTCCTTGAGTCTCAAAGACATTCTCAACCACCCTTTGTTAAATAGGAAGGAAACCCGCAGACTCGGACAGTCTCGACACCCCTGGGATTTCCCGTTTCCTCAAAGAGAAGGAAATATCCCTGACCCTAAAATCAAACCCCTGGGTACAGTATTACTCATATAAGAACTGATTTTCTCTTTTAAAATCAGTATATTGGATCTGTCACTCAACTGAAACAGTTACAATAGCCTCCATCTCGGGCTTCGTACGAGATACCAAAATTCTCCCCAGTGGAGTCAAAACAACCTTTTCGCCTCTCTCTCGGGCTTTGTACGAGATACACAAAAACACTCTCTTACTGAGTATAAAAGATTCTCCAACTGAGTCAACTCTTTGCTAGCCTCCTCTTAGGCTTTGTATAACGATATGCCCCACTGGGTCGAACCCTTTTAGCCTCTTTCTCGGGCTTTGTACGAGACACAAAATAGCCTCCTCTTAGGCTTTGTATAATGATTTTCCTAGCGGAAATTAGCCTCCTCTTAGGCTTTGTATAAAAAAACCACTGGTTAATCTAATTAACCTTTTAGCATCAAAGTTGTGCCTCGTTCACAGTGTACAAACATCAACAACTCCTTTCCCTTCATCTAATCGCTGTAAGCGGGAAGCCTCTGGATCATCTACATCCATGCCAATGTCCCTCTTTTAGCATGAGAAATTCCTAAGGAAAGATGGCATTGCTCTACACTGAGTTAAAGTCTTCTCCTTCAGATTAAAACCCTTTCTTCTGAAATTATGGCATTGCTCGGATCCGCGTATCCCAGTTAAAGTAATTCTCCTTCTCCCCTCTTTAGAGATGACAAATTCTCTCTAAAGTCGAGGTCTTTCAGCTTCACGTCTTGGGCTTTGAACAAGACACAAATAGACCTTTCAGCTTCACATCTTGGGCTTTGAACAAGATACAAATCACCTTTCGCTTCACGTCTTGGGCTTTGAACAAGACACCAAAAACTAATTTCCTCCCATAGAATATGAGGAACTACGAACGCTCTGATTTCCCTATTTCGGTAAACGGGAATACGTAGGCATAAGATCGAAAGAAAAGTTCTTAGCGAGCGCAATCAACAAAAAACCCAAATCCCATATCTCAGTCAATCAAAAACAGTAACTCAAAAACATCAGTCCTAACATCCTAATCCTTGTTCCCCGCCAGAAACCTTCTGCCTAGGTAAAAGAAAGAAAGAAAACAGTATTGGTGAAAATACAAATAACCAGTACAAAGGCCCCCCACATTGATAGCATTTGTAACCTAACAGACCGCTGTTTAAACTCAGTATGCAAAGCAGGGTTAATTGGAGACATCTATTTCCCTTCCTTATTCAGCTCACAATAGGATAAAAAATGAATTGACCTGTAGTTTTAAGCTCAAACCGCAGAGAGCGACCAACGCTTAAGAACCGCGTCCAAAATCGCTCGCTACAAACAGGTCCCCATACTTGTCAATAAAGCTTGGCGAATCTTCAATTCTTCCTCCAATCTCTATCAAATGCTCAACATTAGGCATCAGGAAGGTGACGGGCCAGTTTATGTTCTTAGTAGCGCCCATTTTCTACAAAGTCTGCAAAACAAAACTTAGTACCTCGATAGTTTAGCAAAAAAAAGCAAAATGCAACATGATGCAATGCAAAGCTAATCTATCAAGAAACACAGAAAATTGCAAGGCTTTTGACAATGGTATTTCAAAAATTCTTCTTCATTAAGCAAGTTTGGCATTCATTACATTCGGAGCAGAGTATCTTCATGCTCTTAGTACAAAGGTGGGTTGTTCCCATAACTTAAAAGATAACAACAACAATGAAAATAAATAACATGGGGAACCAGCAGCAAGATCTTTAGAAGTTAGATCCGTTGGTGGATGTTTCCCCCCTCATCATCCATCTCCCTCACCAGTTTTTCAATGCGTCCCTTAATCCTTTTCTTCTCGAGTAACAACCCTGTCAATGTTTCCTCTAGTCCTTGTCTAGTTCTGAGCGGCTTGTGACGGGAATAGGGTCTCCTCATTATACTGGCTATCTCACGAGACCATTCCAGATGCGCCTTATTGATGGAGCACTCTGCCTTCCATAACTTCCTATTGATTTGAAACCAAGCTTGCTCAAGAAGCATTTTCATTTCGTAGCCATCTCTTTCCCCATAATACATCATGTGTAAATCCTCCTTGATTATGGGTCCCTTCCCCATATGACCCAGTTATCGACGGGCGAGCATGAGATTGTAGTTGATGCAGCCGTTTCTTCCCAACAGGGGTACATTAGGGCAATCCCCGCAGCTGGTAATTATGACAATCCCTTCTTCTGTTGGGCTATGCCGTTTGACATCTGTGTGCTTCAAACTCATCAGTTTTTCAATCCATACTTGACAATGCTCTACCTCCCAGAAAGCTGAGGTTTTTGGCAAGTAGGCTGTGAACCACTTATAGAAAAGAGGTATACAGCAAACAATCTCTCCACATCCTTTGTTGTACTAGGTTTGAACCGCGTGATACATATCAGCCAGCAAGGTAGGGACTGGGTTATGGACTCTGAAAATTTGTATTACCTGAGTATCAACGAACTACTTCGCGCCTGGAAACAAAACCAACCCATAGATCATTAAGGCAAGTGTTGCTTCATACAGTTCCTCCTTTCCTCTATTCTTGAAGTACATTGCTTTCTCAAACAAAAATAGTGAAGATAGTCCAAGTCGTCATTCTTTAACAACTAAATTTGCCTGGATATCGGCAAATCTGATTCCAGTAGTCGTTACAATATCTCTAGCTGATGGCATTGATTCTAAACCGGAGAAAATTGGGGCATCCTTGACGGGAATCCCAATTATAGCAGAAAATTCCTCTAAGGTTGGAACCAATTGAAACTCAGGGAACAAGAAGCAACGATAATTGGGGTGATACAATTGCACCAACACTTCCAATGGTCCCTCAGTCACTGGAACCCTTAGTAGTTGTGAGAGGTTTCCATATTTGTCAGCAAAGTTTGAAGGATCCTCGATCATGTCGCACATCCAGACCAGCTGTTGAAGTTCCGGGAGCTCGAAGTAATAAGGCCAAACTTGCTTTTTAGATTCCATATCAACAAAGTCTGCAAAAATATCATTAGTTCCTTGATAGTTAGCAAAAAAATGCTGATGTAATGCAAAGTTTCATGGAATTTAGATGTTCGCGAAATATCGAGAGATATCAAAAGACCTCATTTTCATTGAATAAAAGGTGAATTACAATAGTTGATACACTTTCAAAAGCCCAAAACATAAAGCTAAATAAAAGCTAGAAAGTCCTAAGGAAATTCTCCTAGAAGCCTTGTGTTGAGTCTTCTGATTTCTTTCTCCATCTGATCTCTTTCTGCGACGAGGTTATCAAGAATAGATTTCCAAGCGGGAGGCTGAGTGCTTGAGGGACTTGGATCTTCTTGGGCCTTTCTCTTCTTACAGAAGAGTAACTCCTCATTCTTGGTCTGCAGTTGCCTCTGGAGTTCCAGATTCTCTTCAACGACCACTTGATACTTGAGCTTCCAGGCTTCTTCTGACCTTTGGGCTTGTCTTAGAGAAATCTCCAGCTCTTATTCTTTTGTCATGAAGTACAAAACAGGCTTTTTCTTCAAAGTAATTGGCTCTTGTCTTTTGTAGGGCATCTTTAGCTCTATAGCTCTTCTTCTAACCCATTGGAGGTAGGGCTCCAAGGATACACAATTAGGTCTTCCTAAAGAACTTCTTCCTTTTTTACGTTTGCTACCCCAAGCGTTCAAGATCAACTCTTTCTGTTCTTCGTTCTTGTCATATGTTTCGAAGTAAATACTTTCCACATGAGCACTGAGAGGTTTGTCTTCTAGAGAATACCCTAATTGGCGTCGTGCCAATATAGGGTTGTAACTGATACCACCTTTGATGCCAAGTAGAGGTACATTACCATAGTTTCCACAGCTATCTGTAATCAGGATTCCATCATACACCCTATTATACCAGTCAATATCTGCATGGGAGAGTGCCATAACTTTCTGAGACCACCATCCTTTTTTGGAATCCCATAATGCTCCTGCCTTGGGTAGATGCGAAATAAACCATCTATACAGTATAGGGACACAACAGATAATCTGTCCATTTCTATGAGCGTTTCTTGTATGGACTGAGTGATAGGCTTTAGCAAGCAAGGTAGGTACAAGATTTTGTTTCAAGAAGATTTTGATTGCATTTAGGTCCACAAAGTTGTCTATGTTTGGGAACAAGAAAAGTCCATAGATAAGCAATGCAAATACGGCTTCAAAGGCATCCCTGTTGGAGTTCTTAGCAAAGTAACGAGCCTTTCCAATCAAGAACTTAGCAGTTAACCCCAAAATTCCTCCCTTAGAGGTTAAATTACTTTTGATGTCAACTAACTCCAGGTGAGTCTTCTCAACTATTTCTTCTTCTTTTGGATCCTTCTCGAAGATAGGAAACGAGGATTCATCCTTGATAGGTAGACCAACTATCTGAGAGTACTCCTCAAGGGTGGGTAAGAGCTGATAGTCAGGGAACGTGAAGCAGTGATATTTTGGATCATAAAACTGAAGTAGAGTTGAAAGAAGTCCTTCATCAATGGTCTTCCTTAACAAGACCCACAACTTCCATATCTTCTTAGGAATCCTTCAGGGTCTGTTAACAAATCTCCCAATTTCCTTAGGTCATCCAATTTGGGACTCTTGAAAGTGTATTTGATGGTGTTTCTTCTTGAGCTATCCATGATATTCCTCTGATATAAGAAAAGAAGTCTGAGTTCCATGAAACAGATGCAACATGAATGCTTATTCTATATGGATGCAACAAACACACATAGAGCACAAACAAACAAAGACAAAAAGGGGGATAGGTTAAGCATGGAGCCAAAGGTTCACCCTTCCCATTGGTATGTTCTATTGGTTTTCACCTGCTGAACGGGTTCTAAGAAGTTCCCAGAGTCTACAATCCATCTTTCGGATTTTAAGGATTTCCCAGATGACTTGGTAATCGATAAAATTCTCAAGAGGATCTCGTCTGAGTGTAGTATCGCGTGACAACCAATTCAAAAATAGACTCTATCATGGTCTCCGCACTACATCTAAAAGGCTTAAGTTGGGTTTGGTAACTACGGTTCTCAATATCCCGGGCTCCTAGGTCGAGAGTAGCACGATTTCACGAACGAATTCGTTCAACATAACTAGACTCTTGAGAGGGCCTCAACTGAGTGATGGTGTTTATCAATTCAACCTTTCAGGATTCGACTCCCTCAAAGCCTCCTTGAATACCATCGTCCTATAATAAGTGTATGCTCAAATCCGGGTATAGGATTTATCTCACTCATAGATATCATATCAACCCAATATAAACAGGAGAAGCCAAGCAAGAACAGATATACAGATACATGAGCAAATATGACATATATAAGCATATACAAGTAAATAAGCAAACATGAATAACATAAAAACAAGATAGGCTTAACCCTCTTAGGAAAGGACCAGCAATAGGTCTAACATCCCCAGTGAAGTCGCCATTTCTGTTGCGGTGAAAATCGGATAACAAGCTATTAATTAACTTGCATCATATTTCTTTTACAACCGACTTTGATTTATCCAAAGGAAAGGTTCAAGATCGTTAGAAAAACCTAAAGGGGAGAGATCTAAGGTTCGGGGGTTAGTTACGCCTAGGGAAGGTATTAGCACCCTAAACGTCCGTAGTACTCTACGGGAACCTCTTGTTAATGTTATCTTATGTTTGCTAAAGGTTCTATGCTAAAGGTTTGAAACCCTAGGGGTTAGTATCTAAGTATACTCGATAAGGCATCGCACCTTGCGCCTACGTATCCTCGGGAACAGAATCAGAGTATGCGTAGTTCTACTTCTACTGAATTATTGACTATGGCCAGTATTCAGAGGGGAAATGAGTACAAGCTCATTGTAGAGTTTAAGAACTCTCTAAGTCTAGTTGTAATAGACCTATGTTATGTTTTAGTCAGTAGGGAAAGTGATAAATTCATTAGGATAAATATCACTAAGAGTTTAAGAACTCTCTCCTAAAGCTAGTTATGATTTCTATGGCTCTGATGAGGCCAAGAAATAAAGTTTCTCCTAAAAGGTTACTTAGGTTAAAGTGGGGGTCAATGACTTTAAAAGTCAATGTATTCACCTTCCTTTGGAATAGTAGAAAGATGATGATAAAAGAATAAAAGTCATAGAAGATGAAACATTTGATATAAGATAATATAATGAAAGCAACATAAGCATGAGGATGACAATATGTTTCATGACAAATGATGAGTATACATGAGATAAATATCAAGATATCAAGTAGATAAAGACAAACCAAAGATATTAAACTTGAGAAATATATCACAAATCATAAGTCGAGACATAGTCATGAATAAAAGATTAATTAAGATGATATTCAAAGTTGAATAATACCAATCTCAAATTAAATCAACAACCAAATGACAAGATAAATTAAGGATGAATTAAACCACACATTCAAAAATATCAATAAGGTCATAAAGGTTTAATAATTTAATCAAGATAAAGAGAGTGGAAACTCACATTAATAATAAATAAACTTAAATAAATATTTAAGAAAATAAATTACTAAATAAAATGAATATTTGGAGTTTGAGAATAACTAAAGTTTTCTAAAAGATAAATAACAGTTTTTTGAATTTTTTATAAGCTTGAAATAAAAAGAAAATGATGAGATAAAAAGAAAATGATTTAACTAAAAAAGGGGAAGTGTCCCATATAGGGTTTGAACCCATGCCCTTGGATTCAGCAACACAAAACTAAGACCAGCTGGGCTGCGCGCGCGATTGAACATAAAATGCAAACGCAAATATATGTAAAAAAACAAGCGAAATGGAAAATCAAAAAAACAAAAGGGTTGATCCGTAGGATCGAACCCGTGCAAGGCAAGTGAAAGGCGAAGGCGTGCTAGTGTGTGTGACCGTTGGGACGGCGTGTTTCATCCGGTAATAATACAACTCAAAAATTAAATAAAGTGAGACAAGTTCCTAAATGCCCCAAAACATATGAAGCTCACGCATGCCATCCATGTCTAAATTCCAACCCAAACCAAACTCTCACAGCCATGTTCATACAGGTATAACTCAGTTAATATTCCATCAAATTAAACAAAACAAAGCCTAAAAATGATCAGTAGCGAACAAGGAAAACGAGGGTGCCATCTAATTGACTTAAACCCTAACATTCAAAACATAATGAACCAACAAAGGAGGGTGCCACTCAAGTTCACAAGCAAGCATAAGGGAAATAAAACACTCAGAATATATCACATTGAAGGTGAAACGCACGAATGTCAATCATCAATACACAAATCACAAGAGCTAAGAATTGGACAGTTGCATATGACATGATTTATCCTAAGTTAGATGCTGAGTTCAATATTCAGGAATGGAAATCCAAGCAAGACATATGTGCTCATAGAGTAGGATACAGTCAAAGGGTAGAACTGAGTATTTACACAAACAGATGGATGAGATTATGTTCAAAACAACAAGATTTAATGACACATAGATATAACAGTCCTATTGTTAATTCAAATTAAAATGAAACAGTTGGATTCACTGATTGATATACAGACATACCAGCAGCACTTTGGTCAAATGATAAGGTTATGTTTGACAATCAAGCATTATAGGCAAATATAGTGTAAACAAATTAGACAAGTTGTCGTGTGGTAAAGTGTAGATCAGCCATTACACATTCAGTTTTCACAAAACTAAAAAAAAAAGCTTATCCAAAGGTTTGGCAAATACTCTTAATTCATAGATATAATGGTTGATCAACTTGATACATAAACAAGGCATGATCAGTTACAGATGAAAGTTATTTCAAATAAAGTCACTTCAGATAAAATCAGCATGGATATTTGCAAATGATGAGTTCAGATTAGCATACTTCCACAAAAACAATGAAACCAAGATTTGAGCAAATTGAATGGTCTATAACAAACTCAACAATTAAGCATGCACCTCACTTAGATATCCATACATTTACAACACATGTTAGAGACAAACCAAAAGATAAAAAAACAACTGTGACTGGTGTGTGATTGTGTGATCAGTGGGCATATATAATATGAAGTGACATAGCACTAAGGGTCATTGTCATAAAGTCAAGGCTCTACCCATCCCCAAATGTTTATACTAGGGTGATTTTTGTACCTGTACTCATTATCATCAGCTCCTCCCAGGAAAGCAAAACAACAAGCGGATCGCCAGCGAGTTGTAGAGTAAGTGCCATTCACCGAGAATAGATCACCAGCCTCAAATGAGGGTAGTATCGCGTGACAGCTATTTCCGATAGCTTCCGCACTATAAAAGGGTTGGCTCTTCAGCTTCTCAGGCATCACAATCGGCCCATTTCCTAAGAGAGGGAATGGGTTGCATTGGTCAGTCTCCACTGAGGTTGATGGTCGACCTCGTCGACATCACTTATCTTAAGTGTATACTCAATCTTTCCACATGCGGCATCACACGCATTCCCATTAGCAGAAAAATAAACAGGTATAGCAATTAGGAAAAGCGGTATATATATTTGTCCTAAACATCCTAGACCTTTAAAGCTATGAATCTTAAGTTCCTGACAGAAACTGGGTTCCCCGGTGGAAGCCCCAATCTGTGGTTTCATACAAAAAGGTTAGAAGAGCCCCTACGGTGGGCGCCGCTTTTAAGGTTTCCACCTGATAGATGGGAAGAGAACAAGATCTCGCTACAAAGGTGAGATAGATCCTAATGAAACTCGTCCCCAACAGAGTCACACATTCCCCAGTGAAGTTGCCATTTTTTCTGTAGCGAGCGATTTTGGACGCGGTTGCGAAGCGTTATCACTCTTTAGTGTCTACAGCTTGATTCATTTTTTATCCTATTAAAGCTGATGAAGGAAGGGAAATAGATGTCTCAAATTAACCCTGCTTGCAAACTGAGGTTAAACAGTCAAAACTGTTGGTTTACAGATGCTATAAAGATTCGGGGTCTCTATCGGGTTTATTTTTTTAAAAGTGGTGGGAGGTTTAGATGTTAGGACGAATGCTTCTTGATAGATATGTGAGGGTATGGGATTTAGGATTTTTGTTTAGTGTGCTCGCTAAGATTTTTCTTTCAATCTTATGCCTACGAATTCCCGTTTACCGAAACAGGGAAATCAGAGCGTTCGTAGTTCCTCCTATTCTATGGGAGGAAATGGTATTTGGTGTCTTGTTCAAAGCCCAAGACATGAAGCGAAATGTAGTTTGTATCTTGTTCAAAGCCCAAGATGTGAAGCTGAAAGGTCTCAACTTTAGAGAGAATTTGTCATCTCTAAAGAGGGGGTTGTATGTCACAACTGTTTATAAAGGAGAATTACTTTAACCGGGATATGTGAATCCGGCAATGCCATAATTTCCTTTAAAGGGGATTTTAACCTGAAGGAGAAGACTTTAACTCAGTGTAGAGCAATGCTATCTTTCCTTAGGAATTTCTCATGCTAAAAGAGGGACAGTGGCATGGATGTAGATGATCTAGAGGCTTGCCGCTTACAGCAATTAGATGAAGGGGAAGGAGTTGTTGATGTTTTTGTACTGTGAACGAGGCACAACTTTGATGCTAAAAGGTTGATTGGTTCAACCAGTGGTTTTCTTATACAAAGCCTAAGAGGAGGCTAATATGTGTCTCGTACAAAGCCCGAGAGAGAGGCTAAAAGGTTTTGACTCAACGAGGGAATCTTTTGGTATCTCGTATAAAGCCCGAGATGGAGGCTATTTGACTCAACAAGAGAGTCTTTTGTATCTCGTACGAAGCCCGAGAGGGAGGCTAAAATTTATTTGGCTCAATAAGAACCTTTTTATATCTCGTATAAAGCCTGAGATGGAGGCGAAAGGGGTGATTGACTCAATGAGGGAGTCTCTTATGTGTCTCGTACAAAGCCCGAGAGAGAGGCTAAACGTTGTTTGACTCCGCTGGGGAGAATCATTGTACAAAGCCCAAGAGGAGGCTATGGTGACTATTTCAGTTGAGTGACAGGTCCAGTATACTGATTTTGAAAGAGAAAATCAGTTCTTATTTGAGCAATGTTGTACTCAAGGATTTGATTCGAGGATCCGGGTTATTCCTGTTCTTTAAGGAAGTGGGAAATAAGGGTATTGAGACTGTCTGAGTCTACGGGGTTCCTTCCTATTTTTGAAGGGGTCACTTGAGAATGTCTTTGAGACTCAAGGATGTTAGACTGTCTGTGTTCAGAGTTTTATCTTTTGTACTATGCTTTGAGAAACAGTAGTAGACTCTTTGAAAGGACTGTTCTATGCAGATGACTAAGTTCTATTCCTATACCTCTAGGAGGTCGTCGGGACAATTTGTACGAAGCCCAAGAGGAGGCTGAAAGCTTTTAAGAAGCCGAGTGGTCCTTGTACTAAGCCCAAGAGGAGGCTATCATTCTCGGAGGAAGAGATCATTATACGAAGCCTAAGAGGAGGCTGTGAATACTTCTAAGAAGCCGGCGGGTCCTTGTACTAAGCCCAAGAGGAGGCGGGGTTGCTTTTAGGAAGCCTGTGGGTCCTTGTACGATGCCCAAGAGGAGGTCGATGCTTTTAAGAAGCCCGTGGGTCCCCAAACCCCGAGAAATTCAAGACAGGCTATCCACAAGGAATAGATCAAGCCAGGAAAGTTCGAGAATTTGGAAGAAACTCAAAGATGCCATTCACGGAGAATACATTCATCTCTAGGAGTAGAATTTCTTGACAATTCCTAATGAGGACAGCCGAAGAGAAGACTGTATCTGGTGATCCTATTGGGGATCTAGTTGTCTATTTCTACGAATAAACGAAACGGCGTCACCTAGTTCTAGACGTAGTTGTCGGGGAAACTCTAAATATCTATACTATTATTACACAGTTGATATGAGTTTATAAAAGAAGACTTACAGCGAAACAGCCCCACAATACAGTTATATGTATATGAAAGTGGTAAATGAAAGCATATAAACACTTACTCGGTTGTAGAGCTTCCATGTTGTTTTTGAAAACAACAGTATATTCAAAATCAAAGGAGAAAATGCTTTGAAAAAGAAAGATTTGGGGCTTACAACTCAAGGAGGGGCCCAGGGTTTTATCAGTGAACGCACTGTTTGAATTTGTACAGAGGGACTTATACAAGTGACTGAGGCCCAAAAAGTTATTTTCTGTACAAAAGGATGGGTCTTACATTCTTTTAAGAGGCCCAGTTAATTTTTCGTTTAAAATGGCGATCGCGCCGAGGTTTTCTTTTAACGCAGAGGGACTTATACAATAAGTGAGGCCCAAAATGGTTTTGGTTAAAAGGGGGTTGGGTCTTACACTCTAATAGAGGCCCAAGGTGGTTAATTTTAAACCGGCGACGATCGCGTCGTTTATTTGAAGATGTACAGAGGGACTTATACAACAAATGAGGCCCAAAAAGTTTTCTGTACAAGGGGGTTGGGTCTTACACTCTAGTAGAGGCCCGAAAAAGTTTTAAGAAAAGAAATGGGTCTTACTACTCGAGGGTAGGCCCAAAGTTTTTGTTTTGAAAAGGCGACGATCATGCCGTTTGTTTTTGACGGTATCGAGACTTATACAATATACTGAGGCCCAAAAAAGAATTGGGTCTTACACTCTATTAGAGGCCCAAAGAGTTTTAAAGAAAAGAAATGGGTCTTACTACTCGAGGGTAGGCCCAGATGACTTTTTTTTTCTGAAATGGCGATCGCGCCGAGATTTTGAAAACACCGGGGGGTCTTATTCAAAGACTGAGGCCCAAAAATGATTTGGTTTTCAAAGGGGTTGGGTTTTACACTCTAATAGAGGCCCAAAGAGTTTTGAAAATGATTTATAAGGGTTGAATTAATCCAAAAACCCTAATTTGTTTTCAAAATGTGTTTTAATTGAATAAAAATTCAATTAAAATGATCAAAATTGTTTAACATATGGAAAACAAATTGTGATCTTGGATTAATGCTTCAAAAATTAAGTATTGACCTACAAAATAATTAGAAAGCATTAAAAGTTGCAAAATCAAGGTGGAAAAAATATTTTAAATGTAAAAAATAATTAAAACATTAATTCTTTGTAAAAATATCAATTATATAAAATAAATAATATTTTTGGGATTTTTTTTGAAAATAAAATATTTTAACATTTTTGTGAATTATTAAAAAAAGAACCAACTCAAAATCATTAAAACTCAGAGAGAAATTAATTTTTGAATCAATTAAATAAAATCACAAAATTCAAATATTTGAATTTTCAAAAAATGGCGCCAAGAACACACCAAGAACACGCGCGTGTTCTGGGTTTGCCCAGATTTGCATTTTCTCTTCAATCTCACTGAATACTTGATCATATCATGTAATCCACATACCAATCAACTCGTTTCAACCTCACGATCATGTCTATGACAATTAATTTCATTTAAATTAAGCATAAAACAAGAAATCACGAAAAATCCTCAAGAACCCTAATTTCTGCATGAAGGCTAGGATTTTTGATACACGATTCAAATAATGCAATTAATTGAGGGGAAACATTCCATGCATGATTATGAACATATGGCCAAATTATTGTGCAGCAAAAATTGCATGGATTATAGAGTTAGAAGAGCTCATGCTTACCACTTGCAGCTGGTGATTGTGATTTGTGTTGGAGGTGTTACAGCTAGGTTCCAATGATCTGGATAGCTTCCCTAGGTGCCATGGAGTGTGTATAAATGCTTGGAATGGATTGAAATGATCTGGAACTTGAAATGGTACCCCAACTGCAAATCTGTCAAGAACTTGAGCAATTGGCTGGTGATTTTGTGAAATCTGTGTTCCAGATGTTATGTTCGTGTTTGGATCACTTCTATATGATGTATATGAGGTGTGTGTGTGTGATTGGTTTGATTGGAAAAGCTCTCAAACTCAAAACCCGATAGTGACTTGCCTTAGAAGGCAAAATTGGAGTGAAAGAAGAGATTTTGAGGAAAGCATCTGTTTGATGGCTTTAGTGTACTCAAACTGATCACAATTGAGCTCTATTTATAGTAGAGCAAGTTTGTTTTGCAAGGAATAGTGAATGGCAACTGCTGAGTAGGTTTGGCCAATGTTGGTAAATGAAAATCCAAGTCTCCTCTAGCCATTGACTAGAGGTTAGGGCACAGGCTGCTGGTCCCCTTGGTCTTGGATAAGTCTTGACTGAATTCAGTTGAGAATGGCTCAGTCCATGCCACCTTGATGCTTCCATTAAATGCTCCAATCCAAAATTGGAGTCTTGTCCCTATTTTGGCAATTCTAGGTTCAACATGTTATTTCTTGTTCCAAAGACTTTGGAGGCTTGGCTCAGTGATTGTCCCCTTTAGATTCAATCCTCAGATGTGTCCAAGTGGATAGGAGCATTTGGATTTGGCTGATTTTGGCAAATCGACCAAAAGTGTAAAAATCTGCCTTGCCTTGGCAGATTTCAGCAAGGCAACTTGCCAATGTCATATCTCATGACTCAAATTAAATTTGGTAATGTTCTTGGCCATTTTGGAAAGCCCTTACATGATACAACAACTGTTTGAACATGTTTGGTTCTGATCTCTTTTGAATCCAAGTGAAAAATCCCCCTACATTTGGCAAAAAGTAAGGTAAAATCTGACTTAGTGAAATTTTCACTAAGTGTTGGAACAAAGTGACTTTTCTTGATTTTGATCACTCCATAACTCAAAATCCATGAGGAATTTGGACATAGGTCAGTATGAAGCTTTTGTAGAGGGCAATGAGATCTACAAATCAAGCTTTGAATACGGAACAATGGCCTTGTGGTTTAGGAGTTATGGTCCTCCAAAGTTGGCACACTAGTCTCACTTTTTCCATAACTTAGAAATTTTTCTAAGTTTTTATGGTTACCCCTTTTACAAGTTATCCCACTTTCTTTGATTTTTCTTGATGAATGATGATTCAAATCATACATTAACATCATTTTAGGGTTAAAAATCCATTTTGGTGAAAAATCTCAAAAAGTCAAAGTTGACTTTTGTGCACAGTTGACTTTTTATCAGATGAATTCCAAACTGTGAAATTCTTCAAGAAATCATGTCCTTGACCTAAATCAAACTTGATGGACATGTTCCATGGGTGTCATAGAGTATATTGAATCATGTCTTAGGGTTTGGGAGCATGTCCTGGTCAAAAGTCAAAGTTACAGTTGACTTTCCTCGCGAAACCCTAATTGTGGTGCAGATGAAATTAAAACTTGTTGCTCAAGCTTCTTGGATTAATCCATTGTTGCAAATGGATCAATATGGCATATTGGAGACCCTCAAATCATGTCTTGAGGTCTTGGCTCATGATTTGTCCCAAAAGTCAACTTAGGGGTGAATTAGGTCAAGAAACCCTAATTCCTGATTTTTGATGAATGCATCCCCTGATGCAAAATTGACTTGATGATTGGGTCCATGAGGTCCCATGAAGTATATTAGGTTATGTTTTGGATCATTGGCTTGTGCCCAGATGAAAAATTTCCATCTGGAGGCCCTGGTCGACCAAAACCCTAATTTGGTGACACTGTCGATCTTGAGCCTTGATCCACCTAGAAGGGAGCAACCTTGTGCTTGATCCTTGAAGTGGGAGTCCTTTTGATCCATTGTGGATGTTTGAGAGGTTAGACAAGTTGAAGATCATTTCATTCCTTGATTGATCCTTTGTCTAAGGCTCTGAGAGGGCTTGAAACCCTAATTTTGATTGTAGTGGATGCTCACCCATCTTTGGGGAGACTGATGAAGTATGATGGTTCCTCCATATAGTGATGATGATTTGCACAATGATGGGACATCTTAGTGGTCAAAATTTGGGGTATGACAGATGCCCCTATTTAATCTTCTTGGACCCGAAGGTGCGAATGACGAAAGTATTCTGGCATTCGGGGTGCAAGAGGATTAAATATCGGAATACCCGAAATTTTGATGGTGGTTATGAATGGTAGCTTACGAATTCATCTTCTTTAGCTAAGCGATGATGCTTAGAAAAGGTAAACTTCCCCTCGATCCTGGTCTTCAGCCAAGGAGCTGGTCTCAGTTTCCTTTTGGGATAAACCTCCCCTCGATCCTGGTTTCCTGCCAAGGAACTGGTCTTATTTTCTGATTGTTAACTTCCCCTCGATCCTGGTTTCTTACCAAGGAACTGGTCTCAGTTTCTGAAGTAAACTTCCCCTCGATCCTGGTTTCTTACCAAGGAACTGGTCTCAGTTTCTGAAGTAAACTTCCCCTCAATCCAGGTTTCTTACCAAGGAACTAGTCTCAGTTTCTGAAGTAAACTTCCCCTCGATCCTGGTTTCCTACCAAGGAACTGGTCTTAGTTTCTTTTGTCAATAAACTTTATTGACAAGGAACGCTATTCGTAGCGGTTTTCCTCAAACTTCTCGTCGAATTTTCCTGGGGAGATGCCATTTGATGGGAAAAAGAATGATGTCAGACTCGCTGGGAGGACCCAGTCACCTGAGTTGTAGAGTTGCACAAACTTCTCTGTTGGAGACGCCATTTGCCGACTCTATCTGGGGAAAGCGAGTCTCTTCAGAGGCTGCTTCTGCGTGGGATCTTACATCATACTTTTCTCGAGATCTTCCCGGAGAAATGCCATATGATGGGGTCCAATTTTGAGGTGCCGATGACTTTTTCATCAGCGGTCTTTTCGGAGCGAAACTGGCATGCTGCTGAATCTCTGATTACGAGGCTTTCTCTGGGGATTTTTCTTTAATCTGGGAAAGCAAGGAGATCATCTTCAATGGCGAAGAGTGACATTTGTAGAAAGCTATCTGATGTTTCAGAGGTTCAAGTTATCAAAGTGGTCGAGGGCCAACTTCCTTCCAGAAATAAACTGGAGGCGAGGTTGTTCAAATTCAGTGTTTCCTGACGAGGCAAGAACTGACAACTCGATTGAGAGAACTTCTATCACTAGGGGACAAGACCGACTAGAGTGATAGTGATGCAATATGAAATGTGAATGCAAATCAATAATGCATGATATATGTATGTTTATGCTGACAAAACTGACGCGACATACAAACTGATAGGTGAACACGACTAAATACTCGGCCATCGCGGGGCGAAGAAGTACCGTTGGTTCAATTCCACCTTGCTTAGGGGAGATAGCCCCTGTTGGGGGCTATGTTGGTCGGGCTTAGGAGATAAGAACTCGGCTGAGGCGTGTCAGACGAAACAAGGTCTCTGACACAGTTGATCCCTTCATTCAGGCGTACTGGGTTAAAAGGAGTACTTTGATTCTGTACTTTGAGGTTCGATTACTTCTGGAGAAGCGACCGATGTTCTTCTGATGTTCAACAGTCAAAAGAAATTGCCGTCTTTATTAAAAAGCAGAAAAAGTTTTAACAAGTAAATTCATTTTTGTTTTATTTCAAGAATCGTTAATCATGTTAAAATGTCGTTCTGTAAAGCTAAAACAAATAAGAATTACAAACAAAAGCACGATGGCTCAAATTTTATTGATAAGATGGAGATCAGCCAAACGCGTGATTCCAAAGAGTATTTACAAAGTTAGAAAATTGTTATTTACAGGGAAAAGGGCTATGTTGAAACATAACGACTGCTATCCTTCTACCAACTTTGAATTTGGGGCATCCTGAGCTTCTGTCGAAGATGACCTTGACTGGAGTTTTCTGACGGATGATGTAACTGCTGCTGAGGGACTTGCCTCTGTTGAACATAGTTACTTGCCATTATCCCTAACTTTTTCCTGGATTGTACTGTGATGTTTCCAATCCACCGGGATGATTTTTTTTCTCTGTCTCTAACTTTTGCTTGGACCGCCCTTTCGGGTTTTCAATCCACCGAGACGTTTTTTTTTTAGTTTAGGCGAAGTATTTCTTGACTACATCAACATTTGTGGGGTAGGCAAATTCCTCTCCGTCCATGGTTGTGAGTCTCAAGGCGCCGCCTGAGAAAGCTTTCGTGACCACGTAGGGGCCATCATAATTCGGAGTCCACTTGCCCCGGGAGTCAGTAAGAAATGATTGTATCTTCTTGAGCACAAGGTCTCCTTTCCTGAAGATGCGGGGTCGAACCTTTTTGTCGAACGCCCTCTTCATTCTCTGTTGATACAATTGACCATGACATAGTGCCGTTATTCTCTTTTCTTCGATCAGATTCAGTTCGTCGTGTCGGCTTTGACACCATTCAGCTTCGGTGAGCTTAGCTTCCATCAATACTCGGATTGACGGGATCTCTACTTCTATGGGGAGCACTGCTTCCATGCCATACACTAGAGAGAAAGGGGTAGCCCCTGTTGAAGTGCGGACAGATGTTCGATAACCATGAAGAGCAAAGGGTAACATCTCGTGCCAGTCTTTGTAGGTTACAACCATCTTTTAAACGGTCTTCTTGATGTTCTTATTGGCCGTTTCTACCGCTCCGTTCATCTTTGGTCGGTAGGGAGATGAGTTATGGTGTTCAATCTTGAACTCTACGCACAACTCTTTCATCATCTTGTTGTTCAAGTTGGATCCATTATCAGTAATGATCTCGCTTGGAACACCATAACGACAGATGATATTGTTTTTGATAAATCGGACCACCACTTGTCGGGTTACATTAGCGTACGACGCTGCTTCGACCCACTTGGTGAAATAGTCAATGGCTACCAGGATGAACCGATGTCCGTTTGAAGCCTTAGGTTCGATCAAGCCAATCATGTCGATTCCCCATATTGAAAAAGGCCACGGGGAAGAGAGAACTTTGAGATGCGATGGCGGTACATGAATTTCGTCGGAGTATATCTGACACTTGTGACACCTCCTCATGTACTTGTAGCAGTCGAATTCCATGGTCAACCAGTAATACCCTGCTCTCAGAATTTTTCTCGCCATTGTGTGTCCGTTGGCATTGTAATACCCCAAAATTTGCTCTCTTACTTTAGCACTAACTGGCTTATGTTTCATTTCATTTTGCATTATCGTCTGAGCATATCATTGGTTCTTAGCATAGGATCAAGGTATTTTGGTTCTCAAGGAGAAGAGCATCTATTCCAAAGGCAAGCTTGAGTTTATTTTTCAATCTTGGGGCTCCCTCAAAGCCTCAAGGCCCTCACCTCATCAAGGCATGACTCATAATCAAGAAAAGTCAAAAGAATCATAAAAAATCAAGAATAGAGGAAACTTACCTAATTTGGCAAGTTAGGGTTTTCTAAAGTTTCCATTTTTGGAATCTCATGCAAATACTCATCATGCAAAAAGTCTTCATAAAAGTCATGCTTATGAAATCATTCGCATGGTGTTCGCTGTTGATCTTGGCGAACAACCTCTGGTTTACCAGAATGGTGAAATCTGGGTTACTTGCAGGATTAACCAAACAAATCCTAGGACGTCGGGCGAAAACTTAGATCAACGTGATAATTTTAAGTTAAGGGTGATATCTTGGTTCTTGGTTTTATGTATTTAAGTCTTTTGGAATAAAAGATTTCAACTAACTCTAGATGAAAGTCTGAGATAAAAGAAAATGACTTTGAAAAGAACTTTTAAATTAAAATGGCGAAGAAAGAACTTTAAAGTAAAATGACGAAGAAAACATAAAGATGCTGGTAAATGTAAAGGAATTGGTAAAAAGACTTTGATTGATAAAGAAATTAAAAGATGGTGTTTACACGTACATTTTTTCCAAATAACTCTTTTCTCTCACACGGGTACTTTGAGTAATTGCAGGAAGTTTTGTACAAGTTTTTCACACTGAATTCTAATAACAACTATCCTATTTATAGATAAACAAAATAACTGCTATTAACGACTAAATCCTAAAACTTCGACATCTGGCCTTCTGCATGTCTCCCTTTCGCCAGGTGCTTCCACGCGTCTTCTGCCAAACGTTATAATTCTCTTGAATTTGAATCTTCAAGTTATGTCGAACAAACGCGTCCTTTCAGACTTGTCGAATTGTCGAACTATCGCAACGTTCTTCATACTTGTCCAAACTTTTTCCATTTGCAGAAATCTTTACTTGACGAAATGTCGAAACGTTGCCCCGTCGAAATGTCGAAGAATGTTGAAGAATATCTCCCAAGTAGATATACTCTTTCAGTTGTGCTTCTTTTGGCATGTTCCTCCATTTGTCGAAAACAACTTTTTACGTGTTGAACTCATGGCGTCGAAAATACGCATATACAAATTGCCCCCCAGCAAAGGTATTTCGACTCTCCTGGAGAAATAATCCTTTGGTGTTCAACCAATATTTTGACGCCATGTTATCCTAATTTTAAATTACACAATTTCAAGTTCCAACATATTTCATCATTTTACTTTCTCAAAATGTCAACTCTAGCCCACGTTTTAGCTTCTAGCCCATTATTACTTAACCTAACGTCATGGCCATCTCTTTTTAACTTCCACTTTTCTTCATCACCGTCAAGATGATGCCACGTGCCCTCCATGATCACCACTAAACCCAAAAAATCATTTCCTCTTATAAATACATAAACCCCTATTTCTCTTTCTTTTTTACGCTTTTGAACTTTTCTTCTTCACAATCACTCCAAATCTTCATCTTCTTTCTAAAAAACTTTCTGATTCAACAATGGCTTTTCAAAAATCATCAAGCAGCAAACCTTCCAAGAGTGAGCAACCTTCCATCATCCCTCCTGCGCATAGGTTAGATGAACCAACACTGATTGGGGATCAACAATACATTCCTGAGCCTCCAAACGCGAGGGAAAAAGACTGTATTTTTAAATCCCAGTTACTCATCCCTGTTATTATTTCTGGTAATCACTATGCTATGTTAGGACCACTCCCTAACCCCGACATTAAACCTGAGCGTTTACAAGAGTTTTTTCCCACTTATTCTCACACAAAACCCATAGGTGCTGGGGTGAAACCCCCCACTCTAGAGAAACCAGTAGAACAAACTGAACCTCAAGGTTCAAATGAAAAAGATGAGGAAGTAATAAATTTAACCTATCTAAATCATACTAGGATTTTTAGAACTTGCCCTTGGTCGAAAGACCTTTCAGATTACTTGTCTTGGTTGAACAGAGTTGAAAATGTTAAAGAAATTTTTTGGAAAGAAATAGGAATTTTTGACTTGATACAATTATCAAGAGTAGGACCCAATGTTTGCCCTAACATGCTGCTAGCCTCCCTTTATTTTTGGGATAATACGTATAACACCTTCCACCTCCCCTGCGGGATGGTTACCCCTACGTTGTTCGCCATAGCTGCCATAGTTGGCCTTAGTCCAGTTGGCATTGACTTCGACCCCACTCACCTGAATGAGGACTCCATAGATTTCGACACTAGTTTCGCCCCATACTCCCTTTTTATGTCTCACTACCATGGCGAAGATGACCAAGAAGTTTCTGACAAAGAGCACATAGCTTTTCTAACCTTGTGGCTGACCAAATTCGTCTTTTGCTCCCGCTCACTTCAAGTGGCTAAGAGGTTCATCACTATGGCGAACCAACTCCATGCTGGGATCAAATTATACTTGAGTGAGGTAATCTTGGCGAACCTGTATGAGTCCTTGAGTGAAAGCGTGCGTTCTTTGAAGACATTGAGGGACAAAGGGAAACTTAATTTGGCAGGCCCCTTTTGGCTCTTGCAACTATGGCTGAATGCCACTTTTGAAGCCTTTATTCCTGCAAAGCATGACATAAATGAAGAGGAATTCAAAAACAGGAGTGTCGAATGGCCTAGATTGGTGCAATTGACACCAACTGATGAAGCAATTAGCCTTCGACGGGCCTTCACTAGCTACGTAATAATGTTTGCTGAGAGACATCATTTTACTTCGACTATGGCTCCATTTGCTGACAGAACAATTGGACCTGAATGGTTTACACGACAATTCCCCTTGCAAACCAAAAAAGATGAAAACATCTTCCTAAATGTCTGGGAATCCTTTTTGATCCCTAGGCTCCTGTTCTCCCACCGCAATACTACGAAACCCCAGATTGCCTTAATAGTTTATCAACCTAACTTGGTTGCCAGGCAATTTGGCCTAATTCAAATCATGCCTCGACCTCTTTTCCCTAAAAAAGGGGCCATCATTTTCTACAACTCCTTCCACAACGAAGCCACCAGCAGGGAATTGTCGAACAAGCTGACTGACGAATCTTTGGATATTCGACCGGTGGTTTTTCAACCATCATTCCTTTGCACTCCTGAGTTCGACACATGGTGGAGGGAATACTATGCTACCAAATTTTTCGACGTAAAAGCTTTCATCACTCATCTGACGAATGCTTTTGCTCTTGTACAGGAACGGACTAAAAAAGGTACGCAAAGACACATCCAAGAAATACAAAAATTTCAAAAATATTTTGAAACCGTTTACAGACCTGATGATCTTAATCGAACCATACGCGAAGCAGCGGTTACTTTAAAAGAAAAATTCACGGAGAAGTTGGAGAAGTTGAAACTGCCTCCACACATTCGACCAGAAGTGCGTTACGACTTGGCTTTCAGCTATTACCCTCCTAAATTTCCACGTTTACCATATGCTGAATTTGGTGTGGCTTTAAGTCCTCCATTTCCAGATTAGTTCACATGTGGGAATCATATGAAAATTCTTCGCGAAAGTTATAAAAAACCTGCTAAACGCGTGGTTGCGACTAAGTATCATCTAGATAACTACCCAGGGCACCTTCATATTGGAATAGAATACGTTCGCGTGGAAGATCCCATTCTTGAAGGTGTTAACAACAACACAAATTTTGTCATTTTATTATCACATATTTCTCACTGCCTAACTTTCCCCTTTTTCTTTTTTTTTTTAGCTGTGAAAGTGCCTGCCAAGAAAGCTTCCGTCGAAACTCCACAAAGTGCCGCCCAGACACCTTCGACTAAGGTATAAATCTCTTCCTCTTTTGATCTATTCTTTTATTTCTTTAAGACACTCACTATTTTTTATTTATATGATTAGGTAAGTCAAAAAACCTCTACATTCCAAAAAAGAAAGAAAATACCAGAGATAATCCCTGTCGAAGAGTCCAGTGATGAGTCTCCATCTCCAAATCCCCCTCCTTAAAAGAAGAAAAGAATGCAGAAAATTGCCTCACAAAAATCCATTGTCAAATCCTCTAAAAGGGAATCTTCTAGCAGTCTTGCTACAAAACATCAGCCGAAGGATACGGGGAGTGGAAAATCTAGCTCCAAAACTGAGACTTCTAAGGTAAATTTCAATCTCGACCCTTCTCGTTTATTTTATTTCCTTTCTAACTTAGAAATTTTTCTTTTGATAGAAGCCAAAGGTCGTCGAAAAACAGCCTGAGACAATCCAGGAGGAGGTAGCTCGAGAGGAGGACACTCCCATCAAAGAACTTGAGAGACAAACGGTCGAAGCATTTGACACTACTGTGGGAGCTGATTCTGATAACAACTCTCCTTCTCATCCTGGATTACACGCTGAGCAACAAAAAGATGATGATGTTGAAGCAGACACTGCTGTCAAAGGAGACCCTGAAGAGAAGACTGCTGACGAAGAAGATCTGTCGAAGCAACAGGAAGCTAGGCGAACTTCAGAGCATAGCAACCAGCCTACTCCTGACCAAACTCAAAGGAGTTCCCAAACAACTGGTTCGACTAGTCTTTCTCATGAAGAGCTTGAAAGTCTCAAAGTGCAGAAACCCCTGGACTACCTGAAAGCCATACTTAGCACCAGATTCAACTTTAAAGACTCTTCCTACAGCAGTTCGACTACTTCTGGAGCCACTTCTGAAGTGCAGTCTCTACCCAATATCATGACCCAGATCAAGGCGAAGATCCTTGATGTTGACTTGTTTCAAGTTCTAGAGGAAAATGCCACTGCTCCAATGAAGTTGAAGAAACTGTTGAAGCAAGTTAACGTCTTGGATGCTTCTGTCGAAGTCTGCAAATTTGTGATAGAGCTGACAACTGTGATTGACTTATCCAGCGCAGATCTTCACCGTCGAAGGGACTTATGTCAACAAATCTCTAAAAAAATGGACCAACAAGCTGCTGAATGGAACTCTGTTTCTGTTTCACAAATAAGGTTTCAAAACTACAAGAGCTTTCTGAAGCCTCTGTCAAGAAGATTGCTACTTGCCATAACCACATTTAAACATGGAAGAAACAAATAGCAGTTCTCCAAGAGAAAATTTCCAAAGAGGATGAACTCATAGCTTCTATCCAGCAGCCTAGGCAAAGCGAGATTGATGAAGAGTTGAAGGTTGGCATTCAACACGCAGAGACCGCTCAAAAGATCAACCAAGAGATTGAAGTTGCCCATATTCACAGGAACCTCTGTGATCGTCGACTTCAATTTTAGAAAGACAAATTTACCGCTTTGAAGGCACAGTTTGCAAACCTTCAGCTTTAGTCGAATTTGCCTGTCAATTTCTAGCCCTTTGAGGCTTTATTTGTAATTATTTAACGCCATCTGTTTGGCAGCACAATATTTACTTTCAATTTCCATTTTATTCGACTGCTATCTTTATTTCCTGCAATATTGGTTTATACCTTTTCAAATATTTTCCATTTATTTTTAATATCCTTTCGTCTTTCCCTATCTCTTCGACCTCATATGCGCCATTAGAAAATATTTTCAAAACTTTGAAAGGTCCTTCCCATTTGGGAGACCATTTTCCCATAACTCTGTCTTTTCGATCCATAGGAAGAATTACCTTCCACACATAATCACCAATTGAAAAAGTCTTAAATTTTACTTTTCTATTCTAGAACTTTTCGACTCTCTCTTTTTGTCTCTTTATGAGATCTAAGGCACATAGCCTTTCTTCGTCTAAATCAACCAATTCATCCATCATCAAACTCCAGTATGTCTCTGATGGGATCTGATGATGCCTTTGAATCCTAACTGATTGCAAATACAATTCGACTGGCAAAACTGCATCATGCCCATAAGTTAATTTAAATGGAGTCGAATTGGTTGCTTCTTTAGGAGATGTTCGACAAGCCCATAAAATTTGATCTAAGGTATTATGCCAATTTTTTGGCTTTCCACCTACATGCTTTTTGATCAAATTTATCACTACCTTGTTAGCTGCTTCGACTTGTCCATTAGCCTGAGCATAATAAGGTGTCGAAGTAAGGAGCTTAAAACCTGTATCTTGTGCAAACTTCTGCATCTTTCGACCAGTAAACACAGATCCTTGATCTGTTGTTATTGTTTCTGGTATCCCAAATCTGTAGATTATATGCTTTTGGATAAAATCCATAACTGCTTCTTGATCTACATTCACCAATGGTATGGCTTCAATCCACTTAGTAAAATAATCTACTCCAACTAAAATGTACCTTTGCCCTTTTGAAGAAGCTGGTCGAATTTCACCAATTAAATCTAACGCCCAACCTCTGAACGGCCAAGGTTTTACAATCGAATGTAACTCACTTGCAGGAACATGTGGTATGCCTGCATGTACTTGGCATTCTTGACACCCTTTTGCAAATTCGACACAATCCTTTAGCATTGTTGGCCAATACATTCCTTGTCGAAACAATAACCACTTCATTTTGTGGCCTGCTTGGTGTGCGCCACACGCTCCACTATGCACATTTGACAATGCTATGTATGCTTCATTTTTGCCTAAGCATTTCAACAAGACTCCTTCCGCAGTCTTCTTGAACAATTCATTGCCAAAAAGTACATAACTCAAAGCTCTATATTTTACCTTTCGTTCGACTTTTTGATTTGGATCTTGCAAATATTCTTTGATGGGTTTTCTCCAGTCTTCGACTCCTGCATCATCTACGTTGCAAATCTCATAATTCTCTTTATCACCATATCCCAATTTTATTGTCTCTAAATCTGATGGGGACAAACCTACAGATATGATTCTTCCTTTGACTTCAATGACTTTTTCTAACTTCTCCTCCGACACTTTGTATCCTGATGCCAGTTGAGCAAAATCATTCGCCTCTTGATTCTCCATCCTGGGAATGTGCCTAAAAACCACATTGTCGAACTTCTTGAGAAGTCTATTTGCTATCACGAAGTACATTATTAGATTCTCTTTCACACATTTGTACTCCTTAGTCAACTGCTTTATTACCAACTCAGAGTCACCCATTATTTCGACTCTTGTTGCCCCCAATTCCAACAAGATTTCAAGTCCAGCAATCAAAGCTTCATATTCGACTTCATTGTTCGAACATAGCCCTTCGACTTTGTACTTGAACTTTGTTGGAATTTTGTCAGGAGAAATAATCACCATCCCAATACCAAGTCCATTCTTATGCCTGGAACCGTCGAAATACAGTTTCCATAGTGCTAATTCGACGTACTCTATAGTTTCGACTATAGAGTGGTCAGCTATAAAATCAGCCACCACCTGTCCTTTCATAGCCTTTAAAGGCAAATATTTTAAGGAGTATTCTGTTAGAGCCAAAGCCCACTTTCCAATTCGACTATGCAAAATAGACTTAGACAACATATGTTTTATTACGTCGAAATGAGAAGATACATATACATCAACAGGCTTTATATAATGCTTCAATTTCATACAAGAGAAATATACACATAAACATAGTTTTTCTATGGCACTATATCTAGTTTCAGCATCATTTAAGACTCTGCTGAGATAATAAATGGCCCTTTCGACGCCATTCTCATCCTCTTGACACAACATACTTCCTAATGTCTTGTCTGATGCAGAGATATACAATCTCATGCTTCTTTTCCTACAAGGGGACATCAAGATTGGAGGACTGGCCAAGTACTCTTTGATTTTGTCGAAAGCCACTTGTTGCTCTTGCCCCCATGTGAATTCTTCTTTCTTTAGTCGAAGTAGAGGAGAAAAGGGTTGTGTTTTTCCACTGAGGTTGGAGATGAATCTTCTTAGAAAATTGATCTTCCTTAGTAGAGATTGCAATCCCTTTTTCGTTGATGGCGCTTTCGCTTCCATTATAGCTTTGGCTTTGTTTTCATTTATTTCGATCCCTTTCTTGTGGACCACAAAACCTAAAAAATCACTCGCCTGCACACCAAAAGCACATTTAAGGGGATTCATCTTTAGACCAAACTTTCTCATCCTCTTAAAGGATTGTCGAAGATGGTCTATATGATCTTTTCCTGAAACAGACTTGATTACAATATCATCAATGTAAATCTGCATAAACGTCTCAATAAAATCATGGAAAATTGAATTCATAGCCCTTTGGTAAGTGGCTCCAGCATTCTTTAAACCAAAAGGCATCACTACCCATTCATAAGTTCCAATTGCTCCAGGACAACGAAAAGCTGTCTTAGAAACATCTTCTTCAGCAATAAAAATTTGGTTATAGCCAGAGTATCCATCCAACATACTTAGATACTCGTGACCTGCTGCAGAATCTATAAGCATTTCTGCTACTGGCATAGGATATTCGTCCTTTGGGGTAGCAGAATTTAAATCTCTAAAATCAATGCATACCTTAAGTTTACCATTTTTCTTAATAACCGGAACTATATTTGCAAT
This sequence comes from Lathyrus tuberosus, assembly GCA_022829125.1. Classification (NCBI taxonomy): domain Eukaryota; kingdom Viridiplantae; phylum Streptophyta; class Magnoliopsida; order Fabales; family Fabaceae; genus Lathyrus; species Lathyrus tuberosus. The sequence goes on along the minus strand of JALAZF010000599.1, from coordinate 1,442,769 downwards.
CCAATCAACATACCTGGTAGTGCGGATGAAGTTGCATTTTAGAAGTCTTTCGACCTCTTCTTTTATTTTCGACAGAACTTCTGGTGCGAAGCGCCTTGGAGTTTGCTTGACTGGCTTCTTCCCTTCTATGATTGGCAGCTTCAATTCAACCAAATTTCTGTCCAAACCAGGCATTTCGTCATAATCCCATGCAAAGCAATCTTTGAACTCCTTCAACAACTGGATTATTTTGACTCTGCACTGAGGATCCATCCTTGCACTTATGTAGGTTGGTCTTTTTTCTGCCCCCAGTCCCAAGTTGATTTCTTCTAAAGGATCCTGCGCCACCATCTTCAAATTGTTCGACACTGGATCTTTTTCGAACCCCAAAGGTTCGTCGTCATAAATGGTGTCAAGTTTCTGGTGTTGCCATTCATCTATTTGGTTGTTATCATTATTTTCCTCAACGTCTTTTTGAAGACATTGTTCATTTGAATCTTCATGATTGGCTTCGACAGCCATGTATTTTACTTCGGCCTCCAGAGCCGCTTTGAATTTGTTTTCGGCTATGTAAGCCGTAATTTTGTCGAGCACTGCTTGTTCACTCATCATCATTGTCGAACTCATTCCCCCATCCTGTTGGTGCTACGTTGGTAGTCCCTCACATGTAGTTGGAGTCACCAATGACTTCCTTATCCCACTGAAAACCATGTGTAGGATGGAGATACATGGAACAGTACGCGTTGTCCGTTGTCTTCAAGTCGAATTTCGCCAGACTGCAAGGAGGTATGTGGGCTAAGTTTTTGTCGAAACTTCGATCGCTTACCTTGTTTACTTCGGACATGAAGTAACTTTGGTCTGCTTCTATGTTCTCGACGATTCCATCTGGCCTCCAAATAACTATTCTCTGGTGCATTGACGAGGGAACAACACCTATACCATAGATCCATTCTCTTCCCAATAGCAAGTTGTAGTTTGCCCTAGAAGCAATAACTCTAAACATTGTTGGCCTTGTTATAGTACCAACTGTCAGATCCACTTGAATAACTCCCATGGTTGCTCCTACCTTTCCTTCGTAATTCGACAGAACCATGTTGTGGAGCTTTGCATCCGAGTCATCTTTGCCAATCTTTTTCAGCATGAAATGGGGCATTAAATTCACAGCAGCACCACCATCCACTAGGATCTTGTTCACACCAACACTCTAAATCTTTCCTTTGATAAACAAAGGCTTCAAGTGCGCCTTCATGGAATCGTCTGGTCATTCGAAGAAGGCATTTTGCTCTTCGACACAACCATTATTCATTACGTAGTAACACACGGGCTTGTGCACCATCGTTTCCTCTTCCATCCCATCCTCTTCGTCTTCGACTTCCATGATCCTATCATAGTCTCTGGGAAGGACCGAGACCACATTACAGACAACGTCGAAGGATGCCTCCGAATCTGACTTGAAATTATCTGTCATCTCGTCATCCTCCAACTTCTTCTCTTTGGGCACACTTTGCGCTGCCACGCTGTTTGGTTTCATTTGCTGGAGTGGCTTCTTCTTGTTTGCCATTTCAGCGTTGCAGCTACATTCTGCTTCGTCCTTGTTTCCAGCCACTTTTCTCATTATACCTTTTTCAGCAACTTCTTTCTCAAACCTCTTTTGCCTTTGGAACCTCCTCCACTGGGATCTCGACATGGGGTTCTTCCCTTTATAATTCTCTGAAGGATATGGCCTAGGTTTATATTTCTCCAACTCCTTCTTGTTTTCCATTGAAGTGTCTCTCTGCACATCGAAATTCTTCCACTTCTTCTGGCCTTCGGCATCTCTGATGGGTTGAACCCATTTGTCATCTATCACTTTGTTTGATGGCTTGTAAGTGCCATAGTGTCTGTCTCCGCGCCTCCATTGGTGGTGCTCACTCCTTCTTGGATCATATCTTGTCGATCCCCCATTCGCCTTCCTTCTTGCTTGATCTATTGCCTCCAAGTTGGTGGCAGCCTTTCTGTCGAAAATGGAACTGCAACGAGGGCATAGCATCACGTCACTCTTCCTTCTCTGGCACCTTTTGATGAATTCGACTAAACTCTCATCTTCTTTGGGGTACGCCAGCTTTTGGTACTCCTCTCGACGTTGATCTTCATCTACTGCTGCCTGAGTTTTCTGCGACACTTCTACCATATTGATTCCCACATTTTGCTTGTCAGCAATGGTTAGTCTGTTCATCTTTTCAATGAGCTTTTCCTCTTCGACTCTGTCCTTCTTTTTCGTCAAGTCGAACTTCCCTTCTAGGCAGCAACACCAGGATAGGTTCCTAGGAGCATGCTTGCAGCAACACTTGTTTGACTTTTCTTTAGGATCCTCCTTTATTCTTCGTAGGATCCCATAAGTCCCAGATTTCCCACGGCCATGTACAGCTTTTTCTTTCATTTCTATGACTTCCTTGTCGAAAGGTCCCATGATGTTGATGTAGTAATTTGCAACATCAGCTTCCTTCGTGTTGTCAAGATCAAGGCCTTCAGTAGCCTTGTTTTCAGCAACGAAGTCCTCAGTAACTTCTTCTTTGGCAATAGGGGAATCACCATCGTCATCAAAATCACTTCCCCAACCAGTTGGTTGGATTTCACTGATGTCGGTGTGATATGTTGCAGGAATAGTGTACTTCACCAGGTAGTCGAATTTTCCACTTGGCTGTCCCAAGCAATCCCAGATTTCTCCTGGTCGAACCACCACGTCTTTAGCAACACTGTCATCGTTCTTTTCGTCGGAACCCTCTGTAGTTTTCTTCAATTTCTGATTGTCAAAGCTTTCAGTAACTTCGACCTTACCTTCATCGTCGAAGTCCTCAGTGACTTCAACTGTGTTTTTGTTGTCAAGATCTTCAGTGACTTTGACTTCATTATCGTTGTCGAATGCTTCAGTACCTTCGACTTCGTTCTGGCCTGCAAGATCTTCAGTAATCTCGACCATGTTGACACTGGTGTCGAAACCTTCCATAGCCTCCACCATCTCGAAACTGCCATCAGAAGCAACTTCAATCTCCACCATATTCACAGTGGATGGTTCAGCATAGTGTGCTTCGACAACCTGCATAGGATTTGAATCAATCCCCATCTGTTGTTTTGGCTTCTCGCCAAACTTCAGCCTTCCATCACAGATAGCATTTTGAACTAGATCCCTGAAAAGAAAACATTGAGATGTTTTATGACCCAAAAAGTTATGGTACTTACAAAAACCCCTCTTTTTCTGCTGTTCGACAGGCGGTTCTTTAGCGCCTGGTGGCTTTATTAACTGACCATCTTTGACCAATAAATCAAAAATTTCGTCACACTTGGTGACGTCGAACGTATAAGTTCGTTTAGGAAACTTATCATTCTTTTCAGGTTCGACTGGATTTTTCCCATTCGACGGAGCTAGTACTTTACAAGCGTATGGTGGGTCTGACTTTAGTTCTGCCAGATCAATTTCTTGTTCGTCGAACAAAATTAGTTCATTTTCGTCACCATCATCATCCTGGCATACTCCTACATAGGCCACTCTTTCCTTTTTATTTTTATTTGATCTGAATTTCTCAGCTTTTAGCCTTTCAATCTGTCTTACCCTATCTGCTAATTGTGCCATATCTCTTAAATATTGAGTGTCTAATTTCTTCCTTATAAAATAATCTAGACCCCCTGCAGCCATTTCGACTAACTCTCGTTCTGGCACTTGTGTGAAACATCTTGCCTTAAGCAACCTGAACCTATTTAGGTAATCATCTATAGGCTCTGAAAATTTCCTCTTAACACTGGCTAATTCCTTCAAACTTATCTTAGTCTGACCCATATAGAATTGTTCATGGAACAATGTTTCTAACTGGGTCCATGTGAATATAGAGTTCGCAGGCAAGGATGTAAACCAGGTGAATGCATTTTTTGTCAAGGAACTTGGGAAGTACTTCATTTTCAAATTTTCATTATTGACTATTTCTCCCGCTTCTATTAGATAACGCGCTACGTGCTCTATAGTAGATTCACTAGTATCTCCTGAAAACTTAGTAAACTTAGGAACTTTCCATCTTGGGGGTAGTTCCTCTTGCAGAATGTGTTCTGACAATGGGGAAGTATAAGTAGGCCTTTGCAAACCTATATTTACACCGTTTTGGGCCATTATCCTTTCGACCATGGCTGTTATGTTATTTTCGACAGGCAAGTTATTATATCGTATTCGCTATTGCAACACATCATCAGCATCTTGGCCTCTCTGGACTATTACCCTCCTAGGTTCTTGTTGAACGGGGATTTCGACACGAGGCTGTTCGACCACTGCCTCTTGGTTTCTAGGGTTTGCCTGAGGATTCTCTAAAGGCCTTTGATTTATCGTGGGTTCCTCTTCGACATTTACTACTTGGTTTTGAATCACTTGTTCTCTTTGTCGTGTTTGAGGAACACCAAAAAAGTCAGCAATGTGCGTCATTTGCGCAGCCAACAATTGGTTGGTTTGGGTAGTGTTTTGTATTAAAGGGTTAAACACTGCTCCCATTTGTTGAGTCAACATTTGGACCATATCATGATTACTTTCGTCCATTTGTTGTCGAATTACTTGCGCAGAATTATTGATAATTGCTGGTATTTGGAAATTTGGTAGGGATTGGTTCAATCTACTCATATTTCCACCATATCCTGATCCTTGCAATGGTGAAGACATGTGGACCATGGCGTCAGAATACAAGGGTGGTGCACTTTGCAAGTTTGCCATTACTGACGTTGGCATTCCATATGGTTGTTCTCTTCCGAACATAGGCATGGAAAAATTTGTCTGGAATGGCCTAAAATTTTGTCCTCCCGGAGGAGGCGTCCCCAAAGGCCTTGAATGTCCCATTGTGGAGGAACTAGGCATACTTTGGGAGAGCGAAACCGCTGGTATAGATCCTGTTAACGAAGGCATAACCTCCTCCAGAACAGGGTTTGAATCCACATTTCCCCCTGTCCAAGGTATAGGGTTGGAAACTGGAATATTTTCATTTGAATTTGGATTGGGATTAGGATTATTTGACTGATTCGCCATTTTCCTTACTCTAGTTCTTTTGGGTCTCTCTACGTCAGATACGGCTAATTTACCGCTTCTTAGTATCATACAACGAAGAAAAAGCCTTAATTTTTAAAATTTATTTAAGTTTTATATTGCACTAGTCCCACTGGGCGTGCCAATTTGTTCGCTGTTGATCTTGGCGAACAACCTCTGGTTTACCAGAATGGTGAAATCTGGGTTACTTGCAGGATTAACCAAACAAATCCTAGGACGTCGGGCGAAAACTTAGATCAACGTGATAATTTTAAGTTAAGGGTGATATCTTGGTTCTTGGTTTTATGTATTTAAGTCTTTTGGAATAAAAGATTTCAACTAACTCTAGATGAAAGTCTGAGATAAAAGAAAATGACTTTGAAAAGAACTTTTAAAGTAAAATGGCGAAGAAAGAACTTTAAAGTAAAATGACGAAGAAAACATAAAGATGCTGGTAAATGTAAAGGAATTGGTAAAAAGACTTTGATTGATAAAGAAATTAAAAGATGGTGTTTACACGTACATTTTTTCCAAATAACTCTTTTCTCTCACACGGGTACTTTGAGTAATTGCAGGAAGTTTTGTACAAGTTTTTCACACTGAATTCTAATAACAACTATCCTATTTATAGATAAACAAAATAACTGCTATTAACGACTAAATCCTAAAACTTCGACATCTGGCCTTCTGCATGTCTCCCTTTCGCCAGGTGCTTCCACGCGTCTTCTGCCAAACGTTATAATTCTCTTGAATTTGAATCTTCAAGTTATGTCGAACAAACGCGTCCTTTCAGACTTGTCGAATTGTCGAACTATCGCAACGTTCTTCATACTTGTCCAAACTTTTTCCATTTGCAGAAATCTTTACTTGGCGAAATGTCGAAACGTTGCCCCGTCGAAATGTCGAATAATGTTGAAGAATATCTCCCAAGTAGATATACGTTTTCAGTTGTGCTTCTTTTGGCATGTTCCTCCATTTGTCGAAAACAACTTTTTACGTGTTGAACTCATGGCGTCGAAAATACGCATATACACATGGTGACTCAAAAGAGATTTTTATGGTACAAGAGTGGTATAATTTTGTGGCATGTATATTATGATTTCATACCATGTACCATGCATGTCATGAAATTCAAATAATTTGCCATATTAAGAAAATTCCCAAATTCACCAAAAGCTCCCACTTTCCATTTGCTAATTCCACCACACCTCATCATATAATTTTACTACCCACTATACATAACCACATATATCATCATCATCTTTTTGCCCAAAATGATCAAACATACACCATACACCATACACCATGCACCATATTTCAAATAAATGGCCAAAAGTGGAAAACCACAAAACTCACCAAACTTGTTTCCATATGGTACTACCTCATTCTATGATTCTCACACCTCCATTTTGCTCATTGCCCATAAAAAAAAACACTACCAACACACCTCTCCATGCCAAACCCGTATTACTATTCACCCCATTTCTGACCAAATTTCCAAACTCTCTTTTCTTTGGTTTGGGCCTCTAAAAACCACCACAATCCATCATATATAAGGAGAGAACAAACCCTAAGGGGAGGAAGGACTTCATTCTGCCGTTTTGACATCCAAAACCCTACTTCTCTCTCTAGTTTCTCTTTCTTCGAATTTTGGTTTTTGCTCCAAGTTTCTTCCATTCTATTGCTCATTCAAGATTCAGTGAGGTACTAGGAGGCTAATAGAAGGATTTATTTGAAGCTTTAACGTCATTTGAACGTCATTTGAAGAGCCAACGGAGCTCCTCCGTTAGGTAACACCATGATTCCTTCTTGTTGTTCATACTAGTTTTTTTTAAGTGATAAACATGTTCATGCATCTGCATCTGAAGTCCTACATGGTAGGCATTGGTTAAACTTGAGTATATGTGGTTTTCATGGAGTTTTTCTTTTTTAGGGTTTACTTTATTGCTTGCTTTCATGTATTTCCTTTGGTTGTTTTTAAAAATGGTTGGCATATTTGGAATCTACATTAAATTTCCTTGAAGATAGTACCATGGTTGTCTTGATTTAATGAGATGAAAGTTTGTGTGTATTTCGTTCATGGCTGTATTTCTTGGTGATAGAGGCTTTAAAATTGAAAAATAATGTCAAATTTGGAATCTACGCGAAAAATCGGGTGGGGTAGTCCCCCCCTTTGTTTTTCCGGCGGGGTGGGTGTCTTGGGGAAGAAGACGATGAGGTGGCGCATCCTCATTGGTCTTTGCATTTTGTTTTTTTTTTCTTTTTTATTTTTCTTATTTCCTTTTGTCTTTTATGACTTAAGTTGGAATGACCAATTGATAACATGTCACATAACTTTTGTAACACCTTTAATAACTATTTTTATTTTCTTTTTATTTTAAAATTATGAACATAAGTGACTTCATCTTGGACCCAACGAATTCCTTTTCACACCCCCACTACCAGCCCAAATCGTGTGGCATTCTTTTTGGGTTACTAATACACCCTCTGTTTCTATTACTTTTTATTTTCTTTTTTTTTTCGTTTGTGTTTTAATTATTAAAAATACTTCCTTTTATCGTAAAAATCCAAAAAAATCATGTATGTTCTTTAATTCCTTCTTTATTTTTTCATGAATTTTATTTTATTTTTAATTTCTTTTTAATATTTTATTTTGTTTTAATTTGAAGATGTGTTTCCAATGATACCCTTCATCAAGGGTTAGGGATTTTTGTGACTTTGCTCACCCATTTGAAGCCAATATCTTGGGCACTTTTAGGCCATCATATGAGGGTGTTTTGGTGCTGGTTTAATGATGGTTTGAGTTACTTTTAGTGACTTTCCATTCAACTTTTGTGGACCCTCGATCTTTTCTCCGTTATGTGCATATCTTAACTTGTGGAGCACTTTTGAACATGCTATTGAGCTGGTTCTATTCCAATATTTTTGTACTTGTTAATTGGATGTTTAAACTTACCTTTGATTATTTTTTCGGAATTTATTGGACAATTTTGCTATTTCTTATTGGCGTCTACTTGTGGCTTGAGTTTGATTGAGGCATGCTTGGATACTTGACATAGTTTGGATGCCTTTATTTACTTGTGATTGAATGATGCTTGAGATAATTATTTGGTGTGATCCTATTCTGTCTTATCTTGTTTGTGGCTTTGGATTCATCTTCATTTGTCCATTTTCCTATTTGTTCTTGATTTTCTAAGTTGACATTGTTTTGACCTGAATCCTCTAAGGTGCTTGACCTAACCTTGTGAGATGTTTGCTTGTGTAATCCAATCAATGCATGAGGCCTTTTGTTTGATTTGAGTGACATGCTATAGGTTCTGATCCTCTTGGTTTAGGGTTATTTTATGTGACATTTTATCACTCTTTGTTGCACATGATCTTTTGTGATCTGCATGAATGATATAAGTGAATGTTTTGTCTAGTTTTGATGCATGTCTTGAATATGATGCTTATTGATTCATCTTGATTGATTTGAGTTTGATCTTGGCTTGTTGATGATGCATTTTCTACTGCCCCTTGGGTTCATTGCCTTGTTTTCACGTCATTTAACCATTGTGGATTGATTTGTATGATGCATATCATTATCATTTGACTTGTTGCTTCTTTGGCTCATAATGCATCATGATGTGAAGCATTCTTACATTTTTGAATTAGATGATTATGACATGGATTAAATTATGATTTGGTTTCATCTTCATCTTACTTTGCTCATTCCTTCTTTGTGTGAGGTTTAATGATGTTTAATTTTGCTTCTTATGCAAGTTTGCTTGCATCCTTTCTTGTTTGCTCTTACTTGCTTACTTGAGCTTTCTTGTGTGAACTTTTGGAGCGTGATTAATGATGTGAATTTGTTATGATGTGTATGATATGCTTGCTGCCCCATCTTATTTCTCATCTTAAACCTCTCTTTCTTCTTCATCTCTTTCACTCTTTCTCTTCCCATGGATCTTAAGACTTGTTCAAGTCTTAGATTCACTGTTGTATGCTCCCTTAGGATTCCCTAGTCCAACTTAATCCTTGATTAAGCTTGGAGTAGGATAGACATTAGGATTCAAACCATGCATGCTAACTTAAGTAGATGTTCCCCTTTCAAACTCAACCTTAGGGCCACTTTTGCATGATAACATTAGGATAAATTTCCCCTTAGTGTTTTCTTTTCTTTTGAGTCCCTCCTCTCATCTCATAACCCTTCTAAGATACTTAATAAGATCAACTTGCCTTGCACACAAGCCTTAAACATAGGAAGTAAAGATTGAGGGGTCCCCCTCTCTCTTCTAGAGTGTTGAGCATACGTCCCATTGGGGACGACCATGCGACGCATTCGTTCCCGTGTCATAGACTTTGGTTCAAGGTGAGTTATGAACTAACTCAAGTCACTCCTGTCTTAAAAAATACAAACAAACTTCAAATCATTTTTGTCCTTCAGGATTGTCAAACTTAAGGCTATTTTCAAAAAGGGCACGTTACTTTCCGTTTTGTCGCAAACAGGCATCGACCCTATCTGCCGGACGCGAACTTAACGTCGCTCATAAAAAACACAAAAAGAACTTGGTCCGAACTACGTTGACTCTGAATTCCCCATTGCACAAAGGGGGTACGTAGGCCTAGGACGACGACGTCCTATCGAGTCTGTCTTTGTTTTCCCCTTCCCCGTTTTAGTGCAGCCATAGATTTTAGGATAACTCACCCTTAGAATAGACAACCAGCATGGATCCCATCGAGTACGATGGACGCGTGGGGGTGCTAATACCTCCCCCTCGCGTAACCGACTCCTGAACCCAGGCTATGGTTGCGATGACCATTCCTTTCCCTCTTCCTCAGGTTTATGCGGTGTTTCCTTTCCCTCTCTTGGGATAAATATACATTGCTGACGACTCTGTTTTCCGCGCCACTTTCGCGTTTGTACCTGGATGAAAATCCTGGGAGCGACAGCTGGCGACTCTGCTGGGGACCGTTGATTGACCTATGCTGGTCATCCCCTTTAGTGAGTTTGTCCTAGCGCTTGTTTGTTTTTGTTCTCTTTGTGTGTTTTTGTTTTTGTTTGCTTTATTTGTTGTATTTTATTTTTACCGCATTTTCTGCATTGTATATTATTACCATCTGCTGCACTGTTTTTCTGTTTGGCGGGTTGGGAGTTCTGAGAAATAAGCCTAATACCCAGGCTTGAGCATACACGTAGGATTAGCGTGGAAAGTAGTGTGACTTGTGTGGCATTTGGGCAGACGTAGTATACATGAAAACTCCACATCCAGACGAGGTTTTATTTGGTAATATTCTATCCTGCGCATTGGTGCAGATGATTAAATGTAACTTGGAAAACTGTCGACTCTGGCGGCCATTCCCGATGACTCAGTAATAGCACTCCTCCCGAGACGTGATAATGGCAGACCAGAAATGGAAAACCCATTACACATGTCGATCCGAGGACCCAATGCTGGGAACTTGCTATAGGGTTTCCTTTTGGAAAAGAATCAGTGGAAGCACTCCTCGATTGGCGATAGTACTGTACCCCGAGGGATGAATGTACTATTGCTTCTCGACCTCAGTGCTGAAACTGAGGACTTGCCATAGGATGTTTTCTTTTGAGGGGAATCAGTTGAGGTTTCCTCGATTAGTGATGATGCCAAACCAGAAATGGTGAACGTATCATCATTTCTCGACCTGAGAGCCCGTGATATTGAGGATCCTTGGCTTTCTAGTACCCACATGTGAGAGGGAAGGGTGTTTACAGGTTTGCAGGTAACCTTGACCTTCAACATACCCGGTTTTCTGGTCAGCAGATTTTATCAGTGTGGTATTATGGTTATTCTGGTATTTTGGGTATTTGGGCAGATCTTTGAGATTATTCAGCTTGTTCAGTGCAGCAGTTGTCCAGTCTGTATGGCATCCTTGATCCCATGTGTGCATTTGCATCATCATTTTGCATCCCAACATGTTTATTCATTTGTAGGGTTGCATCCTAACTTTGATTCTGGTTTTTGAAATTAAACTGGAATCAAGGGGTGGATCGCCCTGCGAATTTTTAAACATGTTCATTTGCATTCGCATATCCATAATCATTTTGCATAACAGATGTTTACCTCTGGCGTTCTTACTTGGTTCTCCTCCGCAGTACGGGATTGTAGATCAACACATTCACCGGTATTCTACCAGACAAAATCAGAAAGACTCATGGATCAACTACAAGCTGAGATGACTGAGATGCGGACTCGCATGAACCAATTCATGGATTTAATGCAAGGGGTTGCTCAGGGCCAAGAGCAGTTAAGAACTTTTGTCCAACCACTGATTGCAAGGATTGATGAAGAAGATGTCCTTCATGAAGGAGATCATACTGGTGTTACTGGTACTAATGTTCAGAATGGCCCTCCGGGCGGAGGTATTCCTGTTTCTGGTATTGTGATCCCTCCGGGCGGGGCTGAAAATGTTGGGGGGGGTGGTATTGGTGTCTGTGCTATTCATGGCCGTCAGTTTGATGATATTCAAGGTGATGCATTCTCTGTGCCAGGTGGGAATGCTGGTTCCCAGATTGACACTGATCAGAGATTTAGGTTGATTGAGGAACAACTGAGGGGTGTTGCCAATCAAGATTCTGTGGGTATGGATTTGGAGGAGTTGGGGCTGGTTCCAGGCGTCGTTATCCCGCGTAAGTTTCAGACTCCTACCTTCGAAAGGTACAATGGTATGACTTGCCCAAGGACTCACGTCAGGGCATACACGAGTAAAATGGCTGCTCACGCAAAAAACGAAAAGTTAATGATGCATTGCTTTCAGGATAGCCTATCTGGGGCATCCCTGGAATGGTATATGCAGCTAGAGAGGAAAGACGTCCGTAGTTGGAGAGAGCTGGCAGAGGCTTTTATCAAACACTATCAATACAACACCGACATGGCTCCCAATCGTACACAGCTACAGAATATGTCTCAAAAGAGCAATGAAAGCTTTAGAGAGTACGCCCAGAGGTGGCGTGAATTGGCTTCCCGAGTTCAACCTTCGATGTTGGAAAGAGAGCTCGTTAATATGTTCATGGATACGCTTCAGGGGCATTATTACGAGAAATTGGTTGGATGTTTGTCAGCTGGATTTTCAGGTCTTGTATTGGCAGGAGAAAGAGTTGAAAACGGCATCAAAACGGGAAAGATTCGAAGTGCTGCTGAAGATGCAAAGAAACCTTATGATGGTTCCTCCAAGAGAAAGGAAGGAGAAGCTAGTTCTGTGTATATTCCTCCTGTTGTTCAATGGCCTATTCAACATCGACGACCTTATGCTCCTCAGCAACAGAGACAAAAAAGACCACGAAGGCCTGCGAGAAGTTTCGATCCACTCCCTATTTCTCACAGTGATGTTCTTGCCTGTCTACTTGAAAGTTCTCTGGTTCAACTAAGGGATGCCAAGCTTGTTCCTGACCCTATTCCTCCTGATTATGATCTGGATGCCAGATGTGAATATCACTCAGACACACTGGGTCATTCAATTGAAAATTGCAACGTGTTCAAGCACAAGGTGCAAGACCTGGTGGACTCAGAGATCATTGCATTCACTGAAGATGATATGTACATCAATTGAAGCCTCCCGTCTCAAGTGAGCACTCAGTTTACAAGGACGTCCAGACAGAATCAAGCCTCCTCAGCGATGGCAATCTTCAGCTTCTTTACTGCATTTTCATTTGTAGTTTTTCATTTCTTATTAAAGCATTGTATGTATGTAAGACTTATTTGTTTTTAATGATGATATTAATGCAATGAATATGCTTTCTTGAAGTAATTATTTTTATTCATTCGTATGATATTTTTGTGCATTGCAATACCAATTTTCTTGCTTAAACTCTTGGAGGGAGGATGATGAAGTAAAAACGCAAAATCTTTGGTTGTATGCTTTCAGATAAAACCTTGTTGAGGAGGTACAGACATTGTTTCAAATCCCTAAACACTGGAGATATAAGGGAGATAGACCCTCGTTAACCCCTTTGAGCCTTGAAGTAGGAGTTTCTTTCGTACAAAAAAAACCCTCATACTTAACCCAGGGGCAGGGTAGGCGTCAGTTGGTTTGACCGAGCGTTCAAATTTCAAGGAGAGTGTGCATCTGAGGATCCATTACCTTCTACCCCACCGTCAAGAGGTCAAGAGATGTGAAACCACAATGGTTATCCATCAACAATCAAGGAGTGAGGCAGTCACAACCCTGTCAAGCAAGTAAGACAACCTGTGTCACACGCTTTGTTAAAAAAGGGGAATAAAAAAAAAAAGAAAGCCCGCTAAGTCGAGACTTGAAAATAAGCGACTTAGGCAAAAGTTAGGGCATCCCGCTAGACTTCAAAATCGAAAAACTCAAAAGAGTCAGTCCAGGCAAAAATTAGGGATCAAAAAAGTAAAAGAAGGAAAAAGCGAAAAGCATTACAAGAGAAAATCCTCGATAAGAAAAAATTTGTGTGATTACAGACACAAAAGATAAAAAGGGATAACTGTCACTCCAAAACTTCCTTAGGTGTTAAACCATTAGTTGCGTGGGTCCCTTAAAGATCGTAAACCTTTTGAGAGATGACCGTTTGTGTCAGATTAACTGAACATAGGACTGGAGAACATCACGAAGAGTGGGTGGGCGTCGATAAATTTTGAGCCATAAATCCTTTTTTCTGAAACCGTGAATCAGACCACGTTACAACCCTTAAAAGTCCTAATTGAAACAGGGTTTATTCCGAAGGCGTACTTCAATGAGAGGGTGTTCCTGACTCCCATGAGTCGTGCTAATAAAATATTTTTGTTGGTATTGCATGTGCGTATTGTTTTCCATTAAAAAATAAACGTTATAACTAGTGACTCGTTCACAGGGTTTTGCGACATATTTTCAATAAACTTCAAGGTTAACATGTTTGTTGCATTCGAATTATCATTCTCATAAATAACTTGTTCTGCTTGCATACATGTGCCTAAGCATCAATGCAGCTTACACAATGAACATCAGTCGAGAAGCTTGATCCTGCCAAGGTAGGATGCTTGAAAATTCTGAAGGACAGTCATATCAAGGGGCAAGCTGCCAAGAGACTCAGTGTAGAGTGGGCTCTCCCCAGTAAGTCATGTTAAAGATGTAGCCAATCTGGGGAAGTCATGTCGAGAAACCTCTCTGAAATTCAGTTATTCTGGGGCATTCATTCTAAGATCAGGGGCAAAGTCACTTCAAAGCTCATATTGAGGCAGGCCATCCCTAGAGCATGAGAAGTTGTCCTCTCCAGGAGACGGTTAATTAGAAGCACCTCTTCAAGGTTCAAAATACTAAAGCAGAGTATTTTAAGTCATTTTAAGTCCTCTCGAGGCAAATCCCTTCAAAGATCATACAGTCTGGGGCAGTTACGTCGAGATCCGATAAATCTCTCCAAGAGTTTGAAGACCGTGGGGCAGTGTGAACGCCCGGTCCTCTGTGAAATCCTCTTGAGATGAGTTCTTCCATCAAACCCTGTGGGCTGGGGCAAGTCAAGAATCAAAAGAACCGTGGTTCACTCCTGACAATCAGTATGCAGTTGATCAGCAGAAACTTGAAGCGCTAAGCTTTCGAAGTCTCTCCCCCAGCAAGGAACCAGAAGGTATCTTTGTCCTAGCAAGGTGCTGGAATTGATATTCTTCCCCAAGCAGAGAATCATCCTCAAATCGAAAAGGGTTCCTTGTGAAAATTTCTTACCCCCAGCAGTATAGGTGGATTCCTCATCCTCAGCAGGGTAAGACGATGGAATATTTTCAAACAGTTTGAAGACGGTGAGAAGTCAGAGTATCTCTCTTCCCCAAAAGTCAGAGTCCAATAGTTATTGGCATTCTCAGCGTTTCAAAGTCCAATCTTTATTGGCATCTCCCCAACAGAGATTGCAATTCAGCTTGCAGTTCCCCGACAGAGTTTGCATCGCCAGTAGTTATTGGTGGTACAGTTGGTTATCTCCCCACGGGAGATCAGATATTGGTGATCCCTTCCTCAGTGAAGTCTGCTTGTTCTACTCTGCGCATTCCCCGGTGGAGTGTCCTCTCCTTCTTGTATATAGTAATCATCATTGCATTGCATCCTCAAAATGCGTAGCATTTCCATTTCGTATGGAGCATTACGCCATAGAAAAAATTTAAACATGCATCGAAGCATAAGCCAGATTTGGTACCTTGTGCGTAAGCCCAGATCAACCCTCAATCAAAACAGTGATTCCAATCCTCCAAAGAGAGCTCCAACCTCAGAGTTGACGCCCTTTTTTACCAACCTCAGAGTTGACGCCTTTCTCCAACTTCAAAGTTGTTGCATACCTTTTCTCGACCTCAGAGTTGATGAATAATCCTTTTTTTTCCAACCTCAGAGTTGACGCCCTTCTTCCCCAATCTCGAAATTGACGCCTCTTTCCCCAACCTCAGAGTTGTCGTATATCTTCTCCCCAATCTCAGAATTGACGCCCTTCTTCCCCAATCTCAGAATTGACGCCTCTTTCCCCAATCTCAGAGTTGTCGTATATCTTCTCCCCAATCTCAGAATTGACGCCCTTCCTCCCCAACCTCAGAGTTGACATCTGTCTGTCCAACTTCAGAGTTGATGCCTTTCGTCCCCAACCTCAGAGTTGTCGTATCTCCTTTCTTCCCCAACCTCAGAGTTGTCGTATCTCCTTTCGTCCCCAACCTCAGAGTTGACGTCCCTGTCTCCAACCTCAGAGTTGACGTATATCCTTCTTCTGACCAACCTCAGAGTTGATGTCTATCTTATCCTCAACCTCAGTGTTATTGTTTACTTCAAATTTTCTCAATCTCGGAGTGAATGCCACTTTTCCTCAACCTCAGAGTTGATGGTCTACCTTCTTATCCCCAGCGAAGTCCACTTTCTGTAGGTCTTCCTTTGCGGGTGCGATTGAGGTCGTATTCGTATTTTCTTTGTGTGTAGAGTGATTGAGGTTAGTCTTCCTTTGTGGGTATGGTTGAGGTCGTATTCGCTATTCTTCAGCACTCTCTATTTCGTTATCCTCACCATTAGCAAATTTCCGGGTTCTTTCGGTATTTAATCCCCGTGTATCCTGGAATGTCTGAAAGCCGTCGCTATCATACCTTCTGGACCAAGTTGATTGAATAGGGGCAGCTGTAGCACCCCAAAATTTTCTCTCTTACTTTAGCACTAACTGGCTTATGTTTCATTTCATTTTGTATTATCGTCTGAGCATATCATTGGTTCTTAGCATGGGATCAAGGTATTTTGGTTCTCAAGGAGAAGAGCATCTATTCCAAAGGCAAGCTTGAGTTTATTTTTCAATCTTGGGGCTCCCTCAAAGCCTCAAGGCCCTCACCTCATCAAGGCATGACTCATAATCAAGAAAAGTCAAAAGAATCATCAAAAATCAAGAATAGAGGAAACTTACCTAATTTGGCAAGTTAGGGTTTTCTAAAGTTTCCATTTTTGGAATCTCATGCAAATACTCATCATGCAAAAAGTCTTCATAAAAGTCATGCTTATGAAATCATTCGCATGGTGACTCAAAAGAGATTTTTATGGTACAAGAGTGGTATAATTTTGTGGCATGTATATTATGATTTCATACCATGTACCATGCATGTCATGAAATTCAAATAATTTGCCATATTAAGAAAATTCCCAAATTCACCAAAAGCTCCCACTTTCCATTTGCTAATTCCACCACACCTCATCATATAATTTTACTACCCACCATACATAACCACATATATCATCATCATCTTTTTGCCCAAAATGATCAAACATACACCATACACCATACACCATGCACCATATTTCAAATAAATGGCCAAAAGTGGAAAACCACAAAACTCATCAAACTTGTTTCCATATGGTACTACCTCATTCTATGATTCTCACACCTCCATTTTGCTCATTGCCCATAAAAAAAAAAACACTACCAACACACCTCTCCATGCCAAACACGTATTACTATTCACCCCATTTTTGACCAAATTTCCAAACTCTTTTTTCTTTGGTTTGGGCCTCTAAAAACCACCACAATCCATCATATATAAGGAGAGAACAAACCCTAAGGGGAGGAAGGGCTTCATTCTGCCGTTTTGACATCCAAAACCCTACTTCTCTCTCTAGTTTCTCTTGCTTCGAATTTTAGTTTTTGCTCCAAGTTTCTTCCATTCTATTGCTCATTCAAGATTCAGTGAGGTACT
The DNA here is from genome assembly GCA_022829125.1 of Lathyrus tuberosus. NCBI lineage: Eukaryota > Viridiplantae > Streptophyta > Magnoliopsida > Fabales > Fabaceae > Lathyrus > Lathyrus tuberosus. The sequence goes on along the minus strand of JALAZF010000599.1, from coordinate 1,425,609 downwards.
AGGAGGCTAATAGAAGGATTTATTTGAAGCTCTAACGTCATTCGAACGTCATTTGAAGGGCCAACGGAGCTCCTCCGTTAGGTAACACCATGATTCCTTCTTATTGTTCATACTAGTTTTTTTTAAGTGATAAACATGGTCATGCATCTGCATCTGAAGTCCTACATGGTAGGCATCGGTTAAACTTGAGTATATGTGGTTTTCATGAAGTTTTTCTTTTTTAGGGTTTACTTTATTGCTTGCTTTCATGTGTTTTCTTTGGTTGTTTTTAAAAATGGTTGGCATATTTGGAATCTACATTAAATTTCCTTGAAGATAGTACTATGGTTGTCTTGATTTAATGAGATGAAAGTTTGTGTGTATTTAGTTCATGGCTGTATTTCTTGGTGATAGAGGCTTTAAAATTGAAAAATAATGTCAAATTTGGAATCTACGCGAAAAATCGGGTGGGGTGGTCCCCCCCTTTGTTTTTTTCCGGCGGCCGGACCACCTCCGGTGGTGGCCAGCGACGGCGCGGTGGTCCCGCGGTGGTCGGAGGTTTTTCCGGCGGGGTGGGTGTCTTGGGGAAGAAGACGATGAGGTGGCGCATCCTCATTGGTGTTTGCATTTTGTTTTTCTTTTTTTTTTTTTTTCTTATTTCCTTTTGTCTTTTATGACTAAAGTTGGAATGACCAATTGATAACATGTCACATAACTTTTGTTACATCTTTAATAACTATTTTTATTTTCTTTTTATTTTAAAATTCTGAACATAAGTGACTTCATCTTGGGCCCAACGAATTCCTTTTCACACCCCCACTACCAGCCCAAATCGTGTGGCATTCTTTTTGGGTTACTAATACACCCTCTGTTTCTATTACTTTTTATTTTCTTTTTTTTTTTTCATTTTTGTTTTAATTATTAAAAATACTTCCTTTTATCGTAAAAATCCAAAAAAAAATCATGTATGTTATTTAATTCCTTCTTTATTTTTTCATGAATTTTATTTTATTTTTAATTTCTTTTTAATATTTTATTTTGTTTTAATTTGAAGATGTGTTTCCAATGATACCCTTCATCAAGGGTTAGGGATTTTTGTGACTTTACTCACCCATTTGAAGCCAATATCTTGGGAACTTTTAGGCCATCATATGAGGGTGTTTTGGTACTGGTTTGATGATGGTTTGAGTTACTTTTAGTGACTTGCCATTCAACTTTTGTGGACCCTCGATCTTTTCTCGGTTATGTGCATATCTTAACTTGTGGAGCACTTTTGAACATGCTATTGAGCTGGTTCTGTTCCAATATTTTTGCACTTGTTAATTGGATGTTTAAAATTGCCTTTGATTATTTTTTGGCAATTTATTGGACAATTTTTCTATTTTTTATTGGTGTCTACTTGTGGCTTGAGTTTGATTGAGGCATGCTTGGATACTTGACATGGTTTGGATGCCTTTATTTACTTGTGATTGAATGATGCTTGAGATAATTATTTTGTGTGATCCTATTCTGTCTTAGCTTGTTTTTGGCTTTGGATTCATCTTCATTTGTCCATTTTCCTATTTGTTCTTGATTTTCTAAGTTGACATTGTTTTGACCTGAATCCTCTAAGGTGCTTGACCTAACCTTGTGAGATGTTTGCTTGTGTAATCCAATTAATGCATTAGGCCTTTTGTTTGATTTGAGTGACATGCTATAGGTTCTGATCCTCTTGGTTTAGGGTTATTTTATGTGACATTTTATCACTCTTTGTTGCACATGATCTTTTGTGACCTGCATGAATGATATAAGTGAATGTTTTGTCTAGTTTTGATGCATGTGTTGAATGTGATGCTTATTGATTCATCTTGATTGATTTGAGTTTCATCTTGGCTTGTTGATGATGCATTTTCTACTGCCCCTTGGGTTCATTTCCTTGTTTTCACGTCATTTAACCATTGTGGATTGATTTGTATGATGCATATCATTATCAATTGACTTGTTGCTTCTTTGGCTCATAATGCATCATGATGTGAAGCATTCTTACATTTTTGAATTGGATGATTATGAAATGGATTGAATTCTGATTTGGTTTCATCTTCATATTACTTTGCTCATTCCTTCTTTGTGTGAGGTTTAATGATGTTTAATTTTGCTTCTTATGCAAGTTTGCTTGCATCCTTTCTTGTTTGCTCTTACTTGCTTACTTGAGCTTTCTTGTGTGAACTTTTGGAGCATGATTAATGATGTGAATTGGTTATGATGTGTATGATGTGCTTGCTTCCCCATCTTATTTCTCATTTTATACCTCTCTTTCTTCTTCATCTCTTTCACTCTTTCTCTTCCCATGGATCTTAAGACTTGTTCAAGTCTTAGATTCACTGTTGTATGCTCCCTTAGGATTCCCTAGTCCAACTTAATCCTTGATTAAGCTTGGAGTAGGATAGACATTAGGATTCAAACCATGCATGCTAACTTAGGTAGACGTTCCCCTTTCAAACTCAACCTTAGGGCCACTTTTGCATGATAACATTAGGATAGATATCCCCTTAGTATTTTCTTTTCTTTTGAGTTCCTCTTCTCATCTAATAACCCTTCTAAGATACTTAATAAGATCAACTTGCCTTGCACACAAGCCTTAAACATAGGAAGTGAAGATTGAGGGGTCCCTCTTCTCTCTTCTAGAGTGTTAAGCATACGTCCCATTGGGGACGACCATGCGACGCATTCGTTCCCGTGTCATAGACTTTGCTCAAGGTGCGTTATGAACTAACCCAAGTCACTTCTGTCTTAAAAAATACAAACAAACTTCAAATCATTTTTGTCCTTCCGGATTGTCAAACTTAAGGCTATTTTCAAAAAGGGCACGTTACTTTCCGTTTTGTCGCAAACAGGCATCGACCCTAACTGCCGGACGCGAACTTAACGTCGCTCATAAAAAACACAAAAAGAACTTGGTCCGAACTACGTTGACTCTGAATTCCCCATTGCACAAAGGGGGTACGTAGGCCTAGGACGGCGACGTCCTATCGAGTCTGCCTTTGTTTTCCCCTTCCCCATTTTAGTGCAGCCATAGATTTTAGGATAACTCACCCTTAGAATAGACAACCAGCGTGGATCCCATCGAGTACGATGGACGTGTGGGGGTGCTAATACCTTCCCCTCGCGTAACCGACTCCCGAACCCAGGCTATGGTTGCGATGACCATTCCTTTCCCTCTTCCTCAGGTTTATGCGGTGTTTCCTTTCCCTCTCTTAGGGATAAATATACATTGTTGGCGACTCTGTTTTCCGCGCCACTTTCGCGTTTGTACCTGGATGAAAATCCTGGGAGCGACAGACATGAGTGCCAAAGGATCCTTCATGAATTTCTTTCATAAGCATGTCTGCTTCTGGTCTGTCTACGCATCGGAGCAAGACCATGTCAAAATTTCTCTTATAGAGAGTGTCACCGCTCAGGAAGAAGTTTCCAGCCAATCTTCTGAGGGTTTTTCTGTCTTTCCTGGATGCCCCAGGTGGGTACTCTTGTTTCTGAAGGAAGCATTTGATATCGTAATACCAAGGTCTGTAGTCTATGACTGCTTCAATCATGAAGATGTAAGCGGGTCGTTCAAGGCGCATGATGTCGATCTTAGGTATGTCATTCCATTGACCTACACTAATCATGGAAGAGAGAGTGGCTAATGCATCGGCCATGTGATTCTCTTCACAAGGGATATGATGAAACTCAATTCTGTTGAAGAATGGTAACAACCTTCTCGCATAGTCTTTGTAAGGAATCAGTCCTGATTGATATGTGTTCCAATCTCCTTTTATCTGATTGATAACCAAGGCTAATCGCCGTATACGTCCAAGTTTTTGATCCTTAAATCAATCTCTTCTTCGAGACCCATGATACAAGCTTCATATTCGGCCTCGTTATTCGTACATTTGAACGTAAGTCTGGCAGTGAAAGGAATGTGGGTACCCTGAGGGGTAATAATGATTTCCCTAATTCCGTTTCCATAATGATTAACTGCTCCGTCAAAGATAAGTCCCCATTGGGAATCTGGTTCTGGCCCTTCACTGGGTAACGGTTCATCGCAATCTTTCATTTTTAGATACATGACATCTTCGTCTGGGAAGTCAAACCCGGTTGATTCCTGATCGTCAATCGGTTGATGAGCCAAATGATCGGCTAAAATACTTCCCTTAACGGCTTTCTGAGCGTGGTACTCTATGTCATATTCTGATAACAGCATCTGCCAACAGGCAATTCTTCCCGTGAGAGTAGGCTTTTCGAAGACATACTTGATTGGATCCATTTCGGAGATTAACCAAGTAGTGTGACGAATCATGTACTGGCCTAGACGTTTGGCTGCCCAAGCCAAAGCGCAACAAGTTTTCTCAAGCATCGTGTATCGAGTCTCACAGTCGGTGAATTTCTTGCTCAAATAGTAAATGGCAGACTCTTTCCGTTTAGTTTCGTCTTGTTGGCCAAGTACACATCCCGTTGAGTCCTCTAGAACTATGAGGTAAATGATCAGTGGTCTTCCTTCCACTGGAGGTGATAGAATCGGAGGATTCAACAGATATTCCTTGATACTATCGAAGGTGGTTTGGCAATCTTCTGACCAAACGCAATCCTGGTTCTTTTTGAGTAATTTTAAAATCGGCGCACAGGCCGCGATCATGAGGAATATGAATCTGGAGATGTAGTTCAAACGTCCCAGGAATCCTTTGACTTGTTTTTCAGTTTTCGGAGAAGGCATTTCTTGAATGGTCTTGACCTTGTCAGGATCGACCTCAATCCCTTTCTGGCTAACGATGAACCCTAAGAGTTTCCTCGAACGGACACCGAAGGTGCACTTGTTGGGATTCAAGCGGAGCTTGAATTTTCTTAAACGTTCGAACAATTTTGACAGGTGGGTCACATGCTCCTCTTCTGTCTTAGATTTTGCAATCATGTCATCGACATATACCTCTATCTCTTTGTGTATCATGTCATGAAACAGAGTAGTCATGGCCCTTTGATAGGTTGCCCCGACGTTCTTCAAGCCGAACGGCATCACCTTGTAACAAAAGGTACCCCAGGGGGTAATGAACGATGTTTTCTCCATGTCTTTCGGCGCCATTTTGATCTGGTTATAGCCCGAGAATCCATCCATGAAGGAGAAAATTTTGAACTTTGCTGTGCTGTCTACCAGCATGTCAATGTGCGGTAAAGGAAAGTCGTCCTTTGGACTTGCCTTGTTCAGATCCCTGTAATCAACACACATTCTGACCTTTCCGTCCTTTTTGGGAACGAGTACGATGTTGGCTAACCATTGAGGATATTCTGACGTGGCGAGGAAACCCGCGTCAATCTGTTTCTGTACCTCCTATTTGATTTTGATGGCCATGTCCGGGTGAGTGCGTCTCAACCTTTGCTTTACTGGCGGACATTCCGATCTCAACGGTAAATGATGTTCCACGATGCTGGTATCCAACCCTGGCATATCCTGATAGGACCAAGTGAATACATCGGGGAATTCTTTGAGAAGCTTTATCAAACTCTCTTTGGCAGTTGGACTGAGCAGTGCCCCAATCCTGATTTCTTTTCTCTCTTTTTCTGAACCTAAGTTTACCGTTTCCAACAGCTCTTTGTGAGGTTCAATGGACCTTTCCTCTTGTCTGAGTAGTCGGGAGAGCTCTTCTGGAATTTCGTTGTCAACTTCTTCTTCAGCCCCAAATACCGGGAACACAAAGTCGGGAGAAGGCATCGAATCGTATGTTTCAACTGGGTTTAAAACAAGCAATCTTCATGATGTGATAATTTGTGTTTAGAAGAGATAGAGAGAATGCAAGTGTGTGCAGTGTATTATTTTTTTATTACTGCTTGTTTTTATTATTGAATTGTTTTTTAGGATTACCATTTTCTGAAAAACGAAAAGAGAAAACAGCAATTAATGCGGAAATTACAGAACGACGTTATTTTATTAATGAACAAGTCGAATCTTGAAACTACAGCCCTATAAAACAAAACTCTGTCGCTTTGGGCAAAGCGAAGAGGGAAAATTTACAGAAAGCGAGCCCTATCAAAACATCCGTTTCACCTGGGCAGGGTGAAAGGTTAAAGATGGCAATTACTTTGACTGGTGAACGACCTTCGGAACGTCGACAGCAACCCATTGGCGGCGAATTCCTTGGTGAATCACAAAGTCTGGCACCTTCCTTGATTTGTCTTCAAAAATGACGCTGATTTCTGGTGGAGCAGGATCGTTTGAATCTGTCTCCCAGGCAGAGTTGTCGTAGGAGAATTCCTCTGTTGCATTTTGCATAGCATTTGTGCTCTCAGTTGTATCTCCCCATCCAGTCGGCTGGATATCTTCGAGTCTGATACGAGAGCTTTCGGGAGCGGTGTACTTGACCATATAGTCGTATTTTCCACTCGGTTCTCCCAGAGTGTCCCAAACTTCTTTGGAACTGGAGGGGTCATCTCTCTCGATGACGTTAACCTTAGGAAATGCATAGTTGATGAATTCCAGTCCTGCAAACGTTGCAAATTCATCGTCATGTTGAGTAGTTTCTGAATGACCTGAGTGTTGATCCCATGACATGGTGGGGACACAGGTATTCTGTTCAATGACGGTCAGCTGATTTTCATTGTTCGGCTGACTTTCTGGCCCCAAGTCTCCTGGGTAAGGCTGCCACATTGGCAGACCATCCATCGGGCCATAGTAATTGTGGTCAAAGTTGTCTTTCATCGGAGTGTCTTCCACTAATGAATTTGGCGGAGCACGACATCCTTCCGGATCACAATCCCCGTATATCATTTCGATGTCTGACCTGGGTATAAATCTCGGACTCTCTGTAGGAAAGCAAAAAGGAGTTTGCGTTTCGTCCTGAGACATATAACCGTCCTTGTTAAGATAAGACTTCCACTCTTCCTCTGTGTCAGAGGGATCTTCCTCATTGATAACATGGACTGCTTGATGGACTGGGTGAAGAAAACCTCCACTGTGGAAGAAATCCTGAATGGGATGAAGACTTTCATCGCTGGCAGCTGTCTGGGTACAGGTTGTAGAAAAACCAAGACCCTTCTTTGTTTTATTGTCAATAGGAATGACAAGCTGTCCCCATCCTGTCGTATCGGTACTCTCGACTGCTTTGATAGTATCTTTGTATGAAGAAATGGAAGTTTCTTCTTTGAACTGATTGTCCTTGTTTACCGACAGTGCTTGGAACTGAGTTCCAATAACCTCCTCGGGTTCTGTACCAGTAGATGATGATAAACTACTCACGAGCAAGGCCTGCTCCCCACAGACTGTGACAAGTTGATCGTTCTGAATGAACTTTAGCTTTTGGTGGAGGGTTGAAGTAACCGCTCCAGCCTGATGTATCCAAGGTCTTCTTAGTAAACAACTGTATGTTACCCGGATGTCCATGACCTAGAAAGTGACTTGGAAAGTGTGAGGACCGATAGTTATGGGAAGATCAACTTCGCCGGTAACTGTTTTTCTGGACCCGTCGAACGCTTTGACGACGACCTCGCTGACCCTCATCGGAGGGCCTTTAAATGATAATTGCATCAAAGTGGACTTCGGCATAACATTCAGGGCTGACCCTGTGTCTACCAGTACGCTGGCTAAAGCATCGTCCTGGTAGTTAATTGTAATGTTGAGCGCCATGTTATGACGGCGACCCTCTTCGGGTAATTCCTCATCACTAAATCCCAAATTATTGCAGGAAGTGATGTTAGAGACAATGCTATCGAACTGTCTAATTGTTACATCCTGTTCCACAAAGGCTTGCTCCAACACTTTCTGTAGAGCCTCCCTGTGGGCTTCTGAACTGAGTAACAGTGATAATACCGAGATCTTTGAAGGAGTCTGTAACAGCTGATCCATAATGTTATATTCACTCCTTTGGATGAGCTTCAACATCTCATCATTATTTTTCGAAAGGTCGGGATTACTGGATTGACCGACTGATGGATCGGGAGCTTCTATCTGAAGTTCCTTTTCTTTGTTAAGTTCCCCAACCCCTCGGTTGAAGATTCTACCACTCCGTGTTACTCGACTGATGTCTGCAATGTTCACGACGGAGGGTAATGGAATTTCTTTTCCATTTTCAATTGTTGTTGCACCGTATTTGTAAGGGATAGCCTTAGTTGATTCATACGGTAGTGGTCCCGGTAGATAGATAACTATGGGAACCTTCTGATTTTTCTGACCACCATAAGTAATCTCGATCTGTTCCCGGTTGGGAACTTTAGATTCGTCAAGTAGAGGGATGATGGCAAAAACATCCCTGGTCTGGTGACGACCAGAGATTGTGACAACATCCTCGACTTGATTGGCAAGATAGTTCGGCGTCCAGTTGACGGGTCCAGAACCCGGATATGGACGAATTTCTCCACGATCCACCTGACCCTGAAGAGCTGCTCTCACAAGGTAACACCCTTGGTTACTTTTCGAACAGACGCTACAACGGTCGTAATTGTGTGGTGGCACCTGGCCACGCCCACTTTGAACACAATGTAACCTCACTAGGTTAGCTTCCATTGATCGGACATCCTGACTCTGACGCCGAGTAGGGTTCCTGTTACTGATACTAATTTGCTGAGTATCTTCATCCATGTAGATTGGCATCCACCAGTGATTTAACAAGTGCTGAAGTGCCTCCTGGACAAGGGTACAACCTCGATCATTTTCGTAACCCGCTTTACAGCTGTGATAATTATGTGACACCAGGAATCCGAGTCGGACCTGTTCAGCATGTAACTCTACCAGGTTGGTATTCATCACGCGAATATCGAAGATCTGAACCATGTTGATCTGATAAGGGTTCCTATCATGGTAGTCTTGGATCCATCCAAGATCCATCTGACGCTGGAGGGCCTCTTGTATGAAAGAGCATCCCTGTTTGTTTACCGAGCAAGTCAGACAGGAACTGTAATCGTGTCGTGGCAGATTATGATACTGGCTTTGCCTTGAGTGCATCGCCACCAAGTTGACATTCATTGCACAGATGTCGTGGTTCAGAATGACGTTGGAGTTCGTATAGACCATGTTAACTCCACGAACTCGGTGCTCTTGGATCCATCTGAGATCCATCTGTTCCTGTAGAGCTGTTTGCACCACAGAACATCCTTGATTACTTTTAGAGCAGACATCACATTGATGATAATTATGAGGTGGCACATGGCCATATCCACTCTGTCAACAATGCATCTTGACCAGATTGGTCTTTAACAAGAGTACATCGTGAATTTGATAGACATTGTTAGTCTCTCCTTCTATCAAATTGACTGCAGCCTTCTCGTGTTGAGGCAGCGGGTTCGTGAGAACATTGGGATTCGTATCTTTGAAAGATAAGACCCCGCTCCTAACAAGCTTTTGCACGTCGGATTTGAAATTGAGACAATTCTCTATGTTATGCCCTGGACCTCCTTGATGATAAGGGCAAGTTTGATCCACCTTAAACCAGAAAGGCAGATTTTCCGGTACTGTAAGAGGAGACTTAGTCTGAATGTGCCCCTTAGCTAGTAGTAATGGAAATAGTTCTGCGTACAACATGGGTATAGGATCAAACCCAGATGGTCGTGTTGTACGGTTGTTGTTATATAGAGGACGAGCCTGCTGAAGAGGTTGTTGTGTCCTTTGCTGATTAGGTTGGCTCTGCGCAACCTGAGGTTGATACGTAGGAATATGCGCAGGGCTGATAGCAGGAATTACAGCTGCTACTGGTTGATAACGTCGCCTTTGCTTTCCGAGAGAGATATTCCCAATATCCTGCTCTTTTTTCTTAGGGAGAGCACTACCGTATCATTTTGTACTGCTTGATGGTCCAGCGTCTTTTGCCAAACGTCCTTCTCGGACGGCTTCCTCAAGACGAACTCCTATGCCCACCATCTCGGTGAAGTCACTGGGTGCACTGGCAACCATTCTGTCATAGTAAAATGAGCTTAAGGTTTTTAAGAAGATCTTTGTCATCTCTTTTTCCTCAAGAGATGGACAAATTTGAGCGGTAATTTCGCGCCATCTCTGAGCGTACTCCTTAAAGGTTTCCTTGTCATTTTGTGACATTGATCTGAGTTGATCTCTGTCCGGTGCCATGTCCAAATTATATTTGTATTGTTGGACGAAGGTAGTACCAAGATCTCTGAATGTGCTAATCGTAGCACGGTTTAAACCCATGTACCATTTTAATGCGGCACCGGTTAAACTATCCTGAAAGTAATGAATCAGTAGGTCCTGATTCTCTGTCTGAGCTGACATTCGCCGAGTGTACATCACCAGATGGCTCCGAGGGCAAGAGTTACCCTTGTACTTTTCAAAGTCGGGCACTTGAAATTTATGCGGAACTTTCACATTGGGGACCAGACAAAGGTCTGCGGCGTCCTTTCCAAATAGATCCTGACCGCGAATGGCTTGTAGTTCCTTCTTCATTTCCAAGAACTGTTCCTGGAATTCATCCATTCGGTCAAACATAGTTTCCTTCTTATCAGAAGGGATCGGTGGAATCTGTCCTTCCAGGACAGTGTGCACCACAGGGGGTGGTACCGTGACTACGACAGTGAATCTTGGCGTTTCCCGAAGTTTGTAACCTTCAGGAGTCTTCAGTATGCCCCTGGCATCTTCGCTTTCCCGAAGTTTGTAACCTTCAGGCCCAGTGGCTTCTTTTATGATTCCCTGATCTTCAGCGATCGGCGGAACATATCCTTCCGGGATATAGTTAACAGGCATGCCCCAAGGACGATCTTTCGGTATTTGATACATAGGATCATACTTTTCCACTATGGGCGTTGAGGTGATCTCTGAGATCACAGTTCTTTGTAGCTGAGCTTCTGCCATGGCTTGCATGTCGTTACGAAGCTTTCTCATATCCTCTCTCAGAGCGTCGATCTCTTCTTTCAACTCTCTGTTTTCTTCCTCAAGATCATCCATCTTTTTCTGACGATTGGCCCGAGTATTATACGAATGAGACAGTTTGACTCTAGAACCGAGACACAAACGTGAGATTCGTAGGTAAGAAGAATGCGCGATGTGAGAATGATGAATGCAATGATTATATGAATTGTTTTTTGGTTTAATCAAAATAAACTTCGACAATTAGATTGCAAATATCAAACAGTGGGGAAACCCCTTTTTATTGAAATTCAAAGGATTACAGAAATGGAAATACAGTAGATTACAAGGTGCAGAAACATAAACCTAAGCTAATGGGTCCCGAGTCCTCTCTGAAGAGAAATCGGGTACTGACTCTGGTATCTTCCTTTTCTTTAACCGGGGCTCTTGGGCCGTTGTCGGGTTGTCATTCCTTTGCCAAGTGAAAGGAGCGAGCAGATTCCTTTGGTCATCTTGATTATCCACAACATGTTGCTCTAAAATCTCGATCAGAGCATCCTTATCTTTCAGTAGTTGCTGTATTTTGATGCACTCTACGTTGAGGGTGCGGTACTTGTTCTTCCAAGACCTTCTCTTCTTTTGAACTTTGTTGAGAGTAACCTGAAGCTTTTCAGTTTCCGTCATGAAGTACATGACAGATTCTCTCGGCGGAAGAATTTTGTAACGAGGATAAGGCATTTTTAGCTTGAGAGCTCTAGTTTGTACCCAATGGAGATAAGGTTCCACCGAGACACAGTCTGGTTTTCCCAGAGATTCTCGTCCTTTCTTATGAACATGTTTCCAAGCGTGCACTATTTTCGTTTTTAGTGCTCTGTCACTTTCTCCTTCCTTGAAGAAAAGACCTTCCAGATGAACACCCTGTGGGATATGTCTCATCGGGTATCCAAATTGAAGACGAACGAGAACTGGATGGTAATTGATTCCTCCCTTAGTTCCTATAAGGGGTACGTTGGGGAAGTTTCCACAACGGTCAATGATCCTGATTCCATCATAAATCCTATTACACCAATCTATATCAGAGTTGGTGAGAGACATGATCTTCTGCGACCAGTATAAGACCCCAAATCTACCCGGTAATTATAATAAAAAAAATATCATAGTATTTAAAAAAAAATTTCAACACAACATGGGATGTCACATTTCAACTTAAAACAACAAACAACTTATATTTCATTTAAAAGTGATACATAGCATTCGGCATTCACAACTTATAAATCAGCTAACAACTTTGTTCAACTAGATCAAAACTTCGTTCAATTTATAATTATTCAACAATTAGTAATAACAACAACTTAGAAACAACAACATAAACATTCCCCCCGAGTGCTACGTATTAGAGCAAGACCAACTCGAACTAACAGCAACTAAAGGACTTCATAAAATTACTTCACTTCCACAGCTATTCTTCAGTACCTGCTTAATTACCCATAATAGGTAACATCATTACAGAAGGGGTGAGATATCGAAAAATATAATCAAAGGCATGATAATTAATATATTAGATTAAAATCATACAAATTTCACCGCTTCATACAACAGTCATGCAACAACTAGAAATAAACAACTTAATAGCAACCACAACTTATAACAACCAGCAACTCATAACCACAACTTGTATCGACAACAACTTATAGTAATAACAACATATAACAACAACTTATATAAAAGATGCAAATTATAGTAATAACAACATATATAACAACAGCTCACGACATTAGCAACTTATATCAAGCAACAAGATATAGCAATAGCAACTTATAACAAGCAACAACTTCACAACAACGACAACTTCACAACAACAACAACTTCACAACAACAACGAATCAATAACAACAACAAATTCACAACGACTCAAAATGTGACACAACTATGCACATGCATGTGGTACCATTGGAGCAGAGCTCCCAACTTAAACATTGCCAGGTTATCGAGGCATTTCAACTTAATCAGGTGCCATCAAGGCCAACTTAAACATTGCCATCAAGGCCAACTTAAACATTGCCATCAAGGCCAACGTGGTGTGAGCATACAGCCCAGACTCATGAATGCAATGTATGCGACAATTATCAAAGGCATACAATCAACTACATCATCAACAAGAACAACCAGAACAACAACAACGAAAACAACAACTCAAACATGCATCAATAGCATCAACTTAATCCAACATTGGTCGTTCGACCTACAACTTAATCAACAACAACATATTTAACATCAGCAGGTTCAATTAACAACATATTCAACGTCGCATAAACAAGACAACAACAACACAACTTAAACAACATTGGTCATAAGACCTGTAACTTAATTAGTTCGCCCGTAAATCGGGACAATTACAACTTATCCAACTGTACCTGCAAATCAACTTAATCGACATAATTACCACAAAACAAACCAACCAAGAATACCTACTAATTTATATTAGTTATCACGCCAATTTTCATTAAATTCCGGACAACTAATTTTCCGCTTAATTTGGTTAATCAGGACTGTTCTATAAATATTGTACTGCTACTTATAATTAAAGACTATATTATTTTTCTGCTATAATTGGACCAGATACAGACCTCAAAACCATTTTTCCTGGAAAGAACATCTCGTTAGCTTTCCAACGCTTCGAACGGGGGTCAAAACCGACTTACGGATCAAAAGATATGAATTTTTGAAGTTTTTCCAAAACAGAATTTTCTTCATAAAAACTGCTACGGGTTTCACTCAATTTTCCTCAAAATCTCATCTAAACATCACTATAATACAAATTAAATACACAGCAACCCATATCTATCATGTATCAACAATTAGGAACCTCAAAACATGATTTCCAACACAAAAGTTTTGGATCCAAATCTCAAAATCTCAACATATCAAATGTTGTAATTTTCCATCAAATTCACCCAAACATGTGAAATCATATAAATAATCAAAATCATCTACTGGGAGCAAGACTATTTTTAATAGAAAGAATATTTCGTTAACTTTCCAACGCTTCGAACGGGGGTCAAAACTGACTTACGGATCAAAAGATATGAATTTTCGAAGTTTTTCCAAAACAGAATTTTCTTCATAAAAACTGCTACGGGTTTGAGCAATTTCGCCCGAAAATCCGACCGATTCAATTATTTTCTTCGAAACAAACACATACTCATTCATACCAAACATATAGTAGTGATTTGGAACCATCAAACGCGAATTCTACGACTTTCGATTTCAATCCGAATCATAAATGAGTCTCTAAACTATTACTAAAAATCAATTTCTAAACACACAAGATTCATTCAGTGCAATTTCAACACATACGATAGAATTTATATAACCCCGATCCTACGTATCAACTATCATACTCCCGGTTATAAAATTCGAATCCCACCCTTACCTGGATTGAAGGCGGCTCGAATTTTCGATCGAATTTCTGGGACTAACGGCTACCGGCATCATCCATCGTATCCTCTTTTCTTCAACCTCCTTCCAATGCTACATAACCTAACCTCCTTTTCTCTTATTACTTGTAACTGCTATTCTTTTATTTCTTTTAACCAAATAATAATAATAATATTATTATTATTCCTTAATGGGCCTATTTCTTACCCTCTCAATTGCTTCATACAACCACACAACAATCCACCCAATTAATTAAATAAGATAATCCAATAAATAAATAATATTATTCTTAATATTATTTCTTCCGATTTAACCGACTAAAATTTGACTTTAACTTAATAATCCAAATACGCCTCTTAAAATAATACCGATAACACCCAATTACTCGATTAATTCTCAAACTTCGTCTAAATCCAATAATAAAATCCTTCGATAATTTGATTAACTAATTAATTAAATTCAGGCGTTACAACTCTCCCCCACTTAGAATATTTTCGTCCTCGAAAATTTATCCGACACGACTATTCCAACAACTTAATTCTTCCGAGTAATCAAATCTCGTCCTCGCAAGGCAACTCCACATATAACACAAACAACGGTTCTTAACCTCAACGGCGACAACAACGTGAATACTACCCAAGTGATGCAATTGACAACTAACATCGCAACACAAGAAGTAACCAACTTAAGAATTTACCGGTTTAAGAACCAGAACATAACAACATAAGAATACCAACTTAAACACAACATCAACGTAACCAAATATCAACATCGGTATAATTCATGTCTGAACAACTGCAATACACTACGCGTTCGCTGCGCACTCTGATTACTTTCAAGGTACTAACTCTACTCAGTTGACCTCCAACTTCCAATCATCAAAATCGACATAATACCAAGGCTTTCGACTTAACTCTTCGGGATCTCCCCGTTAACACCACACATAAACTACAACTTTACTATCTTTTATCAACATAGTTCCCAAAATCACCTTAGGCGCATAACAACATTACAACAACATTTGACACCTGAGTCCACTTAAATTCAACAAGATAAATCATCTTTACCAACCCAAACTCCACTTTTACAAATCAACTTATAATTTAACTTCTTGTTCTACCTGTAACTCAACTCTCACATCATCCAGTCTCAACTGAAATTTTCCATACTACTCATCAATCAAACACAGCTTCGTGCTGTCATCCTTAAATTCAACTAATATTCTAACATATGAACTTGTATCAGCAAAAACAAACAACCTTCAAGCACTTGGCTTGACTTCGACCAATTCAACGTACATACTATACTAGTTGGCACGACACATCTATCCATCAATTATGACTCCGTCTACTATCAACAATGGATTAAGGGTGATCAATTCCTCAATTTGTCAATAGACAACCGACAACCATAACGGTGAAATAAATCATCAGTACCCAACACAATAGCGTACTTCAACTTGTGCCCAAAGTCCGTAAGCATAATGCTCCGCTAACTTTCTAAGGCTTACCAATGCCACTCTTAGTTTCTTTAGATTCAACTTCGTCAACGATACAAAAACGTTCAAAATCCATTACGCATCCTCTTATGCATGTTCATAGTATAACACGACTTTAAATATTTTTCCAACACCGAAATCGCTACAACATTGAGAACGATCCAATTCAGTTTGCTCCAATTACAACTTTTAACCAAGGTGAAAATTCTTAGCAACACAAATCAACATTCACATTTCTCTTAACATTACCTTTACTTAACATCATCGTCTTAATCATCCTCATTCAACATAAATTGCATCTCCAAGCATTCTCCGATACAGTCACAGCTTACAAATACCAACATTTTATTCTTAATAATATTCCACACTGGTTTTCATCCTTCCAAATTTTTTTTCCAGCAAATGTCGCTCAACTTCAACCATATATATCGCCTTCAATACATACCTCTCAATCACAAAATCATATTCTAAAATGAAGAGAATTTCGTGTAGATTTCAGAACTTCAAGAATCGCGTAAATCCGACTTACGAGTAAAAAGTTATCAGCCACACAACGGGACTGGTTCAGAATTTCCTATGCAGAATTTTCCAAAAATCAGCATCAGACCCAAACAATAAAATGCACCTTTCTCCCTCTTCACAAACCTCCTGAAGGCAAACCTTGTATGCAAACTGTAGGGAATTTCATAAGCTTTCCAAAAAGTCCAGAACCGCTTCCATCCGAATCACGAGTCAAAAGTTATACCTCGTTTACTGACAGCTGCTCCAAAATCACAAAAACCAGAATTTGAGGTTGATGAACATAAGTTCCATTTCCCTCTCTTGCTTCCAAGATCTACCAACATCCTCCTTTTCGTCTAACTACGAAAATCACTCAACTTTAATCCAACTATACTCAAGATATACAACTTACCGAATTAATCCACCAACTTATCATTCCATTCGGAATAATTCCTTAATTTCAATCATCTTTGATTCACCGTCCAGACTCTACGCACATCTCCAACTTGACTGATACGGATTCGCGAGTCCAAACTCTCGCCGGTCCGCAATAACATCGCTCCAACATATGCACTCTTGCAACCAACATCACCTTGAAACAACTTCTACATACCAACAACACGTACGGGAGCAAACTTCTCCCCCACTTAATTCAAACTAACCTGTAGACAACTACTAGAAATTACTAACAAACAAGCACCGACAGTGTTCCACACACATGTCGAGTACTAAGGAAGAAACAACATTATACAACATTGGCCGGACGGACCGACCTTCTCTAATACCACTAATTATAACACCCCAAATCTACCGGGTAATTATAATAAAAAAAATATCAGAGTATTTAAAAAAAAATTTCAACACAACATGGGATGTCACATTTCAACTTAAAACAACAAACAACTTATATTTCATTTAAAAGTGATACATAGCATTCGACATTCACAACTTATAAATCAGCTAACAACTTTGTTCAACTAGATCAAAACTTCGTTCAATTTATAATTATTCAATAATTAGTAATAACAACAACTTAGAAACAACAACATAAACATTCCCCCCGAGTGCTACGTATCAGAGCAAGACCAACTCGAACTAACAACAACTAAAGGACTTCATAAAATTACTTCACTTCCACAGCTATTCTTCAGTACCTGCTCAATTACCCATAATAGGTAACATCATTACAGAAGGGGTGAGATATCGAAAAATATAATCAAAGGCATGATAATTAATATATTAAATTAGAATCACACAAATTTCACCGCTTCATACAACAGTCATGCAACAACTAGAAATAAACAACTTAATAGCAACCACAACTTATAACAACCAGCAACTCATAACCACAACTTGTATCGACAGCAACTTATAGTAATAACAACATATAACAACAACTTATATAAAAGATGCAAATTATAGTAATAACAACATATATAACAACAACTCACGACATTAGCAACTTATATCAAGCAACAAGATATAGCAATAGCAACTTATAACAAGCAACAACTTCACAACAACGACAACTTCACAACAACAACAACTTCACAATAACAACGAATCAATAACAACAACAAATTCACAACGACTCAAAATGTGACACAACTATGCACATGCATGTGGTACCATTGTAGCAGAGCTCCCAACTTAAACATTGCCAGGTTATCGAGGCATTTCAACTTAATCAGGTGCCATCAAGGCCAACTTAAACATTGCCATCAAGGCCAACTTAAACATTGCCATCAAGGCCAACGTGGTGTGAGCATACAGCCCCGACTCATGAATGCAATGTATGTGACAATTATCAAAGGCATACAATCAACTACATCATCAACAAGAACAACCAGAACAACAACAACAACGAAAACAACAACTCAAACATGCATCAATAGCATCAACTTAATCCAACATTGGTCGTTCGACCTTCAACTTAATCAACAACAACATATTTAACATCAGCAGGTTCAATTAACAACATATTCAACGTCGCATAAACAAGACAACAACAACACAACTTAAACAACATTGGTCATAAGACCTGTAACTTAATTAGTTCGCCCGTAAATCGGGACAATTACAACTTATCCAACTGTACCTGCAAATCAACTTAATCGACATAATTACCACAAAACAAACCAACCAAGAATACCTACTAATTTATATTAGTTATCACGCCAATTTTCATTAAATTCCGGACAACTAATTTTCCGCTTAATTTGGTTAATCGGGACTGTTGTATAAATATTGTACTGCTACTTATAATTAAAGACTATATTATTTTTCTGCTATAATTGGACCAGATACAGACCTCAAAACCATTTTTCCTGGAAAGAACATCTCGTTAGCGTTCCAACGCTTCGAACGGGGGTCAAAACCGACTTACGGATCAAAAGATATGAATTTTTGAAGTTTTTCCAAAACAGAATTTTCTTCATAAAAACTGCTACGGGTTTCACTCAATTTTCCTCAAAATCTCATCTAAACATCACTATAATACAAATTAAATACATAGCAACCCATATCTATCATGTATCAACAATTAGGAACCTCAAAACATGATTTCCAACACAAAAGTTTTGGATCCAAATCTCAAAATCTCAACATATCAAATGTTGTAATTTTCCATCAAATTCACCCAAACATGTGAAATCATACAAATAATCAAAATCATCTACTGGGAGCAAGACTATTTTTAATAGAAAGAATATTTCGTTAGCTTTCCAACGCTTCGAACGGGGGTCAAAACCGACTTACGGATCAAAAGATATGAATTTTTGAAGTTTTTCCAAAACAGAATTTTCTTCATAAAAACTGCTACGGGTTTGAGCAATTTCGCCCGAAAATCCGACCGATTCAATTATTTTCTTCGAAACAAACACATACTCATTCATACCAAACATATAGTAGTGATTTGGAACCATCAAACGCGAATTCTACGACTTTCGATTTCAATCCGAATCTTAAATGAGTCTCTAAACTATTACTAAAAATTAATTTCTAAACACACAAGATTCATTCAGTTCAATTTCAACACATACGATAGAATTTATATAACCCCAATCCTACGTATCAACTATCATACTCCCGGTTATAAAATTCGAATCCCACCCTTACCTGGATTGAAGGCGGCTCGAATTTCCGATCGAATTTCTGGGACTAACGGCTACCGGCAGCATCCATCGTATCCTCTTTTCTTCAACCTCCTTCCAATGCTACGTAACCTAACCTCCTTTTCTCTTATTACTTGTAACTGCTATTCTTTTATTTCTTTTAACCAAATAATAATAATAATATTATTATTATTCCTTAATGGGTCTATTTCTTACCCTCTCAATTGCTTCATACAACCACACAACAATCCACCCAATTAATTAAATAAGATAATCTAATAAATAAATAATATTATTTCCTCCGATTTAACCGACTAAAATTCGACTTTAACTTAATAATCCAAATACGCCTCTTAAAATAATACCGATAACACCCAATTACTCGATTAATTCTCAAACTTCGTCTAAATCCAATAATAAAATCCTTCGATAATTTGATTAACTAATTAATTAAATTCAGGCGTTACAACCAGCGCAAGGCACTCTTATGATCCCAGAAAGCAGCAGACTTAGGCAAATGAGAGATAAACCATTTGTAAAGCAGAGGTATTGTCGCTCCCGGGATTTTCATCCAAGTACAAACGCGAAAGTGGCACGGAAACAGAGTCGTCAACAATGTGCATTTATCCCAAGAGAGGGAAAGGAAACACCACATAAACCTGAAAGGAAAGGATAGAGCATGGTCTTGCGACCAAGAGAACTGGATTAAGGAGTCGGTTAGGGGAGAGGAAGGTATTAGCACCCCCACGCGTCCATCGTACCCGATGGGATCCACGCTTGCTTGTTTCAATCAAAGGGTGTAGAAAAGATACTGGAAAAAGAACTGCTAGCTGAAGAACTGGAAAAGGATAAGAGAGAAAGAGAAACAAATGTAGGGAAAATAAAAGAAGTGCTCGCATGGGCCCTACCCCACTGCCTACGTATCTCATCGGGAACATGAGAATCAGAGCGACGTAGTTCCCCTCACTAGGGATGGATTGTTTGTGTTTTTTAAGGAACGACTAACGTTCTAGCTCAGGTGTTGCAGGCTCGCTGGTCCGAGTGCGTTACCATCTTGCAAGAGAACAAGTAGGAGCACGTTCGTACGTTAAGAATGAATGAGGTGAGAAAAGAATTCCCGAAGGAAAGACGTTATTGTTTGTTTTTGGTCTTTTAAGAAATTTTGTTATTTGTTTGCATATGATAGTGTATCTAAATCTTAATCATTGGAATGTATACATCCTCACATTCCAAGATGGAATGAGTAAGAAAATACACTAAGTGTGAAGAAGACCCTCACATTTAGTTCCAATTATTAAGGTTCAAACACACTAGCATACTTGTATTTATTAAGTGTTTTTGTTGATTATGAAATGAAGAAGTGTTTTTCTTTATTTGTATCTTCAACAAGTATTGCATTTAAGTCCCTCATACAAGATCAAATGTTTAACACATTGACCCAAGATGGGCCATATGCTACACATTCTAAGATTATAAGAGAAGACCCCTTATAATTTTTTCTTTATATGAAAGGCCTAAATGCAATAAATGCCTACCTTTATTAGATATTTTGAATTTTCTTTGAGGTGAGAAGATGAAAGACTCAAGTGCGAGAGAAAGGTAAAATCTATGTGAACTAAGACTCAATCCTAATTGATTAGTTAAGGGAGTGATCCTAATGGTTAGTGAGGTTGCAAAACCTAAAATCTAAAGAAGGAATGAATTAAACAATTCACTTCTAAATTAGAAGATGAATTGTAACTCAAAAGGGAAAGTAATGAGTTAATCAAAGAAAGCATATAAGTACTTAACAAAACACAAGATTGAATTGTAAAAGATGAAAGGAAAGAGGTTTGAATGTGGATTCCTTATCCACACTCAATTTCAACTTACCAAAGCCCCTACATGGTTAGTAAACATAGAAACATGTATAAGAAGTAAAAAGTACTTAATACACATTAAAGTTCAAAAGAACAAGATGAAGAATCAAATCTTAATATCACAACCAGAATGTGAATCATATTGACAACAAGTGAATATCATCATACAAGTTTAAATGAATAAGCAACAATCATCATCCATAGCATTCAAACATGTTATCATAAGAAAGGATAGATGAAAGATGAAATGAAAAGAAGAGAACATGCATAAATGGAACATGTCATCCAAAAATCAGAATTGAAACTAAATGAGAAATGGTTTATAAACATCTCAAAGTATTCATGAATCAACATTCAAGACATTCAAGAAGTAATAGGAGAAGAAGTGAAGCGAAAGTTCAAAAAAAGAAAGTGCAAACAATACATGTTAAGGATGCACAAAGTTCAAGTTGAAATGAATATGTAAAGATGACCTATAATGTGTACCAAAGACCTATAATATCACATGAATAGCTCACAAAATATGCAAATGCTCATACAAATATGCACAAAAGAATTCATGCAAACATACACTAAAGTTAGAATGAGATGACATGTATTAGGCTTCAAATGTAATGCATCAAACAAAATTCAAATGGACTTATGAAAATTATGCAAGCATGGTATTTGAATGCCTAAGTCATAAGTAAATCATACATCAAGATAACATGTCAAAATTCAAAGCAAAATGGCTTCAAACAATGCATTAGGTCAAGTTGAAACATCATGCAAAATGATGCAAAGACAAGCATCAGAACATGTCATAAAGTGACTTAAAAAATCAAACAAAAACCATCTAACATGCTTCAATGTATTAGTGAATCAATGCAAAAAGAATCAGGCCAAAAAAGTCTGTAATGAGCAAGAACAAAATTCTACAAATTCATGTATCATACTTGGAATGCATACAAATGGAAATTCAAAGAAAATTATGAAACAGTGGTAAAAATGTAATAAAACCATGAAATAAAAATATAAAAAATTTCCTAAACGTCTTGATAATATTCATGAATTTTTACAGAATTTTATGATGTTGTCTTGGTATTTAAAAAATTAAAAATGGAACGTGTATGAAATGAAGAAAATAAAAAGAAAATGAAATAAGAAAGGGGTGCAACAATAGTAATCTGGTAGTTCAGAAACATGGGCCTTTAATAAAAGGGGGGGTGCGAAAAACAATTAACATAGTCCATAAAGCTGCAGAATTGTGTGTGAGAGAGTGCATTTTCAATTCCATGTACGTGCAATTCAAACCACACGATCAAACCAAGATCTCCACATCAACGGATTAGGACGCAAGCTCACCCAACCTAACATATACACTCCCACACGCAAACAAGCTGAAGAGTCCCAAGGCTTTATCACGTGTGAATCATTTATTCATTAATGCGTTGCTCTTTTGTGATTGGCCAGCCGCAAAGCAACATGGATGGACCAATCACCACTCGCCATTCCTTCTCTCTCTCTTTCTAATCATCATTCATCATCACTTAATCATTGCAATGTTTATTATTTAATTATTTTAGCCTAAGAACACCGCCAATGAGGTGCTGCCACGTCGCCACTTCCACCATAATCTCATGCAAAGTGAAAATACTCACACAACAACACGAAAAATGCAGATTTTCTTTCAATTTTCTACCTCACATAACTCCCTCATTTCTTAATGAAAATTAACAAAATAAAATACCAAACTGAAGCCCAAACTTCATAGATCATGAATATACCAATTAAATCACCAAAAGGTCATTCTAACATCAAGAAAAATGGCACGAAAGTGACACATTCAACATGAATTTCACAAAAATCACAAAATCACATAAATTCCAAATTGAACAAACAGAGGTGTGCCATCATTTCAGGACTTCCAGATGCAATGCATGAGTACTAATTTCACATTGTAAATCTCTAAAATTATGATGAACTAAAGGAAAAGTGTCAAGATCTCTAACCTTGTGAGATGCACTTTTTTGTTTTAGAAATCCGAAAACTTCCTGCAAGATCTTCAAATCAACACTTTGTGCCAAATAAAGGCGAAAACCAGATCCAATACTTGCTTGGAGTAGAAATTGGAAGTGATGAGTGAAACTTGAGATTTTTCGATGGTGGATTCAAGCGAATCTAATGCATACAGTAGAAATAGGAGGTTATGGAGATGAAGCTGCTCCAAAAATCTTCGAAAACGATGGAGAAACGAGAGAGAAATCTGGATCTGAATTCTTGAGAGTGAGAGAGAAAGTTGAGATTTCTTGAGAAATTGTGATGAAAAGTGTGAGAAATGTGTGAGATTAGAGAGAATATTGAGAGAATGATTAAGAATGAGTTCTGAGAAATGTGGAAAAATGAGAGAGAGCCTTGAAATTGTGTGTAAATTTGTTTATATAGTTAGGGTTAAGTGTGATTAACCATGGTAAACTGAGTGGGTTAAGTGAGTTAGAGTTGGGTTAACTGAGTGGACTCTAACTAACTGAGTCATGACAGTTAGAGGTGAGTTGGGTAGGTTTGCTATGGTGTGGATGAGTTTATGAAGTGTATGGTGGGGTTTAAAATGGATGGTGGTGATGTAAGGAAATTTTTAGTTTAATGAAATAGAAAGTGGACTGGTGTGTAGTATGTATATGAGTATTTGAATTAGTAACAACAACAATGTTATTTTTTTGGTTTTTATAGCAGCATAAAATCAATTAAAACAAGGAAGTTTGGTGATGAATTTCTCTCACTTTAATGAATGGAAATGTGTAATTTTTGTGGCAAATGAAAGAGTAGATATAGGAGAACAATTTTGATGTTGAAATTGAATTGAATAGAGGCTTGTAGGGTGGTGTAAAATGACTCCAAACATCATGGTTCAGAACTGGTGCATGGGCTTGGCAGGTTGGTAGGTTGGCATGGCAATCTGACTTGGAAAATTCAGCATGAGCGCGTCAACTTGGGACCATCATAACCCCATCATAACTTGCTCAAATGGAAAAATGTCCAACATTAAAGTTGAAGAGGACATTGAGATGAACAACTTTGATGTTCAACATTTTTTCGTTTGGAGCTTCCATCATTGAGAAAAGTGGCTGGACATTTGGCACACCAAGTGTTCGACAAAATTATGGCGCATGGGTCTGCACTTGCCTTGCCATGACTTGGTTTTGGACCTTGTTTTGTCAAACTTTAATACATCATAACTCCCTCAATTTTGATCCGATGGAAGAGTTCTTTATATGGATTTGAAGCTTGAAACAAGATCTTTTGTTGTGGCCTGGTGGATTTTTGATTTGATGTCTCAATTTTGAATGGCCTTGGTTCAAAGTTTGGTGCAAAATGGCCAAAACTTTCCTTATTTAGTAACCCTACTTCTTCCAAAAATGACAACTTTTCAAATCTTGATTTTTCATGATCCTTTTGGAGTTTCTTGATCAAATTTTGTACATTGGTCACATATAACATGAAATTTCATGAATTTGGCCTCAAAAAGTCAAGAGTTGAGTTTTTCCTCTGATTATTTGACTTAGCCCCAATTTTCCTGATTTTTTATCTTTCTTCCAATTGAACCACTTCTAAAACCAATTGAGATGCAATTTTCCACACTCATACACTTAAGGACATGTAGAATACCATGACATTAAGTTTTGTCCAAAAAATCAGAGATGACCTGATTTAATTGGAAACCCTAGTTTTGATACCCACCTCCTAAGGGAAAAATGTGCAGTCTTCAATTTCAAATTCCTCAGAGTATGTTGTGTATCCTCTTAAAGGATGATGAGATATGCCACTTGAGGGTGATTTTGAACCAATGAACTATCTCTTTTGAGGGTTTTCCTTCATTTTTTGGACCTCTTGCATAGTGAAAGATATAGTGCTTCAATCTCCTATTGAATCTCACCTTCTTGAGGTTTTGGATGATCAATTGAGATAGTATGAGACATGAAAGACCTCTTGGCTTGCTCTGAGGCAACTTGTTTGACCTTTTGTGCTTTGAATGATTCCTTGATTGCCCATCTTTCACCTGATCACATGCCTTGATGGTAAGAGGGATGTTATGCTTCATTTTTCTATGTTAAAGATGCAATGCAATGCTAATGAGATGGATATGATATGGTATATGATAATGCTATGCTATGATGACAAAAGAGAGAGCAAATTTTGGGGTATTACAGGTACACAGCACGTGATCTCCCCCCCCCCCCGCTGTACAAATTTCCCAAGTGTACAGAATGATACGCATCTGCGAGCAAAGTCGGCATAGGATTTCCAATGAGAAAAACCTTAATGGAGTTGATATCGACGAAGTTATTGATGTTGGAAAACAAAAATAACCCGTAGGTGAGCAAGACAAAGATGCTTTCAAAAGCAGTCACGTTTCCTATACTGGCAAAATACAGGGCCTTCTTTCTTAAGAACTGGGCTGGCAAACCTTGGATGCCAGCCTTAGTGGTTATGTGAGTCCTGACCTCAGACTTGTCCAAATGAATTACTCTTGCAATGGTCTGATTCTTTGGAATTTCTTCCAATCCGGAAAATGGAGCTCGATCAGTGATATGCAAATCGATCAGATGAGAATACTCCTCCAGCGTTGGTGCGAGCTGGTAATCCGGGAATGTAAAGCAGTGATAAACCGGATCGTAGAATTGAACGAGTGCGTCCATGATTCCTTCAATCACATGGACTTTTAGCAAAGATAGCAAACCTCCGTACTTGGCTCTGAAAGCCTCTTGGTTTGTGATCATCCTCGCCAAACCTCTTAAATCCTCTAGCTTTGGAACCTTGAAGGTATACCTATGGGTTCTCCTTCTACCGAAATCCATTAGCGCAATCCTTTTCTCTGATATTTGCAATCACAGTCTTAGTTTAATTTGAAAAACAGAGAGACTAGGGGAGAATTTTTTTTTAATGTTTTAATGTTTTTTAAATGAATGCATGAATGCAGCACAAAAAATCATAGAAAAAACATGGGGTCAAAGGGTCGTTGTCATGAAGTCAAGGCTCTACCCATCCCCAAATGTTTATACTAGGGTGATTTTTGTACCTGTACTCATTATCATCAGCTCCTCCCAGGAAAGCAAAACAACAAACGGATCGCCAGGGAGTTGTAGAGCAATCTTAGAGTAAGTGCCATTCACCGAGAATAGATCACCAACCTCAAAGAGGGTAGTATCGCGTGACAACTATTTCCGATAGCTTCCGCACTACAAAAGGGTTGGCTCCTCAGCTTCTCAGACATCACAATCGGCCCATTTCCTAAGAGAGGGAATGGGTTGCATTGGTCAGCCTCCACTGAGGTTGATGGTCGACCTCGTCGCCATCACTTATCTTAAGTGTATACTCAATCTTACCACATGCGGCATCACACACATTCCCATTAGCAGAAAAATAAACAGGTATAACAATTAGGAAAAGCAGTATATATATTTGTCCTAAATATCCTAGACCTTTAAAGCTATGAATCTTAAGTTCCTGACAGAAACCGGGTTCCCCGGCGGAAGCCCCAATCTGTGGTTTCATACAAAAAGGTTAGAAGAGCCCCTACGGTGGGCGCCGCTTTTAAGGTTTCCACCTGATAGATGGGAAGAGAACAAGATCTCGCTACAAAGGTGAGATAGATCCTAATGAAACTCGTCCCCAACAGAGTCACGTATTCCCCAGTGAAGTCGCCATTTTTTCTGTAGCGAGCGATTTTGGACGCGGTTGCGAAACGCTATCACTCTTTGGTGTCTACAACTCGATTCATTTTTTATCCTATTAAAGCTGATGAAGGAAGGGAAATAGATGTCTCAAATTAACCCTGCTTGCAAACTGAGGTTAAACAGTCAAAACTGTTGGTTTACAGATGCTACAAAGATTCGAGGTCTCTATCGGGTTTATTTTTTTAAAAGTGGTGGGAGGTTTAGATGTTAGGACGGATGCTTCTTGATAGATATGTGAGAGTATGGGATTTAGGGTTTTTGTTTAGTGTGCTCGCCAAGATTTTTCTTTCAATCTTATGCCTACGTATTCCCGTTTACCGAAACAGGGAAATCAGAGCGTTCGTAGTTCCTCCTATTCTATGGGAGGAAATGGTATTTGGTGTCTTGTTCAAAGCCCAAGACGTGAAGCAAAAGGTAGTTTGTATCTTGTTCAAAGCCCAAGATGTGAAGCTGAAAGGTCTCAACTTTAGAGAGAATTTGTCATCTCTAAAGAGGGGGTTGTATGTCACAACTGTTTATAAAGGAGAATTACTTTAACCGGGATATGTGAATCCGACAATGCCATAATTTCCTTTAAAGGGGATTTTAACCTGAAGGAGAAGACTTTAACTCAGTGTAGAGCAATGCTATCTTTCCTTAGGAATTTCTCACGCTAAAAGAGGGACAGTGGCATGGATGTAGATGATCCAGAGGCTTGCCGCTTACAGCAATTAGATGAAGGGGAAGGAGTTATTGATGTTTTTGTACTGTGAACGAGGCACAAATTTGATGCTAAAAGGTTGATTGGATCAACCAGTGGTTTTCTTATACAAAGCCTAAGAGGAGGCTAATATGTGTCTCGTACAAAGCCCGAGAGAGAGGCTAAAAGGTTTTGTCTCAACGAGGGAATCTTTTGGTATCTCGTATAAAGCCCGAGATGGAGGCTATTTGACTCAACAAGAGAGTCTTTTGTATCTCGTACGAAGCCCGAGAGGGAGGCTAAATTTTTTTTGGCTCAATAAGAACCTTTTTATATCTCGTATAAAGCCCGAGATGGAGGCGAAATGGGTGATTGACTCAATGAGGGAGTCTCTTATGTGTCTCGTACAAAGCCCGAGAGAGAGGCTAAATGTTGTTTGACTCCGCTGGGGAGAATCATTGTACAAAGCCCAAGAGGAGGCTGTGGTGACTGTTTCACTTGAGTGACAGGTCCAGTATACTGATTTTGAAAGAGAAAATCAGTTCTTATATGAGCAATGATGTACTCAAGGATTTGATTCGAGGATCCGGGTTATTCCTGTTCTTTAAGGAAGTGGGAAATTCGAAGGGTATTGAGATTGTCCGAGTCTACGGGGTTCCTTCCTATTTTTGAAGGGGTCACTTGAGAATGTCTTTGAGACTCAAGGATGTTAGACTGTCCGTGTCCAGAGTTTTTTCTTTTGTACTATGCTTTAAGAAACAGTAGTAGACTTTTTGAAAGGACTGTTCTATGCAGATGACTAAGTTATGTTCCTATACCTCTAGGAGGTCGTCGGGACAATTTGTACGAAGCCCAAGAGGAGGCTGGAAGCTTTTAAGAAGCCGAGTGGTCCTTGTACTAAGCCCAAGAGGAGGCTATCATTCCCGGAGGAAGAGATCATTATACGAAGCCTAAGAGGAGGCTGTGAATACTTCTAAGAAGCCGGTGGGTCCTTGTACTAAGCCCGAGAGGAGGCGGGGTTGCTTTTAGGAAGCCTGTGGGTCCTTGTACGATGCCCAAGAGGAGGCCGATGCTTTTAAGAAGCATGTGGGTCCCCAAACCCCGAGAAATTCAAGACAGGCTATCCACGAGGAATAGATCAAGCCAGGAAAGTTCGAGAATTTGGAAGAAACTCAAAGATGCCATTCACGGAGAATACATTCATCTCTGGGAGTAGAATTTCTTGACAATTCCTAATGAGAACAGCCGAAGAGAAGACTGTATCTGGTGATCCTATTGGGGATCTAGTTGTCTATTTCTACGAATAAACGAAACGGCGTCACCTAGTTCTAGACGTAGTTGCCGGGGAAACTCTAAATATCTATACTATTATTACACAGTTGATATGAGTTTATGAAAGAAGACTTACAGCGAAACAGCCCCACAATACAGTTATATGTATATGAAAGCGGTAAATGAAAGCATATAAACACTTACTCGGTTGTAGAGCTTCCATGCTGTTTGGTTAGTTGTTCAACAAAGATAGATTGAAAACAACAGTATATTCAAAATCAAAGGAGAAAATGCTTTGAAAAAGAAAGATTTGGGGCTTACAGCTCAAGGAGAGGCCCATGGTTTTATCAGTGAGCGCACTGTTTAAATTTGTACAGAGGGACTTATACAAGTGACTGAGGCCCAAAAAGTTGTTTTCTGTACAAAAGGATGGGTCTTACACTCTTTTAAGAGGCCCAGTTGATTTTTCGTTTAAAATGGCGATCGCGCCGAGGTTTTCTTTTAACGCAGAGGGACTTATACAATAAGTGAGGCCCAAAATGGTTTTGGTTAAAAGGGGGTTGGGTCTTACACTCTAATAGAGGCCCAAGATGGTTAATTTTAAACCGGCGACGATCGCGTCGTTTATTTGAAGATGTACAGAGGGACTTATACAACGAATGAGGCCCAAAAAGTTTTCTGTACAAGGGGGTTGGGTTTTACACTCTAGTAGAGGCCCAAAAAAGTTTTAAGAAAAGAAATGGGTCTTACTACTCGAGGGTAGGCCCAAAGTTTTTGTTTTGAAAAGGCGACGATCGTGCCGTTTGTTTTTGACGGTATCGGGACTTATACAATATACTGAGGCCCAAAAATGATTTGGTCAAAAAAGGATTGGGTCTTACACTCTATTAGAGGCCTAAAGAGTTTTAAATAAAAGAAATGGGTCTTACTACTCGAGGGTAGGCCCAGATGACTTTTTTTTTCTGAAATGACGATCGCGCCGAGATTTTGAAAACACCGGGGGGGGGGGGGGGGGTCTTATTCAAAGACTGAGGCCCAAAAATGATTTGGTTTTCAAAGGGGTTGGGTCTTACACTCTAATAGAGGCCCAAAGGGTTTTGAAAATGATTTATGAGGGTTGAATTAATCCAAAAACCCTAATTTGTTTTCAAAATGTGTTTTAATTGAATAAAAATTCAATTAAAATGATCAAAATTGTTTAACATATGGAAAACAAATTGTGATCTTGGATTAATGCTTCAAAAATTAAGTATTGACCTACAAAATAATTAGAAAGCATTAAAAGTTGCAAAATCAAGGTGGAAAAAATATTTTAAATGTAAAAAACAATTAAAACATTAATTCTTTGCAAAAATATCAATTATATAAAATAAATAATATTTTTGGGATTTTTTTAGAAAATAAAATATTTTAACATTTTTGTGAATTATTAAAAAAAGATCCAACTCAAAATCATTAAAACTCAGAGAGAAATTAATTTTTGAATCAATTAAATAAAATCACAAAATTCAAATATTTGAATTTTCAAAAAATGGCGCCAAGAACACACCAAGAACACGCGCGTGTTCTGGGTTTGCCCAGATTTGCATTTTCTCTTCAATCTCGCTGAATACTTGATCATATCATGTAATCCACATACCAATCAACTCGTTTCAACCTCACGATCATGTCTATGACAATTAATTTCATTTAAATTAAGCATAAAACAAGAAATCACGAAAAATCCTCAAGAACCCTAATTTCTGCATGAAGGCTAGGATTTTTTATACACGATTCAAACAATGCAATTAATTGAGGGGAAACATTCCATGCATGATTATGAACATATGGCCAAATTATTGTGCAGCAAAAATTGCATGGATCATAGAGTTATAAGAGCTCATGCTTACCACTTGCAGCTGGTGATCGTGATTTGTGTTGGAGGTGTTACAGCTAGGTTCCAATGATCTGGATAGCTTCCCTAGGTGCCATGGAGTGTGTATGAATGCTTGGAATGGATTGAAATGATCTGGAACTTGAGATGGTACCCCAACTGCAAATCTGTCAAGAACTTGAGCAATTGGCTGGTGATTTTGTGAAATCTGTGTTCCAGATGTTATGTGAGTGTTTGGATCACTTCTATATGATGTATATGAGGTGTGTGTGTGATTGGTTTGATTGGAAAAGCTCTCAAACTCAAAACCCGATAGTGACTTGCCTTAGAAGGCAAAATTGGAGTGAAAGAAGAGATTTTGAGGAAAGCATCTGTTTGATGGCTTTGGTGTACTCAAACTGATCACAATTGAGCTCTATTTATAGTAGAGCAAGTTTGTTTTGCAAGGAATAGTGAATGGCAACTGCTGAGTAGGTTTGGCCAATGTTGGCAAATGAAAATCCAAGTCTCCTCTAGCCATTGACTAGAGGTTAGGGCACAGGCTGCTGGTCCCCTTAGTCTTGGATAAGTCTTGACTGAATTCAGTTGAGAATGGCTCAGTCCATGCCACCTTGATGCTTCCATTGAATGCTCCAACCCAAAATTGGAGTCTTGTCCCTATTTTGGCAATTCTAGGTTCAACATGCTATTTCTTGTTCCAAAGACTTTGGAGGCTTGGCTCAGTGATTGTCCCCTTTAGATTCAATCCTCAGATGTGTCCAAGTGGATAGGAGCATTTGGATTTGGCTTATTTTGGAAAATCGACCAAAAGTGTAAAAGTCTGCCTTGCCTTGGCAGATTTCAGCAAGGCAACTTGCCAATGTCATATCTCATGACTCAAATTGAATTTGGTAATGTTCTTGGCCATTTTGGAAAGCCCTTACATGATACAACAACTGTTTGAACATGTTTGGTTTTGATCTCTTTTGAATCCAAGTGAAAAATCCCCCTACATTTGGCAAAAAGTAAGGTAAAATCTGACTTAGTGAAATTTTCACTAAGTGTTGGAACAAAGTGACTTTTCTTGATTTTGA
The DNA here is from genome assembly GCA_022829125.1 of Lathyrus tuberosus. Classification (NCBI taxonomy): domain Eukaryota; kingdom Viridiplantae; phylum Streptophyta; class Magnoliopsida; order Fabales; family Fabaceae; genus Lathyrus; species Lathyrus tuberosus. Next base: position 1,393,821 of record JALAZF010000599.1, on the reverse strand, counting down.
TCACTCCATAACTCAAAATCCATGAGGAATTTGGACATAGGTCAATATGAAGCTTTTGTAGAGGGAAATGAGATCTACAAATCAAGCTTTGAATGGGGAACAATGGCCTTGTGGTTTAGGAGTTATGGTCCTCCAAAGTTGGCACACTAGTGTCACTTTTTCCATAACTTAGAAATTTTTCTAAGTTTTTATGGTTACCCCTTTTACAAGTTATCCCACTTTCTTTATTTTTCTTGATGAATGATGATTCAAATCATACATTAACATCATTTTAGGGTTAAAAATCCATTTTGGTGAAAAATCTCAAAAAGTCAAAGTTGACTTTTGTGCTAAGTTGACTTTTTATCAGATGAATTCCAAACTGTGCAATTCTTCAGGAAATCATGTCCTTGACCTAAATAAAACTTGATGGACATGTTCCATGGGTGTCATAGAGTATATTGAATCATGTCTTAGGGTTTGGGAGCATGTCCTGGTCAAAAGTCAAAGTTACAGTTGACTTTCCTCGCGAAACCCTAATTGTGGTGCAGATGAAATTGAAACTTGTTGCTCAAGCTTCTTAGATTAATCCATTGTTGCAAATGGATCAATATAGCATATTGGAGACCCTCAAATCATGTCTTGAGGTCTTGGCTCATGATTTGTCCCAAAAGTCAACTTGGGGGTGAATTAGGTCAAGAAACCCTAATTCCTGATTTTTGATGAATGCATCCCCTGAGGCAAAATTGACTTGATGATTGGGTCCATGAGGTCCCATGAAGTAAATTAGGTTATGTTTTGGATCATTGGCTTGTGCCCAGATGAAAAATTTCCATCTGGAGGCCCTGGTTGACCAAAACCCTAATTTGGTGACACTGTCGATCTTGAGACTTAATCCACCTACAAGGGAGCAGCCTTGTGCTTGATCCTTGAAGTGGGAGTCCTTTTGATCCATTGTGGATGTTTGAGAGGTTAGACAATTTGAAGATCATGTCATTCCTTAATTGATCCTTTGTTTAAGGCTCTGAGAGGGCTTGAAACCCTAATTTTGATTGTAGTGGATGCTCACCTATCTTTGGGGAGACTGATGAAGTATGATGGTTCCTCCATATTGTGATGATGATTTGCACAATGATGGGACATATTAGTGGTCAAAATTTGGGGTATGACAGAAAGTTATTTCAAATAAATTCACTTCAGATAAAATCAGCATGGATATTTGCAAATGATGAGTTCAGATTGGCATACTTCCACAAAAATAATGAAACCAAGATTTGAGCAAATTGAATGGTCTATAACAAACTCAACAATTAAGCATTCACCTCACTTAGATATCCATACATTTACAACACATGTTAGAGACAAACCAAAAGATAAAAAATAACTGTGACTGGTGTGTGATTGTGTGATCAGTGGGCATATATAATATGAAGTGACATAGTACTAAGGGACATCAATGATCAACATAGCACCTCATTATCACACAGACTGAATTTCCAAATGAAGACAATCTTGGACAGGCAAGCATACATACACTTATGGACAAAATTTTAATTTGCACACATACTAAGAATATAAGGTTTAGGCAATCATGTTCACAGTTTTGGAGACAAGTCAATAATCATTTGAGGCATATCGTACAGTCTAATCAAGTGTAGCATGGCATGGAATCAAATCTCCTAAGCATAGTAAATTTCAAATGGCAACTATAGTATGCATATTATGATGACCAAATGTGCAATATTGAGATACATGGCCAAAAAACTGAGAATGAATTTGACATAAAGAGAAGTTTAGCACTCAAGAAAAGCAGATACATCAATAGATTCATAAGTGACATCAAGACCACACAATCAACATAAAAAAAACATAGACATCAAAGACTTCTATCCTAACACATAAGGTGGGCATGTATTGATAGATGACATATTATCAAGATAGCAGTTCACACTTGAACCAAAAGAAAAGAACATTGCACCCATGAAAATATGTAACAACAACAGTTCAAGTAAAAAAACATCTTAGAATAAATGGTTACAAACAGAGCTGAATATCTGTCAATGAGTTCTCCTTAAAAGCAACAGTTCAAAGCTTCATGTTATTAACAATAGATCATACATGTGGTAGCGTATGGAAAACAGATTGGCTTAGGATTTCTAAGACAGTCAATCACAGCTAGTAACCAATCAAAGTATACTCAGTCATTCAATTCAAAAAAAAAACAATTAGAAATTTAGGTGGTGGTGTTGGACATACAAGATGATAACAAGATACAATGCACAACTTCAACATATAGCTGGTATATTAAGACTTAGACCATGAGATAACAACAACTCAGATTTAGATTAAAACACTCAGCATAACCATGTGCATACTTTAGCAATTCACACATCAACCTTCAACACATAGATAGATTAAACTAAGGCTAAGCACCCATACAATAAGTTCATGCTTATACCAAATGTCAATCAAGATGACACATAGAAAACAAAGTATGATATGGTAGATGTAATACTGCAGAACTGATGCACATCATTCAAGTGACAAGTAAATGGCATATCAAAACAGGTTTGTTATTTCAAAGTAAAAAACACATAACTGATGGCAACATACTTAACATATCAATCTCTTTGCACAAGGCAAATATGGTGGCTGAGATAGTGCTAATTGATTTTACAGAACAAAACTCATTTAGATACAGAAACCAACAAATATCTGGCCAAAAATATCATGAACCACAAGATGAAACAACTCAGTTTAAAAGTCCTATTATGCTAAGTAGATTATAAATCTTATGCATACAAAGCAATAACTCAGCAGAATATCAGTTTAAGCACATGTGACAAAAAATTGTATCATGAAACACACATAGTTTGACAATTTAGCATGTAACAGGGCAGGGTGAAATACAACATGAAATAAGATACAATAACCATTCGAGCACCTAGTTCCTAATCATAAACATCAAGTGACAGTCATGGTTTCATTGACAAGCTATACAAAGTATGGACATGAACACAAACAAGTCAAAGCTTCAAATCTATAATCAGCATGATAAACCTTTATACAGCAAACATAAACAAACTCATGAGGGTCCACGCATATCAGTGACAGAACATATGTTCAACGCATAGAGGTATTCATATTTTGACAGCATAACCACATCATGACAGTGCAACATTATAGATGACCATATGCAATCATAACAATATTAGTAGCAACATTCAGAGTAACAATCAACATACAAGTAAGAATGATCATGAGCAAGAAAGATACCAAATGAGCATAATAAAATAAAAGGGAAATTAGAATGATACCAATTGAAGCCTTGAATGCTCTTCCTCTCACAACACCTCCCAGATTTGATACTTGCTGAACTTACTCGAGACTTGAAGTGTTTTTGTGTTTGAGTAAAAAAAGTTGATGATGAGAACTGAAACTGAGCCTCTTTATATAGGCAAGGAGATTAGGCTGGTGCTATGGGTCGGGTCAGAATTAATCCTCCTCCCATGGTAACGGCTAGGGTTTTGAAATGAGACTCAAGCATTGAAATTCTGAGGAGGCAAACGCTCCTCCATTCTGGGCACGCAGCAGGCATTGCAGGGTTGAAATAGGTAGCATTTTCCCACATTTCTTTTGTTTCCAGCCTATGTATGTGTTCTTTGGGAAAGTGAGAGCAACGTTGCTCTGCTCCTCTCGCAGGTGGCGCAGAAAGTGACGAGAACGGAAGGTTGAAGCATTGCTTTGTGCAATTGAAATCCCATGGAGCAATTGAGGCAACATTAGGGCAAAACGAAATTGAAGTTGTGGCGCCAAGATTTGATGAAGTGAATTTGAATTGAACTTGCAAAGGGTTTGAACGAATTGGAATCATTCTGCAAAATCAAAAGAGAAACGAAACAAGGAAGAAGAAAACTATTTCTAGGATGCGTGCCAGCTTTCAATTGGTCCAAAATGGCCGTTGAAAAGTCAAAGAAGGATAATGCCTCCTGATTGGCTAGTGGTTTTGGTCATTAGCCAATAAAAAATTTCCAAGAAATCCATAAAGTCCAAGTGAAAGAAATGGTGCACGTATTGTTTTTCTTAACTAAAATTAAATGACATTTTATATTAAATTTGCCACACTTAAATTAAAGTCTTAAGATTATTTTTAAAAAAGAAAATTAATGATGATTAAATTAATTACTAATAAAATCTAACTTAATTTCAATTAATAAAATATTTTAAAATTAAAATTAAGGCACTTTGAATAAATTTTAACCAAAATAAAAGGATAATTAATTCAAAATCAAACAAAATAAACTAAAATTAAATCATCAGCTAAATTAATTAATTAAGCTAATAACTAATTAAACATTAAAAATTCAAAATAAATAAACATAAAACAAATTAAAATTAAATTAAGATAAGATAAGTAAAATAAAATGTTAAATAAATTAAGGCAAAATAAATAAAAGAGATTAAGATAAAAAATACAGAGAAAATAAATCACATAGCATTTAGCAAAAAGATGAGGGTAAAATTTGGGGTACAACAAATGCATATCAGAATTTGAAAACCACGTCTCTCATTTGCAATTCAATCACTTAGGGGGAGTTTGTTTCGCGGAATCAAAAAATTATTCCCAGGAATTATTTACCCGGGAAAATAAAGATAGGAAATTTATTCCAAGGAATTTTTTGAAATTTTGTTTGGCAAACATTTTGATATTCCTTGGAAAAAATAAGGTTTTAATTAATTAAAAAAAAAAAGTTTATAAAATTTCATGGGAATCCACATTCCCATCATTTTACTTGGGAATAATTTCATGGGAATATGAGAAGTTATGAGAAGTTATTTTCTTCGTTGGAATCTTTATACCCAGGAATAATTATTTTCAATCTTGTAACAAACATGGGTATACTCATTTCTTATTCATATATTCCCAGGAATCTTATTTCTAAACTTGAAACAAACACCCCCTTACTCTCTCATTTTCAATTCAAGTGTCTTAACATAAAACTTTTGTTGAAACTTCTGCATACATTTTCTGTTAGAACTAGATTTGTTCTTGACTTATTCTCTTTTAGTTTTGATGATAACAAAAATATTAAAAGAACAATGGTTTATTTGATGTGTGTTTTATTTATGCAGGTTTTTGTTCTTGTACATAAATAATCATAATTTGTTTTACTTAGACACACTTGGGAGTTGCTTCATTGCTAGCTTCTAGTGGCAGAGTCTTGAGAACAATTGCTAGTGTGGTTTAACGCAGACCCTGAACTGAAGGCCTCAACATTCAGACGAGTTTATACACTTAGTAATTGAATATCAGCATCTAGTACCATTCAGAGTAGGTGATAAAGCTGTGGATTATCTGTACTACTGAAAGCAAGTTGTATTGTCTTATCAGCCTGTCAGCTCGAGTCTACAAGATTGCAAGGCTCAAGAAAAGCTGGTAAGTTCTATAGATGTCTACTCTCAACGACTCTATCAGTACAAAACCTCTTGAAGACTCAATGGTTAAACGTCTTACACACTGGATTCAGAATCTGTTGTGGATCCGTCTTCAACGTCTCTTGTACTATAGAGTAAAGACAAAGACATGTTTGATATGTTTTCTCAGTCTATAAGCAAACTCCAAAGCCTCATTTCTCAATATATTAAGATTCTCTGAATAACTATGAGTTTATGTTTGATCTGTTTTAATTGTCGTTTCTGTGTCAGTTTCACTTTGATAGTGTACCTTCAGAAAATCTAAAAGAAATTACTGGAATGTAAATGCATGCTAAAGTAGTATTGGTCAGAAAAAATCTTTCTTTGATTAAACTAGTGGATTACAATTATTTAAAATAAAAAGGGTACAAGATGATTTCTAGTATTGATCCCTAGCTAGTACATCTCGTGCCCAGCGGCGTCTGCTGTTGTCATAGTCTACCTCCTTATCTTCAGAATCAATCACTTCTTCCTTTTCTATGTCTGGAAGAGAGCGGTAGAACTTCTTGTTGACCCTCTTTTTCTTCTTCCTTGACCTCTTCATGCTTTTTGTCTGAGGCTTCAAAGCAGCTACTGCTAAACCTTCTTCTAAAGGCCGTTCAGGTGCTACTGAAGATACCCCTTCTATAGAAAGTATTGCTGAGGGCAGAGACACAGTTGTAGAGGACTCAGAAGCAGCTCGCCTCTGAGGGGATTGGATCACCAAGCTTGTAGAGCTCTCAGTTGTATTTGTTACATTGGATGTATTATGACTCTCAGTTGTTGATTCCATATTTTTAGGTTGGTGATTGATGAAAATAACTTAGGAGATGGATGTTTTTATAATGACTTCTGTGGATACCAAGAGTCTAAAATTAATCCTTGTTTAATTCTTGGAATAGTAACGACCACTAAGAGTTCAAAGTGTGCACTTTACAAACCTTAATGACTCTTATTACTTGATTATTCTTCCTCCTTGGAAACTGATCCAGTAATGATGATCTAAGTTACATTTATTAGTGATATTTTTTCTTTTTCCTTTCCTTTTATTCTTTTTGATGTGACAAAAGAGGGAGAAATAATAGTAAGTATTTAAGTGGAAACTGAACCCATTGAATACCTCTCCTGTACATATTGGTAATTTATTTTCTTGTCATTTGTTTTTTGTTGTTATGGTTACCTTGCCCAGGGCGTATTTTTAAATTTCTTGTACATAGGTCTAAGGAAAAGCTTACAAACCTCAGACTTAGTCTATCAGTCCCAGAGGAAGCTTGCAAACCTCATACTCTGGTGTTGCCAAAGAAAGTTAAAAAGGGCAACATATTTTAAATTTCTTGTACATGATGTTAAGTAAGAGCTTACAAACCTCTTACTTAGCCTATTTGACTCGAAAGGAGCTTACAAACCTCATATTCTGTTGTTGCCAAAGGAAGTTAAAATGTTGTTATTTTGGTTTTCTTAAATATGGAACTAAGGGGGAGCTTACAAACCTCAACCTTGGAACTGTTTGACTCAGGGAGAGCTCGCAAACCTCATACCCTGATGTTACTTAGAAAACTAATTTATTTTTTCTTGAAAAGTAGTTCTTGGTGTTAGAGTCAATAGAACTCAACTGTGGACTATCAGACTCAGGGGGAGCTTTCAAACCTCATACCTTATTGTTGCAGAGAAAATTAAATGCCCAACATTGTCCTTTAAATACTTATGTTTGTCATCATCAAAAAGGGGAGATTGTTAAAACAAGATTTGTTCTTGACTTATTCTCTTTTAGTTTTGATGATAACAAAAGTATTAAAAGAACAATGCTTTATTTGATGTATTTTTTTATTTATGCAGGTTCTTGTACATAAATAATTAGAATTTGTTTTACTTAGACACTCTCGGGAGTTGCTTCATTGTTAGCTTTTAGTGGCAGAGTTTGAAGAAGAATTGCTAGTGTGGTTTAACGCAGACTCTGAAATGAAGGCCTCAGCATTCAGACGAGTTTCTACACTTGGTAATTGTATATCAGCATCTGGTACCATTCATAGTTGGTGATAAAGTTGTGGATTATCCGTACTACTGAAAGCAAGTTGTATTGTCTTATTAGTCTGTCAGCTCGAGTCTACAAGATTTCAAGGCTCAAGAAAAGCTGGTACGTTCTATGGATGTCTACTCCCAACGGCTCTATCAGTACAAAACCTCTTAAAGACTCAATGGTTAAATGTGTTACACACTAGATTCAGAATCTGATGTGCATCCATCTTTAACGTCTCTTGTACTATGAAGTAAAGACAAAGACGCTTGTTCAAGACACTTCCTCAACGACTAGTTTCTGCAAAGGCTATATATATGGCTGAAGATTTAAGTTTGAATCTTAACAAGGATTCTTCTGCTGAAGGAGTAGCAAGACCAAAAAATTATCAACTCTTACGTAATATGCAGATTTTCTATTTTAGGTTGTAATTGTAAAAGCCTTAAGATTTCTTATCATTAAATATCTTAGAAATCTTAAGTGCTTTAGGTCTTTGTTATGGTGATTTCCCGTACCTTTAATGCTTGCATCATGTACACCTTGTTCTCTATTCTACTGAGCCTTCAGTAGTTTATATTAAGTCTCTTGCTATGTGCTTGAGCAAAAAGTATTGTCTCATTGGGATTCAAGCAACACGTCTTGAGCCAAGATGCTTAAGCCACATAAGTCTCATTGCTTAAGTGCTTGAGTTGTGAAAGTCTTATTCAGCAAGTCTGATTGAGCTAGTAGGAAAGACTCCGTCTGAGGGGCGTGAGCAAAGGGAAAAGTCTTAGAAATGTGCTCTAAGCAAAGGGACAGTCTCAGTCTGATGGCCAGAAGAGCAGGTGGCTCGGCCAGAGGATGTGATCAAGTGGAAAGTCTTAGACATGTGCTCTAAGCAAAGGGAAAGTCTCAGTGTGATGGCCAGAAGAGTAGGTGGCTCGGCTAAAGGATGTGAGCAAGTGGAAAGTCTTAGACATATGCTCTAAGTAAAGGGAAAGTCTCGATCTGATGGCAAGAAGAGCAGGTGGCTCGGCCAGAGGATATGAGCAAGTCGAAAGTCTTAGACATGTGCTTAAAGCAAAGGGAAAGTCTCAGTCTGATTGCCAGAAGAGCAGGTGGCTCGGCTAGAGGATGTGAGCAAGTGGGGAAGTCTTAGACATGTGCTCTAAGCAAAGGAAGTCTTAGACAGTTAGTCTGAGCAATTGTAAAAGTCTTATGAAGAAGCGTAAGTGATTGTAATCGTGAAGTGGTTATAATGAAAATCTCTTGTGAGGTAAGGGGACTGGAGTACTCTCAGTTAGGGGAGGAACCAGGATAAATCTGTTGTGTCTTCTGCTGTTATTTTATTTACTTCTATTATATCCGCTGCTAATGAATTAAATAGAATCTGAACATCAGTTCTGATTCTGATACTCTGATAAGAAGTTAAACTAAAAGAAAACGCGAAACACAATTCAACTCCCCCTTCTTGTGTACTTTTCACACCTTCATTTTCATTGCATCTTTAAAGAGTTTCAACTTCATAAATTCATTGACCACTTATTTAACATATTGTGAATTGCTTACTTGATATAGAAGATCAATTCTAGTAATTGATATACATTGTTTTCAAACTTAAAACTCATGTAAAAATTCAGATTATTGTGGAATTCCTTGTTGTATAGGATTGTTGGAAGCAAGACAGTGAATATGGGATGATTGTTCTCTTATTTCACTTTGTAAAGATCATAATGGGATTATCTTTATTGATTGGTTTATGAACCTGTGTATAGTGGCTAGGATAGTCTTGTACAAATTTCTAACAGATGGTAAAATCTCTTACTGCGTAAGGGGATTGGAGTACTATCAGATTGTGAGGGGAACCAGGATATATCACTATGTCCTTTATTTTTCTACATTTTATCGCTTTCATCACTTAACATCAAACTAGAAAATTTTAAAGTACCTAATTCCCCCCTCTTAAGTTCATTCCATACTTACAATTGGTATCAGAGCAGGTTATAGGTAACATGTTCCTAAAGATCCAGAATGGCTTCCGCAAGTGAAAATCATATTTTCAAAGATGGTGGCAGCAACAATAAACCTCCACTATTTTCTGGTGAATATTTTAATTTTTGGAAAATTTTCATAAAGGGCCATTTTGAAGCACAAAGAGAAGGAATATGGTGTGAGTGCTTTTGGAATTTGAGTGATGTCAAAACTAGGAAAGTGTAGTGTTATGTATATTAGACTGTATCCTCCCATTCTAGATGAGCATCTTAGTATTAGAAGGCATTCAAGTGAGCTGGAAAAGGAGCTTACATCAAAATTGCATTGAAAAACATGTTTTTGGATTGTCAAGTCATTTCAGGTCGACACATGCATAAATAGGTCGACCTATACAAGTTTCAGACTCAGTATAGGTCAACACATAGAATTTTAGGTCGGCTCCCGTGGATCAATATTAAACCCTGTAGCTTTTGTCCATAGGTCGCCTCACTTAGGTCAGCACATGGGCGACACGTAACCTTCACAAGTCGACCTCTGACCTTCATAGGTCGTCCTGATTACCTTGATAGGCCGACCTATTGCTTTGATAGGCCGACACATACAATTTCCCATTTTAAAAATTTCATTTTTGCTCCAACAAATTGCATTCCTTTTGCTCATTATTTCCCATACCTATATATATATATATATATATATATATATATATATATATATATATATATATATATATATATATATATATATATATATATATTCATACATGCACCTTTGTCTAGCAAAAAGGTACTAGTGTAAAACCTAAACGAAACCAGATTACAAAGCATTCCCATCATCTTCAACCTTTCTTCTATGTATACACACAATCAAACTACACATAATCATTTTTTGATTGGGTGACCATCTAGATTGAGTTGATAATGTCCAATTAGGTTGGTGTAACCGAGAATATTGGGTTGGGATCTTTGTGTGTTTTAAATGAGAAAACCATGGTGGGGTTTTCCTTCAAGATCATTGGGATTTGAAGGTTTTGGACAAGATCACGTCAACACAGATTCGACCGAGTGAAGGCCTTAGGACAAGGTGGTTTCCTTGCAAGGGAGTAACGTGAGACGGTGAATCGTGTTCGAGAATATTAGGTTCAACAAGTGCATGCTCGGGATAATCGGGGGATTGTAGCAACATTGTTGGTGACTTGATCAAGCTTTGATCAAGGGTTTAGAGATGGTTGAATCAACAACAAACTATAGGGTTTGTGGGGTTAGAGTTCTTCCCCTCTTGTATAAACATTTTTCCAAAGATAAGGTTAATTGCAAGTATCTCAATTCAATTTTAGATTGAGGGTAGACGTACCCATAGCTAGGCCGATTGGGGAACTGCCTAAACTAATCTGTGTGTCTCTTTATCTCTTTATTGCTTTATCTATTTAGTTGTTGTTCTTGCAAATTATCGATTTTGTTGTTGTTTAGATTAATTCGATTGGAAATTGTTTTCAACTATCTTTTAATGTGTTGTTGATATAATCATAATCACTTTGATTGTGATTGGCTTTTAACATCAACAAAACAAATTGAATTTCCAAACGTTATCAATCGCACACAAAGTGTTCGATAAATCTCCTTTGAGTATTTTTATCGCTTTGTGTTCATTGAAAATAACCTTTATGAATAGCTTTTCATTTGATTGATCCATGAATTAATCGTTGTTAAACAATTTTTGTTCATTTACGATTAGGTTTACGTTACACATATCCGAGCTTTTTGATAGTAGGTTTGGTTAGACGATTCGATTTGGGTTGTTTCCGTTGTGCCATAAATTTTTGAAAACAAATTTTTGCCAAAAGTTTTGGTTTTAAATTTTAAGATTTATTCACGCCCCGGTCTAGATCGAAGTATATCGTCTAACAAGTGGTATCAAGAGTTTCGGTTAATTATGTGCTTAAGATTTACTTTTTAGAAGAATGACTACCGAACCTAAGAGAGCGTACAATAGAGCACCAATTTTCACTGACAAAAAATATGGCTATTGGAAAGCTCTTATGCGTATTTGTCGCGGCGGGAAAAATTATTGAAATTAAGTTATTGATTAACTTAACTCGAAAAGCAAGAGTCACCACCAAACTTTATTATTTTCAAAGGGAAAAAGGAAAAGGTCAATCAAAACCTACAAAAAGCTAAAAACGCTAAAAAAAAGAGAGAGATCTAGATACAGGGGTTGGTTATACAAGGGGAAGGTATTAGCACCCCTCACTTTCATTGTAATCAACGGGATTGTTTGTTGATTGATTTTACAAATCTGTGTTTATAAAAAGCTGGATTGTTTGTTGATTGATTTTAATTGAAAAGATATTTTGTCGTACTCGAGTGGAAAACTCGACTTACTACCCACAAGTATGAGGAAATGAGCATTTGCATCATCTTGATATGGAGAACTTTTACTTGTACTTTCTCACAAGTACATCTCAACATTCAAGTGGAAAATGTTAATAATTTCTCAGCATCTTGTAGAAGTATAGTGGTTTGCATCACTTCAAGAGTGGACTAATATCTAACCTTTTTAAAAGGGCTCTTAAAAAAATGCACAAAGGCACAAAAAGAAGTTTGATAAGGTTTGTCTTTTTTAGATATTTTTTAAAAGAGTTTGGATATGCTTAAGTGTTTTAGCATTTATTGAGAAAAGATTTTCTGGATCACTTAACAAAGTCAGGGTTTATTAAGAAAGGGGTGTGAAGTTTGAATACAAGAAGTTTTTGAAATAGGGAGAAGTTTTGAAAATTTAAGAAGTGGGAAGGATATGAAGAGACTATCCTAAAGCATAAAGTAAAAGGTCTCATTGTAAGGTAGCCCAAGAGAAAGCCTTTTTGTGTGCAAGTGTACTAACCACAAGAAGAGACAAGCATTTGATATTGGTAAAAACAAGCATTCCTTTCCCTGAGAACTCTGAGAGGGCTTGAAACCCTAATTCTTACTGTAGTAAGTGTTCACCTATCTTTGGGGAGACTGATGAGGCAATATGGTTCATCCATATTGTGATGATGATTTGCACAATGATGGGAAATCTTAGTAGCCAAAATTTGGGGTATGACAGATGCCCCTATTTAATCTTCTTGGACCCGAAGGTGTGAATGGCGAAGGTATTCGGGCATTCAGGGTGCAAGAGGATTAAATATTGGAATACCCGAAATTTTGATGGTGATTATGAATGGTAGCTTACACATTCATCCTCTTTTGTTAAGCAATGATGCTTAGAAAAGGTAAAAACTTCCCCTCGATCCTGGTTTCCTACCAAGCAACTGGTGTAGTTTCTGATGTAAACTTCCCCTCGATCCTGGTTTCCTACCAAGGAATTGGTCTTAGTTTCTGATGTAAACTTCCCCTCAATCCTGGTTTCCTACCAAGGAACTGGTCTAAGTTTCTGAAGTAAACTTCCCCTCGATCCTAGTTTCCTACCAAGGAACTGGTCTAAGTTTCTAAAATAAACTTCCCCTCGATCCTGGTTTCCTACCAAGGAACTGGTCTCAGTTTCTTTTGTAAACTTCCCCTCGATCCTGGTTTCCTACCAAGGAACTGATCTAAGTTTCTGAAATAAACTTCCCCTTGATCCTGGTTTCCTACCAAGGAACTGGTCTCAGTTTCTTTTGTCAATAAACTTTCTTGACAAGGGACGCTATTCGTAGCGGTTTTCCTCAAACTTCTCGCCGAATTTTCCTGGGGAGATGCCATTTGATAGAAAAATTTTGATGTCAGACTCGCTGGGGAACCCATTCGCCTGAGTTGTAGAGGTGTACAAACTTCTCTGTTTGGAGACGCCATTTGCCGACTCTACTGGGGAAAATGAGTCTCTTGAGATACTGCTTTCACGCTTGGGGATATTACATCATACTTTTCTCGGGATCTTCCCGGAGAAACGCCATATGATGTAATCCAATTTTGAGGTGCTGATGACCTTTTCATCAGCGGTTTTTTTCGGAGAAAAACTGTTGTATTGCCGAATCTCTGCTTAAGAGGCTTCCTCTAGGGATTTTCCTTAATCCGGGAAAGCGAAAATATCATCTTCAATGGCGAAGAGTGACATCGGTTGAAGGTTCTCTGGTCTTTCAGAGGTTCAAGTTATCAAAGTGGTCAAGGGCCAATTCTGATCCAGAAATAAACTGGAGGAGAGAGATTGTTCAGATGCAACCTTTCCTGATGAGGAAAGAACTTGACAACTCGATTGAGAAGACTGTCACCACTACGGGACAAGACCGACTGGAGTGATAGTGATGCAATATGAATGTGAATGAAAATCAATAATGCATGATGTATGTATGTATATGCTGACAAAACTGACACGACATACAGACTAATGGATGAACACGACTGGATACTCGGCCATCGCTGGGACGAAGAAGTACAGCTGGTTCAAGATAGCAATTCTGCCTTGCTTGGGAGAAAGTAGTTCCCGCGGGGAACACCGTTGGTCGGGCATAGGAGGTGAGAACTCTGCCGAGGATGTCAGACGGAGTATTCGCATCTGACATAGCTGATCCTTCATTCAGGCATACTGGTTTAGAATGAGTACTTTGATTCTGCACTTTGAGGCTCGAACACCTTTGGAGAAGCGATCGATGTTCTTTCGATGTTCAACCGTCAAAAGAAATTGCCATCTTTATTTTTAAAAGCAGAGCAATTTTAACAAGTAAATTCATTTTTGTTTCGTTTCAAGAATCGTTGATCATGTTAAAAACATCATTCTGTAAAGCTAAAACAAGTAAGAATTACAAACAAAAGCACAAGGGCTCAAATTTTATTGATAGGATGGAAATCAACCAAACGCGTGATTCCAAAGAGTATGTACAAAGTTAGAAAATGGTAATTTACAGGGAACAGGGCTACGTTGAAACATAACGACCGCTATCCTTCTACCAACTTTGAATTCGGGACATCCTGAGCTTTTGTCGAAGATGACCGTGATTGGAGTTTCTGATGGATGGCATGACTGCTGAGGAGTTGAACTGATCAGACGTAGTTACTTGCCATTATCCCTAACTTTTGCCTGGATTGTACTTTGAGATTTCCAATCCATCGGGATGATTTTTGATCATGTCTCTAATTTTTGCCTGGACCGCCCTTTCGGGTTTTCAATCCACCGAGACTCTTTTTTTTTTTTAGTTTAGGCGAAGTATTTCTTGACTACATCAACATTTGTGGGGTACGCAAATTCCTCTCCATCCATGGTTGCAAGTCTTAAGGCGCCGCCTGAGAAAGCTTTCTTGACCACATAGGGGCCGTCATAATTCGGAGTCCATTTGCCCTAAGAATCAGTGAGAAATGATTGTATCTTCTTGAGAACGAGTTCTCCTTTCCTGAAGACGCGAGGTCGAACCTTTTTGTCAAACGCCTTCTTCACTCTTTGCTGATACAACTGACCGTGACATAGAGCCGTTATTCTCTTTTCTTCGATCAGGTTTAATTCGTCATGTCGATTCTGACACCATTCAGCTTCTGTAAGCTTAGCTTCCATCAATACCCAGATTGATGGGATTTCTACTTCGATGGGGAGCACTGCTTCCATGCCATAAACTAGAGAAAAAGGGCTTGCCTTTGTTGAAGTGCGGACAGATGTGCGATAACCATGAAGAGCAAAGGGTAGCATATCGTGTAACACCCCACTTTCCCCATTTTGAAAATAAACAAAATATTAAAGATGAATCAGAGTTTGCACCAAAAAGTGGAATGCCACATCATCAAAACAAGCAGAAACTCTTTATTGTATTAAATTGAATAAAGAATCAGCGGAAATAATCATTTAGTTTCAATTCATGGCCATCTGCCCAAATTCACCAACATTATCCTTAAAACAAGGTTCTCCATAAAATAATTCGACAAAATGGAATACGTAACAAAGAATGTAATAAAATCAAAGCAACTAAAAAAAATATCCCGAAATCCCGTGTTACGTATCAGAGCACTCCTATAGACTCGAATAGGCAACACGAAGATCCAAGCAACCTAAGTACCTGGGTTATCTGTACTTCCGAAGAAGCACAGACACAACAACAACAACAAAAGGGGTGAGAAATCATGTTCAATATATAACGGTGAATAAATACATGATAAGAAGGTAGTATTTACATATATAAATCAACAACACACCAACACAAACCTACTGTCCAATATCATCAACAACATCAATTAATAATGTAATGCAACACGACACCATGCATGCGGTACCGACTCGTTGGTTCATTCAATCGAACCCCGGATAGATCACATACACCTCTACTTGGCAATGATCTATCCCCCACCATTCTCCATATAGCAGTACGGATGAATCGCATACACTCCTCCTGAGCAACGATCCATCCCACCAATCATCATGAATATGCAAGACTCAACTATGCACAACAAAACATGTATACAAGCGTAAATACATGCACACGATCCTCCTGATCACATCATACATGTCATCAACACCATCGTCATGTAATTTACTTCATACACACCAAACACTCAATTAATTAATTAATTAAAAATTATTAAAATTAATATTTTCATCATCAACATCTTATTTCTC
Organism: Lathyrus tuberosus; assembly: GCA_022829125.1. NCBI lineage: Eukaryota > Viridiplantae > Streptophyta > Magnoliopsida > Fabales > Fabaceae > Lathyrus > Lathyrus tuberosus. Next base: position 1,377,851 of record JALAZF010000599.1, on the reverse strand, counting down.
AACACCTGGCACCTATTCCCAACCTCTCAAACCAAAAGAAACCGAATCAGACGCGAAAACGGGAAAGGAATCGCGAAACGGTAAAATTCTGCAACTTCGCTAGCCATACGCGTATTGCCCCATGCCATACGGGTATTGCCAGCTCGCTCGCCCAACCCATACGCGTATTGACTCCCTTCATACGCGTATTCCCTCACAATGCCCAAGTCCTTACGTGTATTGCCTTATGTCGTACGCGTACGGACATAGACGTCTTCTCACTGAATTTCCCAAATTCCAACACCATACGCGTATTACCCTCCTATTACGCGTACTACCTAACTCCCATACACGTATTGCTACGTATTAGGCCATTCCATACGCGTATCGCCCCACCTGATACGCATATCGCCAGATCTATTACGTAATTCACCAGAAGCCACACTATTCTGCATTCTGCTACGATTTCCACACTTCTTCACTTCTAACCAGTCCTATAATCGTTTCTACACTGATTTTAGGTCCAATTTTCATCTTTTCTCTTGTACCTAGAATTACTACATGTATTATAAGTCTATAATCTCAAATCGTTCTCCTAACTCGAGTCAAAATCAACAGGTCTGCAACATGTTCATACAACAGCAACAACCACGACAATTCATGAAAATACATATCAATTCATACACGATTTTCAGAATCACAACAGACATATACAACAATCATCAATTCAACAGTTTTACATACAAATGCCTACGGGGTTAAGGACTCCCCACTACCCTATCATGAATATATCACCAATATTAAACCCGTTTCTCCCCCTTACCTCGAATTCTTGCTTAATGCCAGCGAAAATTGGTGAAGATCTTTGCCCTAGCACACCCTTGTTCTTCCTCTCCTTAGCTTTTCCTCTTTCTATCTCTAAAATTCTGATTATTCTAAACCTTTACCAATTTCCACTAATTATCACTCAATTACTAAATTGCCCTTCATTAACTCATCAGCCCATTAATGATTTATCTTATTTTATTTTAATTCACTAAAATTGCCACACTAATGTTAATATTACTACTAATAATAATAATAATAATAATATTAGTAATAATAATAACAATAGTAATAAGAATAATAATTCTATTAATAATAGTACTAAGTCACCCCACCTTATTATTTATGGTCTAAACCCCGCATTTAACAATAATGTCCTACCATAACCATCCCATCGCACTCGAACACATCCCCAAACAAGGTCACACAACAAAATAACACAAGACGTCTAAATAATTAAAATGGGGTGTTACAACTCTCCCCCACTTAAATTATTTTCGTCCTCGAAAATTACCTGATGGAAACAATTCTGGATACGACTCTCGCATCCTGCTTTCCAATTCCCAGGTCACACTGCCTCCTGCAGCACCTCCCCAAGCTACTCTCACCAGAGGTATCTCCTTTCCTCTGAGTTGTTTCATCTTACGATCCTCGATCCTCAACGGCATCGTCTCTACGGTAAGATTCTACCTGATCCGAACTTCGTCTCTCTGAATCACATGAGACGAATCTGAAACATACTTCCGAAGTTGCGACACATGAAACACATCATGCAAGTTCGAAAGCTCCGGTGGCAATGCCACTCTATGAGAAACTGCACCAACTCACTGTAAGATTTGATACGGTCCAATAAACTTAGGATCCAACTTCTTAGATTTCAAGGCACGACCCACACCGATCACTGGGTTAACTCTTAGGAATACGTGATCACCTTCACTGAATTCCAATTCCTTCCTTCGATTATCGTGATAACTTTTCTGCCTGCTCTGAGATGCTTTCATCTTTTCACGGATCATTTGAATTGTCTCAGTAGTCTGCTGCACAATCTCTGGTCCAAGCACCACATTCTCACCTGTCTCATACCAACACAGAGGTGTCCTACACTTCCGTCCATACAAAGCTTCAAAAGGCGCCATTCCGATGCTAGAATGGTGACTGTTATTATACGTGAACTCGATCAATGGCAAATGAGTATCCCACGCACCACCTTTTTCCAATACACAGGCTCTCAGCAAATCCTCCAACGACTGAATAGTCCTCTCTGACTGACCATCGGTCTGTGGATGATAAGCTGAACTCAACTTCAATTTAGAACCCAAGGCTTCCTGCAGACTCCTCCAAAATTCTGAAGTAAACCTCAGATCTCTATCCGACACTATGCTCGACGGAACACCATGTAACTTCACAATTATCCTGATATAAATTTCCGCTAGCTTCGACAACGGGAAACTGATGTTAATTGGTATAAAATGTGCGGATTTTGTAAGTCGATCCACCACTACCCAAATAGCATCAAAGCCCCTCGCCGTATTTGGCAAACCAGTAACAAAATCCATCGCAATACTGTCCCATTTCCACTCAGGAATTTCCAACGGTTGCATTAATCCCGAAGGTTTCTGATGCTCCACTTTTGACTTCTGACATGTCAAACAAGCATAGACAAACTGAGCTATGTCCCTCTTTATACCGGACCACCAAAACAACTTCTCCAAAGCATGGTACATCTTTGTAGCTCCCGGATGAATACTCAAGCTACTCCGATGACTTTCCTCTAAGATTGCCTTTTTCAATTCCTCATTATCCGGTACACAAATTCTGCCCCGGAATCTCAACACACCAACATTATCTACCTTAAAGTCACTATCAGGATCATCTCCTTCTGTAGGCATCAAGTCTACTAATTTCACATCCAGTTTCTGATTTTCCTTAATCACATCCAAAAAGTCATTATTCACTTTCAGCATACCCAATCTGATACTTCCTGGTGTAGTTTCACAAACCATACTCAAATCTCTGAACTGTTCAATCAATTTCATTTCCTTCACCATTAACGCAGACATATGGATTATCTTCCGACTCAGAGCATCTGCCACAACATTAGCTTTTCCCGGATGGTAACTCAAATTAAAGTCATAGTCTTTCAAGAATTCTAACCATCTTCTCTGCCTTATATTCAATTCCTTCTGATCGAACAAATATTTCAAACTCTTGTGATCACTAAACACTTCAAATCTCAATCCATACAAATAATGCCTCCAAATTTTTAACACGAACACCACTGCAGCTAATTCAAGATCATGAGTAGGATAGTTCCTCTCATGCACCCTTAACTGTCTTGAAGCATAAGCCATTACCTTGCCACCTTGCATCAACACACCGCCTAATCCCATCTTAGACGCATCACAATAAACTATGAAAGAATCATTTGGACTTGGTAAAATCAACACTGGTGCTGTCGTCAACTTCTTCTTCAGTTCTTCGAAACTCTCCTCACAGGCAGCATCCCAGACAAAAGCTTGATTCTTTCTGGTTAACTGAGTCAACGACAATGCCAATTTAGAAAACCCTTCAATGAACCTTCTATAGTAACCTGCCAAACCCAAAAAACTTCTAATCTCCGTTGCGGTCTTCGGAGTTTCCCACTGAAGTAATGCACTTACTTTAGAGGGATCCACCGCTATACCATCACCAGAAATCACATGGCCCAAGAAACTCACGGTCTTCAACCAAAATTCACACTTCGAGAACTTTGCAAACAATTTATTATCTTTCAACACCTGCAATGCAATCCTCAAGTGACCTGCATGCTCTTCGTCAGACTTAGAATAAATCAGTATATCATCAATAAACACCACAATAAACTGATCTAGGTAAGAATGGAAAATACGATTCATATATTCCATAAATACACCCGGCGCATTAGACACTCCAAAAGGCATCACTGCATATTCGTAATGTCCGTAGCGAGTTCTAAAAGCAGTCTTCTAAATATCACCTTCCTTTACCCTAATCTGATGGTAACCGACCTCAGATCAATTTTGCTGAAAACACGAGCTCCTACCAGCTGATCCATTAAGTCATCAATCCTAGGAAGTGGATACTTATTCTTAATGGTCACTTTATTTAACTGACGGTAATCAATGCACAGACGCATGCTACCATCTTTCTTTTTCACCAACAACACTGGAGCTCCCCACGGCGACACACTTGGTCTTATAAACTTCTTATCGAGCAATTCCCCGAACTGAGACTTCAACTCTGCCAACTCTGATGTAGACATCCTGTACGGTGCCATAGAGATAGGTCTGGTACCCGGTACAAGATCAATAGCAAATTCAACTTCCCTTGTCGGAGGCAATTCTGTGATGTCATCTGGAAACACTTTAGGAAATTCATTAACTACTGGCAATTCATTAACTGAAGTCTTGCTTTCAACAGATAACGAGGCAAATACTGCAAACAGCTTCGCTTCATCTTCCAACAACGCCATCAACTCTTTGCTTGATAGCGAATCTGCTAATGCTTCCTCTTCAGGAGTAAGAAACAGTAACGTCTTCCTGAAGCAATCAATATACACCCGGTTGAACTCCAACCAGATCATTCCCAAAATAACGTCAAGATTACCGAGTGGCAAACAAATCAAGTCCACTCTGAAATCTCTACCAAACACGGTCAGCGGACACTTCAAACACACCAAAGAAGTAACCACGGAACCAATAGATAGAGTTTCAATCGTCATCCTCTGCTCTAGAGTAGATGGCACAATCCCTAATCTCTTCACACAGTCAACAAAAATAAACGAGTGTGTTACACCCGTGTCAATGATAGCAATCAAAGGAACATCATTAATAAAGCAAGTACCTTTGACGGAACGCTCCTTCTCAGTGGATTGGGCTCCCACTAAGGCAAACACCTTCCCACTAGTTTGAGACGCAAGAGACTTCTTCGGCTTCTCGCAGTGAGTGCTGATGTGACCCTTCTCTCCATAATTATAACAGGTAGGCATAGTGGCTCTGCAATCAGCTATAACATGACCAGCTTTGCCACACTTGAAGAACTTCTTCACCTCATTCTGACAGTTGTTAGCACGGTGACCCGCTCCACCACATCTGAAGCACTTGAGAGTATCAACACCTGCTCCCTTCTCCTTTGGCTTCTTCCCCACATCAGTTTTCTGTTTCCCCTTATCAGCTGGAGCACTGTAAGGAGTACCTCCAAATCTCTGCTTATTTTTCTTCTCATTCACAGCTTTGTAATGAGTAATTCTGGCTCTGTTGTCATTATCATAAATTCTGCTTCTGCTTACCAGCTCTGGATAGTTTCTTATTGATCGTACCTGGATCAGACAGTTTGGAGATGGCCAACGACGTCTGGAATTGTTGCTACTTTAATGATGATGAAAGACGGCGGGGGGGGGGGGGGGGGGGGGGGGTGTACCTGCAGGGCACTCCGATGCTTAAGTCAGTGAGGGCACAACAAATACAGAGAAAGTGAGTGAGAGTAAGAAATTAACCCTCCCGACCCTCTCAAGTGAGAGGGTATTTATAGGAGACCCCCAGCGCGTGGTCAACGGTTACTTGCAACGGGTGGGACCAGCGTGTGACCTGTTCCAAGTAACTGCTAGGGCTTACGTGTAGTAATAATGACCAGCTCGTGGTCAACACCCTAGTGTAACCGTCCCTTTAATGCCATTAGTAGATGGTTACATGAAATGTATCTGTGTAGATAAGACCGTTAGTAGACTCCTCGGGGGGGGGGGGGGGGGGGTGGGAGTATACAATGTCGAGGAAATATGGTGGTCGTGGTCTGGACATGACCTAACGGAGGAGAACCATGCTTGTTGAGGACCTATGAGTCAACGAGATTAGGAGTATTCTCGCGGGGAGAAGTTAATCTGTCGAGGAGGTCCATTTCATCAGGGTGTGATGTCTTCATTTCCTGTTTGTCCTCAGATGCTCGACATTGTCAAGGTGCCAGGTGCCCGACATACCTTTGGCCTCGCGTATGGCAGTCATGTGTCCTTCTCTAGGACTTTATTGGGCTTCTTCAAGTTGTATGGATTGGGCCTGTTTGATTGTAGGAAACTACGCCCTGTCCAGAACAGGAGCCCCCCCAAGTCGTTGCTTTGAGGTATCAGAGTAATGACTTGAGGGTCAATAATCGTGTCGGGGAAATGCCAAGGGATGATCCGAGGAGGATATCAGCATAGTCGAAATTTCCATGATTATCATGACGTCGGGCATTGATATCTTGCGGACAATTATCATGAGGCGGGCACTGATAGCTTGCGGGCAACAAAGAGTTCCATCTGGTTGAAATGTTGGGGAGATGAGAAGTTTCCATTTTGAAACGATGGGATGACGAAAGGACACGCGTGGATTTTTGACCGGTGCAAGTGTGCCACGTGTCACTTGTCATCATTGCATAGGGTGGCTGCCTAGGGTTCTCGAGTTCCGTGATTTGTCTATAAGTACTCTCTCTTCCCTTCATTTCTCATTTTTCGCTCTTTCGTTCAAGAATCGTTTCCTCTTCCTTCTCCGTTTTCTCATTCTCCGTTCGCCACCATCAACCACCGCAAGTCCGTCGTGCTACGCCGTGCCGGAACCCTATTTCACCATCTACAAGGTATTTTCTTCAAAACTGTTGTTTTTTCCGGCATTTCCTTTAAGTTTAACTTGCTTGAAATCGTTTCTCTGATGAACTGATGAAGTTCTCACGAGAAATGGAAGGATTCCTGGCGAATACGGCAGGGATCTTTGGCTGTTTTAAGAGAAAGAGTGTATGAATTTTTCTCTGTTTCCATTTCTGTTGAATAAAACAGAGGAACTGGATGAATATTTTCGGGGAGCGTGATGAACATCGCGGGGACCTGATAACGTTTTGTGTCCCCAATAATTACTCTTTTTCGTTGATTTCACGGGAAAAAGGGGCAAGATTTTCCTGGGAAGCGATGAGTTTCCGGGGACATCCGTTATTCGTCTCTGACCGGCTAGTTTGGTATAACTCGTCGAATTAACCTGTTCCCTTCTGCTTTTCAGGTTGATGGACAGATTGGCTGCTGAAGTGGCTGTAGGTGAATTCGAAGAGGATAACCAACTCGAAATTCCGATGGCCCATATGGCTTTTAGACAAGAGCGTCCGCTTGAGGACTGGGTGTGTGAGGAGGCCCTCACTATGTCGTCCGTCTTCACATTCCCCGACGAAGATGGGTTTTGTACTGTCGAGCATAGGTTGCTCGGTTCTGAGCAATCCTGGAAAGTGTACCGCCCCAACGAGGACCATCGTATATGTACACCTTACATGGGAATGCGTTTCCCGGTGTATGAGTTTATGTTTCAGGAGGCGGGGTGGAGGCTCCCCTTCACATACTTTCAAGGGGGGGTCTTCAAATGGTTAAAATTGGCTCCATCGCAAATCCACCCGAACTCATTGGCCTTCCTCCGGGCTTTTGAGCTCGTCTGCAAACACTTGGACATCCGGGCAACAGTGTCCCTTTTCTTCCAAATTTTTCATCTGCAGAGGTCTACAATCGATGGTCGACACGGCTGGGTGTCGTTCAAACAAAATAAAGCTTTATTTCACACCTACTTGGACTCCGTTCGAGATTTCAAGTGGCGTTACTATTTTGTGAAGCTGGTCACTCCCGAGGCCATTAATTCGATATATGAAAGGATGACTCAAGAAGTGGATGGGCTGTCTACAGAAGTGATGGTGCCAAAATTCCCCCTCTTCTGGACAGAAGAGCATTACAAAGAGGGGGTAGACAAATATAAAGTAAGACATAATAAGCTCAATGTCGAGGATCGCGAGGCTTATGACAAGATAGTCGAGTACGTGAAGAGTTTGAATAAAACTCCAAGCGTATCCGAGGACGGAGAGACCTCGATAGGTGGTAATGAGCAGGTGACGAAGACCCATCGCCTGATTAATACTCGTGTACTGCTCGAGACTTTCTCCGATGAGGAGGCTGTCGAGCTCTTAGGTGGTGCAAAGATCCTTGACTTAGATTTCTCTCATGTTCGTGTATCTTGTTTTACTAATATTTTTCTTTCTTTTTGTAGGGAAAATGGTTAGAGCTGCAGAAAGATACTCGAGGCTAAAGGCAAAAAGGGCTAGGGAAGAACAATCCCGTCCAACCGAATAAAGTACCCCTCAGCATATCTCTTCTACGACAGTGCCTGAGAGTACTCCCTCTACTGCAGTGCCCGAGGGTTCCGAGCAATCTCATGCTGTGTTAACTGCAACCGTGACCTCTGAGAATCAGTCCCCGGGGGCCCAAAGGATATTTAAGCGGGCAAAGACTACTGGTTCGACCATTGATGATGTGGAAGGTAGTCCCCCTCCTCCTCCTGCGAGCTTCGAGATTCCTCCGTGTTATCTCCACCGTCGCTACTTCTCCGAGGTTATTTGTCCTCGTGTCGCCCCTGCTGAAGCCCAGGCTTTGTTGGGGAGTGCTTTGGAAGCGAGAAGGAAAATAATTATCGAGGATATGTCTGCCGTCATGCGGCTCTGTTCGGTTGCCCTCGTTCTGAACGACGAGAGTTGCTCTGCTGCTGAGCTTTCTCGACTGAAAGAAAGACTTCAGATTTTGGAGCCTGAATTGCTCGGCGTGCAGAAAGACTTGAAGGACTGCAGGGAGCTGAACAGAAAACAAGGCGAGCAGCAAAGACAGTCGGAGGAGAAGTTGAAGGAGGCTGAGGATGTGGCGAAGGGCCACCTTGCTCGGATCACTGCGTTGGAAGAGGAAGAGCAACGTCTCAAGGACAGGATAGCTGAACTGGAAGAGGCTGTTCAGCCAGCCGAGAATGAAACCGAGGAGGACAAACTATTGACCTCTCGAGCAGCTCTGATAGCCAAGCTCAGGGAAGTCGAGAAGGATCTTCGGTTGGCTGAAGATGATGCTCTGGAGTTTGCAGATGTCGGGTTCCAGAACGCTGTGGCGCAGCTTAAACTCCTGAATCTGGACCTTGTAACCGATGGAGCTGATTCCAAGTTTGAGGTGGTCGACGGTAAGATTGTGTTGCCCGGACAAACAGTAAATGCTGATGGGGGAAACGGGGAGCAGGAGAATCCCGAGGCAGCTGATGCTGCTGCGGAGTGATAGTGTAGTCAGTTTGGCCTGCGTGCCGATTTTTTGTATTGACTAGCCTGCATGCCATACTTGCTTATTTGCCCGGCCTAAGAGCCAAGGCTTTATGTAATATTTTTACAATGGGCTTGCCCGACTTAGTATTTCCATTTTGCCTCTTTATCTGCTCTGTGTGTGGTATTTTACTTATTTTTTATCTAAGTTATTTTGAAATTGCTGGATATTTGGGAGTTTGTTCGACTTTAGTGATTCTCGACTGCGAAGAGAGCTGGTCGAGCGGTCAGGGGTTGTACTCCGACCTTAACGAAGCTAAGAGGTCGATCGAGGTCTTAGTTTCATGGCGTGAACTTCCCATCGCGGGCTGGGTGTTCTGCCTACAAGGCACTTCGACGACGGAGCTCGATAGAGTACTCCTCGCCGGGCCAAAAGTTCAACGCACACACAACGTGACTTTTGATCTTCATTAGCATATAGAGGTGCCGTGCCTGTACCATGGCACGCTCCCCGTAACGGCAAATTTTGTATAGTTACATGTAGTGTTCAACTGTAATATTGTTTAAGCTTCTCAGCATTCCATGGTCGAGCAAGTTGTTCACCTTGGAGGTTTTCGAGGTAATAAGCGCTTGTCCCCGTCTTTGCAATGACGCGGTAGAGGCCCTCCCAGTTTGCGGCCAGCTTTCCTTCACGTGAATTTTTCTGATTTTGCCGTAAGACAAGACTGCCTATTTGGAAATCTCGTTTGATGACTTTGTCATTATAACGCAAAGTTATTTTTTGTTTTAAAGAGACTTCTTTGAGGGATGCACCCGTCCTTATTTCTTCGACAAGGTCGAGTTCCTCGCGAAGGGCTTCGTTGTTCGCTTCTTTGTCAAGAGGAGCTTCTGTCCTTCTCGAAGGTTCCCTGATTTCCACGGGAATTACTGCCTCGGTTCCATATGTTAACCGGAATGGGGTCTCCCCGGTCGTGGAATGAGGGGTAGTTCGATACGCCTAGAGGACGCTGTGTAACTCCTCGACCCACCGTTGTTTGGCTTCGCTGAGTCGCCGTTTGAGTCCTCGGAGTATTACTCTGTTCGCTGCTTCAGCTTGCCCGTTGGTTTGTGGGTGTTCGACCAATGTAAAGTGTTGCTTCGTACCCAGCTTGGTAACGAAGTCTTGGAAGTTTCCGTCGGTGAACTGTGTCCCGTTGTCTGTGACAATGGCCTAAGGCACGCCGAATCGGGCGAGTATGTTTCTCTTGTAGAAACGTAATATGTTGAAAGCAGTGATCTTGGCTAATGCTTCCGCCTCGATCCACTTTGTGAAGTAATCTATCCCGACGATGAGGTACTTATTTTGGTATGATCCTACGACAAAAGGTCCGAGGATATCCATTCCCCACCACGCAAAGGGCCACGGGGATGACAATGATTTAAGCTCGTTTGGAGGAGCGAGGTGCATGTCCCCATTCCTCTGACAACGGTTACACTTTTTGACGTGTTCCTTTGCGTCTTGTTGCATAGTGGGCCAGTAATATCCTGCTCGAAGAGCTTTTCGAGCCAAAGATCTTCCGCCTAGATGTTGCGCATTGATTCCTTCATGTATTTCCTGGAGAATCTCTGAAACTTTACTTTCCTCGACGCACCGGAGTAGAGGGATGGAGAATCCTCGGCGATATAGCTTACCTTCGACTATGGTGTACGCACATGCCCGCCTCTTAACTATCCCAGCTTCTTTAGGATCGTCGGGCAGTATGCCCGTCATCAGGTATTCGTAAATTGGAGTCATCCAACAGTTTGCGTCCCCGATAACGTTCACCTCTGTGGTTGAGGTAGGTTTGTTGATGCTCGGATGGGTCAGTATCTCTTGGATCACTGATTTGTTCCCTCCTTTCTTCTTAGTGCTCGCTAGCTTGGAGAGCACGTCTACTCGAGTGTTATGCTCGCGCGGGATGTAATACACCTCCACGGAGACAAATTTCTTCAACTTTTCTTGTACCAAGGTTAGGTATTCAATGAGACTGTCATTTTTGGCCTGAAATTCTCCCCGAACTTGGATGCTACGAGCTGAGAGTCTGTAAAGATTTTGACTTCTTTTGTGTCGAGGTCTTCTGCAAGTCGAAGTCCTGCGAGGAATGCCTCATACTCAGCTTGGTTATTTGATGTTTTGAAAGATAGCTCTAGTGAGACTTCTATCAAGATGCCTTCCTCGTTTTCAAGGATAATGCCTGCCCCGCTGCCCTTTGCACTGGAGGCTCTGTCGACGTAAATTGTCCATTTTGGGAGCCATTGGTCAAGGATTCGGGGACTGTCATTTCCGCTACGAAGTCGGCCAGTACCTGAGCTTTTAAGGCTTTTCTTCCTTCGTATAGAACGTCGAACTCGGATAGCTCAAGAGACCACCGGAGCATTCTCCCCACCATATCTGGCCGACTAAGGAGCTGTCGGATAGGCTGCTCAGTTCTTACCATAATTGTGTGGGCCGGGAAGTAATGGTGTAGTCTTCTGGCTGCAGTTACGAGGGCCAAGGCGACTTTTTCAATCTGTTGATATCTGAGCTCGGGACCCTGAAGAGCTTTGCTCGTGAAATAAATCGGTTTCTGTCCGTCGGGGGTCTCCCGTATGAGGACAGCAATTACCGCTTCGCCAGTGATGGCCAGGTACAAGAAAAGTGTTTCCCCGTTATCTGGTCGGGACAAGACCGGGGGTTGTGATAAGACTTGTTTTAGATGGAGGAGGGTTTGTTCGCATTCTTCACTCCATTCAAATGTTGCTTTCTGTCGAAGAAGTTTGAAAAATGGGAGTGCATATTGGGCAGATTTAGCGACAAAATGAGAGAGGGCAGTTAACATCCCGTTAAGTGATTGTATCGACTTCTTTGACTTCGGAGTAGGAATCTCGGAAAAGGCCTTACATTTGTCGGGATTCGCTTCAATTCCTCTCTCCGTAAGGTAAAAGCCAAGGAATTTCCCTGCTCGAACACCGAAAGTGCACTTGTCGGGGTTGAATCTCATGCGACATTTCCTCACCGTGTCGAACACCTTTTTAAGGTGAGCAGCGTGGTCGACTTCGTCTGCGGATTTGACGATCATGTCGTCCATATAGACTTCGAGCATGTCACCAATTTTTGCTCGGAAGACTTTGTTCATCATTCGTTGGTAGGTGGCACCTACATTCTTCAGACCAAAGGGCATCACATTATAATAATAATTGCCCGACTCAGTCATAAAAGTTGTATGCTTTCTGTCAGCCTCATCCATGGGAATTTGGTTATATCCCGAATAAGCGTCCATGAAAGACAACAGTTTAAATCCTGCAGAGTTGTCGACCAGTCGGTCGATGTTAGGAAATAGGTAAGAGTCTTTCGGGCATGCCCGATTAAGATCCGTGTAGTCAATGCAAATCCTCCATTTTCCATTAGATTTTTTAACAAGTACAACATTGGACAACCAAGTGGTGTACTTGACCTCCGAAATAAAGTTTGCCTCTAGGAGGTTTTTTACAAATTTTTCAGCAGCCTCCATTTTTTCTGGAGACTGCCTACGCCTACGTTGAGCTATAGCCTTAGCATTTGGATCTATAGTCAGCTGGTGACAAGCCACTTGAGGGTCTAATCCAGGCATCTCCGAAGCGCTCCAAGCGAATAAATCTGCATTCTCTCGGAGACATGCCTTCAGCTGCCTCCTCGCCAGGTCGGGGAGTCCATGGCCGATCTTCACAGTTCGCTCTGGGTCATCGCCAAGAGGGATCAGCTCAAAATCTCCATCTGGGATGGGGCGTGTTGGGCAGAGAGGCTGCCCGTTGACTTCAACTGGGAGGTCTTTGCCTGCAACTTCTTCCTGTTCCCCGGTGAACCTGCTATCAAGGTCGACTGCGCTGACCGGCAGTAGTGGAACCTGTGCGACATCTGAAGTTGCTCTTCTGGGGTGGACGCCACCGACAACACTTAGACCTTTGATCGCTGCATCGAAACATCTTCTAGCTGCTTCAATATCCCCGTGGAGGGTAACCACACGTCCTCGTGTCGTATAATACTTCATTTTTAGGTGGATAGTGGATGGTACAGCTGTTATTTCAGCCAAAATGGTCCTTCCCAAGATGCAGTTGTAGAGGGAAGGGCAGTCGACCACTAGGAAACATGTCTTCTCCTGTCGAGTTGTTTCATCTGCTCCGAATGTGACCAATAATTCTACATAACCTCGAGGTCTAGTAGACGCGCCGTTGAAGCCTTGTAGATCAGATCCCACATATGGGGACAGGTGATGCTTTGTCAGCTGGAGAGTGTCGAAGAGGTGAGTGTACATGATGTCCACTGAGCTTCCCTGATCGACCAAAATCCGATGCACATCAAAGTTGGCCATTTGTGCCCGAATTAGGAGGGGTATATTAGCATTCGGGGATCCACCTGGTAATTCCTCAAGATAGAAACTTATAGCGCATGATTTTCCACGAGATAAGCTGAGAGTTGGGTCTCGAGGAGTGGATGTCCTTAGCTCGTCGAACTTCCTCTTTATTGATCCGACGGTCACTCGTTCAGGGTCTCCGCCCGATAAGACTAGGGCTTGGGGGAAACTTTCCCAAGTACTGCGAACACTTACTAGTTCTTCCGTCGAGAAGCTCTTCCATATGTTTCGAACCGCTTCGGCATCGCTAACATTTCCTTGGAAACCGAAGTCTTCAGGTCGTGAGATGCTTAAGGCAACTTGCAGTTTTCCAGTGTCCGAATGGTTTGACTCCTCGGTATTTAGAGCTTCTTGGCTGGTGGGACAAGGAGCCTCGTCTTGTTTGGCGTACTTTTTCAGGTAGCCCTCTTTAATCAACGTTTCGATTGCGTCCTTAAGGTGGATGCAATCCTCAGTAACATGCCCGTGACTGCGATGGAACCGGCAGTACTTGGATTTATCTGTATTTGGTTTGGGAGCTGTTGGTTTTGGGAAGCAGATTCCCCCTTTCACGAACTCCGAATTTGCATATTCACTAAAAATGCGTGCATGGGACACGTTAAGTGGAGTGTAGTCTTTGAAAAGACCGGCAGGTCCCCGAGATTCGCGGGAGTCTTTATTCCGATTTTCTTTTTTCCTCTCCCCGCCTCGCTTAGGTGGAGGGGAATCTTCTCTTCTCCTATCCCCTCCTCGCCTAGGTGGAGGGGAGTCTTCCCTGTTTCAACTGCGGGGGCCTTCTCTGCTTTTTAAATCAAGGGCAATCTGGGCTGCTTCTGCTTCCTCGAACTCAATGTGTGATTGAGCTCGTTCGAGGAAACCTTCGAAGCTGCGAGGACGGTGTAATCCGACAGATTCTGCGAACTTGGAACTAACCCGCAGTCCTTTGATGATGAGATATAATTTTATATGGCCGGTCGTATGGACCTCGACCGCTTCTTTGTTGAATCTCTCTATGTAGCTCCGGAGAGATTCTTTCTTTTCTTGGAAGATGGCCTCCAAGGAGGATATAGTTTTTGGATGTCTTCGAGAAGCTGTAAAATGCTTCCTGAAACGTTCCCTCGGAGCTTTCCACGACGCTATTGATTCAGGTGCCAGGTTTTTATACCAAGTCATGGCCCCTTTCCGAAGAGTCGTAAGGAATAACCGACATTTGATAGCGCCGGAGACGTTTCTAAAGTTGAGAAGAGCCTCGAAGCTCTCGACATGGTCGTCCGTATCAGATGTTCCATCGTAAGTCCCCAAGGATGGAGGTCTCTCCAAGCCTTTTGGAATAGGAGCTTCCATTATTTGTCTGGATAAAGGAGTCAGGTAGTCGTCATCATCGCTGCCTCCCGGGGATACAGAAGGAGAATTATGACCACGAACATAGTGACGTCTCGGGGAGTTTTCCTTATGACGGCCTCTTGGCTCCTCGACATCGGGCTTACTCTTCTTAGTCTTCAAGGGACGAGTGGGCCCTTTTGGTGGCGGGGAGCGATGACGCTTCTGTGGATGCTCGGTCTGGTTATACTCCAAACGTGGCCTACGACCTCTATTTACTGGGGAGGGGCTGCGAGATTCCACTGGAGATTGTGAATGTCCGGGATAAGGAGGTGGTTGGTGTCTTCGCGGGGAAGTTCGACCACGGCCTTTTTCTAGCTTCTCGATCCGTAAGCTTTGGTTGAAGATCATTTGATTGGTCTGATTGACCAACGCAAACAAGGCAGCAGTGTTCGGATCTGCATTTGGTGGTGGATCCACAGGATGGTAGGTGGGTTGGAAGATTGCTTCCTGTCTATCTTGTTGAGCAGTCTCGTATTCTACCTCATCGGAAGATGGGGAAGCGGTGATTCCATCTCTGACATCATTCTCCACGACAGGCTGAAGAGCATTGTTGTCGCCATGGGTGTTACCACCAAGTTGTGTGATGACATTATCTATAGCTTGATTTGCCGACGGGTTGGCCATTGCTGGTAGTTGAATGAGGAAAGTTTGATTTATCGCGAGGAAAATGGGGAAACTTATGAAATTCCCACAGACGGCGCCACTGATCGTACCTGGATCAGACAGTTTGGAGATGGCCAACGACGTCTGGAATTGTTGCTACTTTAATGATGATGAAAGACGGCCGGGGGGGGGGGGGGGGGGGGGTTGTACCTGCAGGGCACTCCGATGCTTAAGTCAGTGAGGGCACAGCAAATACAGAGAAAGTGAGTGAGAGTAAGAAATTAACCCTCTTGACCCTCTCAAGTGAGAGGGTATTTATAGGAGACCCCCAGCGCGTGGCCAACGGTTACTTGCAATGGGTGGGACCAGCGTGTGACCCGTTCCAAGTAACTGCTAGGGCTTACGTGTAGTATTAATGACCAGCTCGTGGTCAACACCCTAGTGTAACCGTCCCTTTAATGCCATTAGTAGATGGTTACATGAAACGTATCTGTGTAGATAAGACCGTTAGTAGACTCCTCGGGGGGGGGAGTCTACAATGTCGAGGAAATATGGTGGTCGTGGTCTGGACATGACGTAACGGAGGAGAACCATGCTTGTTGAGGACCTATGAGTCAACGAGATTAGGAGTATTCTCGCGGGGAGAAGTTAATCTGTCGAGGAGGTCCATTTCATCAGGGTGTGATGTCTTCCTTTCCTGTTTGTCCTCAGATGCTCGACATTGTCAAGGTGCCAGGTGCCCGACATACCTTTGGCCTCGCGTATGGCAGTCATGTGTCCTTCTCTAGGACTTTATTGGGCTTCTTCAAGTTGTATGGATTGGGCCTGTTTGATTGTAGGAAACTACGGCCCAGTCCAGAACACTTATCTTCTGACAAGCAATTCCCAATTTGATCTCCGGACGCAGCCCGTTCTCTAATTTCAAACACTTCGACGTCATAGCTTCTTCAGTATTGTAATGAGCACAATACTGAACCAACTCCTCAAACTTAGTGGCATACTCAGCAACTGTCTTATCACCCTGTTTCAGCTCCAAAAATTCAACCTCTTTCGCACTACGAATGTCTTCCGGAAAATACTTTTCCAGAAACTCAGCTTGAAACACAGCCCAAGTAATCTCAGTACCTGCAGCTTCCAATCTCTGATGACTGTTGTCCCACCAAGCCTCAGCCTCTCCTTCCAGCATATGAGTACCAAATCGTACCTTCTGCACATCACTGCATTCCATGGTCCTGAAGATCTTCTCCACAGCCTTCAGCCATTTCTGTGTAGCCTCTGGGTCCAATATACCTCCCTCATATGTAGGCGGCTTATTGCTCTGAAACTGTGCTAAGTCACGAAACTGAGCACCTCCACCCTGGTTGGCATTCTCTACAGCTTGTGCCATGGCTTGCATAGCAGCAGCAAGAGCAGCATCATTCCTTCCTGCCATACTGGACAACAATCATCACAAGGTCAGAACACACAAACAACTCCTATGCTAAGGACAGACTCAACTACTATACCTGGTCGGACGGACCGACCTGCTCTGATACCAATTGTAACACCCCACTTTCCCCATTTTGAAAATAAACAAAATATTAAAGATGAATCAGAGTTTGCACCAAAAAGTGGAATGCCACATCATCAAAACAAGCTTAAACTCTTTATTGTATTAAATTGAATAAAGAATCAACGTAAATAATCATTTAGTTTCAATTCACGGCCATCTGCCCAAATTCACCAACATTATCCTTAAAACAAGGTTCTCCATAAAATAATTCGACAAAATGGAACACGTAACAAAGAATGTAATAAAATCAAAGCAACTAAAAAAAATATCCCGACATCCCGTGTTACGTATCGGAGCACTCCTATAGACTCGAACAGGCAACACGAACATCCAAGCAACCTAAGTACCTGGGTTATCTGTACTTCCGAAGAAGCACAGACACAACAACAACAAAAGGGGTAAGAAATCACGTTCAATATATAACGGTGAATAAATACATGATAAGAAGGTAGTATTTACACATATAAATCAACAACACACCAACACAGACCTACTGTCCAATATCACCAACAACATCAATTAATAATGTAATGCAACACGACACCATGCATGTGGTACCGACTCGTTGGTTCATTCAATCGAACCCCGGTAGATCACATACACCTCTACTTGGCAATAATCTATCCCCCACCATTCTCCATATAGGAGTACGGATGAATCGCATACACTCCTCCTGAGCAACGATCCATCCCACCAATCATCATGAATATGCAAGACTCAACTATGCACAACAAAACATGTATACAAGCGTAAATACATGCACACGATCCTCCTGATCACGTCATACATGTCATCAACACCATCGTCATGTAATTTACTTCATACACACCAAACACTCAATTAATTAATTAATTAATTAAAAATTATTAAAATTAATATTTTCATCATCAACATCTTATTTCTCAGCACCTGGCACCTATTCCCAACCTCTCAAACCAAAAGAAACCGAATCGGACGCGAAAACGGGAAAGGAATCGCGAAACGGTAAAATTCTGCAACTTCGCTGGCCATACGCGTATTGCCCCATGCCATACGCGTATTTCCAGCTCGCTCGCCTAACCCATACGCGTATTGACTCCCTTCATACGCGTATTCCCTCACAATGCCCAAGTCCTTACGCGTATTGCCTTATGCCGTACGCGTACGGACAGAGACGTCTTCTCACTGAATTTCCCAAATTCCAACACCATACGCGTATTACCCTCCTATTACGCGTACTACCTAACTCCCATACGCGTATTGCTGCGTATCAGGCCATTCCATACGCGTATCGCCAGATCTATTACGCAATTCACCAGAAGCCTCACTATTCTGCATTCTGCTGCGATTTCCACACTTCTTCACTTCTAACCAGTCCTATAATCGTTTCTACACTGATTTTAGGTCCAATTTTCATCTTTTCTCTTGTACCTAGAATTAATACATGTATTATAAGTCTATAATCTCAAATCGTTCTCCTAACTCGAGTCAAAATCAACAGGTCTGCAACATGTTCATACAACAGCAACAACCACGACAATTCATGAAAATACATATCAATTCATACACGATTTTCAGAATCACAACAGACATATACAACAATCATCAATTCAATAATTTTACATACAAATGCCTACGGGGTTAAGGACTCCCCACTACCTTATCATGAATATATCACCAATATTAAACCCGTTTCTCCCCCTTACCTCGAATTCTTGCTTAATTCCTGCGAAAATTGGTGAAGATCTTTGCCCTAGCACACCCTTGTTCTTCTTCTCCTTAGCTTTTCCTCTTTCTATCTCTAAAATTCTGATTATTCTAAACCTTTACCAATTTCCACTAATTATCACTCAATTACTAAATTGCCCTTCATTAACTCATCAGCCCATTAATGATTTATCTTATTTTATTTTAATTCACTAAAATTGCCACACTAATGTTAATATTACTAATAATAATAATAATAATAATAATAATAATATTAGTAATAATAATAACAATAGTAATAAGAATAATAATCCTATTAATAATAGTACTAAGTCACCCCACCTTCTTATTTATGGTCTAAACCCCGCATTTAACAGTAATGTCCTACCATAACCATCCTATCACACTCGAACACACCCCCAAACAAGGTCAAACAACAAAATAACACAAGACGTCTAAATAATTAAAATGGGGTGTTACATCTCGTGCCAATCTTTGTAGGTTACAACCATCTTCTGAACAATTTTCTTGATGTTCTTGTTAGCCGCTTCTACCGCTCCGTTCATCTTGGGTCGGTAGGTAGATGAGTTATGGTGTTCGATCTTGAACTCTGTGCACAAATCTTTCATCATCTTATTGTTCAAGTTAGATCCATTATCAGTAATGATCTGGCTCAGAACACCATAACGGCAGATGATATTGTTTTGGATAAATCGGACCACCACTTGTCGGGTTACATTAGCGTACGACGCTGCTTCGACCCATTTGGTGAAGTAATCAATGGCTACCAGGATGAACCGATGTCCGTTTGAAGCCTTAGGCTCAATCAAGCCAATCATGTCGATTCCCCATATGGAAAAAGGCCATGGGGAAGAAAGAACTTTGAGATGCGTTGGCGGTACATGAATTTTGTCAGAGTATATCTGACACTTGTGACACTTCCTGATGTACTTGTAGCAGTCGGATTTCATGGTCAACCAATAGTACCCAGGTCTCAGAATTTTTCTCGTCATTGTGTGTCCGTTGGCATGAGTGCCAAAGGATCCTTCGTGAATTTCTTTCATCAGCATGTATGCTTCTGGTCTGTCTACACATCGGAGCAAGACCATGTCAAAGTTTCTCTTATAGAGTGTATCACCGCTCAGGAAGAAGTTTCCTGCTAGCCTTCTGAGGGTCTTTCTGTCTTTCCTTAGTGCCCTAGGTGGGTACTCTTGTTTCTGAAGGAAGCATTTGATATCGTGATACCAAGGTTTGTCATCTATGACTGCTTCAATCGTGAAGATGTAAGCGGGTCGTTCAAGGCGCATTATGTCGATCTTAGGAATGTCATTCCATTGACCTACACTAATCATGGAAGAGAGAGTGGCTAATGCATCAGCCATGTGATTCTCCTCACGAGGGATGTGATGAAACTCAATTCTATTGAAGAAGGGTAGCAACCTTCTCGCGTAGTCTTTGTAAGGAATCAATCCTGATTGGTATGTGTTCCAATCTCCTTTAATTTGATTGATAACCAGGGCTGAGTCGCCATATACGTCCAAGTTTTTGATCCTTAAATCATCGCTTCCTCGAGACCCATAATACAAGCTTCGTATTCGGCCTCGTTGTTTGTACACTTGAACGTAAGTCTGGCGGTGAAAGGAATGTGGGTACCCTGAGGTGTTATGATGATTTCCCCAATTTTGTTTCCGTAATGATTGACAGCTCCGTCAAAGATAAGTCCCCATTGGGAACCTGGTTCTGGCCCTTCACTGGGTAGCGGTTCATCGCAGTCTTTCATTTTTAGATACATGACATCTTCGTCTGGGAAGTCAACCCCGATTATTTCCCGATCGTCAATCGGTTGATGAGCCAAATTATCGGCTAAAATACTTCCTTTAACAACTTTTTGAGCATGGTACTCTATGTCATATTCTGATAACAACATCTGCCAACGAGCAATCCTTCCCGTGAGAGCAGGCTTTTCAAAGACATACATGATTGGGTCCATCTCGGAAGCCAACCAAGTAGTGTGACGAATCATGTACTGACGCAGACGCTTGGCTGCCCAAGCCAGAGCGCAGCAAGTTTTCTCAAGCATAGTGTACCGAGTCTCGCAGTCGGTGAATTTCTTGCTCAAATAGTAGATGGCGGACTCCTTCCTTTTGGTTTCGTCTTGTTGGCCAAGTACACATCCCATTGAGTCCTCTAGGACGGTGAGGTATATAATCAGTGGTCTTCCTTCCACTGGAGGTGATAGAATCGGAGGGTTCGACAGGTATTCCTTAATACTGTCGAAGGCAGTTTGGCAGTTTTTTGTCCAAACGCAGTCCTGATTCTTTTTAAGTAATTTGAAAATCGGCGCACATGTCGCGGTCATGAGGAATATGAATTTGGAGATGTAGTTCAAACGTCCCAGGAATCCTCTGACTTGTTTTTCAGTTTTTGGAGAAGGCATTTCTCGAATGGCCTTGACCTTGTCAGGATCAACCTCAATTCCTTTCTGGCTGACGATGAACCCCAAAAGTTTTCTCGAATGGACACCGAAGGTGCATTTGTTGGGATTCAAGCGGAGCTTGTACTTTCTCAACCGCTCAAATAGTTTTGACAGATGGGTCACATGCTCCTCTTCTGTCTTAGATTTTGCAATCATATCATCGACATATACCTCGATTTCTTTGTGTATCATGTCATAAAACAGAGTAGTCATGGACCTTTGATAGGTTGCCCCGACATTCTTCAAACCGAAAGGCATTACCTTGTAGTAAAAGGTACCCCATGGGGTAATGAACGAAGTTTTCTCCATGTCTACCAGCATGTCGATGTGTTGTAAAGAAAAGTCATCCTTTGGACTAGCCTTGTTTAGATCTCTCTAATCCACACACATTCTGACATTTCCGTCCTTTTTCGGAACAGGTACGATGTTGGCTAACCATTAAGGATATTCTGATGCGGCGAGGAAACCAACATCAATCTGTTTCTGTGCCTCCTCTTTGATTTTGATGGCCATGTCCAGATGAGTCCGTCTCAACCTCTGTTTTACTGGCGAACATTCTGATCTCAACGGTAAGTGATGTTCCACGATGCTGGTATCCAACCCTGGCATATCCTGATAGGACCAAGCAAATACATCGGGGAATTCTTTGAGAAGCTTTACCAAACTCTCTTTGGCAGTTGGACTGAGCAATGCCCCAATCCTGATTTCTTTTCTCTCTTCTTCCGAACCTAAGTTTACCGTTCCCAACGGCTCTTTATGAGGTTCAATGGACCTTTCCTTCTGTCTGAGTAATCGGGAGATCTCTTCTAGAATTTCTTCGTCATTTTCTTCTTCAGCCCCAAATACCGGGAACTCAAAGTTGGGAGAAGGCATCGGATCGTATGTTTCAACGGGGTTTAAAACAAGCAATCTGCATGACGGTATGATTTATGTTTAGAAGAGGTAGAGGAAATGCAAGAGTGTGTGCAGTGTATTTCTTTGGAAAACTGCTTGTTTTTTATTATTGATTTGTTCTTTAGGATCACCATTTTCTGAGAAAAGAAAAAAGAGAAAACAACAATTGATGCGGAAATTACAGAACGACGTTATTTTATTAATGAACAAGTCGATTCTTGAAACTACAACCCTATAAAATAAAACTCTGTCGCTTTGGGCGAAGCAAAGAGGGAAATTTACAGAAAGTGAGCCCTATCAAAACATCTGTTTCACCTGGGCAGGGTGAAAGGTTAAAGACGACAATTACTTTGACTTATGAACAATCTTCGGAACATAGACAGAAACCCATTGGTGGCGAACTCCTCGGTGAATCACAAAGTCTGGCACCTTCCTTCTTGGCTTGTCCTCAGAAATGACGTTGATTTCTGGCGGAGCAGGATCATTGGAATCTATCTCCCAGACAGAGTTGTCATAGGAGGATTCCTCTGTTGCATTTTGCATAGCATTTGTGCTCTCAGGTAGATTTCCCCATCCAGTTGGTTGGATGTCTTCGAGCCTGATATGAGAGCTTTCGGGAGCAGTGTACTTGACCATATAGTCTTATTTCCCACTTGGTTGTCCCAGGGTGTCTCACACTTCTTTGGAACTGGATGAGTCATCCTTCTCGATGACGTTGACCTCTGGAAAAGCATAGTTGATGAATTCAAGTCCTGCAAACTTTGTAAATCCATCGTCGTACTGGACGTTTTCGGAATAACCTGATTGTTGATCCCATGACATGGTGGGGACACAGGTATTCTTTTCAATGATGCTCAGCTGATTTTCATTGTTCGGCTGATTTCCTTGCCCCAAGTCTCCTGGATACGGCTGCCACATTGGCAGGCCATCCATCGGGCCATAATAGTTGTGGTCAAAGTTGTCCTTCATCAGAGTGTCCTCCTATAATGAGTTTGGTGGAGCACAGCATCCTTCCGGATCACAATCTCCGTATATCAT
Organism: Lathyrus tuberosus; assembly: GCA_022829125.1. Classification (NCBI taxonomy): domain Eukaryota; kingdom Viridiplantae; phylum Streptophyta; class Magnoliopsida; order Fabales; family Fabaceae; genus Lathyrus; species Lathyrus tuberosus. The sequence continues at coordinate 1,354,966 of JALAZF010000599.1, read as the reverse complement.
TTCGACTTCTGACCTGGGTATAAATCTCAGACTCTGTGCGGGATAACAAAAGGGCGTAGGCACCTATTCCTGAGACATATAACTGTCCTTGTTAAGATAGGACTCTCATTCTTCCTCCATATCAGAGGAATCATCTTTATTGATGGTATGCACTTCTTGAGGCACTGGGTGAAGGAAACCTCCACTGTGGAAGAAGTCTTGAATGGGATGAAGACTTTCCTTGCTGGTAGTAGCTGTCTGGGTATAGGTTGCAGAAAAACCAAGACCCTTCTTTGTTTTATTGGCAGTAGGAATGACAAGCTGCCCCCATCCTGTTGTATTGGTACTCTCGACTGCTTTGATAGCATCTTTGTATGAGGAAATGGAAGTTCCCTCTTCGGATTGATTGTCATTGCTCATCGACAGTGCTTGGAACTGAGTTCCAATAACCTCCTCGGGTTCTACACCAGTAGATGATGATAAGTTACTCACGATCAAGGCTTGTTCTCCACAAACCATGACGAGCTGGTTGTTATGGACGAACTTTAACGTTTGGTGGAGGGTCGAGGTGACCGCCCCAGCCTGATGTATCCAAGGTCTTCCTAATAAACAACTGTACGTTGCCCAGATGTCCATGACCTGGAAAGCGACTTGGAAAGTGTGAGGACCAATAGTTATGGGAAGGTCGACTTCGCCGATAACCGTTTTTCTGGACCCGTCAAATGCTTTGACGACAACCTCACTGGTTCTCATCGGGGGTCCTTTGAAGGATAATTGCATCAAAGTGGACTTCGGCATAACATTCAGGGCTGACCCTGTGTCTACCAGTACGCTGGGTAAAGCATCGCCCTGGCAGCTGACCGTGATATTGAGCGCAATGTTATGACGGCGACCCTCTTCAGGTAATTCCTCATCACTAAATCCCAAGTTATTGTAGGAAGTGATGTTAGAGACAATGCTATCAAACTGTCTGATTGTTACATCCTGTTCCACAAAGGCTTGTTCCAAGACTTTATGTAGAGCCTCCCTATGCGCTTCTGAACTGAGTAAAAGTGACAGCACAGAGATCTTTGAAGGAGTTTGTAACAGTTGATCAACAATGTTGTATTCACTCCTTTGGATGAGCTTCAGCATCTCATCATCATTTTTCGAAAGGTCGGGATTACTGGATTGACCGACTGGTGGATTGGGAACTTCTGTCTGAGGTTCCTTTTCTTTGTTAAGTTCTCCAACTCCTCGGTTGAAGATTCGACCACTCCATGTTACTCGACTGATGTCTGCAATATTCAGGATGGAGGGTAATGGAATTTCCTTTCTATTCTCGACTGTTGTTGCACCGTATTTGTAAGGGATAACCTTAGTTGATTCATACGGTAATGGTCCCGGTAGATAGATGACTATGGGAGCCTTCTGATTTTTCTGACCATCATAAGCAATTTTGATTCGTTCCTGGTTGGGAACTCTCGATTCGTCAAGTAGAGGGATGATGGCACAAACATCCCTAGCCCTCTGATGATCAGAGATTACGACAACGTCTTCAATTTGATCAGCGAGGTAGTCCAGCGCCTAGTTGATTGGTCTGGAACCCGGATATGGGCAAATCTCTCTACGATCCACCTGGCCCTGAAGAGCTGCTCGCACAAGGTAACATCCTTGGTTACTTTTCGAACAAACTCTACAACGTCCATAGTTGTGTGGTGGCACCTGGCCACGCCCGCTTTGAATACAATGTAACCTCACTAGGTCAGTTTCCACATATAGAACGTCCCGACTTTGATGTCGAGTAGGGTTCCCGTTGGTAATACTAATTTGCTGGGTTTCTTCATCCATATAAATTGGAAGCCACCAGTGGTTCAACAAGTACTGAAGGGTTTCCTGGACAAGGGTACAACCTTGATCGCTTTCGCAACCCGCCCTACAGCTCTGATAATCATGTGATACCAGGAACCCGAGCCGGGCCTGTTTAGCATGTAACTCCACCAGGCTGGTATTCATCAAGTGAATATCGAAGATTTGAATCATGTTGATATGATAGGGATTCCTATCATGGTAGTCCTGGATCCATCCAGGATCCATCTGACGCTGGAGGGCTTCTTATACAAAAGAGCATCCCCGTTTTTTTACCGAGCAAGTCAGACAGGAACTGTAATCGTGTCGCGGCAGATTATGATACTGGCTTTACTTGGAATGCATCACCACCAAGTTGACATTCATTGCACGGATGTCGTGGTTCTGAATAATGTTAGAATTCGTGTTAACCATGTTAACTCCACGTACTCGATGCTCTTGGATCCATCCGATATCCATTTGTTCCTGTAGAGCTTATTGCACCACAGAACATCCTCGATTGCTTTTAGAGAAGATATCACATTGGTGATAGTTATGAGGTGGTACATGGCCATATCTACTCTGTCTACAATGCATCTTGACCAGATTGGTCCTTAACAAGAGTACATCATGAATTTGATAGACGTTGTTAGTCTCTCCCTCTATCGAATTGACTGTAGCTTTCTCGTGTTGAGGCAGCGGGTTTGTGAGAACATTAGGATTTGTATCCTTGAAAGATAAGACCCCGCTCCTAACAAGCTTTTGCACGTCAGATTTGAAATTGAGATAGTTCTCTATGTTATGCCCTGGTCCTCCTTGATGGTGAGGGTAAGTCTGATCCACCTTAAACCAAAAAGGCAGATTTTCCGGTACTGTAAGAGGGGACTTAGTCTAGACATGCCCCTTAGCCAGTAGTAACGAAAATAGTTCTGCGTACAATACGGGTATAGGGTCAAACCCTGGAGGTCGCGTTGTACGATTGTTGTTATATGGAGGACGAGCCTGCTGAAGAGGTTGTTGTGTCCTTTGTTGGAGTTGTTGTTGATTAGGTTGGCTCTGCGCAACCTGAGGTTGATACGTAGGAACAGGCGCGGGGTTGATAGTAGGAGTTACAGCTGCTACTGGTTGATAACTTCGCCTTTGCTTTCCGAGAGAGATATTCCCAATATCCTACTCTTTTTTCTTAGGGAGAGCACTACCGTATCGCTTTGTACTACTTAATGATCCGGTGTCTTTGACTAGACGTCCCTCTCGGACGACTTCCTCAAGATGAACTCCCATACCGACCATCTCGGTGAAGTCACTGAGCGCACTGGCAACCATTCTATCGTAATAAAATGAGCTTAAGGTCTTTAAGAAGATCTTTGTCATCTCTTTTTCCTCAAGAGGTGGACAAATTTGAGCGGCAATTTCACGCCATCTCTGAGCGTATTCCTTAAAGGTTTCCTTGTCCTTTTGTGACATTGATCTGAGTTTATCTCTGTCGGGTGCCATGTCTAGATTGTATTTATATTGTTGGACGAAGGCAGTGCCAAGATCTCTGAAAGTATTAATCATAGCACGGTTTAAACCCATGTACCATTTTAGTGTGGCACCGGTTAAACTATCCTGAAAGTAGTGAATCACTAAATCCTGATTCTCTGTCTGAGCTGACATTCGCCGAGCGTACATCACCAAGTGACTCTGAGGGAAAGAGTTACCCTTGTACTTTTCAAAGTCGGGCACCTGGAATTTGTGCGGGACTTTCACATTGGGGACCAAGCAGAGGTCCGCGGCGTCCTTTCCAAATAAATCCTGACCGCGAAGGGCCTGTAGTTCTTTCTGCATTCCCAGCGGTTCCTGCTGCGGTCCCCTGATCCTCATTGATCAACGGGATATATCCTTCTGGGATATAGTTAAGTGGCATGCCCCAGGGATGATCTTTCGGCATTTTGTACCTAGGATCGGACTTTTCCACTATGGGCGTTGAGGTGATCTCCGAGATCACAGTCCTTTGTAGCTGAGCTTTTGCCATGGTTTGCATGTCGTTATGAAGCTTTCTCATATCCTCTCTCAGAGCATCAATCTCTTCTCTCAACTCTCTATTCTCTTCCTCGAGATCATCCATCTTTTTCTGACGATTGGCCCGAGTATTGTACGAATGAGACAGTTTGACTCTAGAACCGAGACACAAACGTGAGATTCGTAGGTAAGAAGAATACGTGACGTGAGAATGATGAATGCAATGATTATATTAATTGTTTTTTTTGTTTAATCAAAATAAACTTCGACAATTAGATTGCAAATATCAAACAGTGGGGAAACCCCGTTTTATTGAATTCACAGGATTGCGAAATGGAAATACAGTAGATTACAAGGTGCGGAAACAGAAACCTAAGCTAAGGGGTCCCGAGTCCTCTCTGGGGAGAAACCGGGTGCTGATTATGGTACTTTACTTTTCTTGGACCGGGGCTCTTGGGTCGTTGTCGGGTTGTCATTCCTTTGCCAAGTGAAAGGAACTGGCAAATTCCTTTGGTCATCCTGATTATCCATAGCATGTTGCTCTAAAATCTCGATCAGAGCATCCTTATCTTTCAGCAGTTGCTGTATTTTGGTACACTCTACATTGAGGGTGCGGTATTTGTTCTTCCAAGACCTCCTCTCCTGTTGAACTTTATTAAGAGTAACCTGAAGTTTTTCTGTTTCAGTCATGAAGTACATGACAGATTCCCTCGGCGGAAGAACTCCGTGACGAGGATTAGGCATCTTTAGCTTGAGAGCTCTAGTTTGTACCCAGTGGAGATAAGGCTCCACCGAGACACAATCCAGTTTTCTTAAAGACTCTCGTCCTTTCTTATGAACATGTTTCCAAGCGTGCACTATTTCCATCTTTAGTGCCCTGTCATTTTCTCCTTCTTTGAAGAAAAGACCCTCAAGATGAGCATCACGCGGGACATGCCTCATCGGGTATCCAAATTGACGACGAACCAATACTGAATGGTAGTTGATTCCTCCTTTAGTTCCTATGAAGGGTACGTTGGGGAAGTTTCCACAACGGTCAATGATCTTGATCCCGTCATAAGTCCTATTGCACCAATCTATGTCAGAGTTAGTGAGGAACATGATTTTCTGCGACCAGCGTAAGGCACTCTTATGATCCCAAAAAGCAGCAGACTTGGGCAAATGGGATATAAACCATTTATATAACAGGGGTACACAGCACGTGATTATTCCTCCGCTGTACAAATTCCCTAAGTGTACAGAATGATACGCGTCCGCGAGCAAAGTTGGCACAGGGTTTCCAATGAGAAAAACCTTAATGGCGTTAATATCGACGAAGCTATTAATGTTGCGAAACAGAAATAACCCGTAGGTGAGTAAGACAAAGATGCTTTCAAAAGAAGTCATGTTCCCTATACTAGCAAAGTACAGAGCCTTCTTTGTCAAGAACTGGGTTGGTAAACCTGGGATTCCTCCCTTGGTGGTCATGTGAGTCTTGATTTCTGACTCATCCAAATAAATTTCTCTTGCAATGGTCTGATCCTTTGGAATTTCTTCCAGTCCAGAAAATGGAGCTCGATCAGTAATGTGTAGATCGGTTAGGTGAGAATACTCCTCCAGTGTTGGTGCGAGCTGGTAATCCGGGAATGTGAAATAGTGATAGACCGGATCGTAAAACTGAATGAGTTCCTCCATGATTCCTTCAATCACATGGACTCTTAACAGAGGTAGCAGACCTCCGTACTTGGCTCTGAAAGCTTCAGGGTTAGTGATCATCCTCGCTAATCCTCTCAAATCCTCTAGTTTTGGAACCCTAAAGGTATACTTATGAGTTCTCCTTCTACCGAAGTCCATGAGCGCAATCTTTTTCTCTGACATTTGCAATCATTGTCTTAGTTTAATTTGAAAAAGAGAGACTAGAAGAGAAGTTTTTCTTTGATGTAATGTTTTTTAGATGAATGCATGAATGCAGCACACAAAAAAATAGAAAAAAATAGGGTCAAAGGGTCGGTGTCATGAAGTCAAGGGTCTACCCCCCCCCCCCCAAAGGTTTATACTAGTGATTTTTGTACCTGTCTCTCAAAATCATCAGTTCTTGTCGAGAAAACACCAGCGGGCCGGGAACCGTGCTAGGTGATGTTTTTCGAAGAACCATCATAAGAGGGTAGTATCGCGTGACAACCATTTCCAATAGTTTACGCACTACTAAAAGAGGTTTTTCCTAGGTGTATACTAAATCTTTCCACATGCGGCATCACACGCATTCCCATTAGCAGAAAAATAAACACAGATATCAATTAGGAAAAGCAGTATATATATTTGTCCTAAAGTCCTAGACTTTAAAGAGCTATGAATCCTATGTTCCTGACAAAAATGGCTCCCCGGCGGAGTCTCCCTTCTGTGGTACCTTCGCAACTTTAAAGGTTTTGACCTAAGATCCCAGTGAAGTCAAAAAAAGTCCTATCCCAGTGAAATCCCCAAAAAAAAGAAAGAAAGAAAGAAAGGCCCCACGGTGGGCGCCACTTTTCTGTGGTGGCCACCGCCATGAAAATTACTTGTCCAAGGTTTTCACCTGAAATTGTAAGAAAAAAAGAAGGGCCCAACGGTGGGCGCCACTTTTCTGTAGCGAGCGATTTTGGACGTGGTTCTTAAGCACTGTCGCTCTTGGGGGGACTACAGGTCGATTCATTTTTTATCCTATTGAGCTGACTAAGGAAGGGAATTAGATGTCTCCAATTAACCCTGCTTGCATACTGAGTTTGAACAGCGGTCTGTTAGGTTACGGATGCTATATGGTAATGGGGCCTCTTTCTTCTTACTTTGTTTAGGATGAAACACTGGGAATGTTCAAGGGGAATTTTTTAGGATGCTAGGACTGATGCTTTTCGATTGATGTATGAGGGTACGGGATTTGGGTTTTGGATTAGTGTGCTCGCTAAGATTTTTCTTTCAATCTTATGCCTACGTATTCCCATTTACCGAAACAGGGAAATCAGAGCGATCGTAGTTCCTCCTATTCTATGGGAGGAAATGGTGTTTTGGTGTCTTATTCAAAGCCCAAGACGTGAAGCTGAAAAGGTGGTTTATATCTTGTTCAAACCCCAAGATGTGAAGCTGAAGGGTCTATTTGTATCTTGTTCGAAGCCCCAGATGTGAGGCTAAAAAAGTGTTGTCTTTAGAGAGAATTTGTCATCTCTAAAGGGGGTCTGTTTGTCACAGCTGTTGGGTGACTGACTATAAAGGAGGATTACTGTAACCGGGATGTGTGAATCCTAGCAATGCCATAATTTCCTTTATAGGGGGTTTTAACCTGAAGGAGAAGACTTTAACTCAGTGTAGAGCAATGCTATCTTTCCTTAGGAATTTCTCATGCTAAAAGAGGGACAGTGGCATGGATGTAAATAATCCAGAGGCTTACCGCTTACAACAATTAGATGAAAGGAGTTGTTGATGTTTGTATCCTGTGAACGAGGCACAGTTTTGATGCTAACAGGTTGATTGACTCAACCGGGGTTTTTCTTATACAAAGCCTAAGAGGAGGCTATTGACCCAACAAGAGGATGCCTTTGTGTCTCGTACGAAGCCCGAGAGGGAGGCTAAAAGGAGTTGACTCAACAAGAGAGTGCTTTTAGATGTGTCTTGTACGAAGCCCAAGACGGAGGCTAAAAGTTGACTCAATAAGAGAGTATTTTATACTCAACAAGAGAGTGTTTTGTATCTCGTACGAAGCCCGAGATGGAGCCTAAAAGAGAGATTGACTCAACAAGAGAGTCTTTTATACTCAACAAGAGAGTGATTTTGTATCTCGTACGAAGCCCGAGATGGAGGCTAAAAGAGAGATTGACTCAACAAGAGAGTTTTTTATACTCAACAAGAGAGTGATTTTGTATCTCCTACGAAGCCCGAGATGGAGGCTAAAAGAGATATTGGCTCAACCAGAGAGTCTTTTTGTATCTCGTACGAAGCCCGAGATAGAGACTAAAAGGATTGTTGTTTCAGTTGAGTGACAGGTCCAGTAGGTTGGTTAAAAGAGAAAATCAGTTCTTATAAAGAGACTGATTAAAGGTAAGGCTATGCTTTGGGATTGATTAGAGGATCAGGGTTATTTCCTGTTCTTTAAGGAAATGGGGAATCCAGAGGGTATTGGAGACTGTCCGAGTCTACTGGTGTTTTTCCCTACTTGAGAATGCCTTCGAGACTCAAGGAGATTAGACTGTCCAAGTCCATATTTTTATCTTTTGTACTATGCTTAAAGAAACAGTAGTAGTACGTTCACGGTAGAAAGATCTAGACTCTTTGAAAGACTGTTCTATTAAGATGACTAATTTCTGTTCCTATACCTCTAGGAGGTCGTCGGGACAATTTGTACGAAGCCCAAGAGGAGGCTGAAACTTTTAAGAAGCCGAGGGACAATTTGTACGAAGCCCAAGAGGAGGCTCTCTTCCCGAAGGAAGAATCCTTATACGAAGCCTAAGAGGAGGTTGTGAATACTTCTAAGAAGCCGTAGGGTCCTTGTACAACGCCCAAGAGGAGTCGTGGATGCTTTTAGGAAGCCTGTGGGTCCCCAAACCCCGATAAATTCAAGACAGACTATTCACAGAGAATAGATCAAGCCAGGAAAGTCCGAGAATTTGGAAGAAACTCAAGAGATGCCATTCACGGAGAAAAGATCATCTCTGGGGAGTAGAGTTTCTTTGACAATTAAGGGTGACAGTCTGAGAAAGGGTTCAAAAAGAATCTGCCTTTCACATCTCCATATTGTTTAACCCCAAGAGGAGGGAAGACTGTATCTGGTAATCCTATGGGGGATCTAGTTTTGTCGGTATTTAAGAGTGATCAACAGGGCTTAGTGCTAGACGTAGTTGCCGGGGAAACTCTAAATATCTATACTAGTATTACACAGTCGATATGAGTTTATGAAAGAAGACTTACAGTGAAACAGCCCCACAATACAGTTATATGTATATGAAAGCGGATAAAGAAAGCATATAAACACTTAATCGGTTGTAGAGCTTCCATGCTGTTTGGTTAGTTGTTCAACAAAGAAATATTGAAAACAACAGTATATTCAAAATTAAAAGAGAAAGTATTTTGAAAAGATGTTGGGGCTTACAGCTCAAGGAGAGACCCAAGGTTTATCAGTGATCGCACTGTCATTTTGTACAGAGGGACTTATACAAGTGTCTGAGGCCCAAGAAAGGTTTTATATACAAGGGGATGGGTCTTACACTCTCTCAAGAGGCCCAAGTGTTTAAAGAAAAAGAATGGGGCTTACAACACGAGGGTAGGCCCAGATAATTGGTTTTTTTATTGGCGATCGCGCTGAGGTTTTCTTTTAACGCAGAGGGACTTATACAATGTCTGAGGCCCAAAAAGTTTTGGTTAAAAGGGGATTGGGTCTTACACTCTAATAGAGGCCCGAAAGATTTATTTTTGTATAAGTGGTGAGGCTTACAGCACAAGGAGAGGCCCAGGGTCATTTGTTTGAAAATGGTGATCGCGCCGAGATTTTTGAAAACGCGGTGGGTCTTATGCAATGCATTGAGGCCCAAAATGGTTTGGTTTTCAAAGGGGGTTGGGTCTTACACTCTAATAGAGGCCCAAGAATAATTTTGAATGGGTCTTATAGCTCGAGGAGAGGCCCAAGGTTTGTCTTTCAACGGACGATGATCGCGTCAAACTTTTTGAAATACAACGAGACTTATACAATAAGTGAGGCCCAAAAATAGGTTTGTATTTATAAAGGATTGGGTCTTACAGTCTATTAGAGGCCCAAAAGTGTTTGGAATTGTTTGATGAGGGTGGAAATCAAAGAAACCCTAATTTGTTATTCTTTAAAAGTAAATATTTAAAGAAAATCAAATAAAATACCAAATAAGTTTGAATAAACCATTTGTGATTTTTTGTTTAAGGTTTGAGAAATGAGGGATTAATCACAAGATGAATTAAAACTCACTTGGTTTTGATTTTCAAAGTAAATATTCACTTTTAAAATGTTTAAAAACATTAAAAAGGAATTTATTCACAAAAATACTAATTATATTAAATAAATAATATAAACTTAATTTTTTTGTGGAATAAAATATTTCAACATTTTTGTGATTTTTTGCAAAAAGAACCAATAAAAAATAATTAAAATTGAAAGAGTTATTAATTTTCCAATTAATTAATAAAACATGAAAATATTGGAAAAAATAGCAAAAATGTGAGAAAACACAAAATGGCATGGGTGGGGTTTGAACCCACGACCTCAAGGTTATAGGGCGCGCGCCTTTCCACTGGGGTGGTGATACATCCATTGCTTGAAGTGAAACCACAAATATACAAGGCTTGCCTTGTTTTTGGCCTGGCCCAAGGCAAGACAAGGCAAGTTTTGGGTCAGAAATGTGAAGGTCATCACTTTCTCATTTCTCCATGGTTTGAGACAAAATTTATATGCATCTGGCCTAGAATTTCACAAGGAATCCAATGGTGGTGGTATTTTTTTCAGATCATACTCCCTCCACAAAATCCGATAGTGGTTTTGAAAAAGGCCTATAATTGCACTTTTTATGCTACACTTTGATACAGGCATGAATTACATGATGAATTGGTTCAAACACAACATATATAGCATGTATGAGGTGTGTATGATCAGTGGACTTCAAAGCAATGCATATTTTGGAAAGTTCAAGTCATGATGCTTACCTCTTTTTGAGCTTTTGGAGTTTTCTGTGCAATCTGCCAAACTTCTTGTTCCAGAAATGGTTTGATGCTTTGGACACTCTCAAATGATCCCTTAGAAGCTTTTAGGATGGTTGGAATCAGCTGGAACTTGCAAAAACACAAACTAGCCCTTTCTTGCAAAAGAGGTTAAAATGACCAAAATAGCAACTCTCTCAAATGGTGTTCCAGATGGGGGGAACCATTTGGGACAGTTCAAGGATGTTATTTGGAGTGTGTTTGAGGTTTTATCTGGTTTGGAAGTGACTGAATCAAGACATGGCTTAAAAAATGCACAAAAGGCCTATTTTGAGGTTTTGAGAGGTGACTTTGTGATTTTGGTGTTACAAGTCACTTTTGATAGTTTGGATCACCTACATATGATGATTATGAGGTGTTAGGATCATGAGTTGTGATGGAAATGCTTTATAACTCAAAAACTCAGAGTTACCTTGCTAAAGAAGGCATTTTGGCCTAAAGAGAAGGATTTTGAGGAAAGCATCTGTTTGATGGCTTTGGTGTACTCAAACTGAGCACAAATGAGCTCTATTTATAGTAGAGCAAGTTTGTTTTGGGATCAATAGTGAATGGCAACTACAGCAGAGGTTTGGCCAATGGTTGCACTTTGGAATCCAAGTCTCCTCTAGCCATTGACTAGAGGTTAGGGCACAGGGTTGTGGTTCCCTTGGTCTTGGATAAGTCTTGACTGAATTCAGTTGCAAATGTGTCAGTCCATGCCACCTTGGTGTATGTATTGAATGCTCCAATCCAAAATTGGAGTCTTGTCCCTCTTTTAGGCAATTCTAGGTTTGGCATGCTACTTCTTGTTCCAAGGACTTTGGAGGCTTGGCTTAGTGTTTGTCCCCTTTAAATTTGATCCTCGCATGTGTCCAAAGTGATGACAAGGCTTGGAATTATCTGATTTTGCCAAATCGAGCAAAAATGCAAAATTCTGCCTAGCCTTGGCAGTTTTCAGCAAGGCATATTGCCATTGTCATATCTCATGGCCCAAGTGGAATTTGGTGATGTTCTTGGCCATTTCGGAAAGCCCTCATATGATACAACAACTGCTTGATCATATTTGGTTTTGATACCTTTTGGATCCAAGTGAAAAATCCCCCTACATTTGGAAAAAAGTGAAGGCAGATTCCGACTTAGTGAAAATTTCACTAAGTGTTGGAAAAAAATGACATTTTCACTTTTTGTGATTTTAATAATTCCATAACTCAAAATCCATGATGAATTTGGAAGGAGGTCGGTTCTAAGCTTTTGTAGAGGGTAATGAGAGCTACAAATCTAGCTTTGGATGGGGAAAAATGGCCTTGTGGTTTAGGAGTTATGATCCTCCAAAGTTGGTACCCTTGCCACTTTGTTCATAACTTAGAAAATTTTCTAAGTTTTTATGGTTACCCATTTTACAAGCTATCCCACTTGTCTTGATTTTCCTTGATGAATGATGATTCAAATCATACATTAACATCATTTTAGGGTTAAAAAACCATTTTTGTGAAAAATCTCAAAAAGTCAAAGTTGACTTTTGTGCACAGTTGACTTTTTGTCAGATGAATTCCAAACTGTGCGATCCTCTATGAAATCAAGTCCTTGACCTAAATCAAACTTGATGGATTGATTTCATAGGTGTTATAGGGTGTATTGAATCATGTCCTAGGGTTTGGGAGCATGTCCTGGTAAAAAGTCAAAGCTACAGTTGACTTTTCTCGTGAAACCCTAATTGTGGTACTGATGAAATTGAGACTTGCTGCTCAAGCTTCCTGGATCAATCCATTGTTACAAATGGATCAATATGGTATGTTGGAGACCCTCAAATCATGTCTTAAGGTCTTGGCTCATGATTTGTCCCAAAAGTCAACTTAGGGGTGAATTAGGTCAAGAAACCCTAATTCCTGATTTTTGATGTATACATCCCCTGAGGTCAAATTGACTTGATGCTTGGGCCCATGAGGTTCCATGGAGTATTTTATGATATGCTTTGAAGCATTGGCTCATGACCAGAGGAAAATTTCCATCTGGAGGCCCTAGTCGACCAAACCCTAATTTTGTGACACTGGCGATATTGAGGCTTGATCCACATGGAAGGGAGCAGCCTTGTGCTTATTCCTTGAAGTGGGAGTCATCTTGATCCTTTGTAGATGTTTGGGAGGTCTAGACAAGTTGAAGATCATGTCATTTCTTGATTGATCCTTTGTCTAAGAACTCTAAGAGGGCTTGAAACCCTAATTCTGACTGTAGTAAGTGTTCACCCATCTTTGGGGAGACTGATGAGGCAAGATGGTTCGTCCATATGGTGATGATGATTTGCACAATGATGGGAAATCTTAGTGGTCAAAATTTAGGGTATGACAGGCATTTGCAAGAATTGCTCAAATCGAGCAAAATGCACAAATCTGCCTTGCCATGACAGTTTGCAGCAAGGCACATTGCCATTGTCATATCTCATGGCTTAAGTGGAGTTTCATGGGGTTCTTGGCCATTTTGGAAAGCTCTCATATGATAAAACATATGTGTGATCATAGTTTGTCTTGAAACTTTTTGGATCCAAGTGAAAAATGCCCCTACATTTGGAAAAAAGTGAAACAGATTCTGACTTAGTGAAAATTTCACTAAGTGTTGGAAAAAAGTGACATTTTCACTTTTTGTGATTTTGGTCATTCCATAACTTAAAATTCATGGAGAATTGGAATGAGGTGTAGTTGAAGCTTTTGTAGTATGCCATGAGAGCTACAAATCTGTCTTTGGATCAGACAAAATGGTTGCTTGGATCTCAAGTTATGATCCTTGGAAGTTGGTACCCTAGCCACTTTGTTCCATAACTTAGAAAATTTCTAAGTTTTTATGGTTACCCCTTTTACAAGTTATCCCACTTTCTTTGGTTTTTCTTGATGAATGTTGATTCAAATCACACATTAACATCATTTTAGGGTTAGAGAACCATAATTGATCAAAAAATCAAAAAGTCAAACTTTGACTTTTGGGCACAGTTGACTTTTTATCAGATGAATTCCAAACTGTACGATCCTCTATGAAATCAAGTCCTTGACCTAAATCAAACTAGATGGATTGATTTCATAGGTATTATAGGGTGTATTGAATCATGTCCTAGGGTTTGGGAGCATGTCCTGGTCAAAAGTCAAAGGCACAGTTGACTTTTTCCCTCAAAACCCTAACTGTGGTTCTGATGAACTTAAAACTTGTGAATCAAGCTTCTAGGATTAATCCATTGTTGCAAATGGATCAATGTAGTGTATTAGAGACCCTCAAACCATGTCTTGAGGTCTTGGCTCATGATTTGTCCCAAAAATCAACTTAGGGGTGAATTAGGTCAAGAAACCCTAATTCTTGATTTTTAGTGAATGCATCCCCTGAGGCTAAATTGACTTGATGATTAGGACCATGAGGTCCCTTGGAGTATCTTAGGTTATGCTTTGAAGCAGTGGCTCATGCCTAGAGAAAAATTTCCATCTGGAGGCCCTGGTCGACCAAAATCCTAATTTGGTGACACTAGCGATCATGAGGCTTAATCCACTTGGATTGTTGCAACCTTGTGCCTAATCCTTGTTGTGGGAGTCCTCTTGATCCTTTATGGGTGTTTGAGAGGTTAAACAAGTTGAAAATCATGTCATTCCTTGATTGATCCTTTGTCTAAAGCTCAGAGAGGGCTTGAAACCCTAATTATTGTTTGTCATGAAGGCTCACCCATATTGTGATGATGATTTGCACAATGATGGGAAATCTTAGTGGTCAAAATTTGGGGTATGAAAGATGCCCCTATTTAATCTTCTTGGACCTGAAGGTGTGAATGGCGAAGGTATTCGGGCATTCGGGGTGCAAGAGGATTAAATATCGGAATACGTGAAATTTTGACGGTGGTTATGAATGGTGGTTTACGCATTCATCTTATTTTGCTAAGCAATGATGCTTAGAAAAGGTAAACTTCCCCTCGATCCTGGTTTCCTACCAAGGAACTGGTCTTAGTTTCTGATGTAAACTTCCCCTCGATCCTGGTTTCTTACCAAGGAACTGGTCTTAGTTTCTGATGTAAACTTCCCCTCGATCCAGGTTTCCTACCAAGGAACTGATCTTAGTTTCTGATGTAAACTTCCCCTCGATCCTGGTTTCCTACCTAGGAACTGGTCTCAGTTTCTGAAATAAACTTCCCCTCAATCCTGGTTTCCTACCAAGGAACTGGTCTCAGTTTCTTTTGTCAATAAAATTTCTTGACAAGGGACGCTATTCATAGCGGTTTTCCTCAAACTTCTCGCCGAATATTCCCGGGGAGATGCCATTTGACGGAAAAAGTTTTGATGTCAGACTTGCTGGGGAATCCATTCGTCTGAGTTGTAGAGGTGCATAAACTTCTCTGTTGGAGACACCATTTGTCGACTCTACTGGGGAAAACGAGTCTCTTGAGAGACTGCTTTCTAGTTGGGGATATTACATCATACTTTTCTTTGAGATCTTTTCGAAGAAATGCTATACAATGTACCCCAATTTTCAAGTGCTGATGACTTCATTAACATTGACTTTCTAAAGAGAAAAACCAACGTGTTGCTAAGAGTCTTTAGTTGTGAGGCTTTCTCTGGGGATTTTCCTTAATCCGGGAAAGCGAAGGTGTCATCTTCAATGGCGAAGAGTGACATTTGTCGAACGTTTTCTGGTTTTTCAGAGGTTCAAGTTATCAAAGTGGCCGAGGACCAACTTCAATCCAGAAATGAACCGGAGGAGAGAGATTGTTCAGATGCAACATTTCCTGACGAGGAAAGAACTGACAACTCGATTGAGAGGACTTCTATCACTAGGGGACAAGACCGACTAGAGTGATAGTGATGCAATATGTATATGAATGCAAATTAATAATGCATGATGTATGTATGTTTATGCTGACAAAACTGACGCGACATACAGACTAGTAAATGAACATGACAGGATACTCGGCCACACCGGGAGATGAAAAGTATCACTGGTTCACGATAGCAATTTTGCCTTGCTTAGGAGAGATAGTCCCTTTGGGGAACAACCGTTGGTCGGGCTTAGGAGGTAAGAACTCTACCAGGGGTATCAGATAGGAAAGTCGCATCTGATACAGTTGATCCTTTGTTCAGGCGTGCTGGTTTAGAAGGAGTACTTTGATTCTGCACTTTGAAGCTCGATTACCTCTAAAGAAACTATCGATGTTCTTTTTTATGTTCAAAGTCAAAAGGAATTGCCATCTTTATTTTTGAAAGTAGCAGAAAATTTGACAAGTTTAAATTCATTTTTGTTTTATTTCAAGAATCGTTAATCATATTAAAATGTCGTTCTATAAAGCTAAAACAAATAAGAATTGCAAACAAAAGCACAAGGGCTCAAATTTTATTGATAGGATGGAAATCAGCCAAATGCATGATTCCATAGAGTATTTACAAAGTTTAGAAAATGGTAATTTAGGGGAAAAGGCCTACATTGAAACATAACGACCGCTATCCTTCTACCAACTTTGAATTCTGGGCATCCTGAGCTTCTGTCAAAGATGACCTTAACTGGAGTTTTCTGATGGATGGCATCACTGCTGCTGGGGAATTTGCCCCTTTGTTGAACATAGTTACTTGCCATTATCCCTAATTTTTGCCTGGATTGTACTTTAAGATTTCCAATCCACCGGGATGATTTTTGAGTATGTCTCTAATTTTTGCCTGGACCGCCCTTTCAGGTTTTCAATCCATCGAGACGTTTTTTTTAGGCGAAGTATCTCTTGACTACGTCAACATTTGTGGGGTAGGCAAATTCCTCTCCATCCATGGTTGCAAGTCTCAAGGCGCCGCCTGAGAAAGCTTTCTTGACCACATAAGGGCCATCATAATTCGGAGTCCACTTGCCCTGAGAGTCAGTGAGGAATGATTGTATCTTTTTTAGCACAAGGTCTCCTTTCCTGAAGACGCGGGGTCGAACCTTTTTGTCGAACGCCTTCTTCATCCTTTGCTGATACAACTGACCATGGCACATAGCCGTTATTCGCTTTTCTTCGATTAGGTTCAGTTCATCGTGTCAACTTTGACACCATTCAGCCTCTGTTAGCTTAGCTTGTATCAATATCCGGATTAATAGGATCTCTACTTCTATGGGGAGCACTGCCTCCATGCCATATACTAGAGAGAAAGGGGTTGCCCCTGTTGAAGTGCGGACAGATGTTCGATAACCGTGCAAAGCAAAGGGTAGCATCTCGTGCCAATCTTTGTAGGTTACAAGCATCTTCTGAACAATCCTCTTGATGTTCTTGTTAGCCGCTTCTACCGCTCCGTTCATCTTGGGTTGGTAGGGAGATGAGTTATGGTGTTCGATCTTGAACTCAGCGTACAACTCTTTCATCATCTTATTATTCAAGTTGGATCCATTATCCATAAGTATCTGGCTAGGAACACCATAACGACAGATGATATTGTTTTTGATAAATCGGACCACTACTTGTCGGGTTACATTGGCGTACGATGATGTTTCGACCCACTTGGTGAAGTAATCACTGGCTACCAGGATGAACCAATGTTCGTTCGAAGCCTTGGGTTCGATCATGCCAATCATGTCGATTCCTCATGTGGAAAAAGGCCATGGGGAAGAGAGAACTTTGAGATGTGTTGGCAGTACATGGATTTTGTCTGAGTATATCTGACACTTGTGACACTTCCTCATGTAC
This sequence comes from Lathyrus tuberosus, assembly GCA_022829125.1. NCBI lineage: Eukaryota > Viridiplantae > Streptophyta > Magnoliopsida > Fabales > Fabaceae > Lathyrus > Lathyrus tuberosus. The sequence continues at coordinate 1,337,793 of JALAZF010000599.1, read as the reverse complement.
TTGTAGCAGTCGGATTTCATGGTCAACCAGTAGTACCCTGCTCTCAAAATTTTTCTCGCCATTGTGTGTTCGTTGGCATGAGTGCCAAAGGATCCTTCATGAATTTCTGTCATCAGCATATTTGCTTCTGGTCTATCTACACATCAGACCATGTCAAAGTTTCTCTTATAAAGTGTATCACCGCTCAGGAAGAAACTGCCTGCCAGTCTTCTGAGAGTTTTTCTGTCTTTCCTGGATTCCCTAGGTGGGTACTCCTGTTTCCGAAGGAAGCATTTGATATCGTGGTACCAAGGTTTATTGTCTATGACTGCTTCAATCGTGAAGATGTAAGCAGGCCTCTCAAGGTGCATTATGTCGATCTTAGGTAGGTCGTTCCATTGACCTACACTAATCATGGAAGAGAGAGTGGCTAATGCATCAGCCATGTGATTCTCTTCACGAGGGATATGATGAAACTTGATTCTGTTGAAGAAGGGTAACAACCTTCTCGCGTAATCTTTGTAAGGAATCAGTCCTATTTGGTATGTGTTCCAATCTCTTTTGATTTGATTGATAACCAGGGCTGAGTCGCCATATACTTCCAAGTTCTTGATCCTTAAATCGATCGCTTCCTCGAGACCCATAATACAAGCTTCGTATTCGGCCTCGTTGTTTGTACACTTGAATGATAGTCTGGCAGTGAAAGGAATGTGGGTACCCTGTGGGCTTATGATGATTGCCCCAATTCCGTTTCCATAATGATTGAAAGCTCCGTCAAAGATAGGTCCCCATTGGGAACCTGGTTCTGGCCCTTCACTGGGTAGTGGTTCATCGCAATCTTTCATTTTCAAATACATGACATCTTCGTTTGGGAAGTCAAATTCGACTGATTCCTTATCGTTAATCGGTTGATGAGCCAAATGATCGGCTAAAATACTTCCCTTAACGGCTTTTTGTGCGTGGTACTCTATGTCATATTCTGATAACAACATCTGTCAACGGGCAATTCTTCCCGTGAGAGCAGGCTTTTCAAAGACATACTTGATTGGATCCATTTCTGAGATTAACCAAGTAGTGTGATAAATCATATACTGGCGAAGACGTTTGGCTGCCCAAGCCAGAGCACAGCAAGTTTTCTCAAGCATAATGTACTGAGTCTCGTAGTCAGTGAATTTCTTGCTCAAATAGTAGATGGCAAACTCTTTTCTTTTTTTTTCGTCTTGTTGACCAAGCACACAGCCCATGGAGTCTTCCAAGACTGTTAACTAGATGATTAGTGGTCTTCCTTCCATTGGAGGTGATAGAATCAGTGGGTTCAACAGGTATTCCTTGATACTGCCGAAGGCAGTTTGGCAGTCTTCTGTCCAAACGCAATCCTGATTCTTTTTTAGTAATTTGAAAATCGGCGCGCATGTCGCGGTCATGAGGAATATAAATCTGGAAATGTAGTTCAAACATCCTAGGAATCCTCTGACTTGTTTTTCAGTTTTAGGAGAAGGCAATTCTTGAATGGCCTTGACTTTGTCAGGATCAACCTCAATTCCTTTCTGGCTGACGATGAACCCTAAAAGTTTCCCTGAACGGACACCGAAAGTGCACTTATTGGGATTCAAGCGGAGTTTGTACTTTCTCAACCGCTCGAATAGCTTTGACAGGTGGGTCACATGCTCCTCTTCTGTCTTAGATTTTGCAATCATATCATCGACATATACCTCAATTTCCTTGTGTATCATTTCATGAAACAGAGTAGTCATGGCACTTTTATAGGTTGCCTCGACGTTCTTCAAACCGAACGACATTACCTTGTAACAAAAAGTATCACATTGGGTGATGAACAAAGTTTTCTCCATGTCTTTCGGCGCCATTTTTATCTGATTATAGCCCGAGAATCCATCCATGAAGGAGAAGACTTTGAACTTTGTTGTACTGTCTACCAGTATGTCAATGTGTGGTAAAGGAAAGTCGTCCTTTGGGCTAGCCTTGTTTAGATCTCTGTAATGCACACACATTCTGACCTTTCCGTCCTTTTTCGGAATGGGTACTATGTTAGCTAACCATTGAGGATATTCTGATGTAGCAAGGAAACCTGCGTCAATCTGTTTCTGTACTTCCTCTTTGATTTTGATGGCTATGTCCGGATGAGTCTGTCTCAACCTTTGTTTTACTGGCGGATATTCCGATCTTAACAGTAGATAATGTTCCACGATGCTGGTATCCAACCCCGGCATGTCCTGATAGGACCAAGCAAATACATCAGGAAATTCTTTGAGAAGCTTTGTTAAACTCTCTTTGGCAGTTGGACTGAGCAGTGCCCCAATCTTGACCTCTATTTTTCCTCCTCTGAGCCCAAGTTGACCGTCTCCAACGGCTCTTTGTGAGGTTCAATGGACCTTTCCTCTTGTCTGAGTAATCGGGAGATCTCTTCTGGAATTTTGTCGTCAACTTCTTCTTCGGCCCCAAATATCGGGAATTCAAAGTTGGGAGAAGGCATCGGATCGTATGTTTCAACGGGGTTTAAAACAAGCAATCTGCATAACATGATGATTGATGTTTAGAAGAGATAGAGAGAATGCAAGAGTGTGTGCAGTGTATTTTCTTTTACTGCTTATTTTTATTATTTGAATTGTTTTTTAGGATTACCATTTTCTGAAAAAATGAAAAGAAAAAAACAGCAATTAATGCAGAAATTACAGAACGACGTTATTTTATTTATGAACTGGTCGATTCTTGAAACTACAGCCCTATAAAACAAAACTCTGTCGCTTTGGATGAAGCGAAGAGGTATATTTACAGAAAGTAAGCCCTATCAAAAACATTCGTTTCACCTGGGCAGGGTGAAAGGTTAAAGATGAAAAATACTTTGACTTATGAACAATCTTCGGAACATCGACAGCAACCCATTGGTGGCAAACTCCTCGGTGAATCACAAATTCTGGTACCTTCCTTGATTTTTCATCAGAAATAATGCTGATTTCTGGTGGAGTAGGATCATTGGAATCTGTTTCCCAAGCAGAGTTGTCGTAGACAAACTCTTCCATTGCATCTTGCATAGTGTTTGTACTCTCAGGAAGATTTCCCCATCTAGTTGGCTGGATGTCTTCGAGCCTGATACGAGAGCTCTCAGGAGCAGTGTATTTGACCAAGTAGTCGAATTTTCTGCTTGGTTGTCCTAAGGTGTCCCATACTTCTTTGGAACTGGAGGAGCCATCCCTTTCGATGACGTTGACCTCGGGAAAAGCATAATTGATGAATTCTAGTCCTCCAAGCTTTGTAAATTCATCGTCGTGCTGGATATTTTCTGAATACCCTGAGTGTTGATCCCATGACATGGTGGGGACACAGGTATTCTTTTCTATGATGCTCAATTGATAAGCATCGTTCGGTTGATTCTCCTACCCCAAGTTTCCTGGGTACAGCTGCCAGATTGGCAGGCCATCCATCGGGCCATAATAGTCGTGATCAAAGTTGTCTCTCATCAGAGTGTCTTCCTCTAATGAGTTTGGTGGAGCACGACATCCTTCTGGATCACAATCTCCGTATATCATTCTGACGTCTGACCTGGGTATAAATCTCGGACTTTGTGCGGGATAGCAAAATGGCATAGGCACCTCTTCCTAAGAAATATAACCGTCCTCGTTAAGATAGGGCTTCCATTCTTCATCTGTATCGGAGGAATCTCCCTCATTGATGGTATGGACTTCTTGAGACACTGGGTGAAGGAAACCTCCACTGTGGAAGAAATCCTGAATGGGATGAAGACTTTCATCATTGGTAGCAGTCTGAGTACAGGTTGCAGAAAAACCAAGACCTTTCTTTGCCTTGTTGTCATTAGGAATGACAAGCTATCCCCATCCTTTTGCATTGTTATTTTTGATCGCCTCGAGAGCATCTTTGTACGAGGAAATCGAGGTTCCAACAACCTCCTACGGCTCTACACAAGTAGATAATGAAAGGTTACTCACTATCAAGGCTTGTTCTCCATAGACTGTGACGAGTTTATCGTTCTTGATGAACTTCAGATTTTGGTGCAGTGTCGAAGTGACTGCCCCAGCCTGGTGTATCCAAGGTCTTCCTAATAAACAGCTATATGTTGCTCGGATGTCCATGACCTGGAAAGTGATTAGGAAAGTGTGAGGACCGATAATTATGGGAAGGTCGACTTCGCCAATAACTGCCTTCCGAGATCCGTCGAATGCTTTGACGACGACCTCACTGCCCCTCATCGGGGATCCTTTGAATGATAGTCGCATTAATGTAGACTTCGGCATAATGTTGAGAGTCGATCCGGTGTCCACCAGTACACTGGCTAAAGCATCGTCCTTGCAGTTAACTGTGATATTGAGCGCCATGTTGTGACTTTTTCCTTTTTCCGGCAATTCCTCGTCACTGAACCCTAAGTTGTTGCTGGAAGTGATGTTAGAAATGATGCTATCGAACTGTTTTATTGTTACATCCTGTTCCACAAAGGCCTGCTCTAAGACTTTCTGTAGAGCCTCCCTGTGAGCCTCGGAACTGAGTAAAAGAGATACACAGAGATCTTTGAAGGAGTTTATAACAACTGATCAACAATGTTGTATTCACTCCTTTGGATGAGTTTCAGCATCTCATCATCGTTCTTTGAAAGGTCGGGATCACTTGATTGACCAACTAGTGGATTGGGAACTTCCGTATGAGGTTCCTTTTCTCTGTTAGGTTCTCGAACTCCTCGGTTGAAGATTCGACCGCTCCGTGTTACTCGACTAATGTCTGCAATTTTCACGACGGAGGGTAATGGAATTTCCTTTCCATTTTCAATTATTGTTGCACCGTATTTGTAAGGGATCGCCTTAGCTGATTCATACGGTAGTGGTCCCGGCAGATAGATAACTACAGGAGCCTTCTGATTTTTCTGACTGTCATAGGTAACTTCAATCAGTTCCTGGCTAAGAACCTTCGATTCGTCCAGTAGAGGGATGATGGTGCAAACATCATTGGTCCTTTTGCGATCAGAGATTACAACGGCATCTTTGATTTGATCAGCGAAGTAGTCTGGCATCCAATTAATGGACCCCGAAACTGAATATTGTTGAATCTCTTTGCAGTCCAACTGACTCTGAAGGGCTGCTCACACGAGGTAACATTTTTGATAATTTTTCGAGCAAACTCTACAGCGCTCGTATTTATGTGGTGGCACCTGGCCACGTCAGCTTTGAATGCAGTGTAACCTCACTAGATCTGTTTCCATTGATCGAATATCCTGACTTTGATGCCTAGTAGGGTTCCCATTAACCACACTGATTTATTGCGTGTCTTCATCCATATAGATCGGAAGCCACCAGTGGTTTAACAAGTGTTGCAAAGTTCGTTGCAGGAGAGCGCACCCTTGGTTACTCTCACGGCATACTGTACAGTTCTGATAATTATGCGAAGTCAGAAAACCGAGCTGGACTTGTGTAGCGTGTAACTCCACCAAGCTGGTGTTCATCAAGCGAATATCAAAGATTTGAATCATATTCACTTGATACGGATTTCCATTGTGGTAATCCTAAATCCATCCCAGATCTATCTGGCGCTGGAGGGCCTCTTGTACAAAAGAGCATCCCTATTTATTTATCGAGCAAGTCAGACAAGAATTGTAATCGTGCCGCGGCAGATTATGATACTGGCTTTGTCTTGAGTGCATTGCCACTAAGTTGACATTCATCGTACGGATGTCGTGGCTCTGAATGATGTTGGAATTCATATAAGTCATGTTGACCCCACGAACTCGATGCTCTTGGATCCATCCGAGATCCAATTGTTCCTGTAGAGCTGATTACACCACACAACATCCTTGATTATTCTTAGAGCAGATATCACAGTGGTGATAGTTGTGAGGTGGTATATGGCCATACCCATTCTGTCTGTGATGCATCTTGACCAGATTGGTCCTTAATTAGAGTACATCATGAATTTGATAGTTGTTGTTAGACTCTCCCTCTATCAAATTGACTGCAGGTTTCTCGTGTTGAGGCAACGGGTTCGTGAGAACATTCGGATTCGTATCTTTGAAAGATAAGACCCCACTCCTAACAAGCTTTTGTACGTCGGATTTGAAACTGAGACAGTTTTCTATGTTATGCCCTGGTCCTCCTTGATGGTAAGACAAGTCTGATCCATTTTGAACCAAAAAGGCGGATTTTCTGGTACTGTAAAAGGATACCTGGTTTGGATATGCCCCTTGACCAGTAATAGTGGAAACAGTTCTGCGTACAACATCGGAATAGGGTCAAACCCTGGTGTTCGTGTTGTACGGTTGTTGTTGTACTAAGGACGAGCCTGCTGAAGAGGCTATTGTGTCCTTTGCTGATATTGCTATTGATTCAATTGGCTTTACGCAACCTGAGGTTGATACGTTGGAACTGGCGCAGGGTTAATAGCAGGAGTTACAGCTGCTACTAGTTGGTAACGTCGCCTTTCCTTTCTGAGAGAGATATTCCCAATATCCTGCTCTTTTTTCTTAGGGAGAGTACTACCGTATCTTTTTGTATTACTTGATGATCCAGCGTCTTTAACTAAATGTCCTTCTCGGACCGCTTCCTCAAGACGAACTCCCATGTCCACCATCTCGGTGAAGTCACTGGGTGCACTGGAAACCATTCTGTCGTAGTAAAATGAGCTTAAGGTTTTCAAGAAGATCTTTGTCATTTCTTTTTCCTGAAGAGGTGGACAAATCTGGGCGGCAATTTCACGCCATCTCTGAGCGTACTCCTTAAAGGTTTCCTTGTCCTTTTGTGACATCGATCTGAGTTGATCTCTGTCCGGTGCCATGTCTAGGTTATACTTATACTGCTGAACGAAAGCAGCGCCAAGATCTCTGAAAGTGCCGATCTTAGTGCGGTTTAAACCCATGTACCATTTGAGTGCGGCACCGGTTAAACTATCCTGAAAGTAGTGAATCAGTAGCTCCTGGTTCTTTGTCTGAGTTGGCATCCGCCGAGCGTACATCACCAAATGGCTTTGAGGGCAAGAGTTACCCTTGTACTTTTCAAATTCGGGCACTTTGAATTTGTACGGAACTTTCTCATTGGGGACCAAACAAAGGTCAGCGGCGTCCTTTCCAAAAAGATCCTGACCGCGAATGGCTTGCAGTTCTTTCTGCATCTCCAGGAACTGTCCCTGGAACTCATTTATTTTGTCAAACACACTTTCGTTTCCACCAGAAGGTATCTGTGGAATCCGTCCTTTCGGGACAGTTGTACCACGGGTGATGGTATAGTCATCATGGCAGTGCCTCTAAGTGCCTCCCGAAGTTTGTAACCTTCAGGAGTTGTCGTAATGCCCCTGGCATCTTCGCTTTCCCGAAGTTTGTAACCTTCAGGCCCAGCGGCTCCTACTACAGTTTCTGGATCTTCCATGATCGGCAGAATATATCCTTCCGGAATATAGTTGAGTGGCATGCCCCAGGGACGATATTTTAGAATTTTGTACCTAGGATCATACTTCTCCACTATGGGCGTTGATGTGATCCCTGAGATCACAGTCCGTTGTTGTTGCATCTGAGCTTCTGCTAGAGCTTGCATGTCGTTATGAAGCTTTCTCAGATATTCTTTCAGAGTGTCGATCTCTTCCCTCAACTCTCTATTCTCTTCCTCAAGATCATCCATTTTCTTTTTTCGATTGGCCTGAGTATTGTACGAATGAGACAGTTTGACTCTAGAATCGAGACACTAACGTGAGATTCGTAGGTAAGAAGAATATGTTACGTGAGAATGATGAATGATATGCAATTATTATATTAATTAACTTTTTATTTAATCAAAATAAACTTCGACAATTGGATTGCAAATATCAAACAGTGGGGAAGACCCCGTTTTATTGAATTCAAGGATTGCGAAAATGGAAATACAGTAGATTACAAAGTGCTGAAAAGGAAATGTCTAAGCTAATGGATCCTGAGTCCTCTCTGAGGAGAGCTCAGGTGCTGGTTCTGGTATTTTCCTTTTCTTTGACCGGGGCTCTTGAGCCGTTGTCGGGTTGTCGCTCCTTTGCCAAGTGAGAGGAGCGAGCAAATTCCTTTGGTCCTTTTGATTCTCTACAGCATGTTGCTCTAAAATCTCGATCAGAGCATCTTTATCTTTCAACAGTTGCTGTATTTTCTTACACTCCACATTGAGAATACGGTACTTGTTCCTCCAAGACCTCTTCTCCTGTTAAACTTTGTTGAGAGTAACTTGAAGTTTTTTCGTATCAGACATAAAGTAAAGGATGGGGTCCCTTAGTGGAAGAACTACCTAACGAGGGTAAGGCATCCTCAGCTTGAGAGCTCTAGTTTGTACCCAGTGGAGATAAGGCTCCACCGAGATGTAGTCTGGTTTCCTAGAGACTCTCTTCCTTTCCTATGAACGTGTTTCTAGGCATGCACTATTTCCGTATTTAGTGCTCTGTCATTTTCTCCTTCCTTGAAGAAAAGACCTTCCAGATGAGCATTCCGCGGGACATGCCTCATCGGGTATCCAAATTGACGACGAACTAAAATTGGATGATAGTTGATTCCTCCCTTAGTTCCTATAAGGGGTACGTTTGGGAAATTTCCACAACGGTCGATGATCCTGATCCCGTCATAGATTCGATTGTACCAATCGATGTCAGAGTTTGTAAGAGACATGATTCTCTGCGACCAACATAAAGTATTCTTTTGATCCCAAAATGCAGCAGACTTGGGTAAGTGGGAAATGAACCATTTGTATAGCAGGGGTACACAGCATGTGATCATTCCTCCGCTATACAAATTCCTTAAGTATGCAGAATGATAAGCATCTGCGAGCAAGGTCGGTATAGGGTTTCCAATCAGAAAAATATTAATGGCGTTGATATCTACAAAGTTATCGATGTTGGGAAACAAAAATAACCCGTAGGTGAGCAAAACAAAGATGCTCTCGAAAGCGGCCACGTTCCCTATACTAGCAAAGTACAGAGCTTTCTTTATCAAGAACTGGGCTGGAAAACCCTGGATACCACCCTTAACAGTCATGTGAGTCATGACTTCTGACTCGTCCAAATAGATTTCTCTTGCAATGGTTTGCTCCTTTGAAATTTCTTCCAGTCCAGAAAAGGGAGCTTGATCAGTAATATGTAAATTAGTCAGGTGAGAGTATTCCTCCAGTGTTGGTGCTAGCTGATAATCCGGGAATGTGAAGCAGTGATAAACCGGATCGTAGAACTGGATTAGTGTGGACAGGATTCCTTCAATTTCATGGACCCTTAATAGAGACAACAGTCCTCCATACTTGGCTCTGAAAGCCTCAGGGTTGGTGATCATCCTCGCCAAACCTCTTAAATCCTCTAGTTTTGGAACCTTGAAGGTGTACTTGTGAGTTTTCCTTCTACCGAAATCCATTAGCAATCTTTCTCTCTGACATTTGCAATCATTGGCTTAGTTTAATTTGAAAAAGAGAGACTAGAAGAGACATTTTTCTTTGTTTAAATGTTTTTTAAATGAATGTATGAATGCAGCACACAAAAACATAGAAAAAACATGGGGTCAAAGGGTCGGTGTCATGAAGTCAAGGCTCTACCCATCCCCAAAGGTTTATACTGGTGATTTTTTGTACCTGTCCGCAAAATCATTGACCCCTCTTGGGATAACAACAGCAAGCGGATCGCCAGCGAGCTGATGTATCCTAGAGTGATCTCAAATAAGGGTAGTATCACGTGACAACTATTCTCGATAGCTTCCGCACTACAAAATGGTTTCAGTCTACTAAAAACCTCAGCTTCTCAGATAACCCAGTCGACCACACTACTTTGAACAACCGAAGTCGTATAGGTAATGTATCTGCAAAGGGAGTCTCCACTGAGTTTGATGGTTGACCGAAAACTCTTAACTGGGATTCACTCCCCGTAAGATTACCCGTATAATTCCATCCCCTATCTTAGGTGTATACTCAATCTTTCCACATGCGGCATCACACGCATTCCCATTAGCAGAAAAATAAACACATATATCAATTAGGAAAAGCAGTATATATATTTGTCCTAATATCCTAGACCTCTAGTCTTATGATCCTATATAGACAATGGCTCCCCAGCAGAGTCGCCATTTCTGTAGCATTTGGTGAATTTAAGGCCTTCACCCTAAAAGAGGCTAGAAAGAATGCCTCCCACTGTGGTCGTCATTTTTCTGTAGCGCAGTTTTTGTCATTTCGAATCACTATCGCTTGGGTACTACAGTTTGATTCATTTTTTATCCTGTTGAGCTGATTAAGGAAGGGAAATAGATGTCTCCAATTAACCCTGCTTGCAAACTGAGTTTAAACAGTCAAAACTGTTGGTTTACAGATGCTATCAAAATAGGGGGTTCTTCTTTAGGGTTATTTGCTTAAAAATAGGGTCTAGACTATGGGCTAGGTTTCTGGTATGGTGTTAGGTCTGATGCTTTTGAAGGTACTGAATTTTGGCTTTTTTGTTACTATGCTTGCTAATATTTTTGCAATCTTATGCCTACGTATTCCCGAAACAGGGAAATCAGAGCGATCGTAGTTCCTCCTATTCTATGGGAGGAAAAGGTTGTTTTGGTGTCTTGTTCAAAGCCCAAGACATGAAGCTAAAGGTGGTTTGTATCTTGTTCAAAGCCCAAGATGTGAAGCTAAAGGGTTTTGGATGAGAGAGAATTTGTCATCTCTAAAGAGGAGTTGTTGATGTTTGTATGCTGTGAGCAAGGCACAAATTAGATGCTAAAAGGTTGATTGACTTAACCGGGTTTCCTTATACGAAGCCTAAGAGGAGGCGGGAAGTTTGACTTTTCCGGGGCAAACGTTCTTTCTGTCTTGTACAACGCCCAAGATTGAGGCTAAAAAGATTTTGACTCCGCTGGGGAGAATGTATCTTGTATAAAGCCCAAGATGGAGGCTGAAAGGGTTTGACTCAACAAGAGAGTACTTTTATCTATCCTGTATAAAGCCCAAGACGGAGGCTAAAAAGGTTGACTCCACAAGAGAGTCTTGAACGGGTGATTGACTCAACAAGAGAGTCTGTTTGACTCAATAAGAGAGTCTTTTATACTCAACAAGAGAGTGTTTTGCTGTCTCGTACGAAGCCCGAGATAGAGGCTAAAAGGAGATCGACTCAACAAGAGAGTCTTTTATACTCAACAAGAGAGTGTTTTATATGTGTCTTGTATGAAGCCCAAGACGGAGGCTAAAGGTTGACTCAACAAGAGAATCTTTTATACTCAACAAGAGAGTGGGTTTTTATATGTCTTGTACTAAGCCCAAGATGGAGGCTAAAAGGAAGAGAGACTCAACAAGAGAGTCTGAAAAGGTTAGCTCCGCTGGGGAGAGTCATTGTACAAAGCCCAAGAGGAAGCTATCTTACTGCTGAGGATTATATCCATAGGCAAGCCCAAGGGTGGGGAACTCTCATGAGAGAGACCGGGTTTCAGAGTGATCAGTGTTTTTTTCTATGTTTGAAAGGAACTTGAGAATGTCTTTGAGACTCAAGGGGGGTTTAGACTGTCCGAGTCTAGAGTTTTGTCTTTTGTACAATGCCCAAGAGGAGGCACAGGCATTAAGGGATGAGTATCAACCCTAGAATGGCTGGAGTTTTGACACTGGAAATACTGCTCTAGCAAAGGATGACTAAGTTCTATCTTATACCTTTAAGAGGTCATCAGGGTCCTTGTATTAAGCCCAAGAGAAGGCATGAGAACTTCTAAGAAGCCGAAGGGTCCTTGTACAACGCCCAAGAGGAGGCGGGGATGCTTTTAGGAAGCCTGTGGGTCCCCAAACCACGAGAAGTTCAAGAAATGCAATTCACAGAGAAGAGATCATTCCAGGAAAGTTCGAGAATTTGGAAGAAACTCAAGAGATGCTATTCACGGAGAATAGATCAACTCTGGGGAGTAGAGTTCCTTTGACAATTTCTAAGGGTGACAGTCTGAGAAAAGGTTCACCGAGAATACTGCCTTTCTTTTTGTTCCGTATTTTTTAACCCCAAGAGAAGGGAATACTGTATCTGGAATCCTACGGGGGATCAAGTTTTGTTTGTATTTAAGAGTGACCAACAAGGCTTTACCTAGTGCTAGACGTAGTTGTCGGGGAAAACTCTAAATAACTATACTAGTATTACACAGTGGATATGTGACAAGTATATAAAAGGATGTGAAAGAAGACTTACAATGAAACAGCCCCACAATACAGTTATATACATATGAAAGCGATAAATGAAAGCGGATAAACACTTACCCGTTGTAGAGCTTCCATGTTGTTTTGTTAGTTGTTCAACAAAGAAAGTGTTGATAACAATATTGTATTCAAAATCAAAGGAGAAAGTGCTTTAAAAGATTGTCGGGGGCTTACAACTCAAGGAGAGGCCCAAGTTTTAACGATGATCGCACGTTGTTTTGAAAACTGTACAGAGGGACTTATACAATAGGTGAGGCCCAAAAAGTTTTTATGTACAAGGGGGTGGGTCTTACACTCTATTAGAGGCCCAAAGAAATTTACAGAAAAGAAATGGGGCTTATAACACGAGGGTAGGCCCAATTGTTTTTAAACTGGCGATTGCGCCGAGATTTTTTTAATACAGAGGGACTTGTACAATACCTGAGGTCCAACATGGTTTTGGTTAAAAAGGGATTGGGTTTTAAACTCTATTAGAGGCCCAAAGAGTTTGAAAATGAATAGAGATGGGTCTTATAGCTCAAGGAGAAGCCCAGTTGGTTTCGTTACAAAGGCGACGACCGCGCCGTACTTTTGAAAATATACAGAGGGACTTGTACAATGTGTGAGGCCCTATAAGGTTTATTTACAAAAGGATTGAGTCTTACACTCTACCAAGAGGCCCAAAGATGTTTAAGAAAAAGAAAGATGGAACTTACAACACGAGGGTAGGCCCAGATGGTTTGTTTGAAAACGGCGATCGCGCCGAGGTTTTTGAAAATACAGGGGGTCTTATACAATATCTGAGGCCCAACAAGGTATCTTATTTACAAGGAATGGGTCTTATACTCTATTAGAGACCCAAGGAGTTTTAAAATGATTGATGAGGGTTGAATTAATCAAAACCCAAATTTTGTTTAAAAAGGAATTAATTTTGTTAAAAAATTAATAAAAAGGTGATGAAAACATGTGAAAAATGAGTGGTGATCTTGGATCAATGTTTCAAAAATAATGTTTATATCCACAAAATGATTGGAAACCAATTAAATTTGGAAAATCAAAGGGAAAAAAATATTTCAAATGTTAAAATTAAATAAAACATTAATTCTTTGCAAAAATATCAAATATATGAAATAAATAATATTTTTGGGATATTTTGGTAAAATAAAATATTTTAACAATTTTGTGAATTATTAAAAAAATAATTAACTCAAAATCATTAAAACTCAGAGAGAAATTAATTTTTGAATCAATTAAATAAAATCACAAAATTCAAATATTTGAATTTGTGAAAAAGGCGCCAAGAACATGGCAATAACACGCGCGTGTTCTGAGTTTGGCCTGATTTGCATTTTCTATCCAATCTCACTGAATACTTGATGAAATCACACAATCCACATATCAATATGCTCGTTTTCACCTCACGATCATGTCTATGGTCTTTAATTTTATTTATTTTAAGCATGGAATAAGAAATCAAGACAAAACCTCAAGAACTCTAAAATTTGCATGAAGGCTGAGAATTTTGATACATGGTTCAAACAAAGCAAATAATTGAGGGGAAACATTCTATGCATGATTATGAACATTTGGCAAAAGTATTGTGCGAGGAAATATGCATAGATTAAGAGATGACCAAGTTTAGGCTTACTTGAAGGTCGTGACAGCAAGAGCAATGTGATTTTTGAGTTGGAGGTGTTACAGATGAGTTGTGATTATCTGAACAGCTTCCCTACACCATATGGAGTGTGTTTGAATGCTTGGACTTGATTGGAAATGGCTGGATCACTTCATGGCATCTCAGCTGCAACTTGGTTAAAACCTTGAGCAACTGGCTGGTGATTCTGAGAAATCAGTGTTATAGTTGTTGCTTAAGTGTTTGGATCACTTCTATATGATGTTTATGAGGTGTGTGTGTGTGTGTGTGTGATTGGTTTGGTTGGAATAGCTCTCAAACTCAAAACCCGATAGTTACTTGCTTTGGAAGGCAAATTTGGAAGTGAGAAGGTGATTTTGAGGAAAGCATATGTTTAATGGCTTTGGTGTACTTAAACTGAGCACAAATGAGCTCTATTTATAGTAGAGCAAGTTTGTTTTGCAAGGAATAGGGAATGGTAACTGCAGCAGAGGCTTGGCCAATGTTGATCAATAGGAATTCAAGTCTCCTCTAGCCATTGACTAGAGGTTAGAGCACAGGCCTATGGTTCTTTGGTTCAGATCTTATCCTTTACTCATTCATTTAAAAATGGCTCGGTTCATGCCACCTTGGTGCATCCATTGAAGGGTCCAAAACAAAATTGGAGTCTTGTCCCCTCTTTAGGCATTTTAGGGTTGGAATGCTACTTTGGGAATCTTGGATTTGGGAGGCTGATGGATCAGTGTTTGTCCCTCCTTGTTCTCCCCCTGAGGTGTTCAGATGGATAAATTTGTTTGTCATTTGCAAGAATTGCTCAAATCGAGCAAAATGCACAAATCTGCCTTGCCATGACAGTTTGCAGCAAGGCACATTGCCATTGTCATATCTCATGGCTTAAGTGGAGTTTCATGGGGTTCTTGGCCATTTTGGAAAGCTCTCATATGATACAACATATGTGTGATCATAGTTTGTCTTGACACTTTTTGGATCCAAGTGAAAAATGCCCCTACATTTAGAAAAAAGTGAAACAGATTCTGACTTAGTGAAAATTTCACTAAGTGTTGGAAAAAAGTGACATTTTCACTTTTTGTGATTTTGGTCATTCCATAACTTAAAATCCATGGAGAATTGGAATGAGGTGTAGTTGAAGCTTTTGTAGTGTGCCATGAGAGCTACAAATCCATCTTTGGATCAGCCAAAATGGTTGCTTGGATCTCAAGTTATGATCCTTGGAAGTTGGTACCCTAGCCACACTGTTCCATAACTTAGAAAATTTCTAAGTTTTTATGGTTACCCCCTTTTACAAGTTATCCCACTTTATTTGGTTTTTCTTGATGAATGTTGATTCAAATCACACATTAACATCATTTTAGGGTTAGGGAACCATAATTGATCAAAAAATCAAAAAGTCAAACTTTGACTTTTGGGTATAGTTGACTTTTAATCAGATGAATTCCAAACTTATGAAATCAAGTCTTTAACCTAAATCAAACTTGATGGATTGATTTCATAGGTGTTATAGGGTGTATTGAATCATGTCCTAGGGTTTGGGAGCATGTCCTGGTCAAAAGTCAAAGGCACAATTGACTTTTTCCCTCAAAACCCTAACTGTGGTTCTGATGAACTTGAAACTTGTGAATCAAGCTTCTTGGATTAATCCATTGTTGCAAATGGATCAATGTAGTGTATTAGAGACCCTCAAACCATGTCTTGAGGTCTTGGCTCATGATTTGTCCCAAAAGTCAACTTAGGGGTGAATTAGGTCAAGAAACCCTAATTCTTGATTTTTAGTGAATGCATCCCCAGAGGCTAAATTGACTTGATGATTGGGCCCATGAGGTCCCTTGGAGTATCTTAGGTTATGCTTTGAAGCATTGGCTCATGCCCAGAGAAAAATTTCCATCTGGAGGCCCTGGTCGACCAAAACCCTAATTTGGTGACACTGGCGATCTTGAGGCTTAATCCACTTGGACTGTTGCAACCTTGTGCCTAATCCTTGTTGTGGGAGTCATCTTGATCCTTTATGGGTGTTTGAGAGGTTAAACAAGTTGAAGATCATGTCATTCCTTGATTGATCCTTTGTCTAAAGCTCAGAGAGGGCTTGAAACCCTAATTATTGTTTGTGAAGAAGGCCCACCCATCTTTGGGGAGACTAATGAGGCATGATGGTTCATCCATATTGTGATGATGATTTGCACAATGATGGGAAATATTAGTGGTCAAAATTTGGGGTATGACATAGACTACTCAGAGACATTTGCTCATGTTGCAAAATTGAACATTGTAAGAATTCTTTTATATCTTGCTGCTAACCTGGATTGGCCCCTACATGAGTTAGATGTTAAGAATGCCTTTCTTAATGGTGATCTAGAAGAAGAAGTATATATGTACATTCCTCCTGTTTTTGAAAAAAAATTTGGATCAGATGTATGCAAACTAAATAAGTCTTTGTATGGATTAAAGCACTCTCCCAGAGCTTGGTTTGAAAAATTCACTCAGTCCATGAAGAATCAAGGATACATCCAAGAACAGGTTGACCACACCCTATTCACAAAATTCTCCACCGATGGGAAAGTTGTTGTTCTGATTGTTTATGTTTATGATATTGTCCTTACTAGAGACGATACAGTGGAAATGGCAAGGGTAAAAGAGAAATTGGCAGTAAACATTGAAATCAAGGACTTAGGATTCATGAGATATTTTCTTGGCATGGAGGTTGCTCGGTCAAAGAATGGTATTGTGGTTTCACAGCAGAAATACATTCTAGACTTATTAAAAGAAACAGGAATGAGTGGATGTCGTCCTGCAGATACCCCTATGGATCCTAATGCTAAACTTTGGGGAGAAGGCAAAGTTCATGTTGATACTGGAAGATATCAGAGATTGGTTGGGAAACTAATTTATTTGTCACACACCTGGCCTGATATTTCTTTCTCAGTCAGTGTAGTGAGTCAGTTTATTTTTTAAGAAGACTAGTGAAAGGAATATGTCTATCTTCACTGATGCTGATTGGGCAGGTTCAGTCACAGATAGAAGATAAACCTCTGGATATTGTACCTATGTTTAGGGTAATCTTGTGACATGGAGGAGCAAGAAACAAGGCGTTGTAGCAAGGTGTAGTGCAGAAGCCGGGTTTAGAGCTATGTCTCAAGGTATTTGTGAAGGATTATGGATCCTTAGAGTCCTAGAAGAACTTAAGATGAAAGTTGAGCTTCCATTGAAATTGTACTCTGACAGTAAAGCTGCTATTAGCATAGTGTTAGTTCTTGTATTGGCTAGAATTTTGGTAAAACAATGTTGTTGTTGAAGATGTCATATGTCTGATGTCTTAACATGAGTTACTAACATTAAGTTTGTTAGGGTTGCAGTTTTGCGTACTGATGTCAAAAATGATGTCTTGACATTGAGTGACAGAATATCAGTTGTTTTGTTTTTAGGGTTGCGCGTGTTTTAATTAGTTATTAGAAGATCTGATTGAGAGATTGCAGGCGAAGATCTTGGATTAGATTCTTTCTGTTGCAATCAGATATGAAGCAGATCTTGTTATTTTTTAGGGCTGAAATATATGAAAAGATTTGAAGATAAAATCTGTTTTAAATTCAAATCAAATCACATATTTTCAAGGAGTCCAAGCCCAAGTCTGAGTTTCTAGTTAAAGCAGCCTCAACCCTACTTGGAAGGTACGAAAGCAAGATATTAAAGACAGAGAGTCAAATGTGTGTTTCGTCTGTGTATTGTAAGGCATTCATGTTTGAATTGGTGTAATTGTTTTGAGTTGTTAATTGTTCTTGATCAAAGCTTTTAAGCAAGATCAAGTTGTGTTTTGGAAGTGTGACTTCTATACTTTGTAATCTTTGAATTGTATCACTGTGGTGATTTAGGGGGAGTGAGTGGTTTCTCATATCTTAGTGTATCTTAGATAGAAGTGTCATTGGGTAGTGATTAAGTTAGTGGATTGTCAATTGGGATTGTTGAGTCTGTAATTTAATACTACTAATAGTGAATTTCCTCCCTGGCTTGGTAGCCCCCAGACGTAGGTAGTTAGACCGAACTGGGTGAACAATTCATTGTGTTGATTGACTGTTTTATTGCCTTGTTCATTTAGCAGATTATGTTGTTGTGACATCACACTTAACATCACACATCTGATACCAGAATTTCAATTGGTATCAGAGCAGGCATCTTGCTCTGCATCTGGGTGAGATCTAGGGCTGTTACTTTCTGGTACAATGGACAAGGAGTGTGGTGGATTTGTGAATTGACCCCCTATTCTAGATGGCTCAAATTATGACTA
This sequence comes from Lathyrus tuberosus, assembly GCA_022829125.1. Taxonomy (NCBI): domain Eukaryota; kingdom Viridiplantae; phylum Streptophyta; class Magnoliopsida; order Fabales; family Fabaceae; genus Lathyrus; species Lathyrus tuberosus. The sequence goes on along the minus strand of JALAZF010000599.1, from coordinate 1,319,765 downwards.
TTGGAAACCTCGTATGGTTACATTCTTGAAGTCCTTAGACGGCAGGACTTGGAAGGCAGTTGTGAAAGAATGGAAACATCCTGTTATTGTGGAAAAAGATGGTAGCTCTAAGCTGAAACCTGAAGAAGAATGGACCAAGGAAGAAGATGAGCTTGCCCTTGGGAATTCTAAAGCCTTAAATTCCATATTCAATGGTATTGACAAGAACATCTTCAGGCTGGTCAACACTTGTGAAGTAGCTAAGGAAGCATGGAATATCTTGAAAACTACTCATGAAGGAACCTCCAAGGTCAAGATGTCAAGACTTCAACTTCTGACAACAAAGTTTGAAAATCTGAAGATGAAGGATGATGAGACCATTCATGATTTCCACGTGAACATTCTTGAGCTGTCAAATGCTTCTAGTGCCCTAGGAGAGAGGATGACTGGAGAGAAGCTGGTGAGGAAGATTCTTAGATCCCTTCCCAAGAGATATAAAATGAAGGTGACTGCTATAGAAGAAGCCCAAGACATCAGCAAGATGAGGGCAGATGAGTTGATTGGTTCTCTTCAGACATTTGAATTAGGGATGAATGAGGAATCTGAAAAGAAGACCAAAAGCATAGCATTGGTGTCTAAAGATGAAAGGAAAGAGTGTGGTCCTAAAACTCAGGAGGAGCTTTCAAATGCCATTGTTCTGCTGGGAAGACAGTTTAATAAGGTTCTAAAAAGGATAGACAGGAGCTACAAACCTAATGTCAAGAACATCACATCTGACACAAACAGGTCAGGTGATCAGGGGAAGAAATCAAGAGATGAAGAAAAGTCCAATGATGACAAAGGAATTCAATGCTATGAGTGTGAAGGTTATGGTCATATCAGAAAAGAATGTCCTACATATCTTAAGAAGCAGAAAAAGGGGTTATCTGTTTCCTGGTCTGATGAGGATACTGATAGTAAACCTGAAGAAGAATCAGCTAAGCTTGTTAGAGCAATGATTGGGATTTGTGAGTCTGAAAATGATTCAAGTGATGATGAGGTTACATATGTAGAGCTTACTGCCTCATATAGAAAACTGTGCATTAGAAGTGAACAAGTTTGTCTAGAAGGAGAAAAGCAAAAGAAAATCATTGTGCAATTAAAGGCTGAAAAAACTGAGCTGGAAAATGAAGTCAGTATGCTGAACTCTAAACTGAATTTTATGTCAAAAACTGTTAGAATGTTGAATAATGGAACTGATGCTCTAGACAACATTATTAGCATTGGAAAAACTGCTGGAGACAAAAGTGGTTTGGGATTCGACAATGTATCAGCTTCAAATGATGTTATTACCAGTTTCGAGCCAGTGATGTTAAAACAGATGTTTAAACATCCTGACAGGCCTCCCTCTAGGAAGAAATTCAGGCGCTGGAGATGTCATCATTGTGGGCGTTTTGGACACATAAAGGCCTACTGTTATAAGCTTCATGGGTATCCTCAGAAGGCACATCAGTTTACTCCCAGACAGAATTTTCACAAAGGTAATCAGGCCATCAAGTCTAAGAAGCAATGGGTTCCAAAAGGTAAAGTTACCAGCTTAATAACTCACACTTCTCTTAGGGTTTCTACCAAAGAAGACTGGTACTTTGATAGTGGGTGTTCAAGACACATGACAGGAGTGAAGAATTTGTTGGTGGATGTTAAGCTCCATTCTTCTGGTCATGTAACTTTTGGTGATGGTGTCAAAGGAGAAATCAAGGGTATGGGAAAGTTGAACTGTGTTGGTGCTCCTAGACTGGATGATGTTCTGCTTGTCAAAGGGTTGACAGCAAATTTGACCAGTATTAGCCAACTTTGTGATCAAGGATTCAAAGTAGACTTTACAAAATCTGAGTGCATTATCACAAATGAGAAAGGAGAAGTCATCATGAAGGGTGTTAGGTCTAAGGACAACTGTTATCTGTGGGTGCAACAAGACTCAAGTCCCTCAACATGTGTTTTTCCTATAGAAAATGAAGTCAAAGTCTGGCATCAAAAGTTGGGACATCTTCATCTGAAGGGAATGAAGAGAATCATATCCTCAGAAGCTGTCAGAGAAATTCCTAAACTCAAAATTGAAGAAGGAAGAGTCTGTGGAGATTGTCAAATAGGGAAGCAGATCAAGATGTCACATCAGAAGCTTCAACATAACACAACCTCCAAAGTTTTGGAACTTTTTCATATGGACTTGATGGGACCTATGCAAGTAGAAAGTCTAGGTGGGAAGAAGTATGCTTATGTTGTTGTAGATGACTATTCTAGGTACACCTGGGTAGGCTTCATCAAAGACAAAACAGAGGTGTTTGATGAGTTTAAAGATTTATGTCAAAGACTCCAAAGAGAAAAAGAGAGTAATGTCATCAGAATAAGGAGTGATCATGGGAGGGAATTTGAAAATAGCAAGTTTGCTGAATACTGCTCTGCTGAAGGCATCAGTCATGAGTTTTCCTCTCATATTACCCCTCAGCAAAATGGAGTTGTTGAAAGGAAGAACATAACTCTCCAAGAATCTGCTAGGGCAATGATTCATGCCAAAAAGCTTCCTTACCATTTCTGGGCTGAAGCCATGAATACTGCTTGCTATATTCACAACAGAGTTACTTTGAGAAGAGGCACTTCAGCTACATTGTATGAACTGTGGAAAGGGAGAAAATCAACTGTGAAGTACTTTCATGTTTTTGGAAGTAAATGTTATATTTTGTCAGATCATGAACAAAGGAGAAAATTGGATCCTAAAAGTGATGAGGGAATCTTTCTGGGATACTCTACAAATAGCAGAGCTTATAGGGTTTTCAACTCCATAACCAAGGTTATGATGGAGTCTATAAATGTGGTAATTGATGACAGTGACATGAAGGAAGATGTTGATGTCCTGGATGATGTTGGAATGTCGTTTGAAGATGTTACATCAGAAACTGAAGATAGAAGTGTTGCTCTCAGTCCTGTTGATGCTGAGGTTGAACCTGAACAACCTAATAAAGAACCATCTATTAGAGTGCAAAAGGACCATCCAAAAGAGCTTATCATAGGTGATCCAAAATCAGGGGTTAGCACTAGATCAAGAGAGGTTGTGTCAAATTCTTGTTGTGTCCAAAATTGAGCCCAAGAATGTCAAAGAAGCTCTGACTGATGAATTCTGGATTAATGCCATGCATGAAGAGCTGGAACAATTTAAGAGGAATGAAGTGTGGGACCTTGTACCAAGGCCTGATGGAGTTAATGTGATAGGCACCAAGTGGATTTACAAAGAATAAATCTGATGAACAAGGAGTGGTCACCAGAAACAAGGCCCGATTGGTTGCTCAGGGATACACTCAGGTTGAAGGAATTGATGAAACCTTTGCTCCTGTGGCAAGACTGGAATCTATCAGATTACTCTTCGGTGTGGCTTGTAATCTCAAATTCAAGCTTTTTCAAATGGATGTTAAGAGTGCCTTTTTGAATGGGTACTTAAATGAAGAGGTCTATGTAGATCAACCAAAAGGATTTATTGATCCAACATTTCCTAATCATGTTTACAAACTTAGGAAAGCTCTCTATGGTTTGAAGCAAGCACCAAGAGCTTGGTATGACATGCTTACTGAATTTTTGGCTGTGAATGGTTACAGAAAAGGAGGGATTGACAAGACTTTGTTTGTCAAAGATGAAGGAGGAAAACTGATGATAGCTCAAATATATGTTGATGACATAGTATTTGGTGGGATGTCAGATGCAATGGTTAAACATTTTGTGAAACAGATGCAGTCTGAGTTTGAAATGAGTCTTGTTGGAGAGCTCAGCTATTTTCTGGGTCTACAAGTTAGACAAATGGAAGACTCCATATTCATCTCTCAGAGCAAGTATGCTAAGAACATTGTTAAGAAGTTTGGTCTAGAAAATGATAATCACAAGAGGACACCTGCTCCTACTCACTTAAAGTTGTCAAAGGATGAACATGGTGTGAGTGTGGATCAAAGTCTATACAGAAGCATGATTGGTAGTCTATTGTATCTCACTGCTAGCAGACCTGATATTTCTTCTGTTGTTGGAGTTTGTGCCAGATATCAATCTGAGCCTAAGGTTAGTCACTTGAATCAAGTAAAGAGGATTCTGAAGTATGTAAATGGGACTAGTGACTATGGCATGCTTTACAGTCATGGATCAGGCACTGAGTTATGTGGTTATTGTGATGCTGATTGGGCAGGAAGTGTTGATGATAGAAAAAGTACTTCAGGAGGTTGTTTCTTCTTAGGGAATAATTTGATCTCTTGGTTCAGTAAAAAGCAGAACTGTGTGTCTCTTTCTACTGCTGAAGCTGAGTACATAGCAGCGGGGAGTAGTTGTTCTCAACTTGTTTGGTTGAAGCAAATGTTAACAGAATACAATGTCAAGCAAGATGTCATGACATTGTACTGTGATAATCTGAGTGCTATCAATATCTCTAAAAACCCAATTCAACATAGCAGGACTAAGCATATTGATATACGTCATCACTTTATAAGAGATTTGGTTGAAGACAAAGTAGTTGCTTTGGAACATGTTGCTACTAAACAGCAATTAGCTGATATTTTTACAAAGGCCTTAGATGCAAATCAATTTGAAAAATTAAGAAGCAAATTAGGAATTTGCATATATGAGGATTAAGTGTGCTGGGAGGTGTCTTGTGCAGTTGTGAACTTTATTGCATATGTTTAGTTTAAAGGAAACAGAATTTTATTCAACTGCTGAAAGCATACAAGATTAGATTTTAGTACATCATAAGCAACAAACAAAGGGTCTAAAGATTATCCCAACCCCCTGAATCAAGAAAAGTTTTCCAATCTTCATCCCATTCATCATCAGAAGCATAAAGTTGCACTGGAGATTTTTTGATGGTTTTCATCCTTGTCTCTGAAGTTTTTCTTGCTCTTGTTGCTCCTGGAGTTGCCCCAGCTGTAGACAGTGTTTTGTTCTTCAACTTCTGTGGATCTGGTTTCTTGACCTCTTGCATGTGTTTCTTTCCTGCATCTCTGTTAGACTGACTCATGGTTATTTCCTAGTTCTGTTGTTAGAAGCAAGAAGGCTTGGTTTTTATAATGCATAGAGAGGGCATTGTTTGTACCGCCTGACCAGTCAAAGTTTTGGAACTTGTTCTTTTTGGGAAGCTTGTTATTTGACCTTGTCATAGTAAATGTCAGGACTTTGTGTTTGCTGCTTTGATAGGTTCAAGGTTGTCAATTTGTGGCTAAAAAGGGGGAGACTTACCAAGCTATTTGTTGTGGTTCTTGTTTTGAGGGGGAGTTTTGTGTTGTGCAGCTTTGGAAGTTGTTGCTGTTGTTTGTATTGTTTTTTTCCGCTGCTGGTATCTCTGGTGTTGGCTGAGATTGTTTTAGCCAAAATTAGCCAAAGGGGGAGATTGTTAGTTCTTGTATTTGCTAGAATTTTGGTAAAACAATGTTGTTGTTGAAGATGTCATATGTCTGATGTCTTAACATGAGTTACTAACATTAAGTTTGTTAGGGTTGCAGTTTTGTGTACTGATGTCAAAAACGATGTCTTGACATTGAGTGACAGAACATCAGTTGTTTTGTTTTTAGGGCTGCGCGTGTTTTAATTAGTTATTAGAAGATCTGATTGAGAGATTGCAGGCGAAGATCTTGGATTAGATTCTTTCTGTTGCAATCAGATATGGAGCAGATATTGTTATTTTTTAGGGCTGAAAGATATGAAAAGATTTGAAGATAAAATTTGTTTTAAATTCAAATCAAATCAGATATTTTCAAGGAGTCCAAGCCCAAGTCTGAGTTTCTATTTAAAGCAGCCTCAACCCTACTTGGAAGGTACAAAAGCAAGAGATTAAAGACTGAGAGTCAAATGTGTTTCGTCTGTGTATTGTAAGTCATTCATGTTTGAATTGGTGTAATTGTTTTGAGTTGTTAATTGTTCTTGATCAAAGCTTTTAAGCAAGATCAAGTTGTGTTTTGGAAGTGTGACTTCTATACTTTGTAATCTTTGAATTGTATCACTGTGGTGATTTAGGGGGAGTGAGTGGTTTCTCATATCTAAGTGTATCTTAGATAGAAGTGTCATTGGGTAGTGATTAAGTTAGTGGATTGTCAATTGGGATTGTTGAGTCTGTAATTTAATACTACTAATAGTGAATTTCCTCCCTGGCTTGGTTGCCCCCAGACGTAGGTAGTTAGACCGAACTGGGTGAACAATTCATTATGTTGATTGACTGTTTTATTGTCTTATTCATTTAGCAGATTGTGTTGTTGTGACATCACACTTAACATCACACATCTGATACCAGAATTTCACATAACTCATAATCCAGTTCAACATGACAGAACCAAGCATATTGAGATTGATCGACACTTCATAAAGGAGAAGTTAGATGTTGGAATCATATGTCTACCTTTCGTAACTTCAAGTCAGCAAACTGCGGATATCCTGACCAAAAGTTTGGCAAGACTTACCTTTGAGCATTTGATAGACAAGTTGGGCATGATAGATATCTATGCACCAACTAGAGGGGGGTGTTGGAAAATATTTTATTTCCCTATTTAATTGTTTCCGTTTATTGTCATTTATTTTCTTTTATTCACCATTAAGGAGAGAATTAAGTATTTTTATTGTATTCTCATTACATAAACCAGTCTTTGGCTGAGGAATAAAGTTACAACAGCTTTTACCTATTTCTTCCAATATCGGGATTGTTGAAAGCAAAAGAGTGAATAAAGGAGGATTGTTCTCTTGTTTCACTTTGTAAAGATCATAAGGGGATTGTCCTTATTGATTGGTTTAGGAAATTGTGTATAGTGGCTAGGATAGGCTTGTACAAAGTTCTAACAGATAGTAAAATCTCTTACTGCGTAAGGGGACTGGAGTACTCTCCGATTGTGAGTGGAACCAGGATATATCGTTGTGTCCTTTATTTTTCTGCACTTTATCGCTTTCATCACTTAACATCAAACCAAAAAATTTTAAAGTACCTAATTCACCCCCCCCCCCCCTTAGGTCCATTCCATACTTACAATTTTCTTTGGGGAATGGTTTGGAAAATTTTGAAATTGATATTTTGCAAGCATTATGCAGTGTCTCCGCAAAGTATTTCTTCTAAGTGTTTAATTGGATTAATAGGTATTTATGATGACAAAAGATATCATAAACCATCGTCAAATGAAGAAGTTTAAGTTAAATCCAAAAGTAGAAAGTTTATGGTGTTTGGCTTTAGAATCAAATTCAAAAGAAAAATGCCAAGAAATGGAACTATCTGTTTGACTTAGGGAGAATTGATTTCAATAGTCAAGCAAATCTCTTGATGTCGGCCCTTGGTCAATAAGATATCTCAAGTCTCATCAGCCAGACAATTAAAAAATTCAATTCAAGTGATAATCAAGTTGATGAACCAAGCAGTGGATCATAAAAAAAATGAAAGTGTGAAAGTTCGTCAAGTTCTACACTTAACGTTTTAGAGTGATCAATTTAATTGTAAAAGGTTAAGAGTAAGTCATGAAGTACTAAGCCAAAATCACTTACACTGAAGTTTTTTTCAAAATCCTCTTTAATTTCATAAAACCTCTTGAAAACTTATAAAGGCTTGTATGAAATTGATTAAGAAGTATTTCTAAACTACAAAATTTTAAAAAAAAAAATTACAAACTCTGTCAACTTAATTTTTTGTACAAAAGAATTTCAATCCCTCTCAATTATAATTTTGAAAAAAAAAGTGCAAACCCTCACTTTTTTTATTTTCCAACTACATTTCTATTTTGTCACTTAGTGCATTTAACTTTGATTTTATTTTTCTATTATTACTATTATTATTCTTATTATTATTATTATTATTATTATTATTCATTGTAAGAATGAATGGCAATTGGAAAATAGTAAAGATAAAGGCCAACAATAAGATGAATGCAACCATAAAAATAATGTTTTTACTTATGATTGTTTTTTCATGTATGCAAAATAAAAGGATATGAAAAAAGTGATAAATTAAAAAGAATAGAAAATGCTCGGGAGAGTTGATTTCAACAATCAAGCAAATCTCTTGATGATGGCCCTTGGTCAATAAGTTATCTCAAGTCTCATCAGTCAGACAGTTAAAAAGCTATAAACTCAAAAACTATTTAAAATGGTTTTTTAAAAAAATTATGAATTAGTAAAAACAAAATATAAACTACAAACTAAAAAATATATATCAAATAGAATTTTTTATTAATGTGGATTAAAAAAACTAAAGATTTATTGACTGCACCTACAATTGGCTAGTTAGGTCCTATACATACAATCACATTAAATTCATTGAGTAATGGTCTAAGTTGACAATATTAGGTGGAACAAAAAATATTTAAGTCTAAAGTAAAGGGAAAATACCTCAATTAAAGCTTTTAAAGTTATTCTAGAATCTCAATTAAAGACAAATACCTTAATTAAACATTAAAGCTTTCTGATTTTGAAAGTGGGTAGGGTTGGATCTTGCATTAAAAACATGTTGCCATTTTGCATTGTCTGTGCAAAAAAGATTTCTCTTAGTTATTGTTCCGGACTGGACCAATGGCTAGACATGACTCAATCCACTTCTGCTCTCAGAACGGCCAAATTGTCTAAGTCCAGTCAAGAATACCTTTCTGCCCTCCAACCGGGCACATATGGACGGATGGACCCCCAGGGCCATTTGCCCCTCCCCGGTATTCTTATCCGTCATGCATGGCTTCATTGTCCAGGGACAGTCGTGGGCATGTGCCCGTAACTACGCCTTTGCCCGACATAACGGTTAGTTTTGGGCACCCTGCCCGACGTAACGGCTAGTTTTTGGCAGTTACCTATTCTTCGGGAAACTATTATTTCGCCCCAAAAATAGGGACTGTTGGCCACGCGCTGGGGGCATTATATAAACCCTGTCAGGTATCAAACAATCATCCTAAGAACATACTTTGTGCTTGCCCCTTTTTTCTGACATTTTCTTACTTGAGTGTCAGAGTGCCTTGCTGGTGCACCCCCTCCTCTCCTACGAGCACCATCATCTGCCCTACACGGAAGGCCACGGAGATCTATTCTGATCGCTCAGATCAGTGGTACCGTCTGTGGGAAACTAGCTGCCCCGTCTTTGTGATTCAAGATCCCCTCTTTTTCACCTAAAAGACCAAAGTTCTCCCCCCCATAATTCATTTGATCATCATGGCCTCTACCAAGAATGATGTTGTCCGTCAAGAATCTACTGTCGTTGTTATCCCTAATAACGCCAACCACATCTTCTCCGGAGCTGCTTTCCCGGAGACAGATCATCGATACGGGAAAACCGCCTCTCCTACTCCCGATGATGTCAAACCTCGGGCACATGCTGCTGACCGCATTTTTTAGCCTATTCCGGTTCCACAAAATGCTTACCCCAGCACAGCTGCTCTCATTGCCTCCCTCAACAGGTCAAACCTCTTGATCTTCCAACAAGGTGAAAAGATCAACGCTCTCGAGCACGTCCTCCAGGAGCACTTGTCCTCGGAGAAACCTCGCAGGCCTTCTCCACGTCCTTGGTCTCCCCCTCAAAAACGGAGGCGTGACAGGTCCAGAAGCCTCTCCCCGGAGAGAAGACGGTCAAGATCGGAAGAGCCCGCATCCGACCTTGCAAGAAGGCGACACCACTCTCCTCAACAGAGGTCAAGACGTTCCCCCACGTCAAAGAGATCCAGGCCCTCAGAAAAGTATGAACATCGCCATCCGCGCAGGCATTCTCCACGACGAAGCAGAAGTCGTGGTCGTAGCTATTCTTTTTCCCGTTCTCCAAGCATAAGCAGTGACGACGATGTCCATGGCCCCCTCTCACAGGAGATCATGGACACTAGAATTCGTCGTGGGTTGGAGAAGCCCCCTGCTCTAGCAACATACGACGGGACCACCGACCCCGGCGAACACATAGAAAACATAGAGGCAATGCTCCACTACCACAATGTGAGTGGAGCCATAAAGTGCAGATTGTTCCCAATCACCCTCAGTAAAGGGGCTATGGCTTGGTTCAAACGCCTTCCCCGGGGGTCGGTCACATCTTGGAGAGAATTGAAGACCCGGTTTGCCCGGCATTTTACGGCCTCCTGACGACATCCCAAGTCGGAGGCCACCTTAGAAGCTATCATACAGGGCAGGGACGAGTCCCTGCGAGCATATATTGAACGGTTTAACAAAGAGGCCGTGGAGGTCCGCACGACGGACCATATGAAAAAGTATCTCCTCGAGAAAGGCTTGAGACCAAAAAGCGAGTTTCGCAAAGCCGTTGGAATCGAGACCCCTCGAACGTTGACGGAACTTCTCCGGAAACTGAAGCGTATATACAGTACGAAGAGAAGGAAGCCGCATATCATGCCCGGGACGCAAATGATCGAGAAAGTACCCGGGCACCAAAAAAAGACGAGCCGGAGACATCCCGGCAAGGAAAAGAGAGGCGACGAGACGATCGCCCCCAGGAAAGTAAAGGGCCTGCTGGCCGATTCACGGAAAATACCCTGCTCACCGCTCCTCGGGAGCGTATTCTCTCTGAATGCGTCAATACGGAATTCAAGCAGGGAGGTGTCAGGTTCCCCAAACCGACGACATCCAAAGGCAACGTGGACAAAAGTAAATATTGTCGTTTCCACCGCAGCCATGGCCACACGACCGAGGACTGCGTGCCCCTTAAAGATGCTATTGAGATCCTCATCAAGGAGGGTCACTTGAAGCAGTATATAAAGAAAGGCGAGTCTTCCCGGCGAGAGGCTTCAGACTCGAAGAAGGAAGCAGAATCATCTCCGCCCAGTCCTCCCCCGCAGGTCACTATGTCCTTCTCGGATATTCGTGCACAACACTTGGGAAGCATTCCCTGCGGCCATGGTTATCTCATGCGGGGGGTACAACGAGCTGACGGTGGGATCTATCAAGAGAAAGTTTGATCAGCTCATTGATTGTAGTCCTAACCAGCTATCCACACTTGAGAAGATCAAGGGGCGCTCCCAACCGATCACCTTTTACCGCGAAGAGCTGCCTGGGGGCTCTCCGAACTCACACATCCCCTTGCTCATTAGGGCAAGATTGGCAAGCACTGACGTCAGAAGGATCATGGTCGACCAGGTGGACATAATGTACACTGGCCTATTTCGTGCCCTCAAGCTGGACAAGAAAAACCTCTCACCATACGTGGGGTCTGATTTGCAGGGATTCAACGGAGCCACGGCCAGACCCTGGAGGTATGTGGAGTTGCTGGTTACGTTCGGGGAAGAAGAGGCGTCCAGGTCAATCAAACCCAAGTTCCTGGTGATTGATTGTCCGACACTATACCAATGCATCTTAGGGAGACCAGTCCTCACGGAGCTAATTGTTGTCCCGTCAACTGTCCACCTCAAGTTGAAGTATTATACGGAGGAGGGTCACGTTGCGACATTGCACGGGGATATAGAGGTTGTCCGTAGATGTTTTGAAGCAACGACCCGAGGACAAAACTAGATCAGTGCAGCACCCAAAGCAGCTAAGAGAGCAAGGGAGGAATATCATCCATCCGAAGACGCCCAACCGGACAAGAAACCTGCACTCTTTGTAGACACTATCGACCTGGACAGCCGGATTTCAGATGAAGGTGATGAAGATAGCAGTGAAGGAGCGTCAAAGGGGACGACCAGCTCCTCCACATCAACCCTCATGCGCCCAGTTCCAGACGGGGAGTTTGAAGTCATCGCCTTCAGTAATAACCCCAACAGGGGGTGAAGATTGGTGCTGGGCTACTCGACGAGGTAAAGCAACAACTGAAGAAATGCTTGGAAGACAACGCTAATCTGTTTGCTTGAGTGCAGTAGACATGCCCGTCCTGGACCCTGAGACCGCATGCCACCATTTTACCATCGACCCAGCTGCCTGTGTCGTCGCACAGCGCGGGCGAAAACAATCCGACGAAAAGGTACAAGCTGCCGAAAAACTTGTACAAGACCTCTTAGAGGCAAAATTCATTTCGGAGGCCAGGTATACAACCTGGCTGTCCAATATTATACTTGTCAAGAAACATAGTGGAAAATGGCGCATGTGCATTGACTATACTGATCTCAACTGGGCTTGCCCGAAAGATGCTTACCCATTACCGAGCATCGATAAGCTCGTAGATAATTCTGTGGGTTTCAAACTTTTGTCCTTCGTGGACGCATATTCGGGATACAACCAAATCCCTGTGGCCGAAAAGGACAAGAGGTACACCGCGTTCATGACCTCGTCGGGGAACTATTACTACAATGTAATGCCCTTCGGTCTGAAAAATGTTGGGGCCACATACCAGCGCATAATGAACAAGGTCTTCCGATCAGAAATCGGAGACGTGCTTGAAGTTTACATGGACAATATGATCGTGAAATCCCAAGACGAATCCGACCATACGGCCCACTTGCAAAAAGTTTTCGACCAGGCTAGGAAATGCAAAATGCGTTTTAATCCCAAAAAATGCACCTTCGGCGTGTAGGTAGGAAAGTTCCTCGGGTTCTATCTCACCGAGAGGGGGATAGAGGCGAACCCTGACAAATGTCGGGCGTTCGCAGAATTCCCACGCCCAGGTCAAAGAAGTCCGTACAATCCCTCAACGGGATGCTCGCTTCACTTTCTCATTTCGTGGCAAAGTCTGTTCAGCACGCCCTGCCCTTCTTTAAACTCCTCATAAAGGAGGCTACATTTGAATGGACAGACGAGTGCGAGCAGGCCCTGACCCATCTCAAGCAAGCCCTATCCGAGCCTCCCGTGCTATCCCGACCAGAGTGCGGGGAAACCTTGTATCTATATCTCTCCGTTACCAGCAAACCCATTAGCGTTGCACTCATTCGAGAGACAACGGACGGGCAAAAGCCCATCTATTTCACCAGCAAGGCCCTGCAAGGGCCCGAAATCAGGTACGCGCAGATAGAGAAAGTCGCCCTTGCCCTCGTTATCACCGCGAGAAGACTCAGACACTACTTCCTGGCCCACACCATAGTAGTACGCATGGACCAACCCATCAGGCAGTTGCTTCACCGACCAGATATGGCTGGTATAATGCTCAAATGGTCCCTAGAGTTGTCGGAATTTGACATTCAGTACGAGGGCAGGAAGGCCCTCAAGGCACAAGTCCTGGCTGACTTCGTGGCAGAGATGACGCCTCCATCACCCCCGCCAAGCGGAACGCATAGATGGACCATCTACGTAGACGGGGCATCCAGCCCCTCAGGTAGCGGCGCAGGTATTATCCTCGAAAATGAGAAAGGAATACTAATCGAAGTATCTCTAGTCTTATACTTCCCTACGTCTAACAACCAAGCCAAATATGAGGCCTTTCTCACATGACTACGGCTGGCCAAGGACGTAAAAATTTACACTGATTCCCAGCTCGTAGCATCTTAGGTACGGGGAGAGTTTCAAGCAAAGAACGACCAGCTGGTCGAATATCTGACGCTGGTGATGGAAAGAATTACCAAGTTTGACGCATGGGAAGTCTAACACATCCCTCGTGAGCGAAACACGCGGGCAGACATCTTGTCCAAGCTGGCTAGCACCAGAAAGAAAGGCGGCAATAAATCTGTCATACAAGAGATACTTACCCGACCAAGTATCGAGAAACCGTCAGAGCTGCTCGACGTTAATGTCGTCGGAGACAACCACTGCTGGATGACCCCTGTATACAATTACATCTCAAAAGGGGAACTGCCCGAGGACAGCAAGGAGTCCAGCGTTACTAAACGACGAGCCTTCTCATACGTGTTGATTGAGGACAAACTCTACCGACGAGGATTCTCCATCCCCCTCCTGAAATGTGTCAAGGAGGACAAGGTCCCCGAAATCCTCCAAGAGATTCATGAGGGCATCAACGCACAACATTTGGGAGGGAGATCATTGGCACGAAAAGCCCTGCAGGCAGGATACTATTAGCCGACCATGCAGCACTACGCCAAAGAGCACGTCCAAAAATGTGACAGATGCCAGCGCCACGGGGACATGCACTTGGCGCCCCCCAACGAGTTGAAGACTCTATCCTCGCCTTGGCCCTTCGCCTGGTGGGGGATGGACATACTCGGCCCCTTCACAATGGGGTCTTATCAAAACAAATTTCTAATCGTGGTCGTCGACTACTTTACTAAGTGGATTGAAGCTGAAGCCCTCGCCAAGATCATAGCCTTCAACATACTCCGCTTCTACAAAAGGAACATCCTCGCGCGATTCAGAGTACCCCAGGCCCTCGTGACCGACAATGGAAAACAATTCACAGACAAGAAGTTCCAGGACTTCGTCGTCAGATTAGGTACGAAGCGACACTTCACTTCCGTCAAGCATCCCCAGACTAACGGGTAGGCAGAGGCTGCGAACAGGGTAATCCTTTGCGGTCTAAAACGAAGGTTGGGCGACACCAAGAAGAGATGGGTCAAAGAGCTACATAGCGTGCTCTGGGCCTACAGAACAACACCACACTCCACCACCGGGGAAACCCCTTTCTGACTCGCTTACGGAACCGAGGCGGTGATACCGATGGAGATCAGGGAACCTTCCAGACGAACAAAAGCTCCCCTCGACGAGGAGATGAACAACGAAGCCTTAAGAGAAGATCTCGATCTGGTCGAAGAGATACGGTCAGGAGCAGCTCTCCGCGAAGCTTCGCTGAAACAACAAATAACCTTGCACCACGACGCTAAGGTCTTAAAGTGTGACTTACCCGTTGGCAGCTTGGTCCTACGCAGAAACCAGAAGGATTCGCGCGAAGGAAAGTTGGCCGCGAACTAGGAAGGACCTTACAGGGTCAAGTCCAAAACGGGCACTAGAGCCTACTACCTAGAAACTCTAGACGGAGAACCATTTGCTCGACCATGCAACGCTGAAAAGCTCAAACAATACTACAGTTAGGGCCAACTACGAAGTCGGACTAACTGCCGACGAGATCACCCCTAACAGGGAGACGGCTCGAACACAGGACCATGCCCCAGTGTAAGCACGATCCATTTTACAACGCCGGCCAGTTTCTGCTTATGGGACGAGCAGACTCTGCGCACAATGGGGATACCTCAATCTAGCTCCGTCGTTGCCACAGCAATTAGGCGGGACACCCAACTCGTGATGGGAACGGTCCAAGCCTATGGGATTAGTACCTCAACCGAGATCCTAGTCCCATCGTCGGCGAAACCACTTCGCCCTCCTCGACAAGTTTCCGAGACTGTCGGGCACAACAAGAACGAGTCGAGCAAACATACATTCAAAAAGCCACGCACAAACATACAAAACCGGCCACATTGACCGAATACATACAGTTAATTTAAGGTGACCACAAGGGCCATAAGCTGTGCATATTACAAAACAAGGGGGCCATGCCCCCAAACAAAATAAAAATACATCAAAACACGGCACGCAGGCCGGATACATTACAACAAGATAAAAAGAAATCATTCCTCCATCTGTTCCGTCTGATCCTGGTCGAACTCCGACTGATCGGGGACAGACCGCGGCGACTGGGTTTCCTTGGGACGGGCGTGCTCGGCACCAAGGTTAAGGAACTCAGGGACTACTATCTTGCCATTCTCCACATGGCCGAGAAAGTTGGTACCCTCTTTGGAAATTTGGACGTCGGGGTTCACAAACCTAAGCTGAGCCACGGCATTCTCGAACGATTCCTCCCCAATGGAAAACACGTCCTCTTCCGCCCGAAGCATGCGAGCAACTAACTTCGCCCTGGTCTTCAGTGCCTTTACGTCCTCATGCTTATCCTCGGCTGGAGCACCCACGGATCTCAACTGCTCGACCAGATCCTCGGCAGCTTTCTTCTCAGCAGCCAAAGTCTCGTTCTCTCCCCTTAACCGGACAGCTTCCTCGTCTAATTTCTTCCTCGCAGCAGAAGCAGCATTGTCCTCCTCCTTGGCCTTCTTGAACTTCTCCTCCAGCGCAGTTATCGTCTCCTGGGCCCTTTTAAGCTCAAGTTTGGAGGAGGTGTCGCCCTCCGCATACACCGCCGCCATCTCCAAAACGCGGACCACCGCGGAGGCATCTTGCGCCAACAATGCTCGCTTACTCGGATGATCCATGCCTTCCAACTTAAGAGACTCAGCCCGAGGAACCACCAGAGACGTCCCCTCAAAGTATTTCCTTTCATGGAGGTAGGGAGGAAGTTCGAACTTGCACTTTTCATCCGCCCGGCTAAGGTCCACCAGCTCATTGGCCCTGGCCCGCTAGAACCTTGAAGCCAAAGGCACTGGAGACCCCTTTGCGAAAGAAGGGATGGGCGAGGAGCTCCCCGTCTGTGGTGGAGGAGGAGGTACCCGCTGGGGAAATCGAGACTTTGGAGCGGCCGCACCAGGCTTGTTCCTCGCAACAGCATTCTTCACCATTCTTTCGTGGGCGGAAGGCATCTCACCTGCGAAAACACAACAAACATATTAGACGACGAAGAAAATACAATTCGGGCAAGTTAAGAGGCTAAAACTACCGAGCAATTTATAAGCATTCGCGGGAGTCTTGCACTCCAGAAGCGCCTTTGTGTTGATGTAACGGTACTCCACCTGTTGGCTACCGTCTTCCTCGAAGATCGGGTCTCCCTTCTTCGTCCAACAATCAGCAAGCCTAAAAGAGTTGACATAGTTCACCGTCTCATAGGCAACAAAGTCTTGCTCGTCCAACATGCTCGGCTGAGCCACATAACCAGCAGGCTCCCGAACAAAATGACTCTCACTCCAATGGAAGGGAAATTTGAACTCCCTATCCCCGATCACTTTCCCTTCCTCGTCACGCATGACGTTGCCATCCTCGTCCGTGGACACTACCCAAACATACGCGCTATCTTGGGCTCGCTCCGACACGGGCTCAATAACGTAGAACCTCTCCTTAAACGTTCGGATGGACTCCGAGAAAGGCTTAAACAGCTTCCGAGGTTGCTTCAGCGACACCCAGCCGTATCTTTTCCCCGTGACCTGCCTCTGAAGGTGGAAGATAGTGAAGAACAGAGGCAAAGTGGCTCCTATCTTCAGGAACTCACACGTCAGCTCGAAGGCGCGGATGAACACCACTGAGTTAGGATGCAATTGTGACGGGGCCAAATCCAGGTGTACAAAGATGAACTGCTGGAAGTCTGTGAAGGGCAACCTCAACCCTAGCTCCTTAAATATGTACTCATACATGGAGAATCTCTCCCCGTAATCAGTACAAATCCAGTCATCTTGGGATGGGAAATGCACCTTCCACTCCCCCTCCTGTCCTACGTCCATGAAAACATCTCCCGTGAAAGACGCGAAGGTAGATTCATGCTCGGCAGGCTCTACCACTGACCAGTCCTTCGCGGGATCTTGCTCAAGCTCTTCCCCGACTTCACTAGGGGCAGTTGAAACTTTTGTGTCGCTACTCTCTGAGGAGCTCTCCTCGGACGAGTCTATTAAAATCTCTCTTTCAGGCACGGTCGCCATCTCGATCACCTGAAAAGCAGAGGACAAAAGTGAATTCGACCGTAAAATCAAATCCACACTTCCACCGCTAGTCAAGTGAAAGAGCGCGCGAAGGGCCGAGGACGGCGTCCCCGGCCTAAGCCCTAAAATAAACAAAAACACAAGAGTCGCCCACGAGGAGATGCTCGTGGAAAAACCCTCACACAACGAGGAACTTCCCCGAACCACTACCCAGTTTCCTCTTGAAGATCCATCGGAAACTTCATACACTTATCGGAAACTTCATCAGAACACCGGAAAACTGGGTAGCCACCCCGGTTACACATGCGCCATTGTCACAATAGCGCCAGAAACGGCCTTACTCGTAGCTCTCTAAAAGGCTCCGGCGGCCACATCAGCAGCAAAAGATGGCCCAGCCACCGTCCACCACCAACAGACACCGCTATCTCACCTAAAACTAACCTAACCGCATGCATTCTAAACGAAGACGAAAAAGCTAGAAGAAAGCAAGGAAGTAGACGACTTACGTGGGCGAAGAGGTTGTGGAGAAGTGCTTGAAGCTTTTCGCGGTGGCTGAAACGACGGTCGACGGCGGAGATGAGTTGAGTTCTCTAAAGAAGACGAAGAAGAAGAGAGAGAAACGAAAGTGCAAATGATCAGACCCTCTCCCCTTATATACAGTTGAAAGCACGTGCAGGAGCACACGCGGATAGGTCATAATGGCCCTAGACTAGCCATCATTGCCTATTTAATACAGCACAGGGCTCGAGGCACACGTGGCACCCCATCGCTTCAGTTTCTTCTACCCGTTGTTCTCCCCGAACGAAGGGAAAACCAAAGAGCGTTGCAAATCTCGCGAGCAATGGAGCTCTCGGGCACCACGAGACAACTCCCCGCTGTCACCAAACGACGACTCCGTCACAATTCTCCAGAGCCACGAGCTACCCTTAAGTCATCACTCTCATGCTCGGGAGCAACGACTTGCGGGGCTCCTGTTCCGGACTGGACCAATGGCTAGACATGGCCCAATCCACTTCTGCTCTCAAAACGGCCCAATTGCCTAAGTCCAGTCAAGAAGGGGAAGAATTTACCTTTCTGCCCTCCAACCGGGCACATATGGATGGATGGACCCCCACGGCCATTTTCCCCTCGGTATTCTTGCTCGTCACGCACGGCTTCATTGTCCAGGGACAGTCGTGGGCATGTTCCCGGAACTACGCCTTTACCCGACATAACGGTTAGTTTTGGGCACCCTGCCCGACGTAACGGCTAGTTTTTGGCAGTTACCTATTCTTCGGGAAACGGTTATTTCGCCCCGAAAATAGAGACCGTTGGCCACGCGCTGGGGGCATTATATAAACCCTCTCATTCGAGAGGGCCAGGTATCAAACAATCATCTGAAGAACATACTTTGTGCTTGCCCCTTTTTTTCTGACCTTTTCTTACTTAAACGTCAGAGTGCCTTGCAGGTACACCCCCTCCTCTCCTACGAGCACCATCATCTGCCCTACAAGGAAGGCCACGGAGATCCATTATGATCGCTCATATCAGATTTCATAAAACCTTTTGAAAACCTATAAAAGCTTGTATGAAATTGATTAAGAAGTATCTCTAAACTACAAATTTTTAATGGAAAACTTGCAAACCCAGTCAATTTTATTTTTTGGACGAAAGAATTTCAATCCCTCAACTATAATTTTGAGAAAAAATTGCAAATCCTCACAAATGCAATTTTAAACGGAAAAAATGCAATTCAGTCAAATATAATTTTTGCATGGAAAAATTCAAACAGAGTTTTTTCCAACCTTGACAAATGTTTGGCTCTAGAGAGGGCCAGGTATCAAACAATCATCCTAAGAACATACTTTGTGCTTGCCCCTTTTTTCTGACCTTTTCTTACTTAAACGTCGGAGTGCCTTGCAGGTACACCCCCTCCTCTCCTACGAGCACCATCATCTGCCCTACAAGGAAGGCCACGGAGATCCATTATGATCGCTCAGATCAGATTTCATAAAACCTTTTGAAAACCTATAAAAGCTTGTATGAAATTAATTAAGTATCTGTAAACTACAAATTTTTATTATAATATTTTTTTTATATCAATTACACCTTTCAAAATTTGAAACCCTCTAATATTTGGGGCTCTGAGCGGTACAACTTGCTGCTCTTGCACATGGTCGGCCCTGGGTAAACCTATGCATGAAGAATTGGTATTATATAGTAAGGTGTTTTCTCGGTTCGGACCGGCTGAACTGAAAACCGCATTGGTAGGTCAAAATAGATTATTTAAGTGGTCATTTAATTGAGTTGATGAAAATCGATGTGAATTGACTAAAATTAAAAAAAAAAATCGATGAATTGAGAGTTTTTGACATTCTATGAACTAAAGAGATTAATGATTACTCTTACTTTTTATTTATAAAAGTTAAATCAACATTGTTTATAATTATTATTTTTTATTTGAAAAAATAATAAAATTTTAAAATAGGAAATCGAATTTTCATCATTTGAATATTTATATATGTTATGTTACCTCAGGCTTTCGTATATTTCAACTGCATTTGTTATAGCATTATCATCATGTGTAGTCCGGGTACGAAAGCTTACTCCTTCCTTATCCAAACGTTGCATTCAATATAGATATTATAAGCTTCAATCGATAATATTCTGCAAGAAGATTTGTTCCTAACTGAAATGCTAATCAAGTTGATGAATCAAGTAGTGGATCATAAAAAAAAATGAAAGTGTGAAAGTTCATCAAGTTCTACACTAAACGTCATAAATTGATCAATTTAATTGTAAAAGGTTAAGAGTAAGTCATGAAGTATTAAGCCAAAATCACATACACCGATTTTTTTTTCTTTCAAAATCTTCTTTGATTTCAAAAAACCTCTTGAAAACCTATAAAGGTTTGTATGAAATTGATTAAGAAGTATCTCTAAACTACAAATTTTTAATGGAAAACTTGCAAACCCTGTCAATTTTATTTTTTGGACGAAAGAATTTCAATCCCTCAACTATAATTTTGAGAAAAAAAATTGCAAATCCTCACAAATGCAATTTTAAACGGAAAAAAATGCAATTCAGTTAAATATAATTTTTGCATGGAAAATTACAAACCCGGAAAAGACAGTTCAAAAAAAGGAAGTTATCCTTGTGTTGCGAACAAACTGAAACATATTCACTATCACTTTGTAAAACAAAGTCCAAAATCACTAGTTGTGAAAAAAAAAACTCTTCCACAACTTTGTCACCTTTAAATTTAACAAAACCGAGACGATTATCTCTCTCATCTCTTTTGCATGGATAAACATGTCTGATTTACATAATTGATATCATGTGGAAAATTCAAAGAACAAAGAGTTTTTTCCAACCTTGACAAATGTTTGGCTCTAACTTAAAAATAAGAACTGGATTTTTTGCATTTGCAATGGATAGTTGTAATTTCGAAGAAAAAAAAAGAATTAAATCCATTTTATTACATATTATGACATAGAATCATGATATATGAGTGACTAACATATAAAGAATTTCTATGTCTGCATTCAGTTCGTTTGATTCGTGCTCGAGCCGGATGATGAAAAATTATCATGTCCGGTTCTTTCGGAGGATGGATCTATAAGAATTCACCTATCCCAATAACAAAAAAACCTGACTTGACGGATCCTGTATTAAGAGCGAAATTGGCAAAAGGGATGGGCCATAATAATAGCTCCAAGTCTACTTTATACATCTTTGATTGTTGTTGTCTTAATCATTATAAAATTTACAAATATGATTTTTATTTTATTTTGTTTGCATGAGTGAAATAAAAGTTTTAAAACGAGCATTGAAAATAAAAATTAAAAAAAATAGAAACAGATTTAATGTATTATGAAAATAAAAATTAAAAGAATAGAATTAGTTCTTAAACGTCAAAATATTATGAATGGTGGGAAATGAAATAAAGATAAGAACCAACACTGATAGTGAAATTTTGATGAGTAATTAATTTAAAAGCATTAAACCATATTGCAGGGCTCTCAATTAAGAGTTGAGCAATTAATTTAAAAGCATTAAACTATATTGCAGGGCTTTCAATAAAGAGAACCCATTCAAAAATTATCGTATGCCACTGTTAGTGAAAAGTACACGGTATTCTTTAGTAAAAGGCGAAAGAATAGTTCGCTTTGTACTTATCACATGGCTCCGTGAATTCTAACTGATAAAAGTGGTTTCATCTTATAATACCACTAGCTTTCTTTATTCACTACACCAGCCGGTGTGGAACCCAAACACAGAACAAATAACCCTTTTGTTTCTTGTGTTTCCACTATGCCTATACAAATAGCCTGTGCTCACAATTCATCATTTTTAATTTCATTATTCAAAGCAGTGTACAAAGAGTAGATTTCATGCGTCATACAACTACTTTAAAACCATTCACAGTGGAACCAATTTGCTTCACAATTAGTCTGCCTTCAACAAAGGTTTATTATATTCAGCACCATGTTTCCTACTATCTTGACTGCATCAATCAACATTCACGTCCCTCCTCTGCATGGAAACAGCCTGCATACCATCAGTTGTTGTGTTGTGGCCATTTGTCTGAATGCTTAGTATACTTCTTCTTTACCAAAACTCCCATATTGTCATCACATACTTTTTCTTTACCAAAACTCCATTGTCATCAAGAGAGGCTGTTGGATTGTCTTTTGATTAAATAATAATTTTATCCTCTTCTTTTCAAACTTAACCCATCATGCACCACATTTCTTCAACTTCCATTACTTTGCATTATTTTGTCTTAATTTTCTTTCTCATTTATTGAGATTTTTTATGATGCTCATATAGTGAAATTTTCCCTTCTCATCCTCATTTTCATTGGTTCAAGTGAATTTATTAACATATTTAACTAATACTCCATATTATTTCATTCTAACTAGTCCTTACACCCGTGCAATGCACGGGTTTAGCTAAGTTATTAATATTAGATAGATTGTATTTGAAATATTAAAATAATAAAATATTAATAATTGAAAAATCTATTCACATTTTTATAGTTAAATATTATTTCACTTTAGATTATAATGTTGAAGAATTGTTAATAATTTTACAGAAACTTCATAATTATGATTTATGTGTATCGTTGTAATATCCATGATTATAATATGAGGCTTTAATTTATTATAATATTCTTATTGATACTATAAACCCATTAAAAAAAAAAGCATGGAGGTGGATGTGTTTTATTGAACTTGGAACTTTGATGGGTCTAAAAAAATTAACAAAATGCATTGAATTATTCAAGTGAACGTGATAATGTGCTCCCTTTCAATTGTGGGATAAAGAAAATTGATAGCAAGTTAGTTACTTAATGTTGTGGCATAGTGGGATGAAAATTTATAAGCTATTATGTATATTAAAATAATAATTAATAAAATTTGTAAAAATTAAAATGTAGAAAAATTTATTTATATTAATGATTGAAGATAATGAATATTAATTAATTAAGAAAAAGAATTTTGGCTGGAAGTTTTAGATATGAACCTTATAGGATTATAATTTAGTATGATTACGGGTATCATCTTCAATTAAATTAAATTAAAAAAAAGGGACTTATCCATTAAAAAACCATACATCTTCACTAATGATAAAAAGTTGTCTTCTAACAAAAAATTAATAAAAAAAATCATATTATAACTCTGACAAGTATATAATATAATCTTACTACATATTATGTTTTTTTTAAATCAACGTCTAACATGTTGTTAGTGTTCGATTTGGTCGATTGGTTGGACTTAATTCTCGATATTCTGGGTTCTTCGCATAAAATAAAAATTGGGGAAAACTAATTAAAAATAGTAGAATGTCTTAGTTTATACGGCGTAACAACGGAATCGCGGTATTGCAAAAAAATGCCTCTGACAACGACATCAAAAACTTGATAAGCCGAAAGTATACGGCTATATCAGCATAGTATAAAAGGTTTGTTTAATCCATAGAGACCATTTATAATTATCGCTATCTATTGTTCATTTAAGGCTACTCAAATTGTTGGTTTACGCAAAAAGTGAAAATAAGGGATGTCAATCAATAGTAATAACGAGAGACCAAAATGTTCATTTCCATCTACCTATGTTAGTCATACAAATTACAACATTTATTCATAACAAGAAAAATATTTGTGTAGAAAAAACTAAATCAGAGATACCATCTATTTTCGCTTATCCATCGCTGGATTTTAAACATGTGATTGCCTACTTTCGTATTGTGTAATCACAAGTTTAAAATTCTCTATTCAAATACAGTAACTAATTAAAAAAATGCTTTTGCTATTTACTAATTAAAAATCTAAATTTTCTAAATCCAATATTGTTTTCGCTCTTCCGACGCGTAAACGGTCTTTTGATTTTTCTGCTTTTGTAGTAAAGCTTTAATAAAAAAACAAAATTTTCAGAACATAAAAAGTATTCTCGTTACAATTTAATAAGCATGTAATTTATATGAGTTCTGTCAGCATGACAGCCCTCACGTTTTGCACTCAATTGGACTACTCAGACATGGTAAAAATAAATAATCAAACAACATATAATTGATTGATACATAATAAAAACAATAAAGAAATAAAACCTGGAAATTATATAAAAGTTGAAATCTTGCATAAAAAAATTGCTCCTAAGGAAGATTTTTGATCCGGTACAGCGGTAGAATTGAAATAACAATGCGAAAATAAATTGCGGCAGTGCAGAATTTAAACAAGTGATTATAGTGTTCTAATTAAGCTTGCATCCCTTTTAAAATTCATTACAAATGTATTTGTTGGCAAATTTGGACTCTAAAAGTGCCTCAAAATATGCAGAAATCGTGCAAAACAGGGTTGGGATCGTGGAGCAATCAATTGAGAAAATTCAAGAAAAACTGAGATTAAGTGTCATGACAGATGTCATGATGCATGACGGTCAGCCCTTCATGACACTTGGAATTGAAATTCTGATCATAGGGCCAAGACGGTCACTCCATGCTAAGGCATGACAGGCGTCACACCTTGTGTACCCTTTATGACAGTCTGCAACTTGCCATTTTTGGTTTGTTTTTGTCGTTTTTCTTTTTTTTTTTTCATCGTAGATGTTGTCTATTGATCGTTACCAGAAATACAAAGTACAAAATTAGCATAACACAATAAAAGTACACGAAATGACACTAATACAGACAGAAATCGAGTTTAATACATAGTTAAAAATGCATGTTATCAACAATCTCTCTACCTTTATCTCTTTAGTTTTTATTATTTAATTTTCCTTCTCATTTATTGAGATTTCTCATCCTCATTTCCATTAGTGCAAGTGAATTTATCAACCGATTTAACAAATACTCAATATTATTTAATGCCAATTACTATTTATTAGCATCTCCAATTAAATTAAAAAGAAGAAACTTATCCATTAAAAAACTATATATCATCAATAATAAAAAGTTGTCTTTTGACAAAAAAGTATAATATAATTTTGAGAAATATCTAATAAAATCTTAGCATATGTTATGTTTTTTTTTAAATAAAGTTGTCATTAAGCTAAAAAGAAATACAAAATAAAGTTGGAGACAAGAACCGAATCCCATCAAAAACTTAACAAAAATAAAAATTAGTCAAGACAAGTTTATCTCTAAGAAAGTCTTTTGAAGCACATTGAGGAACTGCACTCTACCAAGTATCTTAGTCTACAAAGTATCCTCCATTAGCTAACATGTCTGCATAAAGATTCTCTTTTCAATAGATATGAGATATCTTAAATTTAAAGGAACAAAGAATGCGTAAACTATTCCTCCATTTTGTCAGTAGTTGTCAAGGAACAATCTTGATATTTAAAAAAGCTCTTACAACAAAGATAAAACCAGTCTTTATCCAAAGGCTTTTTCTGCCACTTATGTTATAACAAATCTTACATCTATAGGGGGGATGACTTGTCTGATTAATACTCGTACCTAAAGAGGCAGTTGGTTTCTTTCTTTGGGAAGCTTGATTATGTCGACGGTGTTACCTCTCATGATGTGGCATCGAAGAAATAGTTAAAGCGGTTCTTAGTGACTCATATGTTGGGGGATGCTAGCATGAAGAAAGCTAGAAATATTATATTCGGCGAGCAGTGTGGTACCTTGGTTTTTCTTAATGTTTCCACATCTAGTTTATTATCTCATATTGTTGTGTTTTTATCATGTAACTAATATAAAGTGAGAGAAAACAATGCGTTGGACGGTGCTCCCAATACTCCTGCCACTAAGGGAGTTTCTTCATCAAGGGTCTCTGACTGGGGTTACTCTAGTTACCAGTCCACCAATTCAAGTGGAAACTCAAGACTTCTCTGAATGGGTTGTGGTGAGGATAACTCATGTTCATCACAACCCAAAGACGATAAGGTCCAACACTTAGCCTAAGCTCTAAGTTCCCTAAGAAGAAAGATAATTTGTTAGGTGTCCCTAGATACTTGGTCAAAACCTATGGAGGTATATTTCCCCATTTGCATCGATTTCAGCTGCCCACTTCACTTCTGGCCTGCCCCGATCCCCGTACGAAAGGGAGATTCAGGCCTCTATTTCTAGGTGTAAGTCTTATAGGCCAATAGTTTTATTAGAACTTGCTACTTGTATTTAATTATTTATTAATAATAAAAGGAATTTCTTTGTTATGTTTATTTTTCCAAAATAATAAAGTTCCAAGAATAGCTAGTCCGTTTAATGAAACATTAAGTGACTTAATCATGAGATTTCATTAAACCAAAGAACGTTATTCTTAAAGTATCCATGATCAAGCTTTATTGTAAAATGGGATAACATTAAAGCATTTAGACTATTATGTATATAGGCTGATGATCACATGTCATGGATCGTGGATAAATAGTTACCAAGTCTTCACAAAGGTATGAATATTAAGAATAATATTTATACTGGATTGACCCACCATGAGAATATTACATATAATATTATGCAAGTGTCATAAGTTATTCTCCAGGTGATAGTGGTGTACCACTTTCGACTTAAAACCACTATGGACCCTAGATATGAAGTCGAGCACTTTATTGACAATGAGAAAACATGTGTAACAGGATAATCACAAAGATGGTTGATGGGAACTCCGCAAATCTTATTGAGGGTAATGAGTAACCTAGATGAAATTTTCCCATCCTGCATAACAAGATATATGTCTAAGGGGACAATATTGAATTGAGCAAGGGTGACATGGTTTATGCCTTGTGTTCAATATAGATAAGAGGAAAAAAGTAAATGTGCACACAAACATTATCACGAAAAGTTTTGGCACATGACATTTTTGTGACTTGAGTAACAGTGATGTGTTGCTAGATACCGCTCATTGTTTATTATTTCATGTTAATTAATAGTATCGTCTACAGATAAATTAAACTAAAGAGAAGGGGCTCATGCATTAAAAAAACAATACATGCTCATTAATAAGATCAAAGGCTTTATTGAAGAGAAAAGGCTCTTCATCGAATGGCAAAACAAAATCCTTAAGCAGATGTTTGTCATTTTCCGCCATTTCTCTTTGAATTTGTTGTAATCGACATCTAAAACGTAGGTAGCATTCGATTTTGTCGATCGGTTAGGCTAAGTTCTCGATGCTCTGGGTTCTTTGCATAAAACAAAAATTGGGGGAAATTAATTATAAAAAATATTTTTAAGAAATCACTATCATTATGAAACCCTGAATTGCGAACAAACTTAAACATATTCATTATCACTTTGAAAATCCTAGTCCTAATGTCACTAGTTTTGACCTAAAACTCTTCTACAACTTTGACACCTTTAAATTTCACAAAACCTATATGATCATCCCTCTTATCTATTTCGCAGGGATGAATATGTCCTAAATAAAACCAAACTTAGAGAAAGAACTTTATTCAAATTACATCATTGATATCATCTGAAAAATTCGGAAAAGAAAAAAGAAAAGAGTATTTTTCCAACCTTGACAAAAGTTGAATGTTTTCCTCTTAGGCATTGTATTTATTATGTTATTTGTATATGCCATGATAAATATATTAGAATAATTAGTCTTTTGAATGACCCTGAGTTGCGAACAAACTTAAACATATTCATTATCACTTTGAAAACCCTAGTCCAAATGTCACTAATTTTGACCTAAAACTCTTCCACATCTTTGACACCTTTAAATTTCACAAAACCTAGATAATCATCCTTTTTATCTATTTTGCAGGGATGAATATGTCCTAAATAAAACCAAACTTAGAGAAAGAACTTTATTTAAATTACATCATTGATATCATCTGAAAATTTCGGAAAAGAAAAAAGAAAATAGTATTTTCCAACCTTGACAAAAGCTGGATGTTTTCCTCTTAGGCATTGTATTTATTATGTTATTTGTATATGCCATGATAATTATATTAGAATAATTAGTCTTTTGAATGACTCATTAAGTGTGACTTAATTGTGATGCCTCATTAAACGTAAGGATGTTATTTTTGAAGTATGTGTGGTCAAAACTTACTTTCCCATAGGATAACAGTAATGCATAAAAACTATTATGTGAGTAAACTGATGATTGTATCTCACGGGTAATAAATATAAGATATCAAGTTTTCACATAGTTATAAATATTATGAGTAATACTTATACTGTATAATGTATTTACCCACCATAAAAATATTACACAATGTTTTATATAAGTGTCATAATTTATTCTCATAGTGATAATGATTAATGTCACCCTTCAACCTAAAACCACTACGGATCCTAGATGTGGAGTCAAGTACTATATATTCTTTTAAATGATGTATGTAACAGGATTTCCATAAATATGATCAATTGGTACTCCACAAATCATGTTGAGGGACATGAGGGACCTATATGTTTTGGCTCCTCTTACATATATAAGAGTTATACCTATGGACCCCTTGATCGATTATGACTGTAAAATACATGGTTGTTCTCAAATAAGTCAATATAAAAAATTGAGTTTATTTGTTGTTATCAAGTATACTTGGGGATCAAAGAATATAATATTTGACTATACAAGGGTGGCACATTCTATACTTTGTGTTCAATATAGATATATGGACAAAAATGTAATTATACACATAATCATTTTCATAAAATATTGTGTCAGATCACATGACATTCTCATTACTTGGGTAGTAGTGATGTGTTGTTAGATAACACCCACTATTTATAATATTAAATATGTGATTTAATATTATTGTGTATGTTACGAAATCTTACATGGCCACACTTCCCTCATTCGCAATTAATCTCCCATGTAGGTTATTTCTACATCTTTTGAGTCATGCCTTATATAGATATTCTGGATTTTATAAATAACATGTTTTTGTGAAGTCAAGCTTCTCCAAATGTTAGTTTTGATAAAGACAAGTTACAAGAATATGCACATTTTTATAGTTAAATATTATTTCACTTTAGATTATAATGTTGAAGAATTGTTAATAATTTTACAGAAACTTCATAATTATGATTTATGTGTATCGTTGTAATATCCATGATTATAATATGAGGCTTTAATTTATTATAATATTCTTATTGATACTATAAAACCATTAAAAAAAAAAAGCATGGAGGTGGATGTGTTTTATTGAACTTGGAACTTTGATGGGTCTAAAAAAATTAACAAAATGCATTGAATTATTCAAGTGAACGTGATAATGTGCTCCCTTTCAATTGTGGGATAAAGAAAATTGATAGCAAGTTAGTTACTTAATGTTGTGGCATAGTGGGATGAAAATTTATAAGCTATTATGTATATTAAAATAATAATTAATAAAATTTGTAAAAATTAAAATGTAGAAAAATTTATTTATATTAATGATTGAAGATAATGAATATTAATTAATTACGAAAAAGAATTTTGGCTGGAAGTTTTAAGCTTGGATCCTTTTTACAATTCATTACAAATGTATTTGTAGGCAGATTCGAACTCTAAAAGTGCCTCAAAGTATGCAGAAATCGTGCAAAACAGGGTTGAGATCATGGAGCAATCAATTGAGAAAATTCTAGAAAAACTAAGATTAAGTGTCATGACGGATGTCATGATGCATGACGGTCAGCCCGTCATGACACTTGAAATTGGAATTCTGATCATGGGGCCAAGACGGTCACTCCATGCTAAGGCATGACGGGCATCACATCTTGTGTACCCGTCATGACAGTCTGCAACTTGCCATTTTTGGTTTGTTTTTCATCGTAGATGTTGTCGATTGCTCCGTACCAAAAATACAAAGTACAAAATCAGCATAACGTAATAAAAGTACACAAAATGACACTAAAACAGGCAGAAATCGAGTTAAATACATTGTTAAAAATGCATGTTATCAACAATTTCTCTATCCTTATCTCTTTAGTTTCTAGTATTATTTAATTTTCCTTCTCATTTATTGAGATTTCTCATCCTCATTTCCATTAATGCAAGTGAATTTATCAACATATTTAACAAATACTCAATATTACTTAATGTCAATTACTATTTATTATCATCTCCAATTAAATTAAAAAGAAGAAACTCATCCATTAAAAAACTATATATCTTCAATAATAAAAAGTTGTCTTTTGATGGTGTATGTCTTATAGGCCAATGGTTTTATTAGAACTTGCTACTTGCATTGAATTATTTATTAATAATTAAAGACATTTCTTTTTTATGTTTATTTTTCCAAAATAATAAGGTTCCTAGAATAGGTAGTCCGTTTAATGAAACATCAAGTGACATAATAATGAGATTCCATTAAACCAAAGAAAATTATTCTTAAAGTATCCACAATCGCGCTTTATTGTAAAATGAGATAACATTAAAGCATTAAGACTATTACGTGGATAGGCTGATGATTACATGTCATGGATCGTGGATAAATAGTTACCAAGTCTTCACCTAGGCATGAATATTAAGACTAATATTTATATTGGACTGACCCATCATGAGAATACTACATAGAATATTATGCAAGTGTCATAAGTTATTCTCCAGGTGATAGTGGTGTATGCTACCTTTCGACCCAAAACCACTATGGACAGTAGATATGAAGTCGAGTACTTTATTAACAATGAGAAAACATGTGTAAAAGGATGACCATAAAGAAGGTTGATGGGAACTCCATAAATCTTATTGAGGGTAATGAGTGACCTAGATGAAATTTTTTCATCCAGCGTAATAGGATATATGTATAAGAGGCCAATATTGAATTGAGTAGGGGTGGCACGGTTTATGTCTTGTGTTCAATATAGATAAGAAGGAAAAAAGCAAATGTGCACACAAACATTATCACGAAAAGATTTTGGCATATCACATGACATTTTTGTGACTTGACTAAAAGTGATGTGTTGCTAGATATCGCTCACTATTTATTATATTAAGTATGTGATTTAGTATAATTGTCAACGTCATGAGCACCTACAGGGTGACACTCATAAGGACATATTGGTGAGAGGGTGAAATATGGAACAACATAAGGTACAATATACTTAAGGGAATTACATAACATTGTAAGGTACGGTGCCCTTAAGTGATTTATAGAACAGCATATGGTATGGGGCACTCAAGTGGAATATGGAATATTGTAAGGTATTGTGCACTTGAGTGAAATATAGTACACCGTAAGGTATGGTGCATTTAAGTAGGTTTTTTTTTTGTTTGTAGCCTATAGAAGTGATTTTATAAGTACAACCTTTATGCAGAAGCTTTTATACTTCATGGAATTTGGTTTTGAACCCTAGTTGTATTCTCTCTCTCTCTCTCTCTCTCTCTCTTTCTCTCTCTCTCTCTTAAGGTCTTCATTCGTAGCAGTTAACACTGAGATTGAAGGCACCATGTTCACGTAGACTGAGTAGAGGTGTTGTTCTTTGTTAAGCGTTCATGATCATTCTTTTGATTTTGCATCAAAGGTGTTAATCGCCACAAGGGGTAACTGTTTCTATCATTGATCGTGTATCATTCATAAGGATTGGCTTAAGAGGAATTTTTTAATTTTCTGATGTGTTTTATATTGTGATTTTCCTTCAATGGTATCAGAGACACTTATGAAACCATGTATCAAATAGTTATTTATTTTCTGTACTCTTTGTATTAATTATATTCAAACACACAGTAAATTAAATAATAATAATAATAATAAGAAATTAAATATTGGCATCATGTTTTAAATAATTTGGATGTTCTTTACTGACTATGCTTTAAATTCAATGTTAGTATGGTAAAGTAGTGATACTTCGTTCATCCATAACTAATACAAATATGATTGATCATAAGATATATATAATTTTGGTGTGACAATAGTATATTTGATATGTTGTTTTTGTTTATTCCATTCGATTAGTGTAATGATTGTCTTTCATTTGAATGATTAATGTTCATTCTGCTTCAAAGTTCGACGGTTTGTATGGTGAAACAATGACATTTCGGTCAGTCAAATTAAATAATGAATCATTATGTTTTTTAAGGTATGAACATGTTGCATTAGGGTTTATGACGCTGGAAGAGTTATGTTGTCAAAAGTTATGTGATTAGGGTTTCTGACAATGCAAGAGTTATGCCTTAGGGTTGCATAAAGTATCAAGTGTTAATGTGAAAACTAGGCAGCGAAACCCCTGTTTAACTCTACGTAGTGTGATCAATCGCCAAAATTTAATTTGATTTATTTTATTAACAGAATTTAATAATAATAATAATAATAATAATAATAATAATAATAATAATAGTGTGTTTATTATTGTTGTCTTATGGTGAGCGATTATGGCATTAGTTTTCTTTTATTTTTTGGGAATTTTAAATATGAATTGTGTGTTGTGTCTTTCTTTATACTCTCTTTATGTAACTTCTTTTCTTATATCACTCACTCATATATAAAATGAGTATTCTTTTATGTAATGTAATATTATACTCCCTCATATATAAAATGAGTATTCTTTTATGTAATATAATGTAATGTTATGAAGAAAGAAAAGAAATAAAGATCAAGGGAAGACAATCATGGAAGTCTAGCTGGGAGAAGCATAGATTGTTCTTAGGTCTAGCTTAGATTATCTCATTGGCAAGAGGGAACAATTGTGTTAGGGGCCATAATCGTATCAGATTATGTTACATGTATGTTGATGCATATGGATGTATGTTGATGCATGTGATAGACGATTTATATTATAAATAAGTCAGTGAGATCAAACTAATTAAAAATTCCCTCAAATAAATATTAAGTTTATGCTTTTCAAATTTTAGCACTCATCAAGACTGGTATCAAATAATGTAAGATCAAAGAGAAATCAAATTGGGCAGGGCGAACAATACTTGAATAAGGCTCCTCACCAAAGGGCACAGCAAAATCCTTAAGCAGACGGTTATCGTTTTCGTCGTTTCTCTTTGGATTTGTTGTAATCGACATCTAACATGTAGGTAGCGTTCGATTTCGTCCATTGGTTGGGCTAGATTCCTGATGCTCTGGGTTCTTCGCATGATAAAAAAAGTTGGGGAAAATTAATTAAAAACAGAAAATTGCCTTAGTTTATATGACTTAACAACAGAATCGCGATATTGCAAAAAATGGTCCCCACAACGGCATCAAAAACTTGATAGGCCACAAGTATATGACTATATCAGTGTAGTATTAAAGATTTGTTGAATCCACAGAGACTAATTACAATTATCGCTATCTATTGTTCCTATGTTTAGCTAAGGTTACTAAAATGGTTGGTTTACGCAAAAAGTGAAAATAAGGGGCTTGAATCAATATTAGTAACGAGAGACCAAAATGTTGATTTCCATCTACCAATGTTACTTGTACAAATTACAACATTCATTCATAACGAGAAAAATATTTTTGTAGAAAAATACTAAATCAGAGATATCGTCCGTTTTCGCATGTCCATCACTGGATTTTAAACCTGTAATTGCCTATTTTCGTAGTACGTAACTACAAGTTTAAAATTATCTTTTCAAATACAGTAAATTCTTAATAAATTAAATAAATGATTTCTCTATTTACTAGTTAAAAATCCGAATTTCTAAATCCAATATTGTTTTTTCTCTTTAGAACGGTGTTTTGATGTTTCTACTTTCGTAATAAAGGTTTAAGTTAAAAACAAAATTTTCAGAACATAAAAAGTATTCTCATTACAATTTGATAAGTATGTGACAACTCCTTGACTATTTTATCAGTGGGCGTGGACATTCTAGGACCTTTTCCTATAGCCCCCGAACAACTAAAGTTCATGATCGTATGAGTAGACTACTTCACAAAATAGATAGAAGTGGAAGTCGTATTCAAGATCATGAAATAGAGAGTTCGTCGCTTTTATTGGCAGAGGATTGTCTTCTGGTTCTGTTTACCAGGTATTATCGTTTTAGAAAATGGAACTCACTTCGCCAGTACTACTATGGTTGATTTTTGCAATGACTTGGGGAGTACAAACGAAGTTCATACCGATCATTCACCCACAGGTAAACGGGTAGGTAGAATCAACAAATAAAGTAATACTGAAAGGGATAAAAAAAAGAAGCTCGATGACACTAAGGTATTATGAGTCGAGCAACTGCACAAAGTGATATGGTCATATAACACAACCATTCACTCTAACATTGGGGAAACTCCCTTCACACTAGTGTACGGGCCAGACGCCATGATGCCAGTTGAATCGACATGCCATCATGGAAACGTTTCCAGTTTAATAAGGAGGAAAATGAAGAAGGGTTAAGATGTGTCACTGGCTTAGTTGATGAGACGAGAGATGTCACCTACATTTAAGAGTTTGCTACTAAAAAAACAGCATCCATAAGACATAACTCAAAAAGTGGTTCTAACAGAGATGCAAGACGGCGATTGATGATACTCTGTCGTTATATAATTTTTACCAGCATTTGTTTATCGTTTCGAATGGTTTTTGAGTAAATTTGAGTTTGTTTGAAGAATAAATAGTGAAAATTTGAAGAAGTGAAATAAGTAAGAAGAATTGTGAAACTTAAAAGAAAATGCAAGCAAAAAAAGCAAAAAGCCCTTGGAAAATTCGTGTGCGCGCTCCCTGTATCGTGTGCGTAATGATGAGTTCTTGAAGCATCGTGTACACGACAAAAGGCATCGTGTGCGCAATACTATAGTGGAATTAATTTCGCGTGCGTGATGATGACTTATTCTGACGTGTTTTGAAAGGTTTAAAAGGTAGAAATGCATATTTTGCAAGGGTTACATATTTTGGAGCTAGAAAGTGATGGAAAGATGGAGCTAAGAAATTTGAGTTTTCAGTCATTGGAGACCATATTCTTCATTGAATTTCATGTACTTTTCTTCTAAACTCATGGTATTGGCATGTATTACTATTGTTGGGTGAGAATATGGATACAAATAAGTCTAGAAGGGGGTTGAATAGACCTTATCCCTTTAAGACAATTTCAAAAACATTTTAGGTCATATAAACGAAATCAGAGATTTTAAGAAAAATGGAAGCAAAACACAATACTAGAGAGCTTGTTAGCATCTTAATGAATCAAACCAAGTGAAATAATACATGATATCACTAAAGACTTGATTGCTTCTAATGCAAGTCAATCACAAGATAACCAAAGTCGCTTTAAGCAAAGCGATTTAAAAACTTTTTGCATAAACATTCATTCAAGACATACTTGTGTATATGATAATCCAATAAGATTGATGCATCACAGACCTAAGCTTATACATTGAAACTTTTTAAGCATGGTCTAAACTACATGACATACAATGGTCTAAACTACATGACATACAATCGACACAATAATGCACTAATGTAATAGCAATATTAATGGATACTAGAAAATTAAAAGGAGATAGGGGAATAAGAAAAGATACACATAAATATATAGTGGTTCGACGTTCGTCCTTGGTTTGCCTACTACAGTCTTCAATGGTGTTTATTGACCACTGGAAAATAATCACAATCTTCCACTATTTTGATAAGTTTGATACAAGCATTTTGGTAACAATGAACTATCACATTATAATTCTCTCTGTTGATGTAGACGCTCAAACTGCTAACAAAAAAGATCTCTAAAGATATTAATCCAATAACCTTGTTATCCATAATAACTCACTCCAATTATTCGTGTGTGGCAATCCCTTTGATCCCACCGACTTCTTGTCTGAGTGATTTCCATTAGCTAAGTGTTCATTGGACAACTCTCAACTTTGTCTGCAAGCAATCTTTCCCTAACACCGCCAAAGATGGACAACTTACAACTCCGCCTTACGGATCGTTGATACTTGATCCCACCAATGTCTTCCTTGGAGTATATTGAAACTCTTTCCTAAATAGATAACAATAAAGACCAAACTGCATTCAAGAAATGATAAGTGCACCTATTATAAATAACAAATTTCACACGAAAAACATTTGATACTCTAATGTACCACTAGTTTCCCTCAACACCAATCTTTAGAGATGAAGGTCCATAACAATGGAAGAATTATTAAGGATGAAGATGATGAACAGTGCCATAATATCTCACAGACGCTCTAATTCATAAGTTGTTAGTCAAGTAATTATATGTAGGTGAAAGAAGAACAAACACAATGTTCTATCTAATTTCTGGGTAAATGGGTCTTGGTTCTTGATTGATATCATGAGCTTGATTAACCATGATGAACTCACAAGATTAAACAACTCAGTTTCTCTAACTCACTCAAAACAATAACAAATTGAAGAAGAACAAGATGCAACAAAAAGAAGTGAATCTAACATGGATTAACACTTAAGAAGTTTTTATAGAGAAGAAGAGAAAGATTAATGATGCTAGGAATAATCACACTAAATAAGAAAAGACAAATTTACATTTTTGTCTCTATGGGTTTCACCCACAAATTTCACTGACTTTTTGCTTTCGTCAAAGAAACAACTATTTAAATCTAAGATGGAAAATTGGTCTTGTGGAGCTTTGATTCAAATCAAGAAGAAGGTTGTGATTCTCATTAATTTGAGCAAAGTCCAAATGTGGCTTCATGGAGACATTTAATTCGAGTTAGGATTTACACTTGATTCGAATCATGTTCATTTTGTGGTTTAAATCAAATAGTCCGGAGGCAAACCCCAATTTTCTCAAGCCTCCTGATTCAAATCATGCTTAACACTTGATTCAAATCAAGTTACTCAATATCCAGATTCAAGTGTTCTAACTTGTGATTCAAGCCACGCCTGTTGAAACAATAAAGAAGCAAATTGCTAGGCTAAAAAAGAACATTATCAATAATCAAACTCTAAATATATTGAATAATGAGGGCCAAAATGGTACAATTTCTGAATAGTCGAAGCAATTACAATAAAACTTAAATGCGTACAAAGTAAAAACACACGAATATTAAATGATAAGAAAATTACAAATACGCAAACAAACTATAACAACTACACTCAAATTAGAAAAAATATCAAAACAAGTAAGCAATATACCATACAATAATGTGACTCCACTTTCAGTATCCCCCTTTATTATGTTTGGCAAATTTAACTACACTCAAATTAGTAAAAACATCAAAACAAGTAAGTGATACCATACGATAATGTGACTGCACTTTCAGACTCCCCCTTTTTATGTTTGGTAAATTTGGAGATATTATTGTTGATTAATCTATTTGAGTGTTATTTGGAATTTGATGGATGAATGAACCCAATGAGTTTCCTTAGCGTACATGTGATCAGTGTATGACACTTTACTTAAGTTGTAAAAGTTGTAAGGTTTCCCCTGCATTAAACACTTTATGTGCGTAAATATTGATAATATCATGATACCTTCTCCACGTTTAACAAATATTAAAAAGAGAGAAAAGATAGAGAGAAAAGATAGAGAGAAAGAACATGTCAAAATAGTTGAATCCAAGATAATAAAAATAGCCAAGATTAGAATATCATAATAGCGAATTAAACAAGCACCATATAAATCGCATATGAAACCAATCATCACAAACACATAATTCTAAATGATCAAGAGAAAAAATAGCATAAAGAGAATCATAGAGATATCATACATATGTGATTGAAAGACTTGTTTCTAGATACGTAATCCAAAATGTAGTCAAAATCACAAAATAGACAGACAACCAAAATAACATAATTATCAATGATATACTAATGTTATGATATGCATGAGAAAAGATGAAAACTAAATCAAGAAAGATAATTTGTTTCATCATGAGGAGGTGGAGCAGTTATAGGATCTAGAATATGATTAGAATGCTCTGATTCACGACCAGGAGAACCAATAGAAAATACTATAGAGGATCTACCAAGGTGTTCAACTGCAACTTTCATAGAATCAACTTGAGCAATGATCTAGTCTTCACTAACTTTCATCTCTTCCTTCAATTATTCCTTAAGCTTTATCATATCGTCTTCATTTTCCTTAGACGCACTATCAATCCGAGCCATGATCCACCCTCCATAATCTGGTTTTCAACCAAAATCTTCCTGAATTACTCATTAAAGTAGGCTATATCAGCAGACAATAGCCCAAAAGAGGATGCACCAACCTCATCAAAGGGATCATTCGCCGACTCCATAGTCTTGTCATCATACACCACCCGACTTAATTTTTCAACGTAAAAGTAAACGACATCTATGTCCCTGTAGTATCTCATCATAAAAACTTCAAATTCGTCCATAATCTTTGGAGTCTCAACCAGGTCTTCTTCTTTAGACACAATGTCATTAATCTCAAGAATCAGTTGCACAAAAGAAGTGAAAAACAAAGGTCTCTTGGGATTATCCTTGTAGTGAAGCGTTCAATCAATGATAAACTTCACCTAATTTACCCTGCTCTCAGACATAAGAGCCCATATCAAGTAGAGGTCATTATCATCAGCTCTGCTCTAATTCTTAGGTTTCCAGTACAAAATCTTGACAATGATCTAGTGCAAAATATGCATGTTGAACTTCACTTGAATGATAAGAAAGTTTGACATTGCCATGTTTTCAGCCACGGACTTAGAAATTGATAAAACAAAGCAAACTCTGTCATAATTATGAGATCTAGCAACAAACATATTTGGTCCCTCAAATTTCAAACCAAAATACTTAGACAAATCATCATAAGCAAATTTCACAACACGGTCTCTGAACTTGCTCTCAAGACCAACAATGGTGACCCCAAGTGTTGGTTCTTGGATTGGCTGGAATTTTGGTAAAACAAAGTTGTTCAATGTTGATGTCACGTGGATGATGTCTTAACATTGAGTCTTAACTTTGTCTAATGTTAAGTGTTTAAGTTGTTAAAGTCTTGAAGTCTGATGTCACATGTGATGTCATGACATCAGATATGCAGATCATTAAAACATCAGATTTGAGATGTTTTTAGGGTTAAGCGTTTTAGCTGGATTTTGGGAGAGTTGTTAGAGTTATTGGATGCGAATATCTTGGAGGAGATATTTTCTGTTGCAAACAGATTTGATGCAGATTTGTAGGAGTGTTTAAAGGCTGAAGATTTAAGAAGATTTTGAGAGGAAAACTGTTTTGAAGATTCAGTTTTAAATAACAAATCAAGTCAGATATTGTAGCAGGTCCAAGCCCAAATCAAATAGCTATATAAAGCGCATCAATCCTGAAGGAAAAGTACAGAAAATAGAGAGCATAGACTGAGTGTCAATCATTGTCTTTGTAAGAGTATTTTGTAAACTATTCTAGGTTGAATTGGTGAGTTGTAAGGTGTACTCTCTTAGAGCTGTGAAGCAAGAGAGTGTTGTTACTTGATCAAAGCTTGTAAGCAGGATCAGGGTGTTTCTCAAAGTGTGATCTTTGAGGTGTTTTAGGAAGTGAGTAGTGTCCTCATACCTAAGTGGTCTCTTAGGTAGAAAGTTCATTAGGTAGATATTAAGTTTAGGAGATGTCAACTGGGTTGTTGAGTCTGTAAATTAATTCTACTAATAGTGAAATTCCTTCCTGGCTTAGTAGCCCCCAGAGTAAGTTGTTTAACTGAACTGGGTGAACAATTCTTTGTGTACTCTTTTGTTGTTTTACATTGTCCATTGCAGAGTGTGTTGTTGTGACATCACATATCTGGTACCAGAATTTCAATTGGTATCAGAGCAGGCATCCTGCTCTGCATCTGGGTGAGATCAAGGGCTGATACTTTCTGGTAAGATGGACAAGGAAGTTGGTGGATTTGTGAATAGACCCCCTATTCTGGATGGCTCTAATTATGATTATTGGAAGCCAAGGATGATTACCTTTTTGAAATCCTTGGACAGTAGGGCTTGGAAGGCTATCATAAAAGAATGGAAAACACCTATTGTTGTTGAGAAAGATGATGCTGGGAAAGAAAAAGAAGGCAGCTCAAAACTGAAACCTGAAGAAGAATGGACCAAAGAAGAAGATGAGCTTGCCCTTGATAATTCCAAAGCTTTAAATGCTATTTTCAATGGAGTTGATAAG
The DNA here is from genome assembly GCA_022829125.1 of Lathyrus tuberosus. Classification (NCBI taxonomy): domain Eukaryota; kingdom Viridiplantae; phylum Streptophyta; class Magnoliopsida; order Fabales; family Fabaceae; genus Lathyrus; species Lathyrus tuberosus. The sequence goes on along the minus strand of JALAZF010000599.1, from coordinate 1,280,034 downwards.
AACATATTCAGGTTGATCAATACCTGTGAAGTTGCTAAGGAAGCTTGGGACATCTTGAAGACTACTCATGAAGGAACTTCAAAGGTTAAGATGTCAAGACTTCAACTTCTGACATCAAAGTTTGAAAGTCTACAGATGAAGGAAGATGAAACTATTCATGACTTTCATATGAGTATTCTTGAGCTGTATAATGCCTCTAGTGCTCTTGGAGATAAGATGACTGAAGAAAAGCTGGTGAGGAAAATCCTTAGATCCCTTCCCAAGAGGTATAAGATGAAGGTGATTGTAATTAAAGAAGCTCAAGACATCAGCAAAATGAGGGTTGATGAACTTATTGGATTTCTTTAAACTTTTGAGTTAAGGTTGAATGAAGAGGAACCTGAAAAAAAGACCAAGAGTATAGACTTAGTATCTAATACTCAAGAAGAGAAGAAAGGGAATGGTGTTGAATCTCAGAAGGAGTTATCTCAGGCTATTGCTATGCTGGGAAGACAGCTCAACAAGGTGATCAAGAGAATGAATAGAAACTATAAACCTAATGTTAAAAACATCTCCTCTGACATCAGCAAGTCAAAAGAAAAGGATGAAGAGAATACTGCTCAAGACAAAGGGATCTAATGCTTTGAGTGTGAAGGTTATGGGCATGTCAAGAAAGAATGTCCTACATTCCTTAAGAAGCAGAAGAAGGGCATGACTGTTTCCTGGTCTGATACTGACAGTGAAAGTGAAGAAGAGTCAGTCAAGCATGTCAGAGCATTGATAGGGACATATGTGTCTGATGGAGAATCAAGTGATAAGGAACTGACTTTTGAGGAGTTAGCAGCCTCCTATCAAGAGGCATGTTTGAGGAGTGCAGAGGTGTGTCAAGAAAGTGAGAAACAAAAGAAACAAATTGTTCAGCTTGAGACTGTTAAAGCTGATCTTGAAAATGAAGTCTTGTTGGTTAAATCTCAACTTGATCAAATGACAAAATATGTTAGAATGTTGAACAGTGGATCTGATACTCTTGATAAGATCCTTCAGGCAAAAAAGGTAGCAGGAGATAAATCTGGCTTAGGATTTGTTGTTGAGGAGAAGGTTCCTGCTGAAGCTAGTACTTCAGGAACCAAAAAGGACATGTCTCAACCAATGTCTCAACATAACAAAAAGAGACATAATCCTAAACCCAAGCAGGTTGCTCACCAACAACCTCAAAATGTTGGGAAAAGGTATGCTCATGGTCCTCATCAAGGGAAGGTACATACTTCTGGAGCCAGGCAGTATATGCCTCCTCAATACCATAGGAGTATACAGGCTCCTAGGTTTAACATGTTCCACCAAATGTCTTAACATTAGGGGAATATGTATGGCTTTGAATATAATAATGTTGTGCCTCATTATTATGGAAGAAGGAAGCCATATCACCATAGAAGACAGCCTAAGAGACAGAATCCTCACTATAGGAGACAGACAAACTATAGAAGAAAACAGCACCAGTACTATGGATGGCATCCACAACAGTTTCATCATCAAGGTGGCAGGAAGTTTAACAACTTCAGAGAAGAAAGCGTAAGGTGCTTCTATTGTGGAAGATTTGGCCATATGCAATTTTCTTGCTTCAAGCTTCATGGTTATCCCAAGTCTATCCCTTAACCTAGACAGAAGGATAACAGGCCCAAGGTTGTTAAACAGTGGGTTCCTAAAGCTGAGGTTACATGTCTATTGGCTCACATTTCAGATAAACACTCTGCTAAGGATGGATGGTACTTTGATAGTGGTTGTTCAAAGCACATGACTGGATTCAAAAACCAATTGGTGGATGTTAATTCTTGCTCCTCAATTGATGTTACTTTTGGAAATGGGGAGAAAGGGGTGGTAAAAGGTGTTGGAAAAGTGAAGTGTCATGATGGACCTGATCTTGACAATGTGCTTCTTGTCAAAGGGTTGAGTGCTAATTTGATTAGCATAAGTCAGCTTTGTGATGAAGGATACAAAGTCAGTTACACTAAATATGAGTGTTTGGTGACTAATGAGAAGAATGAGGTTGTTATGAAGGGAGTCAGATCCAGAGATAATTGTTATCAATGGGTACCTCAAGAGGTCAGCTCATCTAATGATGTTAAGGTTGATGTTGTGACATCAGACTGTAACATTAAGTGTGAAAGTCTGAGCATGTTGAAAGGTCGATTAGGGTTAATAACTTATGGTGTGAATTCTTTTAAAAATTTAAAAGGAAAGTTATTTTGGAGGGAGAAACTCATTGATGGGCGTTTAAGTGATCCACAAAATCAGGCTCCATACTTTAGGTCATCATTTCCTATTGTAGCTATCACACGCTTCATCAAACACCATACCCCTAGACTGTTCGTCTCCTTCTCCATCAACAGAAGTAGCAATCCTTCCCTGATCCTCAAGTGCTTCACAGGAACAATGTCAACACATATATCATCTCCATCTAAGAAATCTGCTTCACAAAGTTCATCGCGCGAAAAAGCTAGGGTTTCTACAAAAGAGGGTTCTGCTGAAGAAGCTTTGAATATAGCACCCATCTCCATGATGGTTCCTGAATCTGGTAAGTCAAGACCTTCCAAACTTCAACCCAAAAGGCCTACACCAAAAATTGATGATAGTGAAACTAAGAGGTTAGTCACTAGCATTCTGTTTAAAGAAAAATATGCATCTGGGTCTTCCACCCCTCAAGCAGTTGAAGAGAGGTTTGATGTTGATAAGAGCATTAATCAAATTGCAACGAAAATACTGGATAAGGGTTTAGCTGTGAAAGGGATTTCTGTACCCCTGAGACAAATGCCTGCTGAAAATGAGGACATGGAAAATGGTGATACAAATCTTCACAGACTGGCTCTGTCTATCATTGAAGATGTTGAAGTAGGTGTTGAAGAAGAAGGTGTTCATGAGGAAGCTGATGTTGAAACAAATGTCAGAACATCGCCTGATAGGGATGTTGGAGCTAGCCCTAGTGAAAAGAAGAATATTGATAAGGTGGATGTAATTGATCTTTCTGATAATGAAGTGATTGGAAAAGCTGTCCCTGGGATTGCCAATAGATTGAAGACAAGAAAAGGAAAGACAGTGGAATCTTCTCCTAGGATGACAGCTGAAGGCAAGAAGAAAAAGGCTTATGTTGTTGGTCCAACCAAGTCATGGAGCAAAGTTGTTGTGAAATCCAAAAAGAGAAAGGCGAGGGAGGACTCAGAGTCTGAATTTGATGTTGAGGATGATGTTCAAGACATCACACCTGTGAGAAGGTCTATATTAAAGAGAATTGCTGATATGATTCTTAATATCCCTGTTGACAATATTTCATTCCACTATGCTAGCAGTGCATCCATGTGGAAATTTGTCTGTTAGAGAATACTAGCACTAGAGAGAGAACTTGGTGGAGATGCCTTGGATCTTAAGGAAGTCATTGAATTGATTAGATTTGTTGGGTTAATGAAGACCGTGTCTGGACTGTCCAAGTGCTATGATGGATTAGTCTAGGAATTTATTGTCAACATTCCTATGGCTATTAATAACAGCAGAAATATGGATTTTAGGAAGGTTTATGTGAGAGGTCAATGTGTAAACTTTTCTCCTGAGGTAATTAACACTTACCTAGGAAGGGATGAGCAGAAGTATAGAGAGTTAGAAGAAACAGACAATGCTGTGTGCAAGGAAATCACAGCAGGGCAAGTGAAAGTCTGGCCTCTGAAAGGAAAATTGTCTGCCAGTTTGTTAAGTGTCAAATATGTTGTTCTTCACAGAATAGGAGCAGCTAATTGGGTCCCTACCAATCACAAGACAACTATCTCTGTTGGATTGGGAAAATTGATCTATGTTGTTGGGACAAAGAGGGTATTTGATTATGGGGCTTATATATATGATCAGACTGTCAAGCATGTTGCTACAAATGCAGTGAGGATGCCTATTGCCTTTCCCTTTCTCATTTGTGGGATCATCTTGTCACAACATCCTGAGATTTTTCATCAATCTGATGTGGTGTGTAAGAGAGAATCTGCCTTGTCAATCCACTATAAGCTGTTTGAAGGGAAGCATGTCCTTGACATTGTTAAGACATCAGCTTCAACATCACAACAGCCACCTGCCAAAACTGGGTTGATTTCTGAATTGGAGGAGGCTTGCAAGGAGTTGGATGAAGTCATCAGAGTGAGTACTGAAAGAAAGCTAAAATTTGAAAAACTTCTCATGACTCTGAGATTGGCAGAAAAAGAAGTTGAATCAGTCAATGCTAGCCAAAATGATGATGATGGCTCAGGTTCTGAAGAAGGTGACCCTAACACTGAGGATGAAGATGTTGTAGCCAGTTCTGATGGCCCTGATGCTGATGAAGATTAAGTTTCTTTTGTTGTTTCTGCTAGATTATAGTTTTTTTTGCTTTTGTTGTTTTGCACTTGATGTGTTTGGTTTGTAACCTGAATATTATGCTTTAAGCACTTTTTATGTTCTATGATTTGTCTTGTCTTGAATGCTGACTTTAGACTGACAATGAGAGCTAGCTTAGGACTAACTGGTAGTTAGTAGGCGTTTGTCCAATTATGGCTAAAAAGGGGGAGAGTTAGCCAAGCCAAGGTGTGGTTGTGAATCCTGTTTCTGATGTGGTGCAGAAGTTGAGGGGGAGAGTGTTTGTGCAGCTGTATGCTGGTTCTGGTTTTGAGGGGGAGCTTGACCCTTTGCTGAGCTGATGGAGTATGTGCAGCATTTTGAAGTAGGAGCTGTTTTGAAGGAGTGCTACTAGGAGTTTTGTGTTGCTAGGAGTTTTAAACTTTTTTTCAATTTTTATTCGCTGCTGAAGTCTCTGATGTTGCAGAGATTGTTTTAGCCAAAATTAGTCAAAGGGGGAGATTGTTGGTTCTTGGATTGGCTGGAATTTTGGTAAAACAAAGTTGTTCAATGTTGATGTCACATGGGTGATGTCTTAATATTGAGTCTTAACTTTGTCTAATGTTAAGTGTTTAAGTCTTTGAAATCTTGAAGTCTGATGTCACATGCGATGTCATGACATTAGATATGCAGATCATTAAAACATCAGATTTGAGATGTTTTTAGGGTTAAGCATTTTAGCTAGATTTTGGGAGAGCTGTTAGAGTTATTGGATGCGAATATCTTGGAGGAGATATTTTCTGTTGCAAACAGATTTGATGCAGATTTGTAGGAGTGTTTAAAGGCTGAAGATTTAAGAAGATTTTGAGAGAAAATATGTTTTGAAGATTCAGCTTTAGATAACAAATCAGGTCAGATATTGTAGCAGGTCCAAGCCCAAATCAAATAGCTATATAAAGCGCATTAATCCTGAAGGAAAGGTACAGAAGATAGAGAGCATAGACTGAGTGTCAATCATTGTCTTTGAACGAGTATTTTGTAAACCATTCTAGGTTGAATTGGTGAGTTGTAAGGTGTACTCTCTTAGAGCTGTGAAGCAAGAGAGTGTTGTTACTTGATCAAAGCTTGTAAGCAGGATTAAGGTGTTTCTCAAAGTGTGATCTTTGGGGTGTTTTAGGAAGTGAGTAGTGTCCTCATACCTAAGTGGTCTCTTAGGTAGAAAGTTCATTAGGTTGAGATTAAGTTTAGGAGATGTCAACTGGGTTGTTGAGTCTGTAAATTAATTCTACTAATAGTGAAATTCCTTCCTGGCTTGGTAGCCCCCAGAGTAAGTTGTTTAACTGAACTGGGTGAATAATTCTGTGTACTCTTCTGTTGTTTTACATTGTCCATTGCAGAGTGTGTTGTTGTGACATCACACGTAACATCACATATCTGGTACCAGAACTTCACCAAGGTTGTACTAGAAGGATTTGACTTGATTAAGGTTAAACTTTTGGTTCAGTCCAATAAATTTCAAAAGGTTGTGGTCAGCAAACGATTTGATGAATTTAGCTCTCAACTCAGTCTCAGAGGTAGAGTCAACATAATATTATGGATCAACAGGTTTATTTAAGAACTTCTCATGTTATAATTTCAAGATATCTTCAAACAATAAGTGTTTTACCTTATGACACAAAGTAGAAATTGTTTGACTCTGAGATGGTGACTTACTTGGCTTTTAACTCAGTCTACATTCAGCATAACTCTTGCTTGCTTGAACCTTTCTTCTAGCCCGAGAGGATGGAGTTGGTGAAGAGATTGGCATTTTACCCTGTTGTTTATTAGAGAAACTCTTTTGGGGAATATTATAGGCCATTGTTGATAATGATGATGATGAGAAAGGGTTTTGGGTTGATGGAGTGAAGATGATGATTAATGATCAATGTTAATGATGAAATGAATGTTGGATGATGATGATATGAGATGATGATGAATTTCGCTTAAAAGGATTTTTGGGGGTTTGAAATAGAAATGAAATGAAAATGTAAATGATTAAAATAAAACTGAATGAAATTCACAAATTAAATGTGACATTTAGGCTATGATTCAAATCAAATGCAATGGCTGATTCGAATCACGGGCCTTTTTATTTTGAAAAGAAAAAAAGTAACACTGTGATTTAAATCAAGTGTTAATTGTGATATGAATCACTGGTTTTAATTTTTAAAAAGATAATGCTTTGATTCAAATCAAGTGCAATGGCTTATTCGAATCAATTTAAACAGTCCCAAAATGTCACATTTTCTAAACTTCTGATTTGAATCATGTTTAAAGCTTGATTTGAATCAAGTAGACAAATTTAGAAAATTTTTAAAGTCTATTGATTTTGATGTAAATGATAAAATTATTTTAATGCAAGAAATTGATTATTCATGAATGAATGAATGATGCAATGGACAAATATAATAAAATTAAACTGATGCATTTAATGGCTGGTGGATTAAGACATGAAATGCACAAACATATCATATACACATACATGTTTCAAACACACAACACATTTGGGCATTGAATAATTACAACTATGTATACTAAAAAAGAAATAAAGAAGGGTTGAAACGATCATACCAATTTTGACGATCTAGGTTTAACTTGCTGCACACGAGAACCATTAGTAATCAACAACAAAAATATCACAAGCTAATAATATGATCAATCATATACTAATTGGATACAACTCCTCTTACACGTCTGAAGAATACTATCAGACTCTTCTTCATAAGGCTTCATATGAACTTTGAATAATGATAGTTTGATTATCATTTATCGACACGTTTTGCCAATCTCAAATAGCTGATCCAACTCTTTGAAAATCATTGGCACTTCAAGGAATACATTTATCATCTAATCTTATGTAATTGTTGAAACTTCATAAAATCATTTCCAATAGCCACAAGCTGCCTTCATCTTCTTTTTATGAAAACCTTTGAAGAATAGGCCACTTAAAAGATACTTCTTGTTTCTTTCTTTTTATCTCAATCATTTCCAGCATATTATAGTGTGAATATATGTTCACATTTAATTTGGAGCAATTAAGAGCAAAATTCAAAGACATGGTGTCAGGTTTCCGGTAACATTGCACATACCTCAAAATATTGTCAATTTAATCCTGGATGAATCAAAACTTAGAAAATATCTTAAATACAATTAATGTTTGAAGAGTGTTATAGTAAGGTTTACTTTAAATTAATCTATGTAAGGCATGCAACAAATAATCATGCATTAATAAATCATTGGAATTCATTGAATTGCATAAGCTTCCAAATGGTTAGAAAAACTCGTCTAGGATCGAAGGAACCATATCCTCAACTTTTAGAGTCGTAAGACTCTGATCAAACACAGACTCTAATACCAATTGTTGAGTGAGAATATGGACACAAAGAAGTCTAAAGGGGGGTTGAATAAACTTTCTCCCTTCAAGACAATTTCAAAAACATTTTAGGTCCCATAAACAAAATCAGATATTTTCATAAGCAAAACACAATACTTGAGAGCTTGTTAGCATCTCAATGAATCAAACCAAGTGAAATAATACATGATATCACAAGAATTTGATTGCTTATAATGCAAGACAGACACAAGATAACCAAAGCCGCTTTAAACAAAGCAATTTAAAAACTCTTTACATAGATATTCATTCAAGACATACTTGTGCTTATGATAATCCAATAAGATTGATGCATCACAGACCTAAGCTTATACATCGAAACTCTATGAGCATGGTCTAACCTATATGACATACAATCGATGAAATAATGCACTAATGCAATAGCAATATTAATGGATACTAGAAAATTAAAAGGAGATAAAGGAGGAAGAAAAGATACACAGAGATATATAGTGGTTTGGCTTTCGTCCTTGCTTTGGCTACTCCACTTTTCTATGGTGTTAATTAACCACTGGAAAATAATCATGATCTTCCACTACTTTGATAAGTTTAATACAAGCATTTTGGTTACAATGAACTATCACACGATAATTCCCTCTATTGATGTAGACACTCAAACTGCTAACAAAAATAAGATCTCTAAAGATATTGATTCAATAACCTTGTTATCCACAATAATTGGCTCCAAGAATTCGCGTGTGACAATCCTCTTGATGTAACACCCCGAAATTTGATTAATCTATTTAATCAAATTATTTGTATTTTTATTTAATTATTTAGTATGTGATATGTTTTTAATTAAATGTATTAAGAGGTGTATGAGTATGGTGGGTGTAGTGAAAATATTGGTGGGTTGATAAAATGATTAAAGTAATTAGAAATAACTAGAATTAATAGATGTTTTAATTAATTAAAATAAATAGAAATAGAGGTTTTGGGTGGAAAATAGGTACTAAGAAGAAATAAGGAAAGTTGTGAGAATTATAAGAGGAGTTTGGCCAAAGTGTAATTAGTAAAAGAATAAATTAGAGGTTTTGGGTGGAAAATAGGTACTAAGAAGAAATAAGGGAAGTTGTGAGAATTATAAGAGGAGTTGGGCTAAAGTGTAATTGGTAAAAGAATAAATTAGGGTTTTAGAGATAAAAAGATGTTAGTGGAGCTTTTGAGGGAGAGTACGTAAAGTTTAAGTTTTGGGGAGGAAAAGATGCTAGGGCTTGAAGAGAGAAGGAATCTAACCACCAAACTTAATCAAATTCATAATTATTGCTAGGAATCTGAGGTAAGGGGGGAAGTACTTCCATATTGGTGTTTTGCACGAAAGGGTAGAAGACCTTTACTCTCTTTAGAATTCCATATTGTCTGATTTTCGTGACTAAATTAGTATGTGTGTAATTTTGTTTATGTCTATATGATTTTATGCCATTGTTGAATCTTTGAAGGTTTAAAACATAAGCATGAATTCCATGAAATTGAAGACTAAATTGTTTAAATATGTGATTTATCATGCTATTATGATGATATTATATGTGGTATAATTTTCTGGATCTTCTAGGAAGATGGGGAAGCCAAGAATTGGAGCTTCCGATGAAATTCCATGGTTTTTCGTGTTTCTGCAATCTGGTGCAGGTTGGCGGGTGTCACCTAGATGACGGGTTGACCGTCATGCACCTTAAGACGCTGACAGGCGTTACTGCTATGACAGGAAGACCGTCATGGTCTCGAGGCTTGGTTTTACATGTCAGTTGTCATTTGGATGACGGGTTGGGGGAATTAATTGGATGACAGGCATCACCTCGGTTGGGGGTTGCTCGTCATGCTGTCAGAAGGGGCGGTTTTGTCCTAGTTCGTGTAGTTCGAACTATCGGTTCGTAATTTCAATGTTATTTTGTAGTCTAGTCGATGATTGGCTACTGTTTGCCTGCGTTGTTGTTTTTAATTAATTATTATGAACTTAATTAATCGTGGTGGGATTATCATTGTTGAATGATAATTAACTTACTTACATGTTGTTTATGTAACACCTCGGTTTTTGATGTTATTATTTTAATTTATTTATTCCTAATTTAATTCAATTATTATGTGCGATAATTGAATTAATTTGGATGATGGGGGTGTGTGTCCTCGAGATGCGAGTATATGAGTAATTAGAGATTGATAGAAGTGGACTAGAATTATTAGGAAATGAATCTAGTAATTAAAATAATAGTATTTTATTTTATTTTAATTAATTAAATGAAAAATAGAGAGTTTGGGGTTGAATTGAGAATTATGAAAAATATAGAGGGTGAAGGAGTGAGAATGTTAGCAAGTGGGAGGTGAGTTTATAATTTTTACTAGATTACCTTAATTATATAAACTAGGAGATAACCTAGGTTTAGAGGAAGATTTCAAACAGTACGTGAAAACAGAATTAGAGAGGAAGAGGCTAGGAATTTAAAGGAGAGGAAAATCTTAGAACTTGGAGGAATTTAGAGAATAAAAAATCAGAATTTTCATTGCTGCTAGGAAAACCAGGTAAGGGGGAGAACTATCTAAATAATGGTTATATGTATGAGGGGTAGAATTGGGGAGTCCTTAACCTCAAATAGGGATTTGGGATTGTTACATAATTTTGTTATTTGTAATTGATTTGTTGTTTATGATGGTAATTGGTGATGAAATTCCTATGTTATGTTGTATGACAAATTATGTTTTGATGAATTGACATGTATTCACCATTGTTGTATTTTTGAAGGTTTGGGAATAATATGATTTTATGAAAACCATGAGTTAAAAGTGAGATTTGATGCAATTAGATGTTATTGATGAATATATAACATGTATGTAATGTTTCTATATCAAATTGTATGGTTGGGTTGAGAAAATAGGCGTTCTATAGTGAACTCCCTTAGCAGAAACAAATTCTGCAAGTTTCAAGATGGTGACAGGCATCATGCTGGTGACGGATAACCCGTCACGACGCCCAGGCTTGTCTGTCAAGTCGGTTGTCACACAGGTGACGTTATGGATTTTTGAGGTTAGTGACGAGCGTCACAAACCTGGCGTGTAACCCGTCATGAGTTTGTAGCTAGTGCAGATACTTATTTTGATGATGTTAAATTGCATATTTCGATTCTTTAACTTTTATGGATGTTTTGAGTATTGTTATGTATTGTTAGCTATTGTTTAAATGATGGTTGATGTGATGTGACGATTAAACATGATTTTAATCGAATTTATGAAGTATTTGATGAATGATGGATATGTGCATATGTGATGATGATAATGTTGTGTTAATTGTTGTGAATGTGATTATGACATGCTGTTGTATGGGCATGAATTATGTTGTTGAATTGTGAGTATGTTGTTGTTGGATGATAGCTCAAGGTTTAAGTAGGGTGAACCCAGTTATTAAGTGAACCAATTGTTGATGATATGGTACCACATGCATATGAGTATAGTTGATATTGGAGTCTCATTACATAACTTAAATGATGAAAATGTGATTGTTATGTGTATGTGGATGAAATGGGTCTGAGAATGATGTTGTGTGATTGTTGGTGAATGTGTAGATGTTTGAATTTTAGCTTGTAGCTTATGTCGTTAATTTATTGATGTGAATTCTCACCCCCTTTGCTTTGATGTTGTCCAGCATATGCACATCTTGCAGATACCCAAGAGAAGAGTTGCTACTGTAAGTGGGAAATATCCCTTGGAATTATTTTCATTAGTTATCGCAATTTTATTCTTAGTCGTGATGCTTCAATGTTGTAACACTAGGGGCGACCAATGTTTTCTTTTATTATGTTTAATGTCGACTTACTTATTTTGTTGAAGTTTAATGACTATTGTGTTGATTAGTTTTGAGGTTGTTGAAGGTGGATATTGAAACTTCTTTTTGAATCATTTTGTGAAAGTTAAAGTCTTTATAAGACCAAATTGAAGTTAATATGTTTTATTATTGCGATTAATGTGATTCGGCTGCGATGATACCATAAGTGAAAGTGAGCATGCGATGACAGGTGTTGTATGTTGTTTTATTTTCCGTTGTGTGTTTTCAAAATGTCTATGTTTTGTTGAAAGGTTGTCATTGGTGACACCTTAAATTATTGAGTAAATTTTTTTATATAAGTTTCGGGGCTTAAGTGTTACATATTGGTATCAGAGCAGGTCGGTCGGTCCGGCTAGGTTTTTGCATGATAATTGTTCCCTAGTATGTGAGATGTGTGTGTACACTATCGATGCATTGTTTCTTCTAATGTCTTTTTAATGGTGTGCATAAATGCTGGAAGAAACAATTGCGCAATTGTTGATGCTTTGGAGTCAGTGGCTCAAGCGTTGCATGGATAGTAGAATCAGGCTGGTGATGAGTTTCGTGGCTTAGGAAAATTTTAGAGGAATAATACATTAACGTTAAAGGGTAGATATGGCCCGAAGGGTGCTCATGCATGGATGAAAGAGGTTAAAAAGATTTTGTGAGTGATGGCTTATAGCGAAGAGCAGAATGTATTATTTGGAACTCACATTTTGTTCGAGGAAGCTGAGGATTGATGGGATAACGCACGTCAGAGACTAGAGGTTGTTGGTACTAAGGTTACATAGGTTGTGTTCATAGCGTTGTTTCTGGAGAAGTACTTCTCTGAGGATGTGCATAGCAAGAAGGAGATTATATTCCTTGAGTTGAAGCTAATGAACTTCTTTGAGGATGTGCATAGCAAGAAGGATGTGCATAGCAAGAAGGATGTGCATAGCAAGAAGGAGATTGAATTCCTTGAGTTGAAGCTAGTGAAATTCTCTGAGGATGTGCATAGCAAGAAGGATGTGCATAGCGCTGTTTCTGGAGAAGTACTTCTCTTAGGTTGTGTTCATGCATGATTGTAGAATATGCTGCAAAGTTTGAGGAGCTAGTGAAATTATGTCCGCAATATAATAATGTTGCTATTGAGGGTTCGAAGTGCATCAAACGGGTTGCATCCTGAGATCAAACAAGTTGTTGGTTACCAAAATATATGTCGCTTTCTGTACTGGTGAATAAGTGCAGAATCTATAATGAAGATATCATAGCCTGATCTGCTAACTACAAGAGTATTAGTGAAAGGAAAGATAAGGGAAAGTTTGGAGGAAATTCGTATGTGACTTCTGCTAACAAAGGGAAATAAAAAGCTACATTTGAGAAGAAGCCAAGTAGGGGAGGAGCTTCTGCTTCGGTCCAGTGTTATAGGTGTAGTATGATAGTCATCATGCCAATGAGTGCTCCAATGCTGAGAATAAGTGTTACAAGTGTGGAAAGACAGGGCATTTCATCGCTGATTGTAAGGCTAATGTTGTGACTTGCTATAATCATTGAGAGCAATGCCATATCAATACTAATTACCAGAAACCAAATAAGGCTTAGTCAGGAGGGAAAGTTTATGCCTTATCTGGGACAAAGACTACTAGTGCTGACATGTTGATTTGAGGTACGTGTTTTATCAATAGTACTCCTTTGATTACTATTATTGACATGGGTGCAACACACGCTTTTATTTCGCTTGATTGTGCTAGAGAATAGGATTTAAAGTTATATTCTATGGTTTGAAGTATGGTTATTGATACCTGTCATACCCCAAATTTTAACCACTAAGATTTCCCATCATTGTGTAAATCATCACCACAATATGGATGTATCATCATGCCTCATCAGTCTCCCCAAAGATGGGTGAGCATTCACCACAAACAGGAATTAGGGTTTCTTGACCTAATTCACCCCTATGTTGACTTTTGGGACAAAGCATGAGCCAAGACCTCAAGACATGATTTGAGGGTCTCCAATGCACCACATTGATCCATTTGCAACAATGGATTGATCCAAGAATCTTGATCTACAAGTTTCAATTTCATCTGAACCACAATTTGGGTTTTTGAAGAAAAAGTCAACTGTCTCTTTGACTTTTGACCAATACATGCTCCCAAACCTTGGGACATGATTCAAAACACCTTATATCACCTATGGAATCCATCTATTAAGTTTGATTTAGGTCAAGGACTTGATTTCATAGAGGATCGCACAGTTTAGAATTCATCTGATAAAAAGTCAACTGTGCACAAAAGTCAAAGTTTGACTTTTTGAGATTTTTCACAATTATGGTTCCTTAACCCTAAAATGATGTTAATGTGTGATTGGAATCACCATTCATCAAGAAAAACAAAAGAAAGTGGGATAACTTGTAAAAGGGGTAACCATAAAAACTTAGAATTTTTCTAAGTTATGGAACAAAGTGGCTAGGGTACCAACTTCCAAGGATCATAACTTGAGATCCAGACAACCATTTTGAATGATCCAAAGATGGATTTGTAGCTCTCATGGAATACTTCAAAAGTGTCAACTACACCTCATTCCAATGCCTCATGGATTTTAAGTTATGATTGGATAAAAATCACCAAAAACATGAAAATGCATCATTTTTCAACACTTAGACAAAATTCTGTCCAAGACAGATTTTATTGAAAACACCAAAACTTGTGAGGTTTTTTCACATAATTGGAAGTGGAATCAATTCCAAAGGTAAACATCAATGTTGTTGCAAATGTTGCTAAGAATTCAAAGAACTTATTAGCATGAATTGATTCAACTTGAGCCAAGAGAAATCCATGCCCAAAGTCATGCTGCTGCAACTGTTTTGGAAAAATCAGTTTGTGTGATTTCTTGTCACACACGATTTCTGAATCAAAACCAAGGATCCCTATGCCACAGTCATCTAATCTGATCCTAATCCAACTTATACAGTTGAGTCAAAAAGCCAAGGGATCTTCCAACTTGAGATTAATGCATTTTGGCATATATGCCTTGAATTCAAAGGCATTTATGCGAAATAGGGCACTTTCAACAAAGCCACTCTACTCAGTCAAGATGCTTACTTAAAAAACAATTAAAACATCTGAAGAATGTGGATTTGGTCAAGACATAGCCCTGCTCTTGAGAAAGGTTAGTTTGCCTTGCATGAGAAGAAATGTCACCAAGCCAAAGCCATTGAATGTGATCTGATCCAACAGCCATTCATTATTCCTCCAAGACAAGAGTTGATCCACTATAAATAGAGGTCTTAACTGATCATTCAAATCACTCCAAAGCAGTTGATAACATTGTTTTCTCTCATTCTCTCCTTAAGTGCCAAAACTCCACATTTTGAGCAAACACTATCCGGTTGTGAGTTGCAGCCTCAAGCAACTCAAACCAACTTCTCAAACACATCACATGTGATGTATATGAGATGTTCAAACACTTAAACCATCTCTGTAACACCTCTAACCCAAAATCAATCTTCAACAAGCCCATTATGCATCCATTATGCAACTTGGATACCATAACTTGATCAAAGCAATTTCCATGAGGTCCAAAGGTTGAAATCTACTCCATAACATCCATTAGAGCTGTAGAGATCATCAAATCACTTCTGGAACACAGTTTGTGCAGAGATCGCATTTCAACTTGCATCAAGGTAAGCCTAAAACTACATCTTCATGATCCATGCATATTTCCTCGCATAATACTTTCGTCAATTGCTTGTTATCATATGTTGAGTATTTCCCCTCAAAAAATTTGATCATAGCACTCACCAACATGTCTGCATGATTGCTTTTGTAAAATTAGGGTTCATACGTTCATGTTGATATAACTTGCTGCACACTAAAAATAAATGAAATCAAATATTGCCATCATGTTCCTTGTTAAAAAACGCATGAATTTGGTGCTTGGATCATGTCAAATGGTTGATAAACGAGTGAGTTAGAGGGCTTCACGCATCTGAGCTTGAGGTTGAAGATGGCCATGGCGCCATGCTTCAGAAACCAACCAAGTTTGCCTTATGTTTTTCATTGCCATGTATATTATGAATTGGCATTGCGCCCCAGTGGTTGATCAACTGGTTTGTGTGTACTGGCGAGTGGAGGGTCTGGGGTTTGAATCCCCCTCGCCCCATGCCTCATTTTTGCCACTTTTTCCTATTTTTAACATTTTTCAAATTATTTTTATTAATGATTTGAAAAATTAATTTCTCACTCAATTTTAATCATTTTTGGTTGATTCTTTTTCTGAAAAATCACAAAAATAGTAAAATATTTTATTCTACAAAAAAATCAAATTTATATTAATTATTTAATATAATTGGTATTTTTGTAAATAAATTCATTTTTAATTGTTTTAAACACTTTAAAAAGTGGATTTTTATCTTGAAAATCAAAACCAAATGAGTTTTAATTCATCTTGTGATTAAAACATCATTTTTCAAATCTCAACCAAAAATCACAAGTTGTTTATTCAAGCTTATTTGGTATTTTATCATTATTTATTGATTTTCTTTAAGAACTTACTTTTAAAAATGATGAAATTAGGGTTTCTTTGATTTTCACCCTCATAAATCTTTTTCAAACACTCATGGGCCTCTAATAGAGTGTAATACCCAAACCCCTTTTGAAAACCAAAATAATTTGGACCTCGATTATCGTATAAGACCCACTTTGTTTTCAAACCTCGGCGCGATCGCCATTTTTGAAACAAATAATCATTTGGGCCTCTCCTCGAGTTGTAAGCCCCATCACTTAGACAAAAACACTTGTTGGGCCTCTAATAGAGTGTAAGACCCAACCCCTTTGTAAATAGACAATTTTTGGGCCTCACACATTGTATAAGTCCTCTGTATATTTTTAAAAGTTCGGCGCGATCGTCGCCTTTGTAACAAAATCAATTGGGCCTCTCCTTGAGTTGTAAGCCCCATCACTTGTACAAAAATAAATCTTTGGGCCTCTAGCAGAGTGTAAGACCCAACCGCCTTTTAACCAAAACTTGTGGGCCTCAGTCGTTGTATAAGTCCCGATACAAAACAACAGTGTCATCACTGTTAAAATTTGGGCCTCTCCCTGAGCTGTAAGCCCCGATCTCTGCTCAAAATACCTTCTCCTTTGATTTTGAATCCAAATGTATAGCTGCTATCAAAACTTTCTTTAATTTCTTTGTTGAATAACTAACAAAACAGCATGGAAGCTTTACAACGGGTAAGTGTTTACCTGCTTTCTTTATACGCTTTCATATACATAACTGTATTGTGGGAAGTTGCGCATGGTTAGTCTTCTTTCATACTCTTTTAAATACTCGTCATATATCAACTGTCTATATACAAGTATAGTTATTTAGAGTTTTCCCTGGCAACTATGTCTAGAACTAGGTAAAGCCCTGTTGGTCACTCTTTAAATACAAACAAAACTAGATCCCCATAGGATTTCCATATATAGTCTTCCCTTCTCTTGGGGTTAATCAATATGGAACAAAGAGAAAGGCAGTATTCTCGGTGAACATTTTCTCAGACTGTCACCCTTAGAAATTGTCAAAGAAACTTTACTCCCCAGAGTTGATCTATTCTCCGTGAATAGCATCTCTTGAGTTTCTTCCAAATACTCGAACTTTCCTGGAATGATCTCTTCTCTGTGAGTTGCATTTCTTGAACTTCTCTTAGTTTGGGGACCCACAGGCTTCCTAAAAGCATCCCCGCCTCCTCTTGGGCTTTGTACAAGGACCATTCGGCTTCTTAGAAGTTCTCATGCCTTCTCTTGGGCTTAATACAAGGACCCTAACGACCTTTTAAAGGTATAAGACATAACTTAGTCATCTTTTGCTAGAGCAGTTTTTCCAGTGTCAAACCTCTGGCCACTTGAGGGTTGGTTCTCATCCCTTAAGGCCCTTGCCGTCTTTTGGGCATCCTACAAAAGATAAAACTCTTCACCAGTAGACTTGGACAGTCTAAAACCCCTTTGAGTCTCAAAGACATTCTCAAGTTCCTTTCAAACAAAGGAAAAAATACCAATCACTCTGGATCAATCTCCAGCAGAAACCCGGTCTCTCTCATGAGAGTTCCTCACCCTTGGGCCTGCCTATGGATCTAATCCTCAGCATTAAGATAGCCTCCTCTTAGGCTTTGTATAATGATCTTTCCTCAGCATAGTTAGCCTCCTCTTGGGCTTTGTACAATGATCCTCCCCCAGTGGAGCTAACCTTTTCAGACTCTCTTGTTGAGTCAATCACTTCTCATACTCTCTTGTTGAGTCAACCATTTTTTGGACTCACTTGTTGAGTCCATCACTTTTCAAGACTCTCTTGTTGGGTCAATCTCCTTTTAGCCTCCATCTCGGGCTTTGTACGAGACAGCAAAACACTCTCTTGTTGAGTATAAAAGACTCTCTTATTGAGTCAACACCTTTAGCCTCCGTCTTGGGCTTTGTACAAGACATATAAAAACACTCTCTTGTTGAGTATAAAAGACTCTCTTGTTGAGTCAACTCCTTTAGTCTCTGTCTTGGGCTTTATACAAGACATATAAAAACACTCTCTTGTTGAGTATAAAAGACTCTCTTGTTCTGTCAACTCCTTTAGCCTCCATCATGGGCTTTGTACAAGACATATAAAAACACTCTCTTGTTGAGTATAAAAGACTCTCTTGTTGAGTTAACTCCTTTAGCTTCCGTCTTGGGCTTTGTACAAGACACAGATAAACCTCCCCAACGGAGTCAAAATCCCTTTTAGCCTCAATCTTGGGATTTGTACAAGACAGAAAGGTCATTTTCTTCGGAAAAGTCAGCCTCCTCTTAGGCTTCATATAATGATACCCTCAAAGAGTCAGTCTCTTTTTTGCCTCAATCTTGGGCCTGGTACAAGACATATACACTCTTTTGCTGAGTCGGTCTTATCTAGCCTCCTCTTAGGCTTCGTATAAAGAAATCCCTAGTTGAGTCAATAAACCTTTTAGTATCAAACTTGTGCTTTGATCAAAGCACACAAACATCAACAAATCCTCTTTAGAGATAACAAATTCTCTCTCAGCCAAAACCATTTAGCTTCATATCTTGCACTTTGAACAAGATACAAATCCCTTTTAGCTTCAATCTTGGGCTTTGAACAAGACGTAAATATTTCTTTTAGCCTCTATCTTGGGCTTTGAACAAGACACTAAAACATCTCTTTCCTCCCATAGAATAGGAGGAACTACGATTGCTCTGATTTCCCTATTTCATTTAAACGGGAATGTGTAGGCATAAGATGGCGAAATCTTAGCGAGCATACTAATCAAAAACTCTAGGTCCAATACCTACATACATCTATCAAAACTCAGGTCCAGCACCTTACCAAAAACTATCAAACTCACTCACTCATCTTTCCCAAGAAACTTTCCAAACCCATTAACAGATAAACACCATCAATTACAAAGCAGAACCTAAAGCTAACATCCTGTGGATAACCACATATAGGATGGATAATTGACAACTACCCATTGTATAACCTGACCCCGGACTCCCCAATCTCTCTAAGCGTTTGTTCAGTTAAACATTCGCGTGCAAGGTTAGTTTTAGATACCTTCCCTTTCCCTTCCAGCTTCACGGGATAAATAAGAAATCAGAAAGTAGCACCCCCTTTCTCCTCGAGGAGGAAAGCCCCAACGATAAGGTGGTCGCATCACCGACAAAAATCGCTCGCTACAGGAAAATGGCGACTCTGCTGGGGACGTCATTGACTGTTAGGATCATAGGACTAGAGGTCTAGGATGTTAGGAAAAATATATATACTGCTTTTCCTAATTGATATCCGTGTTTATTTTTCTGCTAATGGGAATGCGTGTGATGCCGCATCTAGAAAGGTTGAGTATACACCTAAGATAGGTGATGGCACGAGATGGGTAATCTTATTGGGAGTGAATCCCAAATAAGAGGTCCCGGTAGACCATCGAATCAGTGGAGATGCCCTTTACGGATTTAATGCCTATACGACTTCGGTTATTAAAAGCAGATTGTTCGATTGGGTTATCTGAGAAGCTGAGGATTTTAGTAGACTGAAACCATTTTGTAGTGCGGAGGCTATCGGAAATAGTTGTCACACGATACTACCCTCATTTGAGATTACTCTGATACATCAGCTCGCTCGGGTGATTCCAGCCTGCTGTTGTTATTCCAAGAGGGGTCAATGATTTTGAAGACGGGTACAAAAATCACAAGTAAAACCTTTGGGGATGGGTAGAGCCTTGACTTTATGACACCGAACCTTTGACCCCATGTTTTTTCTATGTTTTTGTGTGCTGCATTCATGCATTCATTTCATCTAAAAAAACTTAAAACAAGAAAAAATTTCTCTTCTAATCTCTCTTTTTCAAATTAAACTGAGACAATGATTGCAAATGTCAGAGAGAAAGATTGCGTTATGGATTTTGGTAGAAGAAGGACTCACAAGTACACCTTCAAGGTTCTAAAACTAGAGGATTTAAGAGGATTGGCGAGGATGATCACCAACCCTGATGCTTTTAGAGCTATGTATGAAGGACTGTTGTCTTTATTAAGGGTCCATGTAATTGAAGGAATCCTGTCTACACTAATCCAGTTCTACGATCCGGTCTATCACTGCTTCACATTCCCAGATTATCAACTAGCACCAACGCTGGAGGAGTACTCTCACCTGATTGATTTACCTATCACTGACCAAGCTCCCTTTTCTGGAGTGGAAGAAATTCCAAAGGATCAAACCATTGCAAGAGCAATTTATTTGGACGAGCCAGAAGTCATGACTCACATGACCACTAAGGGTGGAATCCAGGGTTTTCCAGCCCAGTTTTTAATAAAGAAAGCGATGTACTCTGCTAGTATAGGGAATGTGCCTGCTTTCTAAAGCATCTTTGCTTTACTCACTTACGGGTTATTTCTGTTTCTCAACATTGATAGCTTCGTTGATATCAATGCCATTAAGATTTTTCTGATTGGAAATCCTGTACCGACTTTGCTCGCAGATGCGTATCATTCTGTACATTTAAGGAATTTATACAGCAGAAGAATGATCACATGCTGTGTACCCTTGCTATATAAATGATTCACTTCCCATTTATCCAAGTCTGCTGCTTTTTGGGATCAAAAGAATACTTTACGTTGGTCGTAGAGAATCGTGTCTCTCACCAACTCTGACATCGATTGGTACAATCGAATCTATGATGGGATCAGGATCATTGACCGTTGTGGAAACTTCCCAAATGTACCCCTCATAGGAATTAAAGGAGGAATCAATTATCATCCGATTTTAGTTCTTCGTCAATTTGGATACCCGATGAGGCATGTCCCACGTAATACTCATCTGGAAGGTATTTTCTTTAAGGAAGGAGAAAATGACAGGGTACTAAAGATAGAAATAGTGCATGCTTGGAAACATGTTCACAGGAAAGGAAGAGAATCTCTAGGAAAGTCGGACTGTATCTCTGTGGAGCCTTATCTCCACTGGGTGCAAACTAGAGCTCTCAAACTGAGGATGCCTTACCCTCGTCAGGAAGTTCTTCCATTAAGGGAATCTGTCCTTTATTTTATGTCTGATAGGGAAAAACTTCAGGTTACTCTCAACAAAGTTCAACAGGAGAAAAGGTCTTGGAGGAACAAGTACCGTATTCTTAATGTGGAATGCAAGAAAATACAACAATTATTAAAAGAAAAAGATGCTCTGATTGAGATTTTAGAGCAACACAATGTAGAGAATCAAGGAGACCAAAGGAATTTGCTCGCTCCTTTCACTTGGCAAAGGAATGACAACCCAACAATGGCTCAAGAGCCCCGGTCAAAGAAAAGGAAGATACCAGAACCAGCAC
Source organism: Lathyrus tuberosus (assembly GCA_022829125.1). Taxonomy (NCBI): domain Eukaryota; kingdom Viridiplantae; phylum Streptophyta; class Magnoliopsida; order Fabales; family Fabaceae; genus Lathyrus; species Lathyrus tuberosus. The sequence continues at coordinate 1,258,668 of JALAZF010000599.1, read as the reverse complement.
CTGAGCTCTCCTCAGAGAGGACTCAGGATTAATTAGTTTAGACATTTCCTTTTGCAGCACTTTGTAAATGACTGTATTTCCATTTCCGCAATCTTTGAATTCAATAAAACGGGGTTTCCCCACTGTTTGATATTTGCAATCCAATTGTCGAAGTTTCTTTTGATTAAATAACAAAAATTAATTAATATAATCATTGCATATTATTCATCATTCGCACCTAACGCATTCTTCTTCCCTACGAATCTCACATTTGTGTCTCAATTCTAGAGTCAAACTGTCTCATTCGTACAATACTCAGGCCAATCGACAAAAGAAAATGGATGATCTCGAGGAAGAGAACAGAGGGTTGAGAGAAGAAATCGACACTCTGAAAAAGATCTGAGGAGACTTCACAATGACATGCAAGCTCTGGCCGCAGCCCAGATGCAACAACAACGAACTATGATCTCAGAGATCACATCGACGCCCATAGTGGAAAAGTATGATACTCGATATACCATGCCTAAGGATCGTCCCTGGGGCATGCTACTCAACTATATCCCAGAAGGATATATTCTGCCAATCATGGAAGATCCAGAAACTGCAGCAGGAGCCGCTGGGCCTGAAGGTTACAAACTTCGGGAAAGCGAAGATGCCAGGGGCATGACAGCAACTCCTAAAGGTTACAAACTTCGGGAAGCACCGAGAGTCACTGCCGTAATGACTGTACCACTACCCATGGTACACACTGTCCTAGAAGGACAGATTCCATATATACCTTCTGGTGGAACCGAGAGCATGGACAACAAAATGAAGGAATTCCAGGAACAATTCATAGAGATGCAGAAAGAACTGCAAGCCATTTGCGGTCAGGATCTATTTGGAAAGGACGCCGCAGACCTTTGTTTGGTCCCCAATGTGAAAGTTCCGCTCAAATTCAAGGTGCCCGAATTTGAAAAATACAAGGGCAACTCTTGCCCTCAAAGTCACTTAGTGATGTACGCTCGGAGGATGTCAACTCAGACAGAGAACCAACAACTACTGATCCACTACTTCCAGGATAGTTTAACCGGTGCCACACTCAAATGGTACATGGGTTTAAACTGCACTAAGATCGTCACTTTCAGAGATCTTGGCGCTGCCTTCGTTCAACAATATAAGTATAATTTGGACATGGCACCGGACAGAGATCAACTCAGAGCCATGTCGCAGAAGGAGAAGGAAACCTTTAAGGAATATGCTAAGAGATGGCGTGAAATTTCCGCTCAAATTTGTCCACCTCTTGAGGAAAAAGAGATGACAAAAATCTTCTTGAAAACCTTGAGTTCGTTTTACTACGACAGAATGGTCGCCAGTGCGCCCAGTGACTTCACCGAGATGGTGGGCATGGGAGTTCGGCTTGAGGAAGCTGTCCGAGAAGGACGTTTAATTAAAGATGCTGGACTATCAAGCAGTACCAAAAGATATGGTAGTACTTTCCCTAAGAAAAAAGAGCAAGATATTGGCCATATCTTTCTCGGAAAGCAAAGGCGACGTTACCAACCAGTAGCAGTTGTAACTCCTGCTATTGACCTTGCGCCTGTTCCGACGTATCAACCTCGGGTTGCTTAGAGCCAACTGAATCAATAGCAATATCAGCAAAGGACACAACAACCTATTCAGCAGGCTCGTCCTCAGTACAACAACAACCGTACAACGCGACCACCAGGGTTTGACCCTATACCGATGTTGTACGCAGAATTGTTTCCATTACTACTGGTCAAGGGGCATGTCCAAACCAGGTCTCCTCTTACAGTACCGGAAAATCTGTCTTTTTGGTTCAAGGCGGATCAGACTTGTCCTTACCATCAAGGAGGGCCAGGGCATAACATAGAAAACTGTCTCAGTTTCAAATCCGATGTACAGAAGCTTGTCAGGAACGGGGTCTTATCCTTCAAGGATACAAATCCAAATGTTCAGACGAACCCTTTGCCTCAACACGAGAAAGCTGCAGTCAATTTGATAGAGGGAGAGTCTAACCACAACTATCAAATTCATGATGTACTCTTATTAAGGGCTAATCTGGTCAAGATGCATCGCAGACAAAGCGGGTACGGTCATGTACCACCTCATAACTATCACCAGTGTGATATCTGCTCAAAAGACAATCAAGGATGTTCTGTAGTGCAATCAGCTCTACAGGAACAGTTGGATCTCGGATGGATCCAGGATCACATAATTCGTAGGGTCAACATAACTTATACAAATTCCAACATCATTCAAAACCATGACATCCGTGCAATGAATGTCAACTTGGTGGCAATGCACTCAAGGCAAAGCCAATATCATGATCTGCCACAACACGATTATAATTCCTGTTTGATTTGCTCGATAAATAATCAGGGATGCTCTTTTGTACAAGAGGCCCTCCAGCGTCAGATGGATCTTGGATGGATCCAGGATTACTGTGATAGAAATCCCTATCAGGTCAACATGATTCAAATCTTCGATATTCGCTTGATGAATACCAGCTTGGTGGAATTACACGCTAAGCAAGTCCAACTTGGTTTTCTGACTTCGCACGAGTATTAGAACTGTAAAGGATGTCGTGAGAGTAACCAAGGTTGTGCACTTGTTCAGAGGATACTTCAACATTTGTTAAACCACTGGTGGCTTCCGATCTATCTAGATGAAGACACACAACAAGTCAGTATGACTGACGGGAACCCTACTAGGCATTAAAGTCAGGATGTTCGATCAATGGAAACCGATCTGGTGAAGTTACACTGCATTCAAAGCGGACGTGGTCGGGTGCCACCACACAACTATGAGCGCTGTAGAGTCTGCTCGGAGAATAATCAGGGATGCTACCTTGTGCGATCAGCCCTTCAAAGTCAGTTGGACCATAAGGAAATTCAACCATGGTCAAATTCTGGTTCAATGTCAAACTATCATCCTGATCAAAGCAGAGATGTTGTCTTAATCCCTAAGCGAGAAGTGGCCAAAGACGTGTGTGTCATAATCCCTTTACTCTGTGAATCAAGAGTTCCTCTCGATAGTGGAAGGGTTCTCAATCTCGAACCAATTGAGGCCGGTTATGATGGTCAGAAAAACCATAAGGCTCCTGTAGTTATCTATCTGCCAGGACTAGTACCGTACAAGTCTGATAAGGCGATCCCTTACAAGTACGGTGCCACAATAATTAAGAATGGAAAGGGAATTCCATTACCCTTTGTCGTGAATATTGCAGACATCAGTCGAGTAACACGGAGCGGTCGAATCTTCAACCGAGGAGTTGGAGAACCTAACAAAGAAAAGGAACCTCAAACAGAAGTTCCTAATCAACCGGTCAGTTAGTCCAGTGGTCCCGACCTTTCAACAAACAACGATGAGATGCTGAAGCTCATCCAAAAGAGTGAGTACAACATTGTTGATCAACTGTTGCAAACTCCTTAAAAAATCTCTATGTTATCTCTTTTACTCAGTTCCGAAGCTCACAGGGAAGCTTTGCAGAGAGTCTTAGAACAAGCCTTTGTGGAACAGGATGTAACAATAAGACAATTTGACAGCATCGTTTCCAACATCACTTCTTGCAACAACTTGGGGTTTAGTGATGAGGAATTGCCAGGAGAAGGAAAAAGTCACAACATGGCGCTTAATATTACAGTCAACTGCCAGGACGATGCTTTAGCCAGCGTACTGGTAGACACCGGATCGGCTCTGAATGTTATGCCGAAGTCCACTTTAATGCGACTATCACTCAAAGGATCCCTGATGAGGGGCAGTGAGGTAATCGTCAAAGCATTTGACGGATCCCAGAAAGCAGTTATCAGCGAAGTCGACCTTCCCATAACTATCGGTCCTCACACTTTCCTGGTCACGTTCCAGGTCATGGACGTCCGGGCAGCGTACAACTGTTTATTAGGAAGACCATAGATACACCAGGCTGGGGCAGTCACTTCGACACTGCACCAGAAACTGAAGTTCGTCAAGAACTACCAACTAGTCACTGTCTGCAGAGAGCAAGCCTTGATCGTGAGTAACTTATCATTGTCTACTTGTGTAGAACCAGAGGAGGTGGTTGGAACTCAGTTCCAAGCACTGTCGGTGAGCAATGAGAATCAATCAGAAAAAGGAATGTCGATTTCCTCGTACAAAGATGCTCTTGAAGTAATCAAAAGTAACAATGCCAAAGGATGGGGACAACTTGTCATTCCTACTGATAACAAAACAAAGAAGGGTCTTGGTTTTTCCTCAACCTGTACCCAGACTGCTACTAACGATGAAAGTTTTCATCCCATTCAGGATTTCTTCCACAGTGGAGGTTTCCTTCACCTAGCGCCTCAAAAAGTCCATACCATCAACATGGAAGATCCCTCTGATACAGATGAAGAGTGGAAGTCCTATCTTAATGAGGACGGTTATATGTCTCAGGAAGAGGTGCCTACGTCATTTTGCTATCCCGCACAGAGTCTGAGATTTATACCAAGGTCAGATGACAAAATGATATACAGAGACTGTGATCCAGAAGGATGTCGTGCTCCATCAAACTCATTAGAGGAAGACACTCTGATGAAATACCACTTTGATCACGACTATTATGACCCAATGGATGGCCTGCCTATCTGGCAGCCGTACCCGAGTGACTCAGGACAAAAGAGTCAGCCCAATGATGCATATCAACTTAGCATCATTGAAAAGAATATCTGCGTCCCTACCATGTCATGGGATCATTACTCATGGCATTCAGAAAATATCCAGCACGACAATGAATTTGCAAAGATTGCAGGACAAGAGTTCATTAACTATGTTTTCCCTGAGGTCAACGTCTTCGAAAGAGATGACTCCTCCAGTTCCAAAGAAGTGTGGGACACCTTAGGACAAACGAGTGGTAAATTCGACTACTTGGTCAAGTACACCGCTCCAGAAAGCTCTTGTATCAGGCTCGAAGACATCTGACCAACTGGATGGGAAGATCCTCCTGAAAGTACAAATATTATGCAAGATACAACAAAAGAGTTCGTCTACGAAAACTCTGCCTGAGAAACAGATTCCAATGATCCTGCTCCACCAGAAATCAGCGTTATTTCTGAAAACAAATCTAAAAAGAAGGTGCCAGACTATGTGATTCACCGAGGAGTTTGCCGCCAATGGGTTGCTGTCGATGTTCCGAAAGTCGTTCATAAGTCTAAGTAATTACCGTCTTTATCTTAACCTTTCACCCTGCCCAAGTGAAACGGATCTTTTGATAGGGCTCACTTTCTGTAAATTTTCTTCTTCGCTTTGCCCGAAGCGACAGAGTTTTGTTTTATAGGGCTGTAGTTTCAAGAATCGACAAAATCATAAATAAAATAACGTCGTTCTGTAATTTCCGCATTTATTGCTAATTTCACTTTTCGCTTTTTTAGAAAATGGTAATCCTAAAAAACAACTCAATAATAAAAACAAGCAGTTATCAAAAATACACTGCACACACTCTTGCATTCTCTCTATTTCTTCTAAAAAACAATCATCACGTCATGCAGATTGCTTGTTTTAAACCCCGTTGAAACATACGATCCAACGCCTTCTCCCAACTTTGAATTCCCGGTATTTGGGGCTGAAGAAGAAGTTTACGACGAAATTCCAGAGGAGATCTCCCGATTACTCAGACAAGAGGAAAGGTCCATTGAACCTCACAAAGAGCCATTGGAAACGGTCAACTAAGGTTCAGAGGAAAAGAGAAAAGAAATTAAGATTGGGGCACTGCTCAGTCCGACTGTCAAAGAAAGTTTGATAAAGCTTCTAAAAGAGTTTCCCGATGTATTTGCTTAGTCCTATCAGGATATGCCAGAGTTGGATACCAGCATCGTGGAACATCATTTACCGTTAAGATCGGAATGTCCGCCAATAAAACAAAGGTTGAGACGGACTCATCCGGACATGGCCATCAAAATCAAAGAGGAAGTACAAAAATAGATTGACGCAGGTTTCCTCGCCACATCAGAATATCCTCAATGGCTAGCCAACATAGTACCAGTTCCGAAAAAGGACGGAAAGGTCAGAATGTGTGTGGACTACAGGGATCTAAATAAGGCCAGTCCAAAGGACGACTTTCCCCTACCGCACATAGACATGCTGCTAGACAGTACAATAAAGTTCAAAGTATTCTCCTTCATGGATGGATTCTCGGACTATAATCAAATCAAAATGGTGCCGGAAGATATGGAAAAAACTTCATTCATCACCCCATGGGGCACCTTTTGTTACAAGGTAATGCCGTTCGGTTTGAAGAACACCAGGGCAACCTATCAAAGGGCCATGACTACTCTCTTTCATGGCATGATACACAAAGAAATCGAGGTATATGTCGATGATATGATTGCCAAATCTAAGACAGAAGAGGAGCATGTGACCCACCTGTCAAAACTATTTGAGCGGTTGAGAAAGTACAAACTCCGCTTGAATCCCAACAAGTGCACTTTCGGTGCCCGCTCAGGAAAACTGCTAGGGTTCATCGTCAGCCAGAAAGGAATTGAGGTTGATCCTGACAAAGTCAAGGCCATTCAAGAAATGCCTTCTCCAAAGACTGAAAAATAAGTCTGGGGATTCCTGGGACGTTTGAACTACATTTCCAGATTTATATTCCTCATGACCGCGACATGTGCACCGATCCTTAAATTACTAAAAAAGAATCAGGACCGCGTTTAGACAGTAGATTGCCAAACCGCCTTCGACAGTATCAAGGAATATCTATTGAATCCACCAATTTTATCACCTCCAGTGGAAGGAAGACCACTGGTCATCTACCTAATAGTCTTTGAAGACTCAATGGGTTGTGTACTTGGCCAACAAGACTAAACGAAAAGAAAAAAATCTGCCATCTACTATTTGAGCAAGAAGTTTACCGACTGTGAAACTCGGTACACTATGCTTGAGAAAACTTGTTGTGCTCTGGCTTGGGCAGCCAAACGTCTTTGCCAATACATGATTCGTCACACTACTTAGTTAATCTCCGAAATGGATCCAATTAAGTATGTCTTTGAAAAGCCTGCTCTCACGGGAAGGATAGCCTGTTGGCAGATGTTGTTATCAAAATACGACATAGAGTATCATGCTTAGAAAGCCGTTAAAAGAAGTGTCTTAGCCGATCATTTGGCTCATCAACCGATTGACGATCAGGAATCAGTCGGGTTTGACTTCCCAGACGAAGATGTCATGTACTTAAAAATGAAAGATTGCGATGAACCACTACCCAGCGAAGGGCCAGAACCAGGTTCCCAATGGGGACTAATCTTTGACGGAGCTGTTAATCATTACAAAAACGGAATTGGGGCAATCATCATAACACCTCAGGGTACCCACATTTCTTTCAAGTGTACAAACAACGAGGCCGAATACGAAGCTTGTATCATGGGTCTCTAAGAAGCGATTGACTTAAGGGTTAAGAACTTGGATGTATATGGCGACTCAGCCCTAATTATCAATCAGATCAAAGGAGATTGGAACACTTACCAATTAGGATTGATTCCTTACAAAGATTACGCGAGAAGGTTGTTACCATTCTTCAACAGAATCGAGTTTCATCATATCCCTCGTGAAGAGAATCACATGGTTGATGCATTAGCCACTCTCTCTTCCATGATTAGTGTAGGTCAATGGAACGACATATCTAAGATCGACATAATACGCCTAGAAAGGCCCGCTTATATCTTCACAATTGAAGCAGTCATAGACGACAAACCTTGGTATCACGATATCAAATGCTTCCTTCAAAGACAAGAATACCCACCTGGGGCACTAAGGAAAGACAGAAAAACCCTCATAAGGCTGATATGCAGTTTCTTTCTGAGCGGTGACGCACTCTATAAGAGGAACTTTGACATGGTCTTGCTCCGATGTGTAGACAAACCAGAAGCAGACACACTGATGAAAGAAATTCATGAAGGATCCTTTGGCACTCATGCCAACGGACACACAATGGCAAGAAAAATTCTAAGAGCAGGGTATTATTGGTTGACAATGGAATTCGATTGCTACAAGTACATGAGGATGTGTCACAAGTATCAGATATACTCAGACAAAATCCATGTACCGCCAATGCATCTCAAAGTTCTCTCTTCCCCATGGCCTTTTTCCATACGGGGAATCGACATGATTGGCTTGATTGAACCCAAGGCTTCAAACAGACATCGGTTTATCCTGGTAGCCATTGATTACTTCACCAAGTGGGTCGAAGCAGCATCGTACGCCAATGTAACCCGACAAGTGGTGGTCCGATTTATCAAAAACAATATCATCTGTTGTTATGGTGTTTCTAGCCAGATCATTACAGACAATATATATAACTTGAACAATAAGATGATGAAAGAGTTGTGCACTGAGTTCAAGATCGAACACCATAACTCATCTCCCTACCAATCCAAGATGAACGGAGCGGTAGAAGCGGCTAACAAGAACATCAAAAAGATCGTTCAAAAGATGGTTGTAACTTACAAAGACTGGCACGAGATGCTACCCTTTGCTCTTCACGGTTATCGCACATCTGTCCGCACTTCAACAGGGGCAACCCCTTTCTCTCTAGTATATGGCATGGAGGCAGTGCTTCCCATAGAAGTAGAGATCCCATCAATCCAGGTATTGATGGAAGCTAAGTGTCGCGGTGAGAATCGGATACCATAGTTATTATGTTAACTAGGATCACAAATCTTAAGGTTCACCACCGGTCTTTATTTTATCCAAAGAAAAGGGTTAAAGATCGAAAAAAAACCTAAGTTAAGAGAATCTAAGTTCGGGGGTTGGTTACGATTAGGGAAGGTGTTAGCTTCCTAAACGTCTGTAGTACTCTACAGGAACCTCTTGTTTTATTTATGTTATCTATTGTTTGCTTGCTAAAGGATATGTGCTAAAGGAAAGCTTGGGTTGGTTGTTCAGTTGGTGTTGACCAATATTTTTGAAAATGGAACTTGGTGTTGACCAAGTTCTTTAATTTTTTATGAAAGATTGATTTTATTTTATTTTTTGTTTTTATTAATTTATTAATTATCTATCTAAAGAAAAAGAGACGGTAAAAACAAATAATAATTACACATGGGGGTCAGGGATACATTTTATCAAATGGAAAGTAAGAAAATGACTGAAAAACCACACAATCAAACAAGTAAATGCGGGACCGATGTCCAACCGAAATCGAATGGCAACTGAATTTAGCTCTAGAGCTAAGTTAGAGTGGATTCATGTAGGAATCACTCTATGAGAAGCCGAGCAAATGATTATATGCACTCAAGCGGTTCTCGAAGGTTAAATTAAATTTTAACTCAGAAATCGAAATGCAACGATAAACAAATATAAATCCGCATAAAAACCGATGAGAATCGACAAATGGTTTGCTACACTCAACGTGGTCATCGCAATGGATTCAAATTATGCGGATCTAAATTTATAAAAAGGAAACAAAAATAAAAAGAAATTTTAAAGTGTTTTAAAATTGTAATATTATTACAAAGAAAAGAAAATTAAAAAAAATATAAAAAAAAAGGCCTCAACAATATTGCTATCGCGAAAGCGCGGTCATCGCAACCGGATCCGAATTGTACGGATCTAAATATAACAAAAAAACAACTCAAAGAAAAGAAAATTTTAACTTTGGTAAAAAACCTCAACAATATTGCTATCGCGAAAACGCGGTCATCGCAACCGGATCCGAATTGTACGGATCTAAATATAATAAAAAAAGCAACTAAAAAAAAAGAGAAATTTAACTTTGATAAAAAACCTCAACAATATTGTTATCGCGAAAACGCGGTCATCGCAACCGGATCCGAATTGTACGGATCTAAATATAATAAAAAAAGCAACTAAAAAAAAAGAGAAATTTAACTTTGATGAAAAAACCTCAACAATATTGCTATCGCGAAAACGCGGTCATCGCAACCGGATCCGAATTGTACGGATCTAAATATAATAAAAAAAGCAACTAAAAAAAAAGAAAGAGAAATTTAACTTTGATAAAAAAACCTCAACAAGATTGCTATCGCGAAAACGCGGTCATCGCAACCAGATCCGAATTGTACGGATCTAAATATAACAAAAAAAAACAACTAAAAAAGAGAAATTTAACTTTGATAAAAAACCTCAACAAGATTGCTATCGCGAAAATGCGGTCATCGCAACTGGATCTAAATCGTAAGGATCTAAAATTTTTAGAGATAGAAAATGAATAAAATAAGTAAATTTAACGTGCTAAAAAATATCAACAATGTTGCTAACACAAAAAAATGTGATCATCGCAACCGGATCGAACCAAAGTGAATGCCACGCATCATGCACCAATATGCAAACAGCGTATCGACACGATTCAATACAAATAGTAAAAATAAATAAATACATGGATAAATAAAACAATATATATTAAAACGTATAGATTAAAACAATATGAATATATATAAAAAAAATTGTTATATTATGACTATGTAAAGAAACCAACGATATGTATTACGATTCTTGAGACAATCATGTTATATATATATTATATATTATAATATGTGTTAGTTATACATCTACATATATTAGTAAGTTAAGGCCATATTTAAGCAAAACAAGACATACCAGTAAAAAGAGTTATGCATATACGATGGCGAATCGGAAGTGTATGTACGGGCATGACCAAGAGAATAATATGATTTAGTATAAACCAAAAAAAGAGTCTACCGTAAATGTACGATTAAAACTTGAAAAGTTAGATCCGCCGTTTGGTCTTTTTTGTATCCCCCTTTCACCAATGCTAACATGTGTATATATAGAGACTGACTTAGGGTTAATTTTTAGTTGTCAATAATGTCCCTAATGGATAATTTGAGGCCCAAAATAACATTAAAATTAAATAAAATTAAAACTAAATGATATTATATTAAAATTAAATTAAATTAAAACTAAATAATATTAAAATTAAATTATATTAAAACTAAATGATATTCAAATAATTTAATAAATTTAAAATAGAAACTAAAACCTATTTATTTATTCTAAACAGTATTTAAATTAAAAAAATAATAATAATGAAAATAAATATTTAAAATAAAATTAAAATAAAATACTAATTATTCTAATTATTTATTCTAAATAATATTAGTTAAAAAAGTAAAATAAACGGATCACAAATAAATAAATAAATAACAGACGCGCAAGTGATCGAAAAAATAAATCGAGTACACTAAAATAGATCAGTGTGCAACATGGAAAAGTACCAAATTTTAGGGTCAAAAATTAGGGTATGACACTAAGCTTAAAGAAGCTGAATGGTGTCAAAGTCGACACGACGAACTAAATCTGATCGAAGAAAAACGAATAACAGCTTTATGCCACGGTCAGTTGTATCAACAAAGAATGAAGAAGGTGTTTGACAAAAAGGTCTGACCTCGCGTCTTCAGGAAAGGGGACCTCGTGCTAAAAAAGATACAATCATTTCTCACTGATTCTCGGGGCAAATGGACTCCGAATTATGATGGTCCCTATGTGGTCAAGAAAGCTTTCTCAGGCGGTGCCTTGAGACTTGCAACCATGGACGGAGAAGAATTTGCCTACCCCACGAATGTTGACGTAGCCAAGAAATACTTCGCCTAAATAAAAAAAACATCTCGGTGGATTGAAAACCCGAAAGGGCGGTCCAGGCAAAAATTACAGACATAATAAAAAATCATCCCGGTGGATTGAAAATCTCAAAGTACAATCCAGGCAAAAGTTAGGGATAATGGCAAGTAACTACGTTCAACAGGGGCAAATCCCCTAGTAGTAGTCATGCCATCCATCAGAAAACTCCAGTCAAGATTATCTTCGACAGAAGCTCAGGATGCCCGGAATTCAAAGTTGGTAGAAGGATAGCGGTTGTCATGTTTCAATGTAGCCCTTTTACCTTAAAATTACCATTTTCTAACTTTGTAAATACTCTATGGAATCACACGTTTGGCTGATTTCCATCCTATCAATAAAATTTGAGCCCTTGTGCTTTTGTTTGCAATTCTGATTTCTTTTAGCTTTATAGAATGACATTTTTGACATGATCAACGATTCTTGAAATAAAACAAAAATGAATTTACTTGTCAAATTTTTTCTGCTTTTAAATAAAGATGGCAATCTTTTGACTGTTGAACATCAAAAGAACATCGATTGATTCTCCAAAGGCGATTGAGCTTCAAAGTGCAGAATCAAAGTACTCCTTCTAAACCAGTACGCCTGAACGAAGGGTCAACTGTATCAGATGTGATTTTCCCATCTGATACCCCCGACAGAGTTCTTATCTCCTAAGCCCGACCAACGGTGTTTCCCACAGGGACTATCTCTCCTAAGCAAGGTAGAATTGCTATCTTTGACCGAACGATACTTCTTCGTCCTCTGCAATGGCCAAGTATCCAGTCGTATTCATCTATTAGAGTCAATGTTAATGAAGTCATCAGCACCTTAAAATTGGATTACATCACATGGCATTTCTCTGAAAAGATCTCGGAAAAAAGTATGATGTAATATCCCCCAAGCGGAAAGCAGTATCTCAAGAGACTCGTTTTCCTCAGTAGAGTCAACAAATGGCGTCTCCAACAGAGAAGTTTGTGCACCTCTACTGCTCAGACGAATGGGTTCCCCAGCAAGTCTGACATTAAACTTTTTCCCATCAAATGGAATCTCCCTAGGAAAATTCGGCGAGAAGTTTAAGGAAAACTGCTACGAATAGCATCCCTTGTCGAGGAAGGAACTTGACAAGAAGAAACTGAAACCAGTTCCTTGGTAGGAAACCAGGATCGAGGGGAAGCTAATTTCAGAAACTGAGACCAATTTCTTGGTAGGAAACCAGGATCGAGGGGAAGTTTACATCAGAAACTTAGACCAGTTCCTTGTTAGGAAACCAGAATCGAGGGGAAGTTTATTTCAGAAACTGAGACCAGTTCCTTGGTAGGAAACCAGGATCGAGGGGAAGTTTATTTCAGAAACTAAGACCAGTTCCTTGGTAGGAAACCAGGATCGAGGGGAAGTTTACATCAGATACTTAGACCAGTTCCTTGGTAGGAAACCAGGATTTAGGGGAAGTTTATTTCAGAAACTGAGACCAGTTCCTTGGTAGGAAACCAAGATCGAGGGGAAGTTTATTTCAGAAACTTAGACCAGTTCCTTGGTAGGAAACCAGGATCGAGGGAAAGTTTTACCTTTTCTAAGCATCATTTCTTAGCAAAAGAAGATGGATGGGCAAACTTCCATTCATAACCACCGTCAAAATTTCGCGTATTCCGATATTTAATCATCTTGCACCTTGAATGCCCGAATACCTTCGCCATTCACACCTTCAGGTCCAAGAAGATTAAATAGGGGCATCTGTCATACCCTAAATTTTGACCACTAAGATTTCCCATCATTGTGTAAATCATCACCACAATATGGATGTATCATCATGCCTCATCAGTCTCCCCAAAGATGGGTGTGCATTCACCACAAACAGGAATTAGGGTTTCTTGACCTAATTCACCCCTATGTTGACTTTTAGTACAAAGCATGAGCCAAGATCTCAAGACATGATTTGAGGGTCTCCAATGCACCACATTGATCCATTTGCAACAATGGATTGATCCAAGAAGCTTGATCTACAAGTTTCAATTTCATCTGAACCACAATTAGGGTTTTTGAAGAAAAAGTCAACTGTATCTTTGACTTTTGACCAAGACATGCTCCCAAACCTTGGGACATGATACAAAACACCCTATATCACCTATGGAATCCATCTATTAAGTTTGATTTAGGTCAAGGACTTGATTTCATAGAGGATCGCACAGTTTAGAATTCATCTGATAAAAAGTCAACTGTGCACAAAAGCCAAAGTTTGACTTTTTGAGATTTTTCACAATTATGGTTCCTTAACCCTAAAATGATGTTAATGTGTAATTGGAATCACCATTCATCAAGAAAAACAAAAGAAAGTGGGATAACTTGTAAAAGGGGTAACCATAAAAACTTAGAATTTTTCTAAGTTATGGAACAAAGTGGCTAGGGTACCAACTTCCAAGGATCATAACTTGAGATCCAGGCAACCATTTTGAATGATCCAAAGATGGATTTGTAGCTCTCATGGAATACTTCAAAAGTGTGAACTACACCTCATTCCAATGCCTCATGGATTTTAAGTTATGATTGGATCAAAATCACCAAAAACATGAAAATGCATCAGTTTTCAACACTTAGACAAAATTCTGTCCAAGACAGATTTTGTTGAAAACACCAAAACTTGTGAGGTTTTTTCACATAATTGTAAGTGGAATCAATTCCAAAGGTAAACATCAATGTTGTTGCAAATGTTGCTAAGAATTAAAAGAACTTATTAGCATGAATTGATTCAACTTGAGCCAAGAGAAATCCATGCCCAAAGTCATGCTGCTGCAACTGTTTTGGAAAAATCAGTTTGTGTGATTTCTTGTCACACACGATTTCTAAATCAAAACCAAGGATCCATATGCCACTGTCATCTAATCTGATCCTAATCCAACTGATCCAACTTGTACAGCTGAGTCAAAAAGCCAAGGGATCTTCCAACTTGAGATTAATGCATTTTGGCATATATGCCTTAAATTCAAAGGCATTTATGTGAAATAGGGAACTTTCAACAAAGCCACTCTACTCAGTCAAGATGCTCACTTAAAAAATAAATTAAAACATCTGAAGAATATGGATTTGGTCAAGACATAGCCCTGCTCTTGGGAGAGGCTAGTTTTCCTTGCATGAGAAGAAATGCCACCAAGCCAAAGCCATTGAATGTGATTTGATCCAGCAACCATTCACTATTCCCCCAAGACAAGAGTTGATCCACTATAAATAGAGGTCCTAACTGATCATTCAAATCACTCCAAAGTAGCTGATAACATTGCTTTCTCTCATTCTTTCCTTAAGTGCCAAAACTCCACATTTTGAGCAAACACTATCCGGTTTTGAGTTGCAGCCTCAAGCAACTCAAACCAACTTTTCAAACACATCACATATGATGTATATAAGATGTTCAAACACTTAAACCATCTTTGTAACACCTCTAACCCAAAATCACTCTTCAACTAGCCCATTATGCATCCATTCTGCAACTTGCATACCATAACTTGATCAAAGCAATTTCCAAGAGGTCCAAAGGTTGAAATCTACTCCATAACATCCATTGGAGCTGTAGAGATCATCAAATCACTTCTGGAACACAGTTTGTGCAGAGATCACATTTCAGCTTGCATCAAGGTAAGCCTAAAACTACATCTTCATGATTCGTGCATATTTCCTCGCATGATACTTTCACCAATTGCTTGTTTTCATATGTTGAGTATTTCCCCTAAAAAAATTTGATCATAGCACTCACCAACATGTCTGCACAATTGCTTTTGCAAAATTAGGGTTCATATGTTCATGTTGATATAACTTGCTGCACACTAAAAATAAAGGCTATATTACAATTTTGGTCCCCCTGATTTGGTTTACTCACGGTTTTAGTCCCCCCATTTTTTTTTCAAACAGTTTTGGTCCCCCATCCCAATTTTGATCCAACTGTTCATGCACTGTTCATGTACTGTTAATGTACGGTCATGCACTGTTCATGTACGATCATGCACTGTTTATCTTTTTTTGGATCAAAATTGGGATGGGGGACCAAAACTGTTTAAAAAGAAAATAGGGGGACTAAAACCGTGAGTTAACCAAACCAGGGGGACAAAAATTGTAATTTAGCCAAAAATAAATGAAATCAAATATTGTCATCATGTTCCTTGTTAAAAAAACGCATGAATTTGGTGCTTGGATCATGTCAAATGGTTGAGAAACGAGTGAGTTAGAGGGCTTCACGCATCTGAGCTTGAGGTTGAAGATGGCCATGGCGCCATGCTTTAGAAACCAACCAAGTTTGCCTTATGTTTTTCATTTGCCATGTATATTATGAATTGGCATAGCGCCCCAGTGGTTGATCAACTGGTTTGTGTGTACTAGTGAGTGGAGGGTCTGGGGTTCGAATCCCCCTCGCCCCAGACCTCATTTTTACCACTTTTTCCTATTTTTAACATTTTTCAAATTATTTTTATTAATGATTTGAAAAATTAATTTCTCACTCAATTTTAATCATTTTTGGTTGATTCTTTTTCTGAAAAATCACAAAAATAGTAAAATATTTTATTCTACAAAAAAATCAAATTTATATTAATTATTTAATATAATTGGTATTTTTGTAAATAAATTCATTTTTAATTATTTTAAACACTTTTAAAAGTGGATTTTTATCTTGAAAATCAAAATCAAATGAGTTTTAATTCATCTTGTGATTAAAACATCATTTTTCAAATCTCAACCAAAAATCACAAGTTGTTTATTCAAGCTTATTTGGTATTTTATCATTATTTATTGATTTTCTTTAAGAATTTACTTTTAAAAATGATGAAATTAGGGTTTCTTTGATTTTCATCCTCACAAATCTTTTTCAAACACTCATGGGCCTCTAGTAGAGTGTAAGACCCAAACCCTTTTTGAAAACCAAAATAATTTGGGCCTCGGTTATCGTATAAGACCCACTGTGTTTTCGAACCTCGGCGCGATCGCCATTTTTCAAACAAATAATCATTTGGGCCTCTCCTCGAGTTGTAAGCCCCATCACTTAGACAAAAACACTTTTTGGGCCTCTAATAGAGTGTAAGACCCAACCCCTTTGTAAATAGACAATTTTTGGGCCTCACACATTGTATAAGTCCTCTGTATATTTTCAAAAGTTTGGTGCGTCGTCGCCTTTGTAACAAAATCAATTGGGCCTCTCCTTGAGTTGTAAGCCCCGTCACTTGTACAAAAATAAATATTTGGGCCTCTAGCAGAGTGTAAGACCCAACCCCCTTTTAGCCAAAACTTTTGGGCCTCAATCGTTGTATAAGTCCCGATACAAAACAACAGTGCCATCATTGCTAAAATTTGGGCCTCTCCCTGAGCTGTAAGCCCCGATCTCTGTTCAAAATACTTTCTCCTTTGATTTTGAATCCAAATGTATAGTTGCTATCAAAACTTTCTTTAATTTCTTTGTTGAACAACTAACAAAACAGCATGGAAGCTCTACAACGGGTAAGTGTTTACCTGCTTTCTTTATACGCTTTCATATACATAACTGTATTGTGGGAAGCTGCGCATGGTTAGTCTTCTTTCATACTCTTTTAAATACTCGTCATATATCAACTGTATATATACAAGTATAGTTATTTAGAGTTTTCCCCGGCAACTACGTCTAGAACTAGGTAAAGCCCTGTTAGTCACTCTTTAAATACAAACAAAACTGGATCTCCATAGGATTTCCAGATACAGTATTCCCTTCTCTTGGGGTTAATCAATATAGAACAAAGAGAAAGACAGTATTCTCGGTGAACCTTTTCTCAGACTGTCACCCTTAGAAATTGTCAAAGAAACTCTACTCCACAGAGTTGATCTATTCTCCGTGAATAGCATCTCTTGAGTTTCTTCCAAATAATCGAACTTTCCTGGAATCATCTCTTCTCTGTGAATTGTATTTCTTGAACTTGTCTTAGTTTGGGGACCCACAGGCTTCCTAAAAGCATCTCCGCCTCCTGTTAGGCTTTGTACAAGGACCCTTCAGCTTCTTAGAAGTTCTCATGCCTTCTCTTGGGCTTAATATAAGGACCTTAACGACCTCTTAAAGGTATAAGACATAACTTAGTCATCCTTTGCTAGAGCAGTTTTTCCAGTGTCAAACCTCTGGCCACTTTAGGGTTGGTTCTTATCCCTTAAGGCCCTTACCCTCTTTTGGGCATCCTACAAAAGATAAAACTCTTCACCAGTAGGCTTGGACAGTCTAAAACCCCTTTAAGTCTCAAAGACATTCTCAAGTTCATTTCAAACAAAGGAAAAAACACCAATCACTTTGGATCAATCTCCAGCAGAAACCTGATCTCTCTTATGAGGGTTCCTCACCCTTGGGTCTGCCTATGGATCTAATCCTCAACAATAAGATAGCCTCCTCTTAGGCTTTGTATAATGATATTTCCTCAGCATAGTTAGCCTCCTCTTGGGCTTTGTACAATGATCCTCCTCCAGTGGAGCTAACCTTTTTAGACTCTCTTATTGAGTCAATCACGTCTCAGACTCTCTTGTTGAGTCAACCATTTTTCGGACACACTTGTTGAGTCCATCAATTTCAAGACTCTCTTGTTGGGTCAATCTCCTTTTAGCCTCCATCTCGAGCTTTGTACGAGACAGCAAAACACTCTCTTGTTGAGTATAAAAGACTATCTTGTTGAGTCAACTCCTTTAGCCTCTGTCTTGGGCTTTGTACAAGGCATATAAAAACACTCTCTTGTTGAGTATAAAAGACTCTCTTGTTGAGTCAACTCCTTTAGCCTCCGTCTTGGGCTTTGTACAAGACATATAAAAACACTCTCTTGTTGAGTATAAAAGACTCTCTTGTTGAGTCAACTCCTTTAGCCTCCGTCTTGGGCTTTGTACAAGACATATAAAAACACTCTCTTGTTGAGTATAAAAGACTCTCTTCTTGAGTTAACTCCTTGATAAGTGCGAAATGTACCTATTTGTGTATATAAGTTTTGTTGCACTTATCTATACTTTTTGGTAAATATCGGTCGAATAAACCCCACTTTGTTATAAATACGTTAGTTAGTATATATTTGTGTTTTTGATTCATTTATGTAAAGATTAATGGTTTTCCATTCATTTTGAAGGTGATAAAGCATTGTTGGAGCAATGAGCAATAAAGACTCAAAGATGTGCCATTTGAACCAATAAAAGGGAGCTGAAGAAGAGCTAAATAAGGACTGGTTTTCTGTCTTGTTCGCTTTGCGAAGTGGCAGCGAATGTTCGCTTTGCGAACAGCTGGCGAGTTCCCCAGCGAATGCTCCCAGAATGAGGCAGAGGAAAAAGGAACCAAAGTTCATTTTGCGAACTGATCAGTAACTATTCGCTTTGCGAATGATTCGTTCGCACTGCGAACTCGCGAAGGAAAGCAGAGGTGGTTTAGCAATCAGAGGCACTTAAAGTGCCATTTTTTGAGCCATTCGCTTTGCGAATGAAGTGTTCGCTGTGCGAACAGTACAGAATTGAAATTGTATATAGTTTATTTTAGTTACTTTTTAGAGCATGGTTTTGGGGATTCTTGCTCCAACTCCATCAAACTTCATTTTTTTCAGTAGATTAGCTTAGAAAACAACTGTGGAGCATGCATACGGATGAACCGGGGTGGATTGATCGTCGACCGACTCTGACAATCCGCGAGATGTTTGGTCCATTTCTCTTTTCTTTGTGTTTTTCTTTATGGTTGGGTTGTGTATATGTATTTGCTATAAACTCATGTATATTTGTCGCCCATGGCGTTATATGAAACTTTCTTTACAAATCTCTATTGGTGATTGTCTCTGATTTTTGCTTTATGCGCGGGGTTTGGGTTGCGTTAGAGATAACCGTCGCAAACTTCAATTAGGGATGATTATCGGTTAGTTTCTGGATTCTAGAGATAGATTTAAGAGATAACAATCTTCAATAGGCGTCGAAACTTAATGCCTCTGTGCCTTGAGCTAGCGTACGAGAGTATCGACAATGGTAACACGGTTGTTTTCTTAACTTTGCGTTAGACATAACCTGTGTTGTGAGAGATGCTGGGTGATATTGAGGAGTATTGTAGGTTAAGTATAACTGGTCGGTAAGTTTAAGTTTGTGAGGAGTCGATTATGTGCACGCCTGATAAGTTTCTTGTCTCTGAAGAATAAATTTCTTGTTATGTTTTAATGTCTACTTTTCTGTTTTCTTGTTTTAAACCATTTAAACCCAAACTCATTAACGCGAGAGACTGTCGAACGACATTCTTTCCCTCGAACCGATCTCTGTGGACACGACATAAATCCCGGAGGGAATTCTTTCCGAAAATAAATATTTTTGTTGCTTGCCCTATTCTGCATTCAACAAAATGGCGCCGTTGCCGGCGATCGGCTTTGATATTGAATCACATTGCGATAGTTTCTTTGTTTTTTAGTTTTGTATATATCGTATATATTATCTGTTTCCATTATGTTTGTTCAAGTGTTGTATACATTTTGTTCTCGTAACGTTTGTTTAAGTGTTTGGTTAGGACGCTTGCTTTTGGTTGCACG
Source organism: Lathyrus tuberosus (assembly GCA_022829125.1). Lineage (NCBI taxonomy): Eukaryota > Viridiplantae > Streptophyta > Magnoliopsida > Fabales > Fabaceae > Lathyrus > Lathyrus tuberosus. The sequence continues at coordinate 1,238,584 of JALAZF010000599.1, read as the reverse complement.
TTGAGACATTACCATGGCATGAATGAAGGAAGTTTCTAATTAAGCACCGTAAAGACGTCGAGCTTACGACGTAAAACAAGCATGTTGTATAGTTTTTCTTTTCGAATGTTTTTGGTTGTTGTTTGCTCACAGATTTTGATTGACTTATTTGAGGATGCTTTTGTGATTTTCCAAGTTGGTGCGTTTCAACTTGCGGATGTTTGGTAATGATTTTGTTAAGTTTTGTACACTTCCGAGGTATGTGTTTATCGCTTTCTTGACTTTAGCATATTCATGATACTTAGGCATTTTACAAACTTCCATGCCATCCATTCTTTTATATACTTGTTCTATTGTGAATCACTTTAGTTCCCAACCTTTTTGTGAGGTGACTTTCCATTGTTCATATATACGTGGAGAACCAACATTCTTGTTCTAACTGAATTTTATTATGTTGAATCTGTTGTTTATGTTGTGTATATGAATGCATGAAAAGGATCAAGGCAATTGTTTCATTTTGAGCACAACCACCTTAGCCAAATAGTCAATTCACCTTGTGAGTGTCTGAGAATTCGTAACCCCTTTAAGCTTTTTTATCCATGTTTCTATTTGAACTTAATGCTTGCTTATGAGTATTTAGTTCACTTATTTTTGAATGGATTTTATTTTTTCTTGGACCTCAATTTTGTGTTGTTGTATGATTTTTTTTCCTTGCCTTAGAAAGTAGGGAGTATTCACACGATGGTGCGGTTGAATTCAAGTTGGGGAGAGGATGATTATGTACTCATTGGTTGGATTCTATGCGGATTGAAAAAGAAAAGAAAAAAGAGAAAAATATGACAAAGAAAAGAAAAGAAAAAAGTGAAAAAGGAAGAAAAAAGAAAAAAGAAAAATCCTTGAAAAAGGAAACAAAAAGAGTTTCAATAATTGTGCTAAATAAGTATTGTGTGTTGTGTAGCACTTGGGATTTTGGAAGAAGTTGGTTGAAATTTTGTGTGTGAATCTTTGTGAGTTTTCACTCCCTTAGGTTTAGGCAAGTTTTTGTTTCAATTACCTTTAGAAATTACCCCTTGTTTGTTTACCCGACCACGTTACAACCTTGAAAGTCCTTGTGATTCTTGCCTTTGTATTTTCAATATGAATTTGTGGATGTATGTATAATTTAGTCTTTTGTTTGCATGAGTGTTGTGTGAGTGTAAAGTACCTTATTGTATGTTTTTCATCTACCGATGATTGTTTTTACTAGGTGTGATTCACTTTGGAACTTGTGTTATTTTAGAATTTTTGGCATGATTTTTGTATTTTGCATTTGTTTCGTGACTATGTTGTCGTCGTAGTTTAGTGGTAAGTATTTACTTTTTGTGTGTATCGTTTTCATTTGAACCATTCATTCGTTTCTGTTTTTCAAAACCTGTTGATTCGTCATTCTTTGGATATTGCTTGTGCATTTTCAAGTTTGTTTGATTATTGTTTGTGGACAAACAATTATGTAAGTTGGGGAGAGTTGATAAGTGCAAAATGTACCTATTTTTGTATATATGTTTTGTTGCACTTATCGATCCTTTTTGGTAAATATCGTTCAAATAAACCCCGATTTGTTTATAATTACGTTTACTTTACGTTTTAGTGTATATATTGAATATCGTGTAAATATCATTGAGTTTAATTGATTTTTTCTCATTTTTGTAGGTATTCAAGTAAAGATATTTTTCCATATTCATAAAGAGCATTAAATAAGCTTTCCAGCGCTTCAAACCGTGCGTCAATCCGAGTTACGGTTCAAAAGTTATGAAGAAAACAAGTTCTGGTTTGCTGTCATGTTCGCTGTGCGAACTGGAGGCAAGCGTATTCGCTAGGGAGTTCGCAATGCGAACTCTGGCGAATAAAAAGTGCCCAGAAGTGTGAAAAACACTATTTTAGGCAGTGGCTAAGGCGGCATATGTTCGCTAGGCGAACGGGGGTTCGCAGTGCGAACCTGGGAAACCAATTTTGCTTATTTAAGTCATTTTTCAGCATTTTTAGGTTATGTTTTGGAGTATTTGTTCCCAATTCATCAGACCTTCATTCTTTGATAGTTTAGAGCTTAGAAAAGCATTAATTGTGGTTGCAACTCGACGATTGGCGGCGGATGATTCTTGGATCGTGTTTGACACCGCGAGAGATTATGATTCCTCTTCTCTCTTCCCTTTGTAGTTTCCATTGGTGTGAGTTTGTATGTAAGTTTACCTTGATAGTATGTATATTTATTGCTCATGGCTTTGTATGCGAGCTATTTTACAAATCTCTATTGGTGTTATCCTCGTTTTAATCGCTTTATGCATGGATTTGATTTGCGGTAGACATATCCTCCTTGAATCCGGAACTAGGTGTAGCGAGTGATTTTTAGATGTGGTTGCGAAGCACGATCGCTCTGGTACTACAGCTCGATTCATTTTTTATCCTATTAAATCTGATGAAGGAAGGGAAATAGATGTCTCCAATTAACCCTGCTTGCATACTGAGATTAAACAGTCAAAACTGTTGGTTTACAGATGCTACAAAGATTCGGGGTTTCTCCTAGATTATTTTGTTGACGAGGGGTGTTTTAGGCTATCGGTTAGGATGTTAGGAAGAATGTATGAGAGTATGGGATTTTGGGTTTTTGTTTAGTGTGCTCGCTAAGATTTTTTTCTTTCAATCTTATGCCTACGTATTCCCGTTTACCGAAACAGGAAAATCAGAGCGATCGTAGTTCCTCCTATTCTATGGGAGGAAATGGTTGTTTTGGTGTCTTGTTCAAAGCCCAAGACGTGAAGCGAAAGGTGGTTTGTATCTTGTTCAAAGCCCAAGATGTGAAGCTGAAGGTGTTGACCTTAGAGAGAATTTGTCATCTCTAAAGGGGTCTGTTTGTCACAACTGTTGGGTGACTGACTGTTAAAGAGGCATGGATGTAGATGATCCAGAGGCTTGCCGCTTACAGCGATTAGATGAAGGGGAAATAGTTGTTGAAGTTTGTGTACTGTGAACGAGGCACATCTTTGATGCTAAAAGGTTGATTGGACCAACCAGTGGTTTTCTTATACAAAGCCTAAGAGGAGGCTATTATGTGTCTCGTACAAAGCCCGAGAGAGAGGCTAAAAGGTTTTTAACTCGACGATGGAGTCTTTTGGTATCTCGTATAAAGCCCGAGATGAAGGCTATTTGACTCAACAAGAGAGTTTTTGTATCTCGTACAAAGCCCGAGATGGAGGCGAAAGTTTGTTTGGATCAATAAGAACCTTTTTGTATCTCGTATAAAGCCCGAGATGGAGGCAAAAGAGGTGATTGACTCAACGAGGGAGTCTCTTATGTGTCTCGTATAAAGCCCGAGAGAGAGGCTAAACGTTGTTTGACTCCGCTGGGGAGAATCATTGTATAAAGCCCAAGAGAGAGGCTAACTTCACTGGAGAAGAATCATTATACAAAGCCTAAGAGGAGGCTATGGTTACTGTTTCAGTTGAGTGACAGGTCCAGTATGATGATTTAAAGAGAAAATCAGTTCTTATATGAGCAACACTGTACTCGAGGATTTGATTCGAGGATCCGGGCCATTCCTGATCTTTAAGGAATTGGGAAATCTGAAGGGTATCGAGACTGTCCGAGTCTATGGGTTTTCTTCCTATTTAACGAAGGGGTCACTTGAGAATGTCTGGAAAACTCAAGGATATTAGACTGTTCGTGTCTAGAGTTTCATCTTTTGTACCATGCTTTTGAGAAATAGTAGTAGACTCTTTGAAAGGACTGTTCTATGCAGATGACTAAGTTATGTTCCTATACCTCTAGGAGGTCATCGGGACAATTTGTACGAAGCCCAAGAGGAGGCTAGAAACTTTTAAGAAGCCGACGGGTCCTTGTACGAAGCCCAAGAGGAGGCTATCATTCCTGGAGGAAGAATTATTATACGAAGCCTAAGAGGAGGCTGTGAATACTTCTAAGAAGCCGAGAGGTCCTTATATGAAACCCAAGAGGAGGCGGGGTTGCTTTTAGGAATCCTGTGGGTCCTTGTACGATGCCGAAGAGGAGGCCGATGCTTTTAAGAAGCCCGCGGGTCCCCAAACCCCGAGAAATTCAAGGCAAGCTATTCATAAGGAATAAATCAAGTCAGGAAAGTTCGAGAATTTGGAAGAAACTCAAAGATGCCATTCACGGAGAATACATTCATCTCTGGGATTAGAGTTTCTTGACAATTCCTAATGAGGACAGCCGAAGAGAAGACTGTATCTGGTGATCCTATTGGGGATCTAGTTGTCTATTTCTATGAATAAACGAAACGACGTCACCTAGTTCTAGACGTAGTTGCCGGGGAAACTCAGAATATCTATACTATTATTACACAGTTGATATGAGTTTATGAAAGAAGACTTACAGCGAAACAACCCCACAATACAGTTATATGTATATGAAAGCAGTAAATGAAAGCAATAACCACTTACTCGGTTGTAGAGCTTCTATGCTGTTTGGTTAGTTGTTCAACAAAGAAAGATTGAAAAACAACAGTATATTCAAAATCAAAGGAGAAAGTGCTTTGAAAAAGAAAGATTTGGGGCTTACAGCTCAAGGAGAGGCCCAGGGTTTTATCAGTGAGCGCACTGTTTGAATTTGTACAGAGGGACTTATACAAGTGACTGAGGCCCAAAAAGGTTTTCTGTACAAAAGGATGGGTCTTACACTCTCTCAAGAGGCCCAAAAGGTTTAAAGAAAAAGAGTGGGGCTTATAACACGAGGGTAGGCCCAGTTGACTTCTCGTTAAAATGGCGATCGCGCCGAGATTTTCTCTTAATGCGAAGGGGCTTATACAATATCTGAGGCCCAAAATGTTTTGGTTAAAAGGGGATTGGGTCTTACACTCTATTAGAGGCCCAAAAATTTTGAATGGGTCTTACTACTCGAGGGTAGGCCCAATTGGTTAATTTTAAACTGGCGACGATCGCGTCGTTTATTTGGGAATGTACAGTGGGACTTATACAACGAATAAGGCCCAAAAAGTTTTCTGTACAAGAGGGTTGGGTCTTACACTCTAATAGTTGCCCAAAGAGTTTTAAGAAAATAAATGGGTCTTACTACTCAAGGGTAGGCCCAGAAGGTTATTTTTCAAAGGCGACGATCGCGCCGTTTGTTTTTTGACGTTATCGGGACTTATACAATACACTGAGGCCCAAAAATGATTTGGTCAAAAAAAAGATTGGGTCTTACACTCTATTAGAGGCCCAAAGTGTTTTGAAAATGATTTATGAGGGTTGAATTAATCCAAAATCCTAATTTGTTTTCAAAAATGTATTTAATTGAATAAAAATTCAATTAAAATGATCAAAATTGTTTAACATATGGAAAACAAATTGTGATCTTGGATTAATACTTCAAAAATTAAGTATTGACCTACAAAATAATTAGAAAGCATTAAAAGTTGCAAAATCAAGGTGGAAAAAATATTTTAAATGTCAAAAACAATTAAAACATTAATTATTTGCAAAAATATCAATTATACAAAATAAATAATATTTTTGGGATTTTTTGGGAAAATAAAATATTTTAACATTTTTGTGAATTATTAAAAAAAGAATCAACTCAAAATCATTAAAACTCAGAGAGAAATTAATTTTTGAATCAATTAAATAAAATCACAAAATTCAAATATTTGAATTTGAAAGAAATGGCGCCAAGAACAGCTGAAGAACACGCGCGTTTTTCAGTTTTGCCCAGATTTGCATTTTCTCTCCAATCTCACTGAATACTTAATCATATCATGCAATCCACATACCAATCAACTCGTTTCAACCTCACGATCATGTCTATGGTATTTAATTTCATTTAAATTAAACATATAACAAGAAATCATGAAAAATCCTCAAGAACCCTAATTTCTGCATGAAGGCTAGGATTTTTGATACACGATTCAAACAATGCAATTAATTGAGGGGAAACATTCCATGCATGATTATGAACATATGGCCAAATTATTGTGCAGCAAAAATTGCATGGATCATAGAGTTAGAAGAGCTCATGCTTACCACTTGCAGCTGGTGATCGTGATTTGTGTTGGAGGTGTTACAGCTAGGTTCCAATGATCTAGATAGCTTCACTAGGTGCCATGGAGTATGTATGAATGCTTGGAATGGATTAAAATAGTTTGGAGCTGAAGATGGTACCTCAACTGCAAAACTGTCAAGAACTTGAGCAATTGGCTGGTGATTTTGTGAAATCTGTGTTCCAGATGTTATGTGAGTGTTTGGATCACTTCTATATGATGTATGTGAGGTGTGTGAGTGATTGGTTTGACTGGAAAAGCTCTCAAACTCAAAACCCGATAGTGACTTGCCTTAGAAGGCAAAATTGGAGTGAAAGAAGAGATTTTGAGGAAAGCATCTGTTTGATGGCTTTGGTGTACTTAAACTGAGCACAAATGAGCTCTATTTATAGTAGAGCAAGTTTGTTTTGGGATCCACAGTGAATGGCAACTGCAGCAGAGGTTTGGCCAATGTTGTCCAATGGAAATCCAAGTCTCCTCTAGCCATTGACTAGAGGTTAGGGCACAGGGCTGTGGTTCCCTTGGTCTTGGATAAGTCTTGACTGAATTCAGTTGAGAATGGCTTAGTCCATGCCACCTTGATGCTTCCATTAAATGCTCCAATCCAAAATTGGAGTCTTGTCCCTATTTTGGCAATTCTAGGTTCAACATGCTATTTCTTGTTCCAAAGACTTTGGAGGCTTGGCTCAGTGATTGTCCCCTTTAGATTCAATCCTCAGAGGTGTCCAAGTGGATAGGAGCATTTGGATTTGGCTGATTTTGGCAAATCGACCAAAAGTGCAAAAATCTGCCTTGCCTTGGCAGATTTCAGCAAGGCAACTTGCCAATGTCATATCTCATGGCTCAAGTTGAATTTGGTAATGTTCTTGGCCATTTTGGAAAGCCCTTACATGATACAACAACTGTTTGAACATGTTTGGTTTTGATCTCTTTTGAATCCAAGTGAAAAATCCCCCTACATTTGGCAAAAAGTAAGGTAAAATCTGACTTAGTGAAATTTTCACTAAGTGTTGGAACAAAGTGACTTTGCTTGATTTTGATCACTCCATAACTCAAAATCCATGAGGAATTTGGACATAGGTCAGTATGAAGCATTTGTAGAGGGCAATGAGATTTACAAGTCAAGCTTTGAATGGGGAACAATGGCCTTGTGGTTTAGGAGTTATGGTCCTCCAAAGTTGGCACATTAGTGTCATTTTTTCCATAACTTAGAAATTTTTCTAAGTTTTTATGGTTACCCCTTTTACAAGTTATCCCATTTTCTTTGATTTTTCTTGATGAATGATGATTCAAATCATACATTAACATCATTTTAGGGTTAAAAATCCATTTTGGTGAAAAATCTCAAAAAGTCAAAGTTGACTTATGTGCACAGTTGACTTTTTATCAGATGAATTCCAAACTGTGCAATTCTTCATGAAATCATGTCCTTTACCTAAATCAAACTTGATGGACATGTTGCATGGGTGTCATAGGGTATATTGAATCATGTCTTAGGGCTTGGGAGCATGTCCTGGTCAAAAGTCAAAGTTACAGTTGACTTTCCTCGCGAAACCCTAATTGTGGTGCAGATGAAATTGAGACTTGTTGCTCAAGCTTCTTGGATTAATCCATTGTTCCAAATGGAACAATATAGTTCATTAGAGACCCTTAAACCCTCTCTTGAGGTCTTGGTTCATGATTTGTCCCAAAAGTCAACTTAGGGGTGAATTAGGTCAAGAAACCCTAATTCCTGATTTTTGATGAATGCATCCCCTGAGGCAAAATTAACTTGATGATTGGGTCCATGAGGTCCCATGAAGTATATTAGGTTATGTTTTGGATAATTGGCTTGTGCCCAGATGAAAAATTTTCATTTGGAGGCCCTGGTCGACCAAAACCCTAATTTGGTGACACTGTCGATCTTGAGACTTGATCCACCTAGAAGGGAGCAGCCTTGTGCTTAATCCTTGAAGTGGGAGTCCTATTGATCCATTATGGATGTTTGAGAGGTTAGGCAAGTTGAAGATCATGTCATTCCTTGATTGATCCTTTGTCTAAGGCTCTGAGAGGGCTTGAAACCCTAATTTTGATTGTAGTGAATGCTCACCCATCTTTGGGGAGACTGATGAGGTATGATGGTTCCTCCATATTGTGATGATGATTTTCACAATGATGGGAAATCTTAGTGGTCAAAATTTGGGTTATGACACTAGGATGAGCATTTATTAGGTTCTTAACTCTAGAGATAGATTGAGGCTTAATATTCACTTGAGTATCGATTCTTAATGCTTCCGTGTGGTCGAGTTGCGTGAGACATCACCTCCGAGGCGATACGGTTGTTCTCTCAACTTTGCGCTAGACATAACCTTGGTTGTGGGCGATACGTGATAATGTGGACGAGTGATTTAGATTGCGTGCAAATGGGTAGTAAGTTTGAGTATTTGATAGGGTAGATGAAATGTAAACTCGAGAGTTCTCTACTCTCCAAAGAATGAATTCTTTTTCTGTTCAATAGTTTTATTTTTCGCATTTACTTTTAAGCACATTTGAAACCCAAACTCATAAACGCGAGAGATTGTTGAACGACATTCTTTCCCTCGAACCGATCTCCGTGGACACGACATAAATCCCGGAGGGAATTCTTCCGAAAATAAATATTTTTGCTTGCTTGCCCTATTCTGCAACCAACACTCCTTTACCCTCCGTCTTGGGCTTTATACAAGACACAGATAAACCTCCCCAACGGAGTCAAAATCCCTTTTAGCCTCAATCTTGGGCTTTGAACAAGACAGAAAGAACGTTTTCTTCGGAAAAGTCAGCCTCCTCTTAGGCTTCATATAATGATACCCTCAAAGAGTCAGTCTCTTTTTTGACTCAATCTTGGGCCTGGTACAAGACATATACACTCTCTTGCTGAGTCAGTCTTATCTAGCCTTCTCTTAGGCTTCGTATAAAGAAATCCCTAGCTGAGTCAATCAACCTTTTAGCATCAAACTTGTGCTTTGATCAAAGCACACAAACATCAACAGATCCTCTTTGGAGATGACAAATTCTCTCTCAGCCAAAACCCTTTAGCTTCATATCTTGGGCTTTGAACAAGATACAAATCCCTTTTAGCTTCAATCTTGGGCTTTGAACAAGACGCAAATATTTCTTTTAGCCTTTGTCTTGGGCTTTGAACAAGACACCAAAACATCTCTTTCCTCCCATAGAATAGGAGGAACTACGATTGCTCAGATTTCCCTGTTTCATTTAAACGGGAATACGTAGGCATAAGATGGAGAAATCTTAGTGAGCATACTAATCAAAAACTCTAGGTCCAATACCTACATACATCTATCAAAACTCAGGTCCCGCACCTTACCAAAAACTCTCAAACTCGCTCACTCATCTTTCCCAAGAAACTTTCCAAACCCATTAACAAATAAACACCATCAATTACAAAGCAGAACCTAAAGCTAACATCCTGTGGATAACCACATATAGGATGGGTAATTGACAACTACCCATTGTATAACCTGACCCTGGACTCCCCAATCTCTCTAAGCATTTGTTCAGTTAAACATTCGCGTGCAAGGTTAGTTTTAGATACCTTCCCTTTCCCTTCCAGCTTCACGGGATAAATAAGAAATCAGAAAGTAGCACCCCCTTTCTCCTCGAGGAGGAAAACCCCAGTGATAAGGTGGTCGCGTCACCGACAAAAATTGCTCGCTACAATACCCCAACCAATGGTTTAGTAACTACTTCATTGGTGTGTTTTAAGTGTCAGCCGACTATCTATGGTAAGAGCTTTGCAATGGACTTAGTTTCTATACAATTTAGTCAAATTGATATTATCCTTGGAATGAATTGGTTGGAGTTCAACCGTGTTCATATAAACTATTATGCCAAGACCGTGATGTTTCCAGATATGGGAAAAGATGGGGAGTTAATATTTATATTTGCTAAGCAATTGGAAGAATTTTTGAAAGATGAGGCTCAGGTGTTTGCAATGTTTGTTGCTTTAGTAATCAACAGTAAAGCTATAAAGGGAGAGCTACTAGTTATGTGAGATTTTCCCGAAGTGTTTCCTGACGATATCAGTGATTTACCACCAGAGCGCGAGGTGGAGTTTGCTATAGACTTAGTACCTGGTACTAGTCATATGTCGATGACTCCTTATAGAATGTTCACTTTAGAGCTGAGTGAGCTAAAGAAATAGTTGGAAGAGTTGCTTGAGAAGAAGTTTGTTCGATTGAGTGTTTTGCCATGGGGAGTGTCGGTGCTGTTAGTTAAAAAGAAAGATGGTAACATGAGATTGTGTGTTAATTATACACAAGTGAATAAAGTGACTATCAAGAACAAGTATCAACTTGCGAGAATCAACAATCTGATGGATCAGTTAGATGGTGCTTGTGTTTTCAACAAGATTGATTTGCGGTTAGGTTATCATTAGATTCTAATAAAACCATAAGATATTTCGAAGACTGCATTCAGAACAAGATATGGTCATTACGAGTATTCTGTAATGTCGTTTGGTGTATCTAACACGCCTGGAGTGTTCATGGAGTACATGAATAGAATATTCCATTCGTATCTAGATTAATTTATGGTTGTTTTCATCAATGTTATTCTGATATATTTGAAGTCAGATGAAGATCGCGCAAAGCGTTTGAGAATCGTGTTTCAAACCTTGAAAGAAAAGAAGTTGTATGCAAAGTTATCTAAGTGTGAATTGTGGATGGAAGAAGTGAGTTTCTTGGGTGATGTAATTTCTAGTGGGCTATTGTTGTGGACCCATCAAAGGTTGATGATATGTTACAATGGGAGACTCTGAAGTCTGTTACTGAGATCAAAAGTTTTCTAGATTTGGATGGTTACTACCAGAGGTTTATTGAAGGCTTTACGAGGTTGGCAATGCCTTTGACTCAGTTGACTCGAAAGGTTCAAGGGTATGTGTGGGATGCTTTGTGTGAATATAGTTTTATAGAACTTAAGAAAAAGTTGATGTCTGCTCCAGTATTGATTTTCCCGAATCCGAATGAGTATTTTGTTGTGTATTGTGATGCTTCGATGATGAGTTTAGGTGGTGTGCTGATGTATAATAGACAGGTTGTGGCTTATGTTTCTAGATAGTTGGTAGGTCACGAGAGGAATTATCTTATGCATGATCTGGAGTTAGTTGTCATTGTGTTTGTACTTAAGATTAGGAGGCATTACTTGTTTGGTTCCATATTTGAAGTGTTTAGTAATCACAAGAGTTTTAAGTATTTATTTGATAAAAAATAGTTGAATATGAGGCAGAGAAGGTGGCTCAAATTTCTGAAGGACTGTGATTTTGGTTTAAATTACCATCCTGGTAAAGCTAATGTCGTAGTTGATGCTTTCAGTAGGAAACCATGGCATGTTTCGATGCTTATGGTTCGAGAGTTAGAGTTTATCAAACAATTTCGAGATTTGAGTTTAGTATGTGAAAGGACTCGTGGCAGAGTGAGTTTGGCCATGTTGAAGCTGACCAGTGGTATTCTTGAAGAGATCAGAGAGGGTCAGAATATCGACTTAGGATTGGTTGACCGGTTGGTGTCAATTAATCAAGGTCGAGATGATGATTTTAGAATCAACGAGAATGGTGTGATAAGATTCAGAGATAAAGTTTATATACCAGATGTGCCAGAGCTTAAGAAGAGCATTCTTGAGGAAGGTCATAGGAGTGGCTTGTGTATTCATCCTGGTGCTACTAAAATGTATCAAGATTTGAAGAAGTTATTTTGGTGGCCAGGAATGAAGAAGGAAATTGCCGAGTTTGTGTACTTGTGTTTGACTTTCCAGAAGTCAAAAGTTGAACATCAGAAGTCGTTGGGTTTGATGCAGCCATTGTCCATCCCTAAGTGAAAGTGGGACAACATTTCAATGGACTTTGTGTCAGGTTTGCCACGAATAATGAAGAATTGTGATACCATTTGGGTTATTGTGCATATGTTGACTAAATTGGCTTACTTTGTTCCAATTCGACTTAACTATGCATTGGAGAGGCTAACGGAGATGTATATTAAGAAGATTCTCAATTTGCATGGGATTCTATTCAGTATTGTATCTGATAGGGATCTGAGGTTTACGTCAAGGTTCTGGAAGGGTTTGACGAAAGCTTTAGGTATGAAGTTACGTTTGAGTTCTGCTTATCACCCACAGACGGATTGTCAGATATAGAGGACCATCAAATCCTTAGAAGACTTGTTGAGGGCTTGTGTGCTAGAATAAGGAGGTGCATGAGACAACTTTTTATTGTTGATCAAGTTTACCTACAACAATAGTTTACATTTGAGCATTGGAATAACACAGTTTGAAGCGTTATATGGTAGAAGGTGTATGACACCTTTATGTTGGTATGAGTCGGGAGAGAGTGTTGTGATTGGACCAAAGATTGTCCAACAGATCACAGAGAAGATCAAAGTGATCCAATAGAATATGAGAACTTCATAGAGTCGCCAAAAGAGTTATAATGATTAGTGAAGGAAGGCATTTGAATTCTAAGAATGGGGTCACGTGTTTTTGGGAGTTACTCGGGTAACTAGAATTAGTCGAGTGTTAAAGTCTCAAAAGCTCACTCCGCGTTTCATTGGTTCGTACTAGATTTTGGAGAGGATAGGAGAAATGGCCTATCAGATTGCTTTAATAGCGTCGCTTGCAAATCTTTATGATGTGTTTCACGTGTCTCAATTGAGGCGATACATTCTGGATCCATCTCATGTGATCCAAGTGGATGATGTGCAAGTGAGAGATAACCTGACTGTTGAGGTATCACCCATGCAAATAGAGGATAGATAAGTGAGATAATTGTTTGGTAAGGAGATTACCTTAGTGAAGGTAGCTTGGGGAGGACCAGCTGGTGGAAACGTGATTTAGGAGTTTGAGAGCCAGATGAAGGAGTCGTATTCGAATCTATTTACTTAAGGTAATTATTAGGAATTGATCTTCATAATTAAAATAACAATATTTTATTTTAATTTAATTAATTAAATGGAAAATGGAGAGTTTGGGGTTGAATTGAGAATTATGAAAGACAGAGGGGAGGAAGGAGTGATAATGTTAGTAAGTGAGAGGTGAGTTTATAATATTAACTAGGCTACCCTAATTATATAAATTAGGAGATAACTTATGTTTAGGGGAGGATTCCAAATAGTACGTGAAAACAAAATTAGAGAGGAAGAGGCTAGGAGACTAGGAGGAGAGGAAAAGCTTAAAACTTGGAGGAATTTATAGAATCATAAACCAGAATTTTCACTGCTGCTAGGATAACCAGGTAAGTGGGAGAACTATATCAACGATGGGTATATGCATGAGGGGTAGAATTAATGAGTCCTTAACCTCTAGTAGGGCTTTGGGATTATTACATGATTTTGTTATTTGTAATTGACTTGTTGTTTGTGATGGTAATTGGTGATGAAATTTGTATGCCATGTTCTATGACAAATTCTATTTTGATGAATTAACATGTATTCACCATTGTTATATTTTTGAAGGTTTGGGAATAATATGATTTTATGAAAACCATGAGTTAAAAGTGTGATTTGATGTAATTGGATGCTATTGATGAATATATAACATATATGTAATGTTTATGTATTGAATTGTATTGTTGGATTAACAAAATAGGAGTTTTACAGTGAACTCCCTTAGCAGAAACAAATTCTGCAAGTTTCAGGGGGTAACACGTGTCATGCTGGTGACGGGTAACCCGTCACGCTGCCCAGGCTTGTCTTTCAAGCTGATCGCCACACATGTGATGACGTTCTGGATTTTTAAAGTCGGTGACTGGCATCATAACCCTGATGGGTAACCCCGTCATGAGTCTGTAGCGAGTGCAGATACTTGTTTTGATGATGTTAAGTTGCAGATTTTGATTCTTCGACTTTTGTGGATGTTTTGAGTATTGTTATGCATTGTTAGCTCCAGTTTAAATGATTGTTGATGTGATATAACGATTAAACATGATCTTAATCGAATTTATGAAGTATTTGATGGATGAAGGATATGTGCATATGTGACAATGATGTTGTGTTAGTTTTTGTGAATGTGATGATGACATACTATTGTATGGGCATGAATTATGTTGTTGAATTGCGAGTATGTTGTTGTTGGGTGATAGCTCGGGAGGGAAACTATTATTGTTGGGTCAATGCATGTTCATTTATTGTCATGAGGGGACTTTAATCATTGTGTTGTTGTTGCATTCTCGTGTTGTTACATGCATTCATTATGTTATTATTATTGACGAAAGAGACAAGTTGCAATCCAAGCAGGGTGGATTGATGACTTGTCCCGAATCAGACCAGGGTGTATTCGAGGTTAAAGTATGGTGAACATGGTCCTAAGTGAACTAATTGATAATGATAATGATAATGATAATGTACCACATGCATATGAGTCTAGTTGATGTTGGAGTCTCATTGCATAACTTGAATGATGAATTTGTGATTGCTTTATGTATGTGGATGAAATAGGTGTGAGATTGATGTTGTGTGATTGTTGTTGAATGTGTAGATATTTGAATTCTACCTAGTAGCTTATGACGTTAATTTATTGATGTGAATTCTCACCCCCTTTGCTTTGATGTTGTCCACCATAGACATCTTGCAGATACTCAGGAGTAGAGTTGTTACGGTGAGTGGGAAATAGCCCTTGGAGTTATTTTCATTAGTTATTGCAATTTTATTCTTAGTCTCTATGCTCTGAAGCTGTAACACTGAGGGCGAATGATGTTTTCTTTTATTATGTTCTATGTTTACTTACTTGTTTCGTTGAAGTTTAGTGACTATTGTGTTGATTTGTTTTAAAGTTGTTGAAGTTGGATATTGAAACTTCTTTTTGAATCAATTTGTGAAAGTTAAAGTCTTATAAGACCAAAATGAAGTTAATATGTTTTATTTTTGCGATTAATGTGATTCCAATATGATGATACCCTAAGTGAAGGTGGGCATGCGATGACAGGTGTTGTATGTTGTTTTATTTTTCGTTGCGTGTTTTCAAAATGTATATGTTTTTTTGAAGGGTTGTCGTTGTTGACACCTTAAATTTTCGAGTAAACCTTTTTATATAAGTTTTAGGATTTAGGGTGTTATAGTTTACATGGTGCAATAGTTGTATGGAATGCATATGATGTTGTTTTATGACGTTATATGATGTGAAAATGACTAGTATTGTTGTGAGATGCATGATTATATGGTGATTAATTATGTATTGTTGATGTAATGATTAATAGTTCAGAAGGGGGACTATTTATATGCTTGTATGCATTGTTGTTATGATTGTTGGATAATAGTTCAGAAAGGGGAAGTACTATTATGTGTCGATGCATGTTGTTTATGGACAGAAGGGGGATCGTAAGCATTGTTATTTTTGTTGCATTGATTTGTATTGACATGCATCATTGTGTCATGTCGTTGAAAGAGGCGGGGACTCTAGTTCGGAAGGGGGGACTAATGGCCTGTCCCATGCTCAGAAGGGGGAGCTTGGATCTAATAAGGGGGGCTCATTGGTTCATAATGAGGGGTATGATTCCTGAGAGAATCAAATGTTGAGTTGGTACCACATGCATAATGTCACATTGTGTCATGGGTCTCATTGTACACACACAAACACACACACACACACACACACACACATATAGGGTCAGCAGAATCAGGTTGGCGATGAATTTTGTTGATTGGGGAAGTTTCACAGAAATAATTTGCCAACCTTTAAGGGAAAATACGATCCATAGGGTACACATACATGGCTCCGAGGGATTGAAAAGATTTTTCGAGTAATGGCTTGCACTGAAGCTCATAAGGTACATTTTGGTACTTATATACTGTTAAAGAAGGCCGAAAATAAGTGGTATAATGCGCACCAGATACTGGAGGTTGTGGGTGCTTAGATTACTTGGGTTGTATTCAGGGCTGAATTTTTAGAGAAATACTTTCCAGAGGGCGTGCGTAGTAAGAAAGAAATCGAATTCCTCGAGCTAAAGTAAGGGAATATGACAGTTGTTGAGTATGCTGCTAAGTTCGAAGAGCTGGTGAAATTTTGCCCACACTATAATAATGTGGAAGTTGAAGGATTAAAATGTATCAAGTTTGAAAGTGGATTGGGTCCCGAGATCAAGAAAGGTATTGGGTTCGTCGATTTCCTATGCTAGTGAATAAGTGCAGGATTTATGATAAGGAAAACAGAGTCTGATCCGCTCACTATAAGAGTCTTAGTGAGAAGAAAGGGAAGAATCAGAATCGTGGAAAATTGTATAGTACTCCAGCTGACAACGTGAAGCAAAAGGCTTCAGATGAGGAAAGGCCGTGTGGGGGAGAAATTCCTGCTTCTATCAAGTGCTTAAGTGTCGGGTCGTGGGTCATCGTACCAATGACTGTAAGAGTTCGAAGAAGAGATGTTTCAAGTATGGAAAGACTGTACATCTTATCATTGATTATAAGTGTAGCTTGTTGACTTGCTTTAACTGTGGGGAACTATGTCACATTAGTACTCATTGCCAAAAACCTAAGAAGGTTCAGTTTGGAGGAAATGTTTTTGCTTTAACAGGGTCAGAGACTACTAGCACAAACAAATTGAATCGAGGTACATGTTTTATTGACGGTATTCCACTAATTTCTATTATTGACACGGGTGCAATGCAATATTTTAATTCACTCGGTTGTGCTAAGAGGTTGAACCTCGAATTGTTTTCTATGGTTGGGAGTATGATTTTTGATACTCCAGCTCTGGGTCCAGTAACTACTTCGTGGGTTTGTTTGAATTATCCGCTAACTATCTATTGTAATAAATTTGGGAAGGATCTAGTTTATCTACCTTTGAATAAACTCAATGTTATCCTTGGAATGAACTGGTTGGAGTTCAACCATGTTCATATCAATTATTTCGACAAGTCAGTGTTATTTCTAGAAATTGATGCAAATGGCGAGTTGTTTGTGTCTGCTAAGCAAGTGGATGAATTCATGAAATATGATGCTCAGGTGTTTATGTTATTAGCTTTTATGAAGGCTAAAAGAAAATCTGTGATTGGTCAATTACCAGTGGTGTGCAATTTTCCAGAAGTGTTTCCATATGACATCACTGATTTGCCACCGGAACGCGATGTTGAGTTCACTATAGACTCTGTACATGATACTAGTCATGTGTCGATGGTGTCGTATAGAATGTTTGTGTTAGAGTTGAGTGAGCTGAAGAAATAATTGGAAGAGTTGCTCGAGAAAAAGTTAGTACGACCGAGTGTTTCAACGTGGGAAGCGCCGGTGTTACTGGTCAAGAAAAAGGAATGTAACATAAGGTTATGTGTTGACTATCGACAACTGAATAAAGTTATAATAAAGAACAAGTATCCTCTTCTGAGAAATGATGATTTGATGGACAGGTTGCTTGGTGCTTGTGTATTCAACAAGATTGATTTATCGGGTTATTGTCGCGATGAAAATTAGATGCCATAGTTAATAATGAACTAGGATCACATTTATTTCGACACCGACTTTGATTTATCCAAAGGAAAGGTTCAAGGTCAAAAACCTAAAGGGGGAGATCTAAGGTTCGGGGGTTGGTTACGCCTAGGGAAGGTATTAGCATCATAAACGTCCGTAGTACTCTACGGGAGCCTCTCGTTTTATTATGTTATTTTTATTTTATTTCGCTTGCTAAGGGTACTATGCTAAAGGTTGAGAACCCTAGGGGTTAGTATCTAAGTATACTCGCCAAAACATCGCATCTTGTGCCTACGTATCCTGACGGGAGTGGAATCAGAGTATCCGTAATTCCCCTCAAAGAGGGTGAGGAACTCTTGACTGCGGTCAAGGTTCCGGGGGGAGATAGCGTCTATGGCAAGACACTATGTAGAGTGTGATGACTCTAAAGTTAAGGTTTAAGTTGAAAAGGGAAGGATCTAAAAGTTCCTAAGTTATGGCATAGTCAACAGGGAAAATCTTTTTCTTTGGAATGGAAATAGATAGACAAATCGAAGGCCACAAGAGAAAGGGTATCAATAACAGGACTTAATCACAGTCAAAATATCGAGTTAAATTATAAAATGACATCAAGAATTAACTGAAATGGGAAATACGAATTAACTTAAAAATCTAAATTAAAAACTAACTAATTAAATAAATCCAAAGAAAAACTAAATGAACTAAATTTTGATTAAAAGCTAAACATAAACTCTAATTAAAGTTGATTAGATTAAATTCAAATTAAAATCTATTTAATTAATTAACTAATTACAATTAAAACTAATTAACTAATTCTAATAAAAACTAATTAAAATAACTTTAACTCTAATAAATTAAATCTAAAAAAAAGTAAATAAAATAAACAAAGGAAAGTGTAAACAAATGATGGGTGTGGCGAGAAAAAATAGGTCGTACGGTGCTGGGGTGTACATCCATACAGGTCGAATCAATATATGCATCATATAATCAGCCGGTACTTATCACTAATTGATCTATTACAATCATGACAGGTGGAAAAAAAATCAAAATAAATGTAAACGAAAGTACAATCATCCATGCGCAACAGATGAACATAAGTTCATCTTCTTCTTCTCCGATCCAAGCATGAGGGTAGGATAAAGCTCCAAATAAAAAACTGAAAAAACTCAGCTTCCAAATTTTTTTCTTTTTCTCTCGTTTACCCTTTCTTCTCAATCCCCCAAACCCTCTCTCTCTCCCAAGAATTTCCGCTCGCGTCTCAACTCTCGCTCGCCACATCTGATATCCCTCCCTCTAATGATCAAACCCTAAAGAAAGAAATCTACACGATTCACACCACAATTCACACTATAATTCGATTTAATCAAAATCAACACATCAACAATTGGAATCTCACAAGGCAATTGAAAGGAATCGAAGAAAAGATACCGAATTTGAAGCTTTCACGGCGTAAGCAGGGCGGCTACAACGTCATCTCCGGCGTGAGGCTGTGAATTGGTGTCGTCGCCGTCAATTTGGGATGCGCGGTGTGCTGGTGAGCTTCTAAAGTGTGACGCTTGCAATTGGAATTCTCGCGGTTGGTCGGGACATTGCGGTAGCATCGACGATGTCCTCAACTTCGAAGGTAATTGTTGCTATTCTCTTCTCCAATCAGGAGTATACGCGATGTTTGTTTCTGAACTTTGTCTTTGAAGGTTTCGTCACGGTAATTCGACAACGATGGATTTCAGGTACTCTCCGCTCTTCTTTTCTGATCCAAAGTGTGTTGTATTCTGGTATGTGCGTTGTTGCTCTGAATTTGTTCGAACTTTCCTCCTCCTTTGACTAGGTGTAAACCGAAGTGAATGGTGTCGCCTCTGCTGCGATCTCTGACCCGTGTGAGTGTTTGTGTTGCTCACTAATATTCTGGTGTATGTTTGTGTGAACTCTTTCCAACGCTTACACAAATGTTCAGGTAGACTCTTTGATACCTCTCCAACCTGCGTCACTCTTTACACATTAGTGATGTTCTGGTGGCTTTGTGCGTGGTGATGTTACCCTGACGAATTCAGCTCTGCAAAGTCTGCGTATGTGATGCTTGATTTCTGGTATGTGATGATAGCTGTGATGTATGTGAATCTCTTTGGTGTGGTATGAATTCTTTTACTGCTGTGTGTGTATTTTTCTGTATGTGTGTATGCAGTGTATCTAATAACTGATGCTATGTGTATCCTCTGTGTGTTCTCCTCTGTGAATCTTTAAACCATGTGTCTCTCTTTTATAGACTTATGTGCAGTTAATTCCTGATTTTTGAATTGAATGCCACTGATTCTGTGAATGATGAATTGCGATTCTTTGTCGATTACGGCTTTGGAAAGAGAATAACTTTGTGATTCCTGCTTTAAGATGATTCAAAACTTTCTATTCTCGGTTGATCATGTTTGGATACTCTTGATGAAATGATGATTTGTTTCCGTTTGTACTTTGATTCTGTTGGACTGTATTTGGAAATCATCCATGTTCCACTGATTCTCCCTTGGAAACTAATACTTTTCATTTATTTATTTGTCCACGGTTATCACTTGTATGGAATTTGCTCTGAATTTCGATTTCGTTAGTTGGCCAGGAACTTACTGCTAACATAGAATTTTTTCACTCTGTCATGACAATATACATTGAGCTGCTTGTGTGTTCTGAAATGAAGTTGTTGATTTTGTATGTCAAAACTAGCTTTGATGTTCAATTGATGTACTTGCCTAAACCAAAACAGGGGCTGCTATGGCTTTGTTTGGAGAATTCCGTTTCCATCTTCACCGTGTTTCATGTCGTCATGGTATTGATGATTGATGATAATGATCTCTTTGAAGGATCACCAACATATGCACAGCTAAATGGTGCATCAACGTGGGAGAGAAAGCTTGACAGTGTTAATTTCCGCCTTGGCGAATCTGTCTCGGAGGACGACATTGTTAGCTCAAGCATTCTGGGTTGTAACTAGGAAATGAAGTTTCTTTCCTCGTTAGCCTTGTAACTTGCTCTATTTTTTTAGCAACTTTGTGATGTTTGGTTGACTAATTTGTTCACAGTTTTACAAGCATAAACATATATTTAGCCAAGTACCTGTTTCTGCAGCATCTTATGCTTAGGTTTAATTTTTAGGCTTAAATTTGCTTGTAATTTTGACGCAATGAAGTGTAATGGTCCGGCCATAAAAATGGGGAGATAAAGAGAAAAAAAACTAGCATGAAACATTCTTCTAGCTCTTTCCTTAGTTCGGTCCCTATAAAATGAAAATGTTGTGGCACTCATTGCAAGCGTAAATGCCGTGGACTCGAGGCAAAACCTTTCAGAAGTCAAACCGCTATCATAAGCCAAGAATCCTATAGGGATTAGATATATGGAATTCCTCAAAGCCACCGCTTCAGTTTTGCATCCATTCGTATCAACAAGAGAGTACATCTTAAATCTTCCAGCAGTATAGTCATCACGACACAAATACGCAAATGCCATAAAATGTGGTATCTGCCAAAAATACAAACCCGTCAGAAGAATCAAACTATTTAGAGAAATATCACCGGAAGTTGCAGGTCATGTATCAATTTTGTAGTGACACACATAAATCTTTACTTGGACGAACAAATAAAAGTCTTGAATTTTGCACTTTGTAGAAAAAAACAATGAATCTTGAATTCTTTGTAGAAAAACAATGAATCAAATTTGAGTTTTTATAAAGAACATATGATCCTTGAATTTGGATTTGAATGTCATGAATCAACTTGAATTTTTTTTGTAAAAGAAGACAAATCTTGAACTCCACTTTGAGGATTTCCTTAATTCAAAATCTTTATCCAAGCTTTACCACTTCAAAGTGTACGGCTCACTACCAATAAAAAAATCCACATACTTTCTCTTAATAATCAAAGGAACTTAAACCATGATCTACCCTTCAAGAATAAAGCGTTTCTCGACATTTATCACCCACTCATTCACAAATGAACTTGGTACAAGAAAACACGCCTTGAAGAATCCCCCAGATACAATTTGTGACACAATTTGCCACACAACCATGACTAGTTTTTAACTGACCACGTGCCACATCAATGAATAGAAAACCCTGATCCTCCTTAGAGAAACCTCTGAGAAACCTTGAGAATAAAAAAAACCTTGTATTGAATAAGGGGCCATAATAATAAGGGCATATTCTTCCTCCATCTTCACAAGAATCCAACACAATTTGCAAGGGGCCAGAATCACCATGAGAACGCATACAACTTCCATGACCTTTGAACCTTCTACAGCAACCCTAAATTCACAAAGAAAAATAAACAAACACAAGTCTGGTAAATTGGTTAGCTATGCATGGATGATTGACCTAGAAATAATGTGATATGTTATGCAGACGATGCGAAATGAAAACAAAATCTTAGGGTCAAAAATTAGGGTATGACAGATGCCCCTATTTAAGTTTCTCCTATCCAGAGATATGGAGATTGAAATCTTCGTCTCGACGAGATAAGAGAGACGTAAATACAAACATGTATAATTTTTGGCCCTGAGATGCCACAAGATGCACATGATATGCCATGAAATGATATGAATGCAAGAAAAAGGAACCCGTGAGGAATAACGTCACAGGGGATAATCGAATACAGAAAAAGTTGAAACACAATTAAAGAATGAAAGACCCGACGAGGACGACTTAGCAAAGCAAGACTCCACGGGGAAAGATCCCAACTCCACTAGGGAAGAGACTACCAACTAACAATCACAAGGTATCTTCAAATAGGATAAAGGCGTGTATTGCCTACAACAGGCAAAAAACTTGAAAGGAAGGATAACTTACTACCAACAGTTGGTAGCCTAAGCAAAGGTATCCAGTTGAAATGAAAGGGCCTATATTACCTACTATCACACACGATAGCCTAAGCAGAGGTAATAAACTGGGGAGGAAAGATCACCTACTACCAAACACGATAGCCTAAGCATAGGTGTCCGACCCAGAAGAAAGGTGTGTTACCTACTATCAAGCATATGATAGCCTAAGCGAGGTAAACACAAAAGGAAAAATTGACCTACCACCAAACATGATAGCCTAAGCAAAGGTATCTAACCAAAAATCCGATAGACATATTACCTACTATTAAACATATGATAGCCTAAGCAGAGGTAATTGACTTGAAAGGAAGAGATCACCTACTACCAAACACGGTAGCCTAAGCAAAGGTGTCTGACCCAAAAGAAAGGTGTGTTACCTACTATCAAACATGATAGCCTAAGCAGAGGTGAACACGGAAGGAAAGATGACCTACTACCACCATGATAGCCTAAGCAGAGGCATCTGATAAAAAAGATATGGTAATTACCTACTATCAAACATATGATAGCCTAAGCAAAGGTAATAACCAAAAGGAAAGATGACCTACTACCACCAGGGTAGCCTAAGCAGAGGCATCTGACCAAAATACAGACATATTACCTACTATCCCACGATAGCCTAAGCAGAGGTAATAGACTGGAAATAGAAGGATCACCCACTACCAACTTGTGGCAGCCTGAGCAAAGGCGTCCGACCAAAAGAAAAGATATGTTACCTACTATCAAACATATGATAGCCTGAGCAAAGGTAAACACAAAAGGAAAGATGACCTACTACCAAACCTGGTAGCCTAAGCAAAGGTATCTGACAAAAAAGATATGGTATATTACCCACTATCAAACATATGATAGCCTAAGCAAAGGTAACAACCAAAATAAGCTTCCAATGATCAAAATATGATTCAACTTCTTCTTTAACTAAATGTTCCATTTAGAAAGGGTAAATAAACTTCCCCACGCCTCAAGGTTGTATGCCATGAACGGGTTTTCAAATAGAATGCTGCAAGGTTGTATGCCACGAGCAAGTCCGAAAATAAACGCTTCGAGGTTGTATGCCACGAGCGAAGTCTTGAAATAAAAGGCTACGAGGTTGTTTGCCTCGAGCAAAAGTCTTGAATTCCTCCTGGAAAGGTGAACACTTGTTGGAAAGTAACTTCACAGGGGATTGGAATTTTCACTGGAGATTGAAGACTTCAGCGGGAATCCATAACTTACTGGAGATTAGAAAATATCACCAAGGATCTTCCGAAGAGATGGAGGTCCGGTTGGCTTGTAAACATGTCTTCTCAAATAAAGAGAAAGATCATCTGAATCTTCACCAAACTTATCGAAGAGATGCCATTTGATGGGAGTAAAATAAATAGTGGACTCACTGGGAGAATATCATTGAGGAGCAATATCACTGCAGTTTGAAATAAAATCATTGTAACAGGAATTCTCAAATAAAGAGAAACACTTGTAAAGTACTCAACAAACTTCTCTGACGGATACCCGGAGAGATGCCATTTGATGGAGAACGGGTTGATAATCTTGATAACTTCTGGGGATAGACAAACTGTCTAGAAAAGAGACTGCCATTTGTCATCCTAATAGAAAATCTGAGACCAAAACAAGCTGCTCAAATAAAGAGGCTGCCACTTGTCGTCTGGGTATAATTTCTGAGAAAATGCTGTAACAACACTACCGGAGAAATATTTTTGTCTTCAATGGTGATCAATTAAATTCTTCCTGGGGAGACAAAGTGCAAAATCAATGCACACTCGATTTAGGTTTAACAGCCTAGAGAGATTTAAAAATTGTGATTGTCAGGGACCAAAGTTCAATTCAGGAAATAACTGAAAAGAAACGGTCAAGCAAGACTCTATCCAGTGAGGAATGAACTTAACTGGGGTTTATCTTTATCCAAAAATGGAAAAGAAAACTAAAGCAACCATCTTCCACGAGGACCGAGCTCAATGGGGAATTGGAAATGATGTGCTATTTCTGCTTAGGGCTGACGACTCTACTTTGAGGGAGAAGACAAACTCGGTCACTTGGGGATAAACACAACCAATGTGAAAGAACAAACAAACAAGCACAAAAATGCAAAATGCACCGATGCCATGTATCTATATGAATGAATGTATGTTATGCTTATGCTTATGCTGACAAAACAGACAAAGAGAAGTAAACTGGAGATGAAATAAATATCTCAACACGGATACTCAGCCAATAGAAGCATCACTGGGGATGAAATGGAAAACCACATATAGAAACAAAGTCTTGCTTCAAGGCTTCAAACTTCTCTGAGGAAAGGAGTGCACTCCATTTGGGGATGGACATCATGACTTCACTTAGGGGATTGTCAAGATGAATCCGGCTACTCTGTTGGGGATGAGAAAGATCCACTGGGTAAAGAATCAAACTCATGATTGGAGAGACTTCATAGGGGATAAAATAAATATCCACTGCGAACTGAAGTAATCTGAAAGGAAGTTGTAATTTGAAATGCCAGAGCTGAGGCCACACCGAGGATAAAATAAATATCCACTTCATTGGGGGAAGCCCGGATCAAAGTTGCAAATTGAAGATGTAAGAGTTGAGACTTCATGGGGATGAAATAAACATCCACTTCGCTGGGGAAGATTGAATTTGTAAGAAGTCCGTTGAGTGAAGTAACAGTTACTTCATTGAGGGGAGGTTGAAGCCAAGGGAATCCACTGGGGGGAATTCTTAGGTCACCAATTGGGGAACTTTGCATCAGACACACCATAACTGCTTGAAGTAGAAATTCACCGGGGAATAGTTGTGACTGACTGAAGTAGAAATTTGCTGGGGAATCATCACGCCACTTAAGACAGAAACTCTTTGGAGTATGGGTGAAGAATGTTGTGAGAACAATGTAGCTCTGCATTGATGAAATGTGTAGTAGTCTCCATTTTGAACAACGGTAGTCGTGAATGGATAAAGAGTCTTCAGTTCTCAAATGCCCCAGATCACATGGTTTATGGGAATAAGTCATCTCAAGAGGATTTTACAGAAAACTTGGCATCCAACTGTTCCAATGTCTTCCAACTCTTTGAGAGATTTGTCGAATCTCGACGTAACTGCCCCAGATCGACGGTGTTCTGTACAAGTCGTTCCAAGAGGATTTTACAGAAAACTTGGCATCTAAGATGTTCCAACGTCTTTCAACTCTTAGAGAGATTTGTAGAATCTCGACGTAATTGCCCCAGATCGACTGTATTCTGTGTAATTGAGTCTTCAAACTTGCCCCTTAGGGTCAGATTATGGAAGCAGCAACTGAGAATAACTTGCCCCTGTTTAGCGGAGTCTTCAGGAAACATGCCCCTGGATACGATCATCTTTCTGAAATAATTTTCCATTTACTCATTGGAGTTTCAAGTCTAAAAAGACTGAGCTCATTACTGATGCTCATATGTAAGCTTCTATGATGTCGAGCAACGTTAGCATGTAGAAAATGTTAATTCTGAAGTGGGTAATGCAGCACACATGTTGGTCTTGAAGTTTTTTGAAAAGATATCACGATAACTTGTGACCGAATCACTAGTTAGGATATGAATTAATTTTACAAAGCCAACACCAATTTTGAGCATAACTCATAGGAGTCAGGAAACGTTATCTCATTGAGTATGCTTTCGAAATAAACCTTGCTTCAATTAGGTCTTTTAAGGGTTGTATCGTGGCTTGGTTCACGGTTTACGAAACAAAGGATAAAGGCTCAAAGTTTATTTGTACCTACCCATTCTTCGTGATGTTCTTCGGCCCTACATTCAGTTAACCTGACACGAGCACTCATCTCTCAAAAGGAGTTTTTTTTATACGGTTGAGAAACCACTGAGGCTTTGGACATGACAGTCACTCACCTATTTGCTTTTGTCGTTCGATCACACAACTTTGTTATTCATTGAGGATTTTTCTTTATAATCCTTTGCTTTCGTTTTCACGTTCTTTGTTTTATTCCCTAACTTTTGCCCGGACGAAGTCTTCTGGATTTGAATTTGAAGTCCAGCGGGATGCCCCAATTTTGCCTAAGTCTCCTTCATAGGTTTTGACTTAGCAGGCTTTTTCTTTTTTGATTTATGAACAAGTTGTGTGACTCTAAGTCATTTTGACCTTTTTGAAAGGATTGTGACTGCCTCACTCTTTAGATGGTTGAAGGATAATCATTGTAAATTTGCCTCCTAATGTGCGAGGGATAGATAAAGTGGATTCTCGGATGTTCACTCCTCTTTTTTTTTTTGGAAAGTCTGGGCGCTCGATTAGCTTAACTGAACACTACCCTGCCCCAGGTTAAAATTGAGGGTTTTTTTAAATTTAGAAAAGAAAACTCCTACTTCAAGGCTCAAAGGGGTTAACGAGGGTCTATCTCCCTTATATCTCCGGTGTTTGGGATTTGAAACAATGCCTTACATCCTCAGCAGAGTCTTATTCAAAAGCATACAAAAAGAGATCTTGTGTTTTTGATTCGTCATCCTCCCTCCAATTCTCTGCCTAAGCAAGAGATCGGGTAGCATTGGCATTATAAAATAGAAAAAGCATTTAAAATGACTGAAACGAATGGATTTCTTCAAGACAAATATTATTCATTGCATTAATTATTCAAAATAACAAGTCCTCACACGCAAAACAAGTGCATTAACGAACGCATAAAATTACATATGAAAACAACAAATAAGCTTAAAATATGGAGAGACATAGCTTAGAGAAAACCGTCCTCTGTATCAATCCAACATGTGCAAGGAGGGGATTACTTCTTGTTCAAGTAAGAGATGGATCTCAACTTGGGGTTCGCGCAATTCAAAGGACAAGACTCCCTTTTGAATCACCTCTTTCACTTTCTCCTTCAAGACATAACATTCCTCGATATCATGGTGTTGGGATATGACCAAATCTTTGACCCAATTCATCAGGCTCTTCTTGGTAGCCTTCAAGTTTGCAACTTTGTCGCGAAGTACTTGATTCTCAAACTCTTAGGTTTCTCTCAGATTCTTCATCATGGTAGAAAAAGTTTCCATGTTAGCTTCTAAAGCGGAAATCTCTGCTCGAAGTGTGTGGTTTTCTTGTTCCAAATGATCCATCTTCTTGGCTTGAGTATCGTGCTTGTGATGACTTAGCTCTAGGAGAAGAAATAAATGTGAGGACTTGGAATGCAAAGGATGCGATGCTAATGATGTTTGCAAATGCGTAATGCAAATGAGTTTCAAGGAACTCAAAGGTTATGTTACAAACACCATAAAGTGGATAAAACTTTTGAATGACTGAAAAGGTCTCATTTCATTGAATTTTTCTCTTTTTTTTTTTAAGGATTACAAAATAGAGTATAATTTCCAAAATCCACGGTAAAACCTATGATGTTTGCAAGATACCTCTAAATTCCTTGAAGAGGGTTAGAAAGATGGTGCATGATTGCATGGATGCATGAATGCACAAACACAGGTATACACATATTCACAAGTTCACATATATACATGCAAAAAAGCAAGGGCCTAGGTTTGGAGATCACGAGCATGGAACCATGGTCTACCCATCCCAATAGGTGTGTACTATAGTTTCAAATGTACCTGCCGAACGGGTTCTACAAAGTTCCCAGAGTCTATAATCCATCTTTCGGATATTATCGATTTTCCAGATTACTTGGTAGTCAATAATATTCTCAAGAGAATCTCGTCTGAGTGTAGTATCGCGTAGCAACTATCACGGAAATAGACTCCCGCATAGTCCCCGCACTACCTAATAGGCCAAGTTGGGTTAAAGGTATCTACGGTCCCCAGTCCCGAGGGCCTTTAGATCGAAACCATATCGTCTTCACGAATGAACTCGTTGGACAAATATTTTATTCGAGAGGGCCTAGACTGAGTGGTGAAGTCTCAATTTACTTTTTCAGGAATCGACTCCCTCAAAGCATCATTGAAGTCTCACCGTTTTCCTATCTTAATGTCACTCTAGTCCGGGTGTAGGACTTTGTCTCACCACACTAAGTTCCCAAACCTGCACAAAAAAGAAAACCAAGCAAGCAAATAATAATAATAACATAAATAAACGAGTTAGGGGAAACCCTCAATAATAAAAAAAAAATTATATCCTCCCCAGCAGAGTCGCCATTTCTGTCGCGGTGAAAATTAGATGCCATAGTTAATAATGAACTAGGATCACATTTATTTCGACACCGACTTTGATTTATCCAAAGGAAAGGTTCAAGGTCAAAAACCTAAAGGGGGAGATCTAAGGTTCGGGGGATGGTTACGCCTAGGGAAGGTATTAGCATCCTAAACGTCCGTAGTACTCTACAGGAGCCTCTCGTTTTATTATGTTATTTTTATTTTTTATATTTCGCTTGCTAAGGGTACTATGCTAAAGGTTGAGAACCCTAGGGGTTAGTATCTAAGTATACTCACCAAGACATCGCATCTTGTGCCTACGTATCCTGACGGGAGTGGAATCAGAGTATTCGTAGTTCCCCTCAAAGAGGGTGAGGAACTCTTGACTGCGGTCAAGGTTCCGGGGGGAGATAGCGTCTATGGCAAAACACTATGTAGAGTGTGATGACTCTAAAGTTAAGGTTTAAGTTGAAAAGGAAAGGATCTAAAAGTTCCTAAGTTATGCCATAGTTAACAGGGAAAATCTTTTTCTTTGGAATGGAAATAGATAGACAAATCGAAGGCCACAAGAGAAAGGGTATCAATAACAGGACTTAATCACAGTCAAAATATCGAGTTAAATTATAAAATGACATCAAGAATTAACTAAAATGGGAAATACGAATTAACTTAAAAATCTAAATTAAAAACTAACTAATTAAATAAATCCAAAGAAAAACTAAATGAACTAAATTTTGATTAAAAGCTAAACATAAACTCTAATTAAAGTTGATTAGATTAAATTCAAATTAAAATCTATTTAATTAATTAACTAATTACAATTAAAACTAATTAACTAATTCTAATAAAAACTAATTAAAATAACTTTAACTCTAATAAATTAAATCTAAAAAAAAAGTAAATAAAATAAACAAAGGAAAGTGTAAACAAAAGATGGGTGTGGCGAGAAAAAATAGGTCGTACGGTGCTGGGGTGTACATCCATACAGGTCGAATCAATATATGCATCATATAATCAGCCGGTACTTATCACTAATTGATCTATTACAATCATGACAGGTGGAAAAAAAATCAAAATAAATGTAAACGAAAGTACAATCATCCATGCGCAACAGATGAACATAAGTCCATCTTCTTCTTCTCCGATCCAAGCATGAGGGTAAGATAAAGCTCCAAATAAAAAACTGAAAAAACTCAGCTTCCAAATTTTTGTCTTTTTCTCTCGTTTACCCTTTCTTCTCAATCCCCCAAACCCTCTCTCTCTCCCGAGAATTTCCGCTCGCGTCTCAACTCTCGCTCGCCACATCTGATATCCCTCCCTCAAATGATCAAACCCTAAAGAAAGAAATCTACACAATTCACACCACAATTCACACTACAATTCAATTTAATCAAAATCAACACATCAACAATTGAAATCTCACAAGGCAATTGAAAGGAATCGAAGAAAAGATACCGAATTTGAAGCTTTCACGGCGTAAGCAGGGCGGCTACAACGTCATCTCCGGCGTGAGGCTGTGAATTGGTGTCGTCGCCGTCAATTTGGAATGCGCGGTGTACTGGTGAGCTTCTAAAGTGTGACGCTTGCAATTGGAATTCTCGCGGTTGGTCGGGACGTTGAGGTAGCATCGACGATGTCGTCAACTTCGAAGGTAATTGCTGCTATTCTCTTCTCCAATCAGGAGTATACGCGATGTTTGTTTCTGAACTTTGTCTTTGAAGGTTTCGTCACGGCAATTCGACAACGATGGATTTTAGGTACTCTCCGCTCTTCTTTTCCGATCCAAAGTGTGTTGTATTCTGGTATGTGCATTATTGCTCTGAATTTGTTCGAACTTTCCTCCTCCTTTGACTACGTGTAAACCGAAGTGAATGGTGTCGTCTCTGCTGCGATCTCTGACCCGTGTGAGTGTTTGTGTTGCTCACTGATATTTTGGTGTATGTTTGTGTGAACTCTTTCCAACGCTTACACGAATGTTCAGGTAGACTCTTTGATACCTCTCCAACCTGCGTCACTCTTTACACATTAGTGATGTTCTGGTGGCTTTGTGCGTGGTGATGTTACCCTGACGAATTCAGCTCTGCAAAGTCTGCGTATGTGATGCTTGATTTCTGGTATGTGATGATAGCTGTGATGTATGTGAATCTCTTTGGTGTGGTATGTGTAAGTTCCTGGATTGGCTGGAATTTTGGTAAAACAACAAGGTGTTCAATGCTGATGTCATGGTGTTGATGTTGCAGCATTGAGTCTTAGTACTGGGCTGTACTAAGTTGTGAAGGTTAACTATGTTTGATGTCATGGGCTTGATGTCATAACATTGCACTTAACACTGGGTTGTGTTAAGGTTGCTAGTTGCTGAAGTGGATGTCTGATGTCACATAGGTGATGTTGTAACATCAGACCTGCAGAACTGAAGCTAATGACAGCATGGGCTTGTTGTTATTAGGGTCGCGTATTAGCTGGAATTGTGGAGAGTGTTGACTCGTTGGATGAGAATATCTTGGGCTAGATATTTTCTGTTACATGGGAGATTTGATTGCAGGTTTGTTGGAGAATTAAAAGGTGGAAGATTTAAAAAGATTTTGGGGATAAAATCTGTTTTAAAAGATTCAGTTTTTAATCAACAAATCTGATCAGATATTGTGACAAATCCAATCCAAATTCAAGGAGCTATATAAAGCGCACAGGACCAAGGAAGAAGGGACAGAAAACAGATTGAAGATCAAGAGCTGGAGGCTTAGAGTCTAGGGTTTGTTTAGAGTACTTGTAATCACACTATTCTAGGTTAAATAGGTGTTGAATTTTCTGTCCTCTCTAGAAGCTGTGAAGCAATAGAGAGTTGTTGATTGATCGAAGTTAGGAAGCAAGATCAAGGGATCTCAAAGAGGTTGTTCTTTGAGTGTTTTAGGGGATTGAGTAGTGTTCTCATATCTAAGTGGTTTCTTAGGTAGAAAGTCACTAGTAGAGTATAAGTTTAGGAGATTGTCAACTGGTGTGTTGAGTCTGTAAATTATATCTACAAGTAGTGAATTTCATCCCTGGCTTGGTAGCCCCCAGACGTAGGTAGTTAGACCGAACTGGGTGAACAATTCCTTGTGTTTTCCTGTTGCTTATTCTGTCCATTATTGTAGAGTGTGTTGTTGTGACATCGCACCTTAACATCACACGTCTGGTACCAGAATTTCAATTGGTATCAGAGCAGGCATCCTGTCTGTCTCTGGGTGAGATCTAAGGAAGTACTTTCTGGTGAAAGATGGACAAAGAGGTTGGAGGATTTGTCAACAGACCCCCTATATTGGATGGCTCAAACTATGAGTATTTGAAGCCTAGAATGACTACTTTTTTAAAGTCATTAGACAGCAGAGCTTGGAAGGCTGTCATTAAAGAGTGGAAAGCTCCAGAGGTATGTGAGAAAGATGAGGCTGGCAAGGATAAAGAAGGCACCTCAAAGCCTAAGCCTGAAGAAGAATGGACCAAGGAAGAAGATGAGCTTGCCCTTGGGAATTCAAAAGCCCTAAATGCTATCTTCAATGGGGTTGACAAGAACATATTCAGGCTGATCAACTCATGTGAAACTGCTAAGGCTGCTTGGGATATTTTGAAGGCTACTCATGAAGGCACATCTAGAGTTAAGATGTCTAGACTTCAGCTTCTAACATCTAAGTTTGAAAGCTTGAAGATGAAGGAAGATGAGACTATTCATGACTTCCACATGAGTGTTCTTGAGCTGTCAAATGCATCCAGTGCTCTTGGTGAGAAGATGACAGAAGAGAGCTGGTGAGAAAGATTCTTAGGTCCCTCCCTAAGAAGTATAAGATGAAGGTAACAACCATTGAAGAATCTCAAGACATCAGCAAGATGAGAGTTGATGAGCTTATTGGATCTCTTCAAACATTTGAACTTGGGCTGAATGAGGAAGAACCAGAAAAGAAGCCCAAGAGTATAGCCTTAGTCTCCACTCCTGCAGCAGCTAAAGATGATGAGTCCCAGGAGGATCTGCCTCAGGCTATAGTTATGTTGGGAAGGCAATTCAACAAAGTGTTCAAGAAGATGAACTATAACTACAGGCCTAATGTCAAGAACATCTCCTCTGACATCAGTAAGTCAAAAGAGAAAGATGAAGAGAAGACTGTCCAAGATAAAGGTGTTCAGTGCTTTGAATGTGAAGGGTATGGACATGTCAAGAAAGAGTGTCCCACATTCTTGAAGAAGCAGAATAAAGGCTTGACAATTTCCTGGTCTGACTCTGACAGTGAAAGTGAAAGTGAGTCAGTAAAGCATGCTGCAGCTTTGACAGGAATTGTTGAATCTGATGATGATAGTGATGGGGAAGTCACTTATGATGAGCTAGCTTCAACCTACAGAGAGTTGTGTTTTAAGAGTGCTGAAGTCTGTCAAGAAAACAAGTGCCACAAGCAACAGATAGCTCAGCTTGAGGATGATAAAGCTGAATTGGAGAAAGAAGTCCTATGTGTCAAAGCTCATCTTGAGCATATGACTAAAACTGTTAGAATGTTGAACAGTGGTCCAGCCACTCTTGACAAGATACTCCAGTCAGAAAAAGTTGTTGGAGACAAAGCTGGGATAGGATATGTGGCCGAAGACAAAGGTACCTCAGAAGCAAGTACTTCAGGTCTAAAGAAGGAAGAGTCACAAACTGTGCCTCAACATCAGCCAAAGAGGCAGAATCTTACTCCCAAGGAAGCTGATGTTTCACAACCTAAGAAGATTAAGAAGAATACTGGTCATAATCAGAAGAGAAAGCAGCCTCAAGGTGCTAGACAGTATATGCCTCCCCAATATCATAGGAGCATGAAGGCTGCAAGGTACAAACAGAACATGTCAGAGCAGATGTCTCAACATCAGGAAAACTGGTATGGATCCGGTTTCAACAATGCTGTACCTTACAATTATAGGAGGAGGAAGCCTCATCACCATGGGAGACAGCCTAGAAGACAGCATCGTCAGTTCAGGAGACAGTCTACCTATGGTAAAAGACATCAGCACGATAGAAGACAAGCTAACTCTGGAAGGAGAAGACAACATTATGAGTGGCAGCCACAGCTTTATCATCAAGGTGGGAGAAGGTTTAACCACTTCAGAGATGATAGAATCAGATGTTTCTATTGTGGAAGGTATGGACACATGCAGTACTCTTGTTACAAGCTGCATGGATACCCTCAGCCTCAAAACAGAGGGAGAAAGCACAAGCCCAAAGTTGTTAAACAATGGGTACCTAAGGAGAACGGGAAGTGCTTATTGGCTCAGTTGTCTGACAAAGAAGCAGAAGAAGGAACTTGGTACTTTGACAGTGGATGTTCAAAGCACATGACTGGATCCAAGGAGTATTTGGTGGAGATCATGTCTGGGCATGCTAACAAGGTTGTCTTTGGTAATGGAGAAGAAGAAGTTGTAGAGGGAGTTGGAAGAGTGAAAAATCTTGATGGACTCACTCTTGATAGTGTGATGCTTGTCCAAGGGTTGGATGCTAATCTGATCAGCATAAGTCAGCTATGTGATGAAGGGTACAAAGTCTGCTACTCGAAGGATGAGTGTCTGGTGACAAGTGAGAAGGATGAAGTGGTCATGAAAGGAGTCAGAACCAGAAACAATTGTTATTCTTGGATACCCATAAGGGTTAGCCCCACTGTGGATGACAAGACTGATGCTTTAACATTAGGTTGTGACATCAAGTATGAAGGGATACTGAAAGGTCAAACTGAGCTAATGAGCTCTAGGGTGAATCATTTTAAATTTTTAAAAGGAAAGGTTTCGTGGAGGGAAAACTTTAGTAATTGGAACCAAAATCAGGGGCCTTACCATATTAATATCCCATCAAGACCTTCCAAAACCATCTCATCACAACGCCTCATCTTCCTAAATCTCAACAACATAGAGAGTTTTGTTCCAAACCTAGTCTGTTTCAAAGGAATGATGTCTTCCAAGAACTCTGAACCGGCACGAACTAGGGTTCCCTCCGAAAACGACCTAGGCAATAATGAACACGGTTCTGGTGCTCCTTCCGAGTCAGATAACCCTAAACCCTCCCCTACGAATAAAACTGAAGGCAGGACATCATCATCCCAAGCTGTTGAAGAGAAGTTTAATGTAGACTTGGAGTTGGAACAGCTTACCACCAAAATCCTGGAGAAGGGGATACGCGTAAAAGGGATTTCTGTCCCTCTAAGGCAAATG
The DNA here is from genome assembly GCA_022829125.1 of Lathyrus tuberosus. Classification (NCBI taxonomy): domain Eukaryota; kingdom Viridiplantae; phylum Streptophyta; class Magnoliopsida; order Fabales; family Fabaceae; genus Lathyrus; species Lathyrus tuberosus. The sequence continues at coordinate 1,203,989 of JALAZF010000599.1, read as the reverse complement.
GCTGCTGAGAAGGTCGCCACTCAAGAGGACAAAGATCTTCAAAAGGATGAGGGTAAAGATCCTGATGTCAATGGTAATGTCAGAACATCATCCCCTAGGGAAGCTAGTCACAAGGGTAAAGAGAAGGATCAGGTCGAGGTCATTGAGATTGAGGACTCATCTGGTGATGAGAAAATTGGAAGAAGGAAGGACAAGAAACGGGCCTCAAGTAAAGATTCTCCAAAATCGTGGAGCAAAGTTGACAAGGAGGGCAAAAAGAGGAGAATCAGTAAAGAGTCTGAGTCTGAGAGCGATGCTCAAAACATCGACCCAACTGATAATCAAGTGCAAAATTATTATGGAGCCATGTGGAATTATGTGCCTCAAAGAAAGATTGCACTAGAAAGAGAGGTAGCTGCAGAAGACACTGAAATTACTGACCTCATTGAGTGTGCTGGTCTGCGAAGGACTGTGACGGGGTTGACCAATTATTATGATGGGCTGGTCAGAGAATTCATAGGTAATATCTCTGAATCTATAAACAACAACAAGAATCAAGCCTTCAGAAGAGTTACCATCAGAGGCAAATGTGTATGGTTCTCTCCTAAAGTGATCAATGGCTACTTAGGAAGAAGTGAGGAAGAATGTGAAGAATTGGAAGTCTCCAACAATGTGATATGTAAAGAAATCACTGGTGGTCAGGTAAAAGTTTGGCCAGAAGATGGAAAGCTGCAAACCAGGTTGTTGAGTGTCAAATATGCCATTCTGCACAGAATTGGTGCTGTCAACTGGGTTCCTACTGAGCACAAGACCACAATTTCGGTTGAATTGGGGAAGATAATCTATGCTATAGGGACAAAGCAAAGAATTGGCTATGGCTCATACATCTTTGATTACACTGTTAAGCATGCTGCTACTATGAAGATACCAATTGCTTTTCCCTCTCTCATTTGTGGGATTATCTTATCTCAACAGCCTGGAATTCTACAGCATTGGGATATAGCTTGCACAAGGAAGCCTGCCTTGTCAGTCCATTCCAAATTGTTTGAAGTGAAACATGTTTCTGACAATGTCAAGACATCTGCTTCAACATCACAACAGCAGCCAGCCAAGACAGGGTTAATTTCAGAACTGGAAGAGGCTTGCAAGGAGTTGGATGAAGTCATCAAAGTTAGTACTGAAAGGAAACAAAAATTTGAAAGACTTGTCATGACTCTGAAAATGGCAGCAAAGGAAGGTGGAGCAGTCAACACTAGCAAGGATGATGAAGGACCTGGTGATAAAGGAGAAAGTGAGGAGCTCAGCTCTGATGAAGACTAGCTTACTACCTTGCTGTTTTTGGTAGTTAGTAGTTTAGCTTTCTTGTTTTGTTGTTTTGCACTTAATGTGCTTGCCTGTGTAATTTGAATATTGTGCTGTTTTTGCACCTATTTTTGTTCTATGATTTGTTTTGCCTATTTACTAACTGAGAGGCTAACAATGAGAGCTAGGGTATACTGACTATAGTTAATAGGGCTTTTAATTGAAGTTTGCCTAATTATGGCTAAAAAGGGGGAGAAAATAACCAAGATTGTCAAGAGGATTTTCAAGAGGATTATTGCCATTTGCTGCTAATATGATGCATGAGGAGAAGAGCAGTTGCTGCTAAAAGAGTAAAAATAAAAGGTGTCTAGTTGAAAAGTGGAAAGTGTACTGATGCTGTGGAGGGGGAGTATAGACAGCATAGTTGTGGAGCTGCTAGTGAAGTATTCATAGCATTGAAGAGTGCAGAGTGCAGCAAACCAGACATCAAGGGGGAGATGTGCTGCACATTGTGAGCTACTGAACAGTTGTGATGCTGGTTCAAGTTTTTGAGGGGGAGCACCAATTGGTTGTTGTCAATAATGAAGATGGTGCTGCAGCAGATCAAGTAATGAAGACTATATGAAGATTGTCAAACTGCTGCAAGTTAATGTTTCAAAATATTGAAGATATTCCGCTGCTGAAGTCTCTGAAGATGCAGAGATTGTTTTAGCCAAAATTAGCCAAAGGGGGAGATTGTAAGTTCCTGGATTGGCTGGAATTTTGGTAAAACAACAAGGTGTTCAATGCTGATGTCATGGTGTTGATGTTGCAGCATTGAGTCTTAGTACTGGGCTGTACTAAGTTGTGAAGGTTAACTATGTTTGATGTCATGGGCTTGATGTCATAACATTGCACTTAACACTGGGCTGTGTTAAGGTTGCTAGTTGCTGAAATGGATGTCTGATGTCACATAGGTGATGTTGTAACATCAGACCTGCAGAACTGAAGCTAATGACAACATGGGCTTGTTGTTATTAGGGTCGCGTATTAGCTGGAATTGTGGAGAGTGTTGACTCGTTGGATGAGAATATCTTGGGCTAGATATTTTCTGTTACATGGGAGATTTGATTGCAGGTTTGTTGGAGAATTAAAAGGTGGAAGATTTAAAAAGATTTTGGTAAAACAACAAGGTGTTCAATGCTGATGTGATGATGTTGATGTTTCAGCATTGAGTCTTAGTACTGGGTTGTACTAAGTTGTGAAGGTTAACTAAGTTTGATGTCATGGGCTTGATGTCATAACATTGCACTTAACACTGGGCTGTGTTAAGGTTGCTAGTTGCTGAAGTGGATGTCTGATGTCACATAGGTGATGTTGTAACATCAGACCTGCAGAACTGAAGCTAATGACAGCATGGGCTTGTTGTTATTAGGGTCGCGTATTAGCTGGAATTGTGGAGAGTGTTGACTCGTTGGATGAGAATATCTTGGGCTAGATATTTTCTGTTACATGGGAGATTTGATTACAGGTTTGTTGGAGAATTAAAAGGTGGAAGATTTAAAAGATTTTGGGGATAAAATATGTTTTAAAAGATTCAGTTTTTAATTAACAAATCTGATCAGATATTGTGACAAATCCAATCCAAATTCAAGGAGCTATATAAAGCGCACAAGACCAAGGAAGAAGGGACAGAAAACAGATTGAAGATCAAGAGCTGGAGGCTTAGAGTATAGGGTTTGTTTAGAGTACTTGTAATCACACTATTCTAGGTTGAATAGGTGTTGAATTTTCTGTCCTCTCTAGAAGCTGTGAAGCAATAGAGAGTTGTTGATTGATCGAAGCTAGGAAGCAAGATCAAGGGATCTCAAAGAGGTTGTTCTTTGAGTGTTTTAGGGGATTGAGTAGTGTTCTCATATCTAAGTGGTTTCTTAGGTAGAAAGTCACTAGTAGAGTATAAGTTTAGGAGATTGTCAACTGGTGTGTTGAGTCTGTAAATTATATCTAAAAGTAGTGAATTTCATCCCTGGCTTGGTAGCCCCCAGACGTAGGTAGTTAGACCGAACTGGGTGAACAATTCCTTGTGTTTTCCTGTTGCTTATTCTGTCCATTATTGCAGAGTGTGTTGTTGTGACATCGCACCTTAACATCACACGTCTGGTACCAGAATTTCAGTATGAATTCTTTTACTGCTGTGTGTGTATTTTTTTGTATGTGTGTATGCGATGTATCTAAGAACTGATGCTATGTGTATCCTCTGTGTGTTTTCCTCTGTGAATCTTCAAACCATGTGTCTCTCTTTTATAGACTTATGTGCAGTTAATTCCTGATTTTTGAATTGAATGCCACTGATTCCGTGAATGATGAATTGTGATTCTTTGTCGATTACGGCTTTGGAAAGAGAATAACTTTGTGATTCCTGCTTTAAGATGATTCAAAACTTTCTATTCTCGGTTGATCATGTTTGGATACTCTTGATGAAATGATGATTTGTTTCCGTTTGTACTTTGATTCTGTTGGACTATATTTGGAAATCATCCATGTTCCACTGATTCTCCCTTGGAAACTAATACTTTTCATTTATTTTCTTGTCCACGGTTATCACTTGTACGGAATTTGCTCTGAATTTCGATTTCGTTAGTTGGCCAGGAACTTACTGCTAACATAGAATTTTTTCACTCTGTCATGACAATATACATTGAGCTGCTTGTGTGTTCTGAAATGAAGTT